>CM075961.1:103973313-104675813 GCA_038048745.1 Coluber constrictor foxii
GCTATTTTCATATAGTGATTCTGTTTGATTTTTTCCAATACTGACAACAGAGCCTTTCTAATATAGTATCTTTGGAAGTATCTATGTAGTTTACTTTTCCCGTACCATACAAATGCATGCCACCCCAATTGTAAATCATGCCCTTCCATCGTCAATATTCTTTTGTTCTTCAAATTTATCTAGTCTTTTGTCCATGTGAGCACTGAGGCCTAATAATAGAACTCCCAGTCCGGTAGCCCAAATCCTCCCTTGTTTTTGGTATCTTGTAACATTTTCAGTTTGATTCTTGGTTTTTTGTCTTGCTAGATGAACTTTAACATCAGTCTATTTAAATCTTCAAAAAACTTTTTTTCCTAATTTTATCAGAATTACTTGAAACAAGAATAACAATTTCGGTAGAATATTCATTTTTGTTGTAGTTATACTTCTGACCAATGACAGCTGTAAATTTTTCCATTTGTCCAGATCTGTCTTTATTTGCTGGATTAAATTAGTATAGTCTTCTTTAGTGGATGTACATCTCGTTGATAGCAAATTCCCAGATATTTAACTTTTTTAGTTATCTGCATGTCCAACTTTTTCGTTAGTATGCTTTTCTGCTTATTTATAAGTGTCAATATCTTGGTCTTTTCCTTGTTTTTTTTAAGTCCTATCACTGCACTGAATTCTTCTATTTTTTTTATTAATTTGGGTCCTGTTTCTAGGAGTTCATCCAAAATAAATACTAGGTCATCTGCAAAAGCTTGTACTTTGTATACAAGAGACAGTGGACATCATTGTCTTGTATCCTTGTTTATGTCAAATTTTTCTGTTATTTCTCCATTTACTATCACTTTTGCCATTTAATTGGAATATATTGCTTGGATCATCTTCTCAAGGTTTTCACCATAGTTCATGTTTTTTAACTGTAATGTCATAAACAGCCAGTTCATGTTATTGAAGCTTTTTGTGCATCCAAAAAGATCAATGCTAGCTGTTTTTCAGAGTGGATTTAGTAGTATTCCAATACGTTCATAATAATCCTCATGTTGTTTTTTAATTGTCTTTTAGGTAGAAAACCATTATGGTCAGGATGTATGAATTCATTTAAAAAGATTTTAATCTTTCTGAAAATATAGAGGTGAATATTTTGTAATCTACATTAAGTAATGATATTGGTCTGTAGTTTGTGGATCTGTGTCTTTCTTTGGTATTAATGTAATGTATGCTTCTGTCCAGGTTTTGGGGAGTTTGGTCTTTGATAACACTTCATTGTAGACCTCCAGCAATAAGGGTCCTAGCACCTTTTGTAAGCTTTTGTAAAGTTCTGTGGGAAGCCGGTCTGGTTCAAGTGTTTTATTATTTTTTTGTCTTTTAATTGCTTCCGTTATTTCCATTGTCATTATTCTTTCATTTAACATTATTCTCACTGTGTCTGGTATTTTGGTTAGGCCAGCCTTTTCCAGATATTGTTTAGTTATATCTTCTGATATTTTTTGTTTATTTGTTTGTTTGTTTTTGACTGTACAGTTTCCTAAAGAATTCCTGGGTTATTTTCTTTTTGTCTTCATTCTGATGATGAAAGATTTCCTTTTCATCTATCAGTTGGTGCATCTTTTTCTTCTCTTTTTTCAACTTGTACGCTAACCATCTACCTGTCTTATTTGCATGTTCAAAAAAGTTTTGTTTTGCCATTTTAACTTTGTGTGCCATTTCATTTTGCACTGTTAAGTTCAATTTATGTTTTATTACATCACTTTTATCTTTTATCTTGTTTTTTTGTGGGTCCTTCTGCAATTCTATCTCTAGTCTTTTAAGCTTGTCTTCTAATATATTTTGCTGTTGTTTCTTTTTCTTGCTTCTTCTTGCTATGTATGTTTTTGCTAGTCCTCACATGTATGCTTTTGCCGTATCCCAGACTTTTTGCAGTGATGTTTCTCCTTTTCTATTTTCATAGAAAAGGATATTTTCTATTAAAATAGAAAAGGATATTTCTTTTTCCATTATGCTTTTTCCATTTCTTTTTCCATTATTCATATTCATATCTTTTAGGATAGTTTGATTTATTGTCCATCTCCATGTCTTCTTTCGTCCCTTCCGTATAACTTTTGTGGGATTGTGATCTGCCCATATGTTCATTGTTATTTCTACCTCTTGGACATCTGTTCTTATTCCTGACGTCATCTACACCATGTCTATTCTCAACTACGATTTATGTCTGTTTAAGTACAATCTGTATTGATTTACCTTTGAGTTTAGCTCTCTCCATACATCCTGCAAGCCTATTTCTTGTGTCATTTCAGAGGTTTTTCAAAGTGTTTTTCTTGTTTTTTTACTTCTTTTGCTGCTTCTGTAATCATTTTTAATGTCTACAATTGCATTGAAATCCCCTATTGTGCATATATTTTCATAGTCCATTTCGGTTATATTTTTATGAAGTCTTTTGTAAAACTCTTCCCACTTATTATTTGGAGCATATATTGCAATGAAGAAGTTTTGTTTCTGATTTATTAATACCTCCATCATTAGTATTCTCCCTTCTTCATCTGCATATGCTTGTTTAGTTTTTAACTAATCTCTAATGTATAATGCTATCCCTCTTTTCTTTTAATGTACTAGTGATGTGTACAATTTCCCAATTTTGGGATATTCCAATAAATTAATGTGTTGCTTTTTAATATGCACTTCTTGAAGGCAGTCTTTATCCAATTTTAATCTTTGTAATTTTGTGAAGGTATTTTTTCTTTTTATGGGGGATTTATGTTAACAGATGTTATGTTAATAGATAGCATCTTTATTTCCTCCTTCATCTTCTCACTTATAGTTGTTCTTATCTCTCTCTGTCCTTTTGTTTCTTGTTCTGCCCGCTCCTTTTCTATCCTTACTCTTTCTTATTGCTCTACAGCTTTTTCTTCTACTTGCAATTCATCTTGACTTTTACTTTCTATCTCCTTTCTGCTTTCCTGTTTTTCACTTGCAGTAAAATGGTGTTCAAAAAATCCATGTGCGGACTTCTGGTTGGCGCCGTGGGGACACAGACAGGGAAATGCGAGCTCCGCAGAGCTCTGTCAAAACCCCGACTGCCAAGCTGCCGCTGACAGGTCTTCGGACCTCCCCTGTCTTGAAGGGACAGGGGGACAAGAAGGAACCCCTTGGGTGGCCTAGAGGAACAGGCAGGTTCCTCAGGGCCAGAGGCTTTCCCTTCACGCTGGTGGCAGTGGAATAACAGCCATGGCGGCTGTCCCAAAACCGTGGCAACCGGGAACAAAGATTGTGCTGGAGGAGAGGAAGAGAAATGGAGAAGAACAAGAAGCTTGTATGCTGGGTGGGTTTAACAATTGCCCAGGTGGGAGCTGCCCTCAGATGTGGATTGCAACAAGTGACCCTCTGTTTTAATAGTGGCTAATAACTACAGGGGCTAAAAGACAAAGGACTTGTTTGAAAGAAAGCATTTATTATGACTGTGTGGAAATGGCTTAGTTACAATTTTTTAAACTATTTTTACTTTTATTTTTTTTCCTGTGAATAAATGAGGCTAGACTGATTCTGTGGAGTGAGACTGGATTATTTCTGGGAGAGAGGAAGGAGAAGAGGAAACAACTTTGCTTTAAAAGTAAAGACAAAAGACAAACGGTGATGGATAAATGGGGAATGCCCCATTCGCCTCCACTTCTTTTTTCTCAGCGTTTCCCCCTTCTGAGAACTAGGCCCACCTGGACCAGCAGCTAGCCTGTGGGACTCACATATCACTATGTTTATTGTCATCTGAACCCCCCTGACTGTGGAGAGGGCTATCTCCATCTGAATTTGGAGGCTGGGATATGGCTTCATCCCATCGGCTGAGGGGGCTGGACATCAGTTTAACCACTGTGAAAGGGTGGCCTGGTGTCGGGGCCCCTGGAGGCCGAACCGAGATGATTTCACATATGTTTGCACTTTGTCAGCAGAGGGGACTTGACCAACCGCCGTGAGAGGGCGATTTTTGGACCTGACCCCCGGACGTTGTTGTCAGCATTGGTTCATCACTGCCATCTCACCACAAGAGAGGGCTGATCAGCTGACCTAACCACCATGAGAGGGTGGTTGGATCTACCCCCCTCCCCAGATTGTGGTCATCTTGGAACTGGACTTCATCCTCTGTTGTGAGGGGACAGTGGACTTGGTCCTGTGAACAGGTCTTCGGGACCCCTCCATGTTCTTTTTTGTCTTCTTCTTCCTTGGACCTTTATGGACCCTCAGGTTATGGTCGTGTTTACCCATTGTAGTCAAAATGTACTCAGCAGCAGAGCTTCTTGGTCTGCGAGACTCCCCCCTCTCGCAGGCTTGGCCCTCCACTCTATCAAGGGCCTACCTCGATGACAGGTTTTGGAATCCCGAGAGGTGGCATGCTGCAAAGAGGGGGCTGCAGGGTTTTTAAAAATTGTCCTTGTTTAATCTTTTAGGGGGTTTGGGGAAGGGGGAGGGGAGGGAGGGTCATAGGCCGGGCTCGTCACAGGGGCCTGTAATGGGAGTGCGGAGGAGCTTGTTACTGAGGGGAAGGAGGGCGATCCCATCAGAGCCGTAGTTGGGAAGGGCAGATATGGCGGGAGCAGGGGGCCGCATCATGTGTTGGGGGCACGCACTCGCTGTCTCCAAGCGGTGGTGTGCCTCGGCCCTCAGGACTGTTCTTGCTCCCCGAGTTGTCCAGAGTTGCGGTGTCCAGGCCTGAGGCTGATGTTATGTAATGCCAGGTCTGTGGCTAATAAGGCCCCCCTCATTTGTGACCTTATTCAAGACGGGGGTGCAGACCTGGCAGGTATTACGGAGATCTGGTTGGGCCAAGAGGGGGGGTCCCCCTCGTAGAGATGTGCCCACCAGGTTTCCATGCATTTCATCAGCCAAGAGCCTAGGGTAGGGGTGGAGGGATGGCGGGTCGTTATAAAGGAAAGTCTTGATCCAAGGGAGGCCACTGTACCTCAGATAGCCTGATATGAGTTTCTCCTGGTGAAGTGGGGCCATGGTGTGCAGGTGGGCTTGCTGATCACGTACCTGGCTCCCTGCAACGTGACAGTGGCCCTGCCCGAGCTTCTCAACGTTATTGCCCGGGTGGCGGTTGACACCCCCAGGCTTTTGGTCATGGGGGATTTCAACCTGCCGTCCGTCGGTGAAGCATCTGGGTTGGCTCGGGAGTTTATGGCTTCCATGACAGCCATGGACCTGACACAACTAATTCTTGGCCCTACTCACACAGGGGACACACTCTGGACTTGGTTTTTGTCTCTGGTCAATGGTTGAATGGCCTAGATGTTGGGGATATAGTCATTGAACCCCTGTCATGGTCGGACCATTCTCTCCTGAGGCTAGACTTTCAGACTGCCAAACCCCACCGCAGGGAGGCAGAACCGACTAGGTGGTTCCGCCCCAGGTGCCTGATGGATCCCAATAGGTTCCAGAGGGAGCTTGGGCCAGTGCCTGAAACTCTGGCTCATGATTTGACTGAGGACCAGGTGGCCGCCTGGGATAGGATGGCCGCCGGCGCCCTGGACCAAGTCGTGCCTTTGCGGCCTCTGATCTGGCGCCGAATCTGCCTGGCTCCTTGGTTCTCTGAGGAGTTGAGGGAGATGAAGCGCCGGAAAAGATGTTTAGAGAGTGATTGGAGGGCGAGTTGATCTGAATCTGACCGAACACTAGTTAGGTCCCATGTTAGGACCTATTTAGTGGTGATAAAAGCGGCAAAGTGTAATTACTTTTCTGCTCTTATTGCATCGGCAGATAATCGCCCAGCTGCCTTGTTTAGAGTGACCCGCTCCCTCCTACATCAGGGAGCACAGGAAGGGCAGCCTTGCAAGGGCAGGCTGAGGATTTTGCACAGTATCTGCATGATAAAATCGCTCAGATTTGGGAAGGCTTGGACTCTGACTGGCTAGATTCCGGTGAGGTGACTGAGGCCAGTCTTGAGAATGTTATCTGGGAGGAGTTCGATCCTGTGACTTCTGAGGACATGGACAGGATTCTGGGGAGGTTAAACGCAATGACATGTTTATTGGACCCATGTCTTTCCTGGCTGGTACTGGCCACTTGGGAACTTACACAAGTCTGGCTCCAGAGGATTATAAATGCCTCTTTGAGCAAGGGTTTCTTGCCTACTGCCTTGAAAGAGGCGGTGGTGAGGCCCCTCCTCAAGAAGCCTTCTCTGGACCTGGCTGTTTTGGTAAATTACCGTCCTGTCTCCAACCTTCGCTTCATTGTGAAGGTTGTTGAGAGTGTGGTTGCGCAACAGCTCCCACAGTACCTGGATGAAACCGTCTATCTAGATCCGTGCCAGTCTGGCTTCAGACCTGGGTATGGCACGGAGACGGCATTGGTCGCATTGGTGGATGATCTCTGGAGGGCTTGGGACAGGGGTTGCTCCTCTGTCCTGGTCCTGTTAGATCTCTAAGCGGCTTTTGATACCATCGACCATGGTATCATGCTGCGTTGGTTGGAGGGCTTGGGTGTGGGAGGCACCATGTTGCGGTGGTTCTCCTCCTATCTCTCCGACTGGTCGCAGTCTGTGTTGGCAGGGGGGCAGAGGTCGACCTCGAGGTACCTCGTTTGCGGGGTGCCGCAAGGGTTGGTCCTCTCGCCACTCCTGTTCAACATTTATGTGAAGTCGCTGGGCGAGATCATCCATGGTTTTGGGGTGAGTTGCCAACTGTATGCTGACAATACTTAGCTGTACATCTCCACCCCTGACCACCTCAATGATGCCCTCGAAGTGATGTCCAAGTGCCTTGAAGCCGTGCGGGTCTGGATGGGGAGGAACAGGTTCGTTTCAACCCTTCCAAGACCGAGTGGCTGTGGATGCCGGCGTCCCGGTATAGCCAGCTGGTGCCATCGCTGGCTATTGGGGTTGAGTCATTGGCCCGTACAGAGGGGATTCGCAACTTGGGTGTCCTCCTGGACTCACGGCTGTCCTTGGAAGGGCATATGGCAGCTCTGGCCAGGGGGGCCTTCTATCAGGTTCGCCTGATATGCCAGTTGCGCCCCTTTCTGGTTTGGGACTCCTTATGCACAGTCACCCATGCACTCATCACGTCTCGCCTGGACTACTGTAACACTGTCTAGATGGGGCTCCCCTTGGGGTGCACCCAGAGGCTCCAACTGGTCCAGAATGCGGCTGCACGGGTGATTATGGGAGCGACAGGGTGCTCCCATGTAACACCTCTCCTGCACGAGCTGCACTGGCTCCCAGTGGTCTTCTGGGTGCACTTCAAGGTGTTGGTTCTCACCTTTAAAGCGCTCCATGGCATAGGGCCAGGGTATTTGTGAGACCGCCTGCTGCTACCGATAACCTCCCACCGGCCAATATGCTCGCACAGAGAGGGGCTCCTCAGGGTGCCATCAGCTGACCTCCGAGCTTTCCGAAAGGCCCTGAAGACTCACTTATTTCAACAAGCTGGCCTGGTTTAATTTGGTTTTAATGGGGTTTTTAAACTCTTGATATTATTGACTTTTGGATTTTAAATTGGGTATTTTAATTTGTAGATTTGAGATTTTAAATTGAAACGCCAACGATTTAATTTTATTTTAATTTTTTAAAATATTTGTATTATATGTGTCTTAATTGGCTGTTCACTGCCCTGAGTCCCCCTGGGGAGAAGGGCGGTATATAAGTTGAAATAATAAATAAATAAATAAAATGGCTGCTAGCTCTGAAGTGAAAGTATGAATCACAGACTATTTATTAATTGAAAAGAGAAACTATGTTGCTCGTTACTTGTACTGAATTGATACTGAGAAAAGACTTAGAGACCTTGGTTTCTGATACATAATCTGTTCACTGGAGGACTTATGGAAGATTTGAAAGAAGAAATTAAATGGAATAATGGAAACTGAACTAAATAAAAGTGATTATAAGAGAAAGGTGTGGCAACAAACAGAAGGCATGATGATACCATATATGGAATAGTTCCAGAATTAACTTTGCAGAACTTACAACTTTGATGACATTGAAAGGGAAAAGAAATACATTTAGACAGATTAGAGGGGAAAAAAACAATGGAATAAATCAAGTAACAAGATAACAAAATATCACATTTTGATTCAAATGTGTAATTGGGTGAATGATTAATGTTAGGAGTGAATGGGTGAAGTATTGGGTGAATGATTAATGTTAGGAGATACTTTTCTTTCTTCTCCATGCTTTCTTTTTATTTCTTATCTTTATTTTTTCTCTTTGTTTTATTCTTTTTTCATCTGCTTTTTTTCCTTCCCTTTTTTTTCTCTTATTTCTCTGTAATATAATTGTTTAATTCTTTTTTTTTTTGGTTATTTTTAAACTCCCTTTTCCCTTTTTACTGATGTCTCTATTACTTCCTTATTTTTTTATTGTAATTACTATTGATATTATTTTCCTTGTGATTACTATCACCACCTTATTTTAATATATATATATATATTATATATTATATATATTATATATATTATACACACACACACACACACACAATTTGATTAAGAAATAAGAGCACAAATGGTTTAAGAAAAATATGATTTCTGGAGGCTTTAACTTTTTCTTAAACTTTGAATTTTCTGTAGATTCAACTATTTAGAAGAAAAGGTTTTTTAAGATATTGGAAGATATTTGTTAAAATATATTTTTATTCTAAATTAGAAATATGGAGGAGAACAAGTGGAAAAACAATGTAGATAATACATTCTGAAGTAATTTGAAGCTAACAGATTGAATAAGAGAAGTTGGAAGGGAGGAAAATGCAAGTGAGATAATAATTAAAACAAAATGTTATTAATCAATTAAATTAATCATATTTAATTGATTAATGCAAAATATGATTAATGCGAAATATGATTTTGGAAATTAGCTAAAGTAGAGTTTTGCTCCAGGTTAATAAATATGGTAGGAGTGGAGGAAGGTATCATATTAGAAAACAGTTGAAACAAAGCTTGGAATTAGTTAAATATTAAAATAAGAGTTAGGAGTGGAGGAAAGCATGAGCTGGAAAACAGTTAAAGCAATTTGGATATTAGTTGTGATCAGGAAGAGGTGAAATATAGATGTGGTGTAATGGGTCTTAAATTGAGAAATGTATATGAAATATTGATTGCTAAAATGATAGAGATTTAGAATGGTGTTTATAGTTTAGAATGTTGGGCAAAATAATTGAATGATAAATGTTTAGAATAAGATTTTTTTCTTGCTTTTTTCTTTTTTTTTTTAAGATGTAATTGGATAAAAATGGGAACAAAATTGATTCTGGGAATTTTAATAATTATACTTATATGACAGAACAAGCACCTAAAAAGATGTATTTTATGTTTTGTGTTTTGAAAAAAAAATTGGAAAAAAAATCCATGTGCTTTGTCTAAGGCAGTGGTGGCTAAACTTTTTGTCATTGTATGCTGAACGTGCACACATATGACAGTGCTCACAAATGCCAGCACCCATAATGCAATGCGTGCCCCCACTGTGCATGCATGCATGACCTCCCATGTTCCCCCTGTACATGCGCCCTGCACTGTGCATGGGGGCATCCCCACACACATGCCTCAGCCCCCCATGCCTGCGCCCCGCCCCGACACACCCTGTTTTGGGCCTGGAAAGCCTCCTGCACCAACCTTTGCCAGCATGAACAGCTTGCTCCCCACCCAGAAACTGCAGTGTGACAGTCACCGCTAGGGGTGAGGAGGTGGTGGTGGAGAGGATGGGCAAGCCAGGGCTTCCCACCCTCCCTGTCTGACCAGCTGGCTTGGGTGCAGGGGCAGCATTTTTTTTACTCTCCGCTGAGATATTTTTTTTTCTTTTTAGCTGAGATTGTTTCACTTTGGAAATTTTATTCATCTGTCATTTTCAATACATGTGTGGATTACAAACTATATCAAGGGGGCAACATCCAGATGAGCTACAGGAGGGATTAAAAAGAGAATTTGAACTCCTTGAACAAAGAGCTGGAGTGGCACCCAGAGATCCAGCCTGACACCTCAGCAGAGCCTGAGTGGTGCAAGTGGAGGCTGCTGAGCAGGAGGGAAAGGGAACTAGGTGGTCACAAACCAGCAATCTCTTGATCTGACTGCCACAGCCGAATTTGTGCTCCCCAGGCCACCTTGGCAGGTTTGCAACTCTCCTGCCAGTCCACAGCCCACAGGCTTCAGTAGTCACTTGCCAGCCAGGCTTTCTATAGGTCACAGCCGGACATGGCCTTCTGCTGCTTTCCCTTCATCTGGTGGGTCAGGGCACTTGAGCAACCTGGCTGCCTCATGCCGAGAACCATGTCACCCCACCATGCTCACCTGGCTGACTGTGAATCTTTTGGTGAGCCCGGCATGTGTTGCCAGGCCAGACGGCAACTGGAGACCAGACTGTTCCCTGACGAGACAGAGCAGTAGCTGTTACCCGGCTGGTGGTGGCGCTCTTGGCCCCACCACCTCAGTAGTGCCAAGTGCCAGCCAGGGAAGCCTGTGAGACACCTTGGGCTCCAAACCCACAGCCTCCACCACCCAGCCCGGGCGCCTCCCCACTGGGAGCCACAGGCCGAGCAAGTGCAGTTGGTGGGGCTCTGGTGAACTATCAGCCAGTGATGAGGGGGGCTGGGCTGCCTGCACAGGTGACCTCATGGCCACGGTCAAAGTGGAGCCAAAATGTTCTTCTTGGCTTGCTCCACCAGCCATATGAGTCCCCTGGGCTATGGGCATTGCCATCTCCCCTGCAGTGGCCAGAGAGCCCAGCTCAACTCAGCTTGGATGGCAGCACAGTGATGGACGTGGCAGGGCTCAGCTACACTATTGGAAGTTGGGCCCATTGGCCAACACCTGCCATGCTTACCACTGGCCACTGGCTGAGTCAACACTGGGGAAGGAGCAGAAGTGCCCAAGCCAGCCAATTGCTCTTGCCCTTCTCTCTGCAGCTGCCACTGCTGCTGTTCTTCTGGGGTGGTGGGGCTGTGCAGGAAGAATACCTGAGACAGCGCGCTGGCTGAGAAGTGGTCATGCTTCCTTGGCAGAAGTGGTGGGGGGCTGTGTGGGGGCCAGCTGGCTCTTCTGGGGCACCTGAGCTGGCCAGGTGCTCCTGACCAGCTGGTGCCATACAAGAAGCCCACTTGAGTGGGGAGGGAGGGAAGCTCTAGCTTGTCTGTCCTGACCAATAGCTCTGCTCCCCTAGGAAGCGATTACCGGGATCCCCTTTCTGCGTCTTTTGGCATGCACACCCATTGCTCTTGCTGTTGCTGGTCTTTATGCACACATGCACACCAGAAACCAAAAGACCAAGGGGCTGACATGCATGTGTACACTGGAAACAGGAAGATCAACTTCCTGGAGGGTGCATGTGCAATGGGCGGCTGCTGTTCCAGTTTCCAGTGTGCCCATGCATGTGAAAACCAGCTGGCCAGCGCACCAGAACCTGGAAGAGCAATGGGCAATGGCTCCACATGCCCAGAGAGATGGCTCTGTGTGCCACTTCTGGCACGCATGCCATAGGTTCACCACCATGAGTCTAAGGTATCCATTCTAAATTTTTTGTTTTACTAAGAGACCAGAATTCCTTCTGGTATCAACCATCTAAACAGCACATTATTTTTAAACAATTGTGCAGTCAGGAATTGATACTGTCTTGTCTGCTCTCTAACTCTCCTAGGTATCAGTTTTAAAGTCAGAATTTCTCCCTCTTTATACTCCGTAGGTTCATCTCTTGTTCTTTTGTATACCTCATCTCTCACTGTCTTCTTGGTAAACCTCACATACATCTCTTTTGGTAATTTATGCCTTGTTACATAGTTTGTATGAATTCTGAACATTTCATCAATATCTCTTTGTACCTCATGTTTATTTGTCTGTAATACTCCAGCTAAGAGCTCTATCATCACTTCCACCAGGTCTTCCTCTTTCTCTTCCACAATATTCTGAAATTTCAGATAATAGACCACCTTTTCCATCTCAAGAAAGAGTATTGTCTCTTCTAAGTCTCTATTAGCCTGAAATAGCTTTTGGTCCGTTTGTTCCAATTTTTTCTCTGTTTGCTCAGCCCTTATTTCTATTTTCTGTATCCTCTGTTCATTCTTTGCTATCATTTGCTGGAAGTTCCTTATCTTTTCATCCATCTTACGATTTTCCCTATTTATCTCCCCCATTTTGTTTTTTTATCTCATCATGGTTTTTAGATATAATTTCCCGAGTTTTGATCATAGCTTCTTGGATCGATAGTAGCATCATCTGCATACTTTGCATAGAACTTGACTTCTCCAAGCCGAGCATGCTTTTTATCAATCATTGATTAGATGGGTTTGATGCAGCTGATGATGTTGCTGATGAGGGTGTAGATGAGGCTTTCTTTTCTATCTTTGATATGTTTGATGTGCTTGTCATCTCTGATAATCAAAAGGTGGTTCTCCAAAATAACAAAAAACAATAATTGTTTTTACACAGCTGAAGATTATTTCCCACATCCCCTGGTGTATCTCCTTCATATATGGTAATTTAACAGTAAGATAAACCAACAATCTCATATATATATATATATATATATATATATATATATATATATATATATATATATATATATATATATATATATATATATATATATATATATATATATATATATGTAGGTCTTTGGTTATTCGGGTCTTCTCCCGCGTAGAATTGGAAGTATCTTGGCGACGTTTTGATGAAGTCTCATTCGTCATCTTCAGGCTGGTGTTCTCGGCTTCATGCTTCCAGGAGCATACATATATGTATATGTATATGTATATGTATATGTATATGTATATGTATATGTATATGTATATGTATATGTATTTATGTATATAATATAATATATATAAAATATATATATGTAAAATTGGAAGTGTCTTGGCAATGTTTTGATGAAGTCTCATTCGTCATCTTCAGGCTGGTGTTTTTGGCTTCGTGCTTCTAGGAGCAATGTGTGATCGCAGCTGTTTCTTCCTTTTAACTGCTAGGTATGAACTGATTGGTTGGAGGCTTGGCTGAGCTCTGAATGGACGGGGGATGGCTGTGCTCTGATTGGATGGGGGTGTGTTCTGTTTGGGTGGGGGCTTGGTTGTGCTCGGGTTAGTCTAAGTTGCAGGGGGATTTGAGCTATGTTGCTGTAGTTTGGCTTTGCATTCATGGTCGTGCCACATCTTCATGGTGGGTGACAGTCTGCTTCATGTATGGATTGGAGGGGTTTAAGGTGGCTAATGATGCAGCTCCAGTCTGGCTTCTGGTCTGTGGTTGTGTCTCATCATCAGTGTGGGTTTATTTATTTATTATTTATTTATTAATTAAATTTCTATACCGCCCTTCTCCTGGCGGACCCAGGGCGGTGAACAGCCAATTAAAAACCAGTACACAAACATTAAAAACATCCTAAAATCAATATAAGTTAGGCTGAAGGTATAAAAACCGACTAAAAACTCTAAAAAGTTAAAATTTAAAAAAAATTTAAAAAATATTTTAAAAATAAAAGGGATCGGGCAAGTCTGGCGAGTTGAAAAAGATGCGTCTTCAGAGCCTGACGAAAAGTCCGGAGATCAGCAATTGTTCTCAGTTCTGGAGGAAGATCGTTCCAGAGAGTGGGGGCTACCACAGAGAACGCTCTCCGCCTGGGGGTCGCCAGCCGGCATTGTCTGGCTGACGGCACCCTGAGGAGGCCCTCTCTGTGGGAGCGAACCGGTCGGTGGGAGGCAATTGGTGGCAGAAGGCGGTCCCGTAAGTACCCTGGTCCTAAGCCATGGAGCGCTTTAAAGGTGATTACCAACACCTTGAAATGCACCCGGAAGTCAACCGGCAACCAATGCAGCTCACGCAGGAGAGGTATCACATGGGAGCGCCCTGTCGCTCCCATAATCCCCCGCGCGGCCACATTCTGCACCAGCTGAAGCCTCCGGGTGCATCCCAAGGGGAGCCCCATGTAGCGAGCATTACTTTAGTCCAAGCGAGACGTGACGAGCGCCTGAGTGACTGTGCGTAGGGAGTCCCGATCTAGAAAGGGCCGCAACTGGCGTATCAGGCGAACCTGATAGAAAGCCCCCCTGGCCACGGCTGTCGTATGATCCTCTAAAGACAGCCGTGGGTCCAGGAGGATGCCCAAGTTGCGCACCCTTTCCGTGGGGGCCAATGATTCGCCCCCAATAACCAACAATGGAGTCAGTTGGCTATATCGGGACACCGGCAGCCACAGCCACTCGGTCTTGGAGGGGTTGAGTCGAAGCCTGTTTCTCCCCATCCAGACCCGCACAGCTTCAAGGCACTGGGACATCACTTCCACGGCATCGTTGGGGTGGTCTGGGGTGGAAATGTACAGCTGAGTGTCATCAGCGTACTGATGGAACTCCACCCCAAAACCACGGATGATCTCACCCAGCGGCTTTACATAAATGTTGAACAGAAGGGGCGAGAGGACCGACCCTTGTGGCACCCCACACACTAGGTGCCTCGGGGTCGACCGCTGCCCCCCTGTCAACACAGATTGCGACCGTTCAGAGAGGTAGGAGGAGAACCACCGCAGGACGGTGCCCCCCACCCCCAATCCCTCCAACCGGCGCAACATGATACCATGGTTGATGGTATCAAAAGCCGCTGAGAGGTCTAACAGCACCAGGATAGAGGAGTACCCCCTACCCCGGGCCCTCCAGAGATCATCCACCAATGCGACCAATGCCGTTTCGGTGCTGTAACCAGACCTGAAGCCGGACTGGAGCGGGTCTAAATAGACAGCTTCATCCAGGTACCGGGGGAGCTGCCACGCCACCACACTCTCAACAACCTTCGCTAGGAAGGGAAGGTTGGAGACAGGACGGTAATTTGCCAAAACAGCTGGGTCCAGGGAGGGCTTCTTGAGGAGGGGCCTCACCACCGCCTCCTTCAAAGCGGTCGGTAGGGCACCCTCACTCAAAGAAGCGTTTATGATCTCCTGGAGCCAGCCTCGTGTAACCTCCCAGGAGGCCAGCACCAACCAGGAGGGACACGGGTCCAATAAACATGTGGTAGCGTTCAGTCTCCCCAGGATCCTGTCCACGTCCTCGGGAGCCACAGGATCAAACTCAGCCCAGATAACACTCTCAAGACTTGCCTCAGTCACCTCGCCTGAACTAACCCAGTCAGCGGCCAAGTCATCCCGAATCTGAGTTATTTTATCATCCAGATATTGAACAAAATCCTCAGCACGTCCCTGCAAGGGATCCTCCCGCGCTCCCAGATGGAGGAGGGAGCGGGTCACCCTAAACAAGGCGGCTGGGCGATTATCTGATGACGCAATAAGAGTGGCGAAATAATTAGATTTCGCCGCTTTTATTGCCACTAAGTAAGTCTTAATATGAGCTCTTACTAGTGTCAAGTCAGAATCAGAGCGACTGGCCCTCCAACCGCTCTCTAGGCGTCTTTTCCGGCGCTTCATCTCCCTCAGCTCCTCGGTAAACCAAGGAGATAAGTGAGTTCGGCGCCGGGTCAGAGGCCGCAAAGGCACGACACGGTCCAAGGCCCCACCGGCCGCCCTATCCCAGGCAGCCACCAGGTCCTCAGCCGAGTCGCGTGTCAGTGTCTCAGGAAATGGCCCAAGCTCCGTCTGGAACCTATCAGGATCCATCAGGCGCCTGGGGCGGAACCACCTAATTGGTTCCGCCTCCCTGCGGTGGGGTGCAGCGGTCAGAAAGTCGAGTCGGAGGAGCGAGTGGTCAGTCCATGACAAGGGTTCCACGCCTATATCCCCAGTATCAAGACCACTCAACCACTGACCAGAGACAAAAACTAGGTCACCATCGTGAGTCGGGCCCTGAATTACCTGGGTCAGGTCCATGGCCGTCATGGAAGCCATGAACTCCTGAGCCATCTCAGATGCTTCACCGATGGATGGCAGGTTGAAATCCCCCATGACTATAAGCCTGGGAGTAGCAACCGCCACCTCGGCTATAACATTGAGAAGCTCGGGCAGGGTTGTTGCCACGTGGCAGGGAGCCAGGTACGTGACTAACAGACCCATCTGCCCACCAGGGCCCCACCTCACATAGATGGACTCACACCTGGCTATCTGAGGTACAGTGGCCTCCCTCGGACCCAGACCTTCCTTAATAATGACCGCTACTCCCCCACCCCTGCCCTGGGCTCTCGGCTGGTGGAATGCAAGGAAACCCGGTGGGCACATCTCCACGAGGGGAACCCCCCCCCTCGTGGCCCAGCCAGGTCTCGGTAATACCAGCCAGGTCCGCACCCCCCTCTTGAAGAAGATCACATATGAGGGGGGCCTTATTTACAACGGACCTCGCATTGCACAACAGCAGCCGGAGCCTCGGGTCCCGAGACTCTAGACAACCCGGGGAACGGGAATAGCTCAGGGGACCAGGGCAAGCAATCGCTCGAAGACAGTGAGTGCGTGCCCCCACCACACGATATGGTCCCCTGCTCTCGCCATATCTGCCCCTCCCACATAGCGTAGAAATCACACCACCCTCAACAGAGGGCTCAGTCAGAGCCCTCTTGCCTCCAGAATCTAAACCCCCCGTGGCATCACAGACTGCCAGGCCTGTCCCTTTCCCCTCAGGGTTTCCCACCAAACCCACACCCTCCCCCACCCCAGAACCCCCTAAAACACCCCTTAAAAAAGCACTTAAAAACCCTCAATCCCCGTTTCGCAGCATGCCACCTCTCGGGGTCCCAAAACCCATCATTAAGGTAGGCCCTCGATAACGTGGAGGGCCAAACCCGCGAGAGGGGGGAATCTCGCAGGGCAAGAAGCGTAGACCTAGAGAGCATCCAGACAAATAAGGGCAAGAAAATGGGGCATGGCATAGGTCCATAAACATAGTCATAATTCCAAATGTCCTAATGCAGGACCAGGTCAATCAGGAGAAAACGCCGCTACCCTCTCACGGTAGCGACCAGGAGTCTCTGTATTCTGTCCCTGAGGGGGATGTCCAGGCCACCCTCTCACGGTGGTCCAACCAAAAAACAGGCGCGTTGGAAAGTCCAAGGCCACTCTCTCACCGTGGCCTGGCAGATTTGTCCTGTAGTTGTCCTGTAGTCCTGTAGTTTGAGTCTGCTTTCCGCATGGATGTGTGGTATCCTGTGTGACCCTCGTGAGTGTGGGTCTGGTGTCATTCCTCATGTTAGGGACTCGTTTGTCAATAAGGGCGGTTTTCCAAATGGCTGGTAGGTGGGAGGTATCATCTCGTTTATTCATGCTGTGTTGGAGTTTTTCTATCTCGATGGCTTCTCTGATTATTCTTTTGTTAAAGTGTTCAGTTTTGATGATAGTTCTAGTCTTTTTAAATTCAATATCATGTCCTGGGGCTTTAAGGTGTTGGACCAGGGAAGAAGTTGGTTCCTCTTTTCTGACGGAGTTCTTGTGTTCTTCAATGCGTGCACTTATTCTTCTGTTGGTTTGTCCGATGTATGTGGTGGGGCAGGCAGTGCATGGGATTTCATATACTCCTTGATTTTCTAACTCAATTTTGTCTTTGGGGTTTCTTAGGATGATGGATATTTTTCAATTTGTGAAGAATGCTGTCTTGATGTTGTGTTTGTGGAGGATCTTGCTGATCCTCCACAAACCTCCTCTCAACCTCCTTGCCCGACCTCCTCTCCTTTCACCACGAATTGAAGACATGGCTGTTTCACCAAATGGACTGATCCATTGGGGGTTTGTACACTAATAATTTTAATTTGGTTTTAATGGGGATTTTAATTTTGTATTGTAGTTTGTATTATCGATTTTTTGTTCTGTAAGCCGCCCTGAGTCCTTCGGGAGAAGGGCGGCATATAAATTGCAATAATAAATAAGTAAAATAAATAAATTCTGTCTGTGGTGCCTTTTATGTATGGGAGGAGGGCTTTGCCATTTTCTTGTTCTCTGTCTTAGATTTTAGTGTGGGGTTTTTTTGGGATGAGGTTGGTAATCTTATTTCTTTGGATGTTAGTACATTAGTGAGAGTGTGTAGTTTGGTTTTTAGGTGTTGTTCGTCAGCTAAGCGTTTTGTTCTGGAGATGAGTGTCTTGGCTACGGAGTTGATCTGTGCTGGGTGGTGGTGTGAGAATGTGTGCAGATAATGGTTTGTGTGTGTTTTCTTCTGGTAGGGAGCCATTGGATTTCCTGTAGAGTAAGACATCCAGGAAGGGAAGTTGGTTGTTAGCTTTTGTTTCCATGGTGAACTGTATTTTGGAGTGTAGGCTGTTGAGGTGTGTGAGGAAGTTGTCCAGTTTTTTTTCCCGTGTGGCCAGATTATGAAGGTGTCGTCTACGTATCTGAGCCAAAGTTTGGGTTTGTGATCAGATTTTTCTAGAGCTTGGGTTTCAAAGTGTTCCATGTAGAAGTTTGCAATGACAGGTGAGAGGGGTGATCTCATGGGTGCTCCTTCTATTTGATTGTATTTTTGTCCTTTATAGATGAAGTATGTGTTGGATAGGCAGTGGTTGGTCAGATCTAGGATGTGCTTGGGGGGGGGGCTATATTTGTTTTGGATAGCTGTCAAGGTTTCTTTGATTGGCACTTGGGTGAAGAGGGATATGATATCGAAGCTCACGAGTAGGTCGTTGGACTGTAAGCTTTGTTTCTTTATGATCTCTATGAACTGGAATGAATTTTTTACGTGTGAGGTGATGGATTCTGCATAGGGCTGTATTTGTTTGGTGAGAAATTTGGCTAGGTTTTGTAGAGGTGAGCCTATGGATGATGGATTTCCTCCCTGTAGAGGTACAATAATTTTTTTCTGAGGTTTTTGCAGGTGTTTGTATGTAGGTCTTTGGTTATTCAGGTTTTCTCTCACGTAAAATTGGAAGTGTTTTGGCGACATTTTGATGAAGTCTCATTCGTAATCTTCAGGCTGGTGTTTTTGGCTTTGTGCTTCTAGGAGCAATGTGTGATCGCAGCTCTATGGTCTCCCCAAGATAAAGAAAGAAGGAACCCCACTTAGACCCATAGTCAGTTCCATAGGCTCACCACTACAAAACCTAGCCAACTAGGGGAGTGTGTAGTGCTGCCACCCACTGGAAGAGAAAAATTGGAAATTGGAAAAATTGTAATCAAAACAAATACATAGACTGAAGAGTTACTGAATGTTGTTTACACAGATGCTCTTCTACTTAAGTTCTTAAAGCCTGAGAATATACTGGAAGACTCTGAATTTTTATTTTATTTTATTTTTTTCTTTTCACTGAGTAATTATTTTAATCCCAGTGAGAAGTGTGGCTTGGAAAGAGGCAAAAGGAAAAACTACTCCCTGTAGGTTCTCTGGAAATAAAGGACTTGAAGAACTAAATTTTCTGTTGTTGCTTTTGTCTTTTTTTTCTTTCCTTTTTCTCAATTTGTATTCAAATTTTGGATTAAGGCAGTTAAGAGCCTGAAGAATTATTGCTAATCTTTAATTTCTCTCTCTCTCTTTTTTTTTACTTTGGTTTTTTATTTGGAGGAGCATTTCAATTTTTTGTCTCTTCCTATTTTGCTTTTCACCTTCCCTTGGATTAGGGTTTTTGGAAGAACCTGAAGATCTGGAGAAATTATTATTATTATTATTATTATTATTATTATTATTATTATTATTATTATTATTATTATTATTATTATTATTATTATTATCTACTGTTTTTTCTATTTTCTCTCCCCCCCCCTTTACCCTATTTTTTCAATTCTTTGGAATTTAAAGTGAATTTAGCCAACTCTAAAATGAGCAAAAAGGTAGCAACAGTGGGAGCTGCAGCAACTACACCATCCTCATCACCATCTGGAGGCCAACGCTCCATCCAGACAATGTTACAGCAAGAGAAAGAGAAAGAGACGACATAAATGATTCTACAAACACTTCAAAGAATGGAAAAACAACAACAAAGAATGGAACAGCAACAACAAAGAATGGAGCAAAAGTTACTTAAAACAGATGAAAAGGTGGTTAGCATACAACAAACAATGATGAAATATGAAGAAAGACTGGTTAAACTGGAGGAAAAAGATGGCCAAAAAGAAGAAAAAATGAAGGAAATTGGGAATAGACTCGGAGAGGTTGAACAAGAAACATCTGGTTTAATTGGATGGGAAACGGGCAAAGCAGAGCTCTACTTAAGATTTCAAAATGTTGCGGAAGAAAAAGGGGAGGACCTCCCTGAGATTATGAAAACAATTTTAGCTGAGGCCTTAGAAATACCTAAAGAGAAGATGATGGAAGGAATTGATGAAATTTACTGAGTCTACACTGGATATGCAATGCTCAATAAGCTTCCAAGAGAAGTACACATAAGATTTACTAAGAAATCAGTTAAGACACAGATTCTTCAGGCTGTTCGTGACAAGGCTTTGGAATATAAAGGGAAAGAAGTTGCAGTTTTGAGACAAATTCCAAGGAAAGTGAGAGAGATAAGAAGGAAATATCAATTCTTGACCAAAGTTTTGTTGCAAAAAGGGATTAACTACAGATGGCTCTTTCCAGAGGGAGTAGGTTTAACATGGAACTTCCAAAGATACAGACTAAATACAATTGATAAGGCAAGAGCCTTCTATGAGGAAGTTCTTAAAGAGACAGATGCTGATATGGAAGTTGAAATACAAGCAACGCCAGCTCCAATAAAACCTGCTGAAAAGGAATTGATAACGTTGGAAGAAACAGAAGGAGCCATGGGCAGAGTTATGGAATACAAGGAGCAACATGAAGTCAGATCAACTAGAGCAATAAAACCTAACTATAAAGTATGAATATGGAAATTAATTTCAATAAACATAAATTAACTTAATTTGGTCAACAAAAGAAGAACAGTCTTCCACAAATTAGAAAAATTAAAATTTGATATAATTAGTCTACAGGAAGTGCATATCAAAAAACAATACGAACAATTACTGATTCAACCAAAACTTGGTCAAACTTTTTTATCATTGGTGCAAACTAAAAAAAGAGGTGTTGCTCTGTATATTAGAAATACATTTATGGCTGAGCAGAAGTATGCTGATGCAGAAGGCAGAATTTTGATGGTGGAATTAATTGATAACAACACAAAATTACTTTTAGTAGCAATATACCGCCCTAACAATAATTAGAGTGACTTCTACAGGAAACTACATAACAAGATAATTGAAATGGAGTATGAAAATGTTTACATGATGGGGGATTTTAATGGAATTGTAGATGAAAAACTGGACTATAAAACAAGTAGAACAAGATATAGTAGAAAGATATTGCCAAGGACCTTCTTTAAAGTGATAGAGGAAATAAACTTGAAAGACACTTGGAGGGAGAAAAACAGGAAAAATAGACAATATACTTTCTACTCTGACGGACATTTATCTTGGTCCAGACTGGATATGATATGGGCAACAATGGAATTGACTTTAAATATTGAACCAGTGAATATAGGTACTAATACATGGGCAGACCATAATCCAGTGATTGTCATTTAGAAAGGGTGAAGGCAGATCTAGATGGACATTGAACAATACAACATTAAAAGAGAAAGATTTTATACAGAAAATGAAATAAGAATTGGACTTTTTTTTCAAGGACAATAAGAAAGAAACATCGATACAAAACCATTGGGGTACAATGAAAGCCTTTGCCAGAGGATTAATCATTGATTATACATGGAAAAGAAATGTGAAGAAAAGACAAACCCTTAAAATATTGAGATGATCATAAAAGTCTCAAAAAAGAACTCCAGAAAGATCCATATAAAAAAGATGTAAAAATTAAAATGGATATTATAAAGCACAAAATGGACCTACTGGAGAAGGAAGAATTAGCACAAAAAATAAGAACTGCTAAACAGAATTATTTTGAAAATGCAAATAAGCCTGGCAGATGGTTAGCATACAAATTGAAAACAGAAAGAGAATCAAGGAAAATAACACAATTAATTGATCATCAAGGACAAAGCAGATTTGGAAATAAAGAGATGGGGGAAATAATACAGGAATATTATACACTGTACAAGAAAGATGCAATAGAAGAGGATAAACTGGCAAGGTATTTACAAAAAGCTAAATTACCAAAAATCCCCAAAGAGGTCGAGGAGTTATTGGATGGAACTATAATGATGATGGAGCTAACCGAGGCAATTAAGAAACAGAAGAATGGAAAGGCACCAGGTCCAGATGGACTGCCAGCTGAATATTATAGGACTTTACAGGAATCACTATCGATCCCAATGCTGGATGAATGAGTTATGAATGAAGTAATGATAAAAAAAGAAATACCCAAGACATGGACTAAGGCATATATCACTTTGATTCATAAAGAAGAGACAGACCCACAATAAATCAAAAACTATAGGCTGATATCCCTACTAAATGCAGATTATAAAATCTTTGCTATGATATTGGCAGAAAGGCTTAAGAGATATTTGAATAATTTTATACATTCCGATCAAAATGGATTCCTATCTAAAAGACAAATCCAAGACAATATAAGAATAATTTTGGACACTTTAGAATATTATGCAGTGCATCCTGAAAAGCAGATGGCTTTGATATTTTTAGATGCACAAAAAGCCTTCAACAATGTCAATTGGCGATTTATGTTGTTACAGATAGAGGAGATGGGCTTTGGGAAAAAATTTCTTCAGGCAATTGAAGCTATATATTCAAAACAAAAGGCTAAAGTAATGATAAATGGAGAATTGTCTGAATATATTGAAATAGAAAAGGGCACTAGACAAGGATGCTCATTGTCCCCACTGTTGTTTATACTGACATTGGAAGTGCTAAACAGAAATATTAGAGAAGAAAAGGAGATAAAAGGTATGAAAATTCAGCAAGAGGAATATAAATTACAAGCTTTTGCAGACGATTTGGTATTTATTTATTTATTTGTTTGTTTGTTTGTTTGTTTGTTTGTTTATTGTTTTATTTCTATATTGCCCTTCTCCCGAAGGACTCAGGGCACAGCCAATTAAAAACACCAAATATATAAACAGCAAATTTAAAAATTATTAAAATTATTAAACAATTTCGACCTGAATTAAAACTCCCAATTTAAAATCATTTACATAGATAGCCCTGCCTGGCGGAACAGTAGGGTCTTGAGGGCACAGCGAAACACACGGAGGTTGGAGATCTTGCGGATTTCCGGGGGCAGTTTGTTCCACAGGGCAGGAGCTCCCACAGAGAAGGCTCTCCCCCTGGGTGTTGCCAACTGACATAATTTGGCTGATGGCACCCTGAGGAGTCCCTCTCTGTGGGAGCGAACTGGCCGGTGGGAGGCTATTGGTGGCAGAAGTTGGTCTCGTAGGTACCCAGGTCCTAAGCCATGAAGTGCTTTAAAGGTGATGACCAACACCTTGAATTGCACCCGGAAGACTACTGGGAGCCAGTGCAGCTCACGCCAGTGCAGCTCACGCAGAAGCGGTGTCACATGGGCGCAACGAGTCGTGCCCATAACCACCCAAGTGGCCACATTCTGGACCAGTTGGAGCCTCTGAGTGCTCTTCAAGGGGAGCCCCAAGTAGAGAGCATTACAGTAGTCCAAAGGTTTATTATGGAAGAACTTTTAACATCAATAAATAAATTGCTAGAAAGAATTGGAGAGTTCAGAGAGGTGGCTGGTCTAAAAATTAATAAAGAAAAGACAAAGATAATGACTAAAAAAATGCTGAAAAGGCAAAAAGAAGAACTGATGGAGACTTCAAGTATCCAGGTTACGAATAAAGTAAAATATCTACAATAAAGTAAAATATCTATATATACAATTAACAACAAGGTATAGCTCTCTCAAAGAAGATAACTATATTAAGATTAAGCGACAGATAGGTCAAGATTTGGAAAAACTGGGAAATTTGCAACTATCTCTAATTGGGAGAATTGCAACCATTAGGATGAACATTTTGCCCAGAATTTTATATTTATTCCAAATGATTCTGATAAAGCTGGGCAAGGAATTTTTTATAGATTTGAATAAAATGATACTGAAATACGTTTGGCAGGGGAAAAAGGCAAGAATAAAAATGAAGTTGTTACAAGATGCTAAAACGAGGGGTGGTTTTGGTTTACCTAACTTTGAACTTTATTACCAAGCAGTTGTTTAATGTGGATTAAAGAATGGATATCATTAGGAAATACTAGATTGTTAACTTTGGAGGGATATAATTTGTTGTTGGGATGGCATGCATTTTTGTGGTATAAAGGAACTAAAATACAGGGGTATTTTAGAAGACATAAAATACATGAAGCCTTATGGTTGAACTGGGAGAAGATTAAAAAAGGACAATATTTGAAGATACCAGTCTGGGTATCTACAATTGAAGCATTTTCGTATCCAATGATGTTTAAAGGGAAACAAATCATAAGATATAAGGAATTACTGGATGAAAAGGGTGAACTTAAATTAAAGCAAGATATAGAAGATCATCGGTATAAGATGGATTGGTTTACATATATGCAAATACTTTCTAGATATCGAGAAGATCTTAAACAAGAAGGGTTTTATAATGTATTGACTAACTTGGATAAGATTTTGACGGGTTCTGATGATCATGTAATTAAAAAGCTATATGATTATTTGCTAGAAGTTAAATTGGAGGAAGAACAAGTTAAAGAATCAATGATAGCATGGGGGAAGAATTTTGGTTATGGTATTGATCTAGAGAAATGGCAAAAATTGTGGTCACATAATTATAAAATGACAATGTCTACAGCATATAAGGAGAATTTATATAAGATGTTTTACAGGTGGCATCTATCCCTGTCAAGAATAGCCAGAATGTTCCAGAATAAATCAGAGAAATGTTGGAAATGTCATCAGAACCCAGGATCCTACTACCACATGTGGTGGACATGTGTAGAAGCAAGGAGATATTGGACTAAGATACACATGTGGTTGGAAAAAATGATAAAGAGACATATTGATTTTAAATCAGAGATATTCTTATTAGGAATCGTACCAGAGATATACAATAAAGAATTGCAATATTTAATCATGAATCTCTTGACAGCAGCCAGAATTGTATTTTGCTAAAAATTGGAAAGGAGAAAAGTTATTTTATGATGAAGAAATTATTAAGAAAATGATGGATTGTGCTGAAATGAGCAAATTGACATTTGAAATAAGAGAACAGGAAGATAGACAATATTATTTGATACAGGATTTATTTTATCAATGGATAGAGAATAAGAATTGGAAATAATTATGATATAAAGCGATGTTGAAACTTTTTGAAAATAAGTTCAAATGTTTAGTGATAAATTGAAGAGAGAAGGAGCACAAAAAATGTCACCGACTGTTACACTGTCTTTGATTGTATGGAATGATAATGGTTTTTATATTGCGTTTTGTTTTGTTTGAAAATAAAAAAAAATTATTAAAAAAATTAATTCTGTCAGTTCAATTAATTACTCATAAGTCTTAAGTGTAAGCGCTTTCTCAGTTTCTTCTTCTTTCAGCAGTGAAATTTATAGTCCACATTACATTTATCCATGATGTTATTATTGCAGTCCTTTTGGAAATCTTTGTACAGATTAATATTTATAATACACCCAGCTTTATTCCAAAACGGTATCTAGATAAATGTACTATTTCCAAGTTCACCAAGAGTATTTCCCTTCTTTTTTCACTCTTCCATATTCAAGTTGGTTAATGTTCTCTCTATATATCAGAAAAGTCTTTATGGAGTCTTTATAAATATTGCATAGTCACTTCTCTTTTGTATGCACTCTTCTGTCAGTAGAAGGCACCTTTACTCTTTTTTAAATACTGAAAGAGCTTCTCCTTAAGTATTCTATGTCCATATCAGTCCAAAAAGAAAGCAATGGTAAGCGTATTCCTAGTAATTTTCAATTTTTTAAGAGTTCTTTCAAGAATAGTTGGTCTATTTTTTTTTCCTTGCTCCACTTTAGTGTGACATCACTCCTGGAAATCTTAATATGTGTTTCTTGATATGTGTTTCTTGAAGGCAAATTGTGTCAGCATTGAGTTTTCTCAAATAGTGGATTTTTTTTACACTTGGATGGGGCATCAGCGCCATTAATATTCCATGTTTACTTTCCATCTTTGGGTGAAATAGCAAATTCCTGTATAGATACTCAGCTGTGCCTTCTTCTGTAGTGTCATCTTTTTGAAGTTGATCTCTCTCTAAAGCAGGGGTGAAATGTAAAATTTGTTACTACTGGTTCTGTGGACGTGGCTTGGTGGGGGGATAATGTGACTGGGTCGGCATGGCCAACCTTTTTTAAAAAAACTTTTCAAAATATTTTGTCTAATGCTTTGAAAAGCCTCTGCCAATCAGGAAACTCAGCTGGGATCGTCAGAGATTTTTCAAAGCATTTTTTAACCACCTCTTCAGCCAAGAGGTTGCAGAAAAAAATGCTTTGAAAAGCCTCTAACTATCCCAGCTGAGCCATGTGATCATCATGGCCTTTTTTTAACTTTTAAAAGCATTTTTTCGTCAGAAGAGGTTGTAGAAAAAATGCTTTTAAAAGTTTTTTAAAAAGCCTCTCATGATCCTGTGGCTTATTTGGGCATGATGGGGGGAGGGGCACAGGGATTTTTGCTACCGGTTCTCTGAACCACCTGCCACCATCGCTTTCAGATTGGGCGATCCGGTCCGAACTGGGAGCATTTCACCCCTGCTCCAAAGTCTTATCTATCTATAACTCTTCAATTGGCTCTGAAATTAATTGATGTCTGGACAAGAAATCCTTGGCTTTGTTTATAGAATTCAAACAGAATTTTTGGTCACAATATGTAAGTATCACGACATATAAGTTAAATAAAATAAAAAATAAAATAAAATAAAATTTACTTTATTTTTCTATTTTAATCACATTATTTTATTTTCCATCCTTATACATCTATAAACACCTCCTTTTTATAATTAATATTAATCTAAGCATTAAATTTTCATTTTTAATCAAACTATTTTTATATTCTTTTTTCCCAACCGAATTTATTTTATTTCTTCATTTCCTTGTCTATCAACATATATTCCATTTCAAATTCAAAGTTCCCAAAATTAATTCTTCATGTGTCATTTTAAATTCTTTTTGTTACATCTATTCCCTGTAAAGTACATCAATTTTCCTTCTTTTGTTCCTGTGCCATTTAACTTCTTTTGTTCTTCCGCCAATATGTAACAGTTATGAAACTGTTCCATTATATTTCCTCTTTCTTTCCACCGAAAAAGCCATCTGTAGACAAAGAAAAAACCTCCACCACCAAAGTCCCACAGCTATTATTTGTAATTTCAAAGTGTTCCAAAACAAACAGCAAGTTACAATGTTTCTTTTTAAAGCAGAAGGTGTACCTCTGCAATCCACACTTTCCCTTAGTCATGCCAGTATCCATTTTGTTGTGATTATATAACAGTCCAATTTAACTCTCTTCTTCTTTTAAGTTTTAAAAATATTGAATCCATACCTTTTTCTTTTTTCCTTTTTCAAAATCCAATTCTAATTTGAAAATTTTTCCCAATCTTTTCAGCATGTCTCAATGTTTGATTGTTCCATTTGAATCTATACCAAAGTAAATTTCCTAGCGGGTCTTTTCCTCTTGAAGTTACTTTTCAAAATCTTCTATGCCCCTCAAATCCACAGCCGCTGTTTAAGGCTAGGGGTTTTACAAGTAACAATCATTGCTCTAATTTGTTTCAAGCCTGGGCTGGTGTCACTCACCCACCTTCAAAGAGCTTCATTCTTTTCTTCTTTCCTCCTGCCCGTCTCTTAGTTTGGTTTGTCCCAGCTTCGTAGCAGCCACCATGGCTGCTGACCCCCACTCACAGAAAGTTCCGTCTGACCTCCAAGGAACTTGCTGTTCCTCTTGATCGTCTGAGGCGCCTCTCTTCCTACCCCATCCCTGCAGGGTCCGAAGACTCATCAGCGGCGGTTCGGCAGTGTCAGAGCGGCAATCAGCCCCGTTACCTTGCATGGGGTAATTGCCCTCATTTTGAGTTGGATCATGACTTTTATCCTTTTGTATACTTTGATCAATAAAACCGGAATACATTTTCTAATTAAAATCATATTTATTGTAAGAAAATAAAGACATCTTACTACCTAAATTAGATTACATATTGGCAAAGAATCCCCAGCCTGACCTTAGCTGGCTGGAGAATAAAGGAAAGTTTCTAGAAAAGAGCAAAGGAATGTGGGCATGCGTAGTAGGTGCTGATAAGAAACTTGGCAAACTACGGTACGTCTGACAGTCCAGAAATAATAGCTCTGCTGGTAAATATAAAAACGCAGTGACACCCCTTCTTTTGCCAGTTGAACGAACATCAGGTACATCATTAGATAAGGCACATCTTCTTACGCAGATAATCGTGTTGAACTGCTGGAAGCGGTTTGTTGAGCATGTCTGCAATCTGATCATGTATAGATACATACTGTAATTTCAAAAACCTTGTTTCACTAATTGTTTGATATTTCTATAACGGATGTCAATGTGTCTGGACCTAGAACCTGTGAAATGTGATTCAGAAATATAAACCACTGATTCATTGTCTTCAATCACTGTGATCAGTCATATTGGACGTGTCCAGATATTTGTGACCAAAGCATCAAAGCACGTTAGAGAATTACATGCATCTGAAACACAATAATATTCAGCTTCAGTAGATGAACAAGAAACAAAATTCTGTTTATGCACTTGCCAGTAAACAGGACATCCATTTAAAAACATCATATAACCTGAAGTACTTTTACGTGATTTCTTGTCACTTGCCCAATCAGAATCTGCATAACAACTTAATTCTGCATAATCAGTGTGTGTTGGTTCTAACAATAACTTCATATGTTTAGTGTGCTTTAGGTATTTCAATAATTTCTTAATACATGACCAATGAAACTGTTTTGCCTTGCCTACGTGTCGAGACAAGAGATTAACACTGAGTGCAATGTCGGGTCTAGTCCAACTACTAATATATAACAGTGATCCAATAACTGAATGATAAAGTGTTTGATCCTCGAACTCATGATTTGGTTCATGTGTCAAGTTATGAAAATCTGTTTGCATGGGTGTCTTTGTTGTGTTAGCTTCCTTCATGTTGCAATGATGCAAAACTTGTTCAATTTTATCTTCTTGTGAAAGACTAAACCCCTTCTGTGTTTTTTCAATCTGAACACCTAAATAAGTGCTAATATGACCTAAAGATTTCAATGTGAAGTATTTCTGCAAAGCTTTGGCAAAAATCTCACTCATCTGCTTATTTGGACCAATATAAACAATGTCATCAACATAAACAAGAACTGTCTCATATGCATTGTTAGATCTTTTTATGAACACGCACTCATCAGTTTCAGACTTAATAAAGCCCATTGAATTTAGTTTGTCAGTAAGACATAAGTACATAAGTACCACATTAAACCATAAAGACTTTTGTTTGGAAACCAGGTATCCCCTTCTTGCTGTCGGAATCCTGGAGGACCTCTCACATAGATTTCTTCATCTAGGTCAGCATGTAGATAAGCGGTGTCAACATCAAACTGGAAAACTTCTAAACCAAGGATAGTTGCAGTGGCTAAAGCAATTTTTACACTTTCAGTTCTGACTGTCGGCGAGTAGGTATTTGTGTAATCCTCAGGATAACGTTGAGCGAAACCTTGAGCTACAAGTCTGGCCTTGTACAATGACTCACCATTTGGTTTCTTTTTGATTCTGTAGACCCATCGAATGCCAATGACCTTTTTATTTGCTGGAGGTTTTGCAGGCGTAAACACCTTAAGTTTCTTTAGACTGTCCATTTCAGCCTGCATTGCATCATACCACTTCTCTTGCTCTGAATCAGGAAGATGTTTGATTTGTGTGAAGTTATTGGGGGGAAGTGTATGTAACATTACAAATCAAAGGCAAGGGTGCTTTTGTCAGTTGCCACGAATATCATTGTGGAGGGATTCCCTTTGTGGCTCTCTTGGAATGCCTCGGAACAGTCATCCATTCTTCTTCTGTTTCATCCTCGTCTTCATCATTGTTGCTAGCATCAGCATCCATGGCTTGCAAAGACGGATTCATGTTGGGAAGAACTGGTGGATGGAACATTTGCCTGTGAATCTTGATCATCAGGCTGCATGGCATCAGTAACATCATCTTTAGGAAAATAAACTCCAAGATCATTGGATTAAATCCTGGACCAGTCAGCACCTTCCTCAAAATTAGCAAATTGGGAAGTCACTAGTGCATGATTAGAGTCAATAAATTTGCTCCATTTTGAATTGTCATCAAAACCCATAAATCTCAGTCTCTTTGCTGCTGGACCTCCTTTCCTTCTTTGATCTAAGGGAATGTTCACCATAGCGTACGAACCAAAAATACGGAGGTTCTTGAGATTGGGCTTGTAGCCATACATCATGAAGAAAGGAGTTTGATTTATTGCAGTACTCCAAGTACGGTTGATGATGTAATTTGCATATTTAAGAGCTTCACCCCAGTATGGGTTACTGAAGTTGGCGTCTTCTAAAAGACAACGCATCATGGTTTGCAGGACCCCCTGTCTCCTCTCTGTGACTCCGTTATGAGCGGGAGTATAAGGAGACGAAGTCTGATGAAGAATTCCATTCTTACGCATCCAGTCCTGGAAACACCGAGACATGAACTCAGCACCACGATTACTCTGGATTCTGGTGATGCTTACTCCGTGTTGGGTAGAAACGAGGGCTGCAAAGTCTTTAAAGATCTGAAAGGTCTCAGATTTTTCTCTCATTGGATATCCATATCCATATCTAGAATAATTATCAACAATTGTTAAAAAATATTTTCTACCACCAATTGTTGGCGGAAATGGACCAACTATGTCAGTGTGTACTAAATCAAAAATGCATGTTGACAGGCGTGTAGCGCGTTTTGGAATGGCTGCTGCTTTGGATTTGGCTTTCTTGCAGACAGCACAATCCAGAAACACCTTACACTCCTTTAGATCCAAAGCTGCACCACTGTCCAAAGTCCACAAAAGCTGTCTGTCATATTTTGGATGAGATTGTGGATCTTTAGTTAAAGCCAATGTGGCGAGTGGAGCTTGCGAATCACGCCTTGGACCACAACGACTTTGTCTACCGCCTCTGCCTCTGGAGTCTGTTCCTCTGGGCTGGTACGTTATGGGAGCTGGAACTCATTGGGGACAATCCCGGGTTGCATGTCCCACACGATTACAGATGTTGCATCTTGGCATCCTTGGAGCGTAGGTCCTTCCTCGGAAGGGATGCCTAGCTGGAGCTCTTGATGTAGGTGGTCCTCTCAAGTGTGGCGGCTAACATCAGTGCTTCTTCTTCAATTAAAAGTCTGCACACATTGTCCACTGTGCGTTGAGCAATAGGCACTTGGTTAATCTTTGTAATGGCATCTTTCCATTCATAGTTCAAAGAGTTAATGATAATGCTGATCATTTGAATATCTTCAATAGGATAGCCCCTTTCTCTCAATTCTTTCCTCATACCTTTCAGTTTGGTCAAATGTCCTCCAATTTGTTCACCAGGTTTCAATTTCGAACCATGGAATTCAGACATGAGCAAACATGAAGACTCAATTGAGACAGGCCTGTAGCAATTTTCCAATTGGATCCAAATTGGTTGGACTGTTGCATCAGGTGGAAAAGTAACCTGCAGTTCAGTATCCATGGACATCAATAATGTTGTGCAGGCTTTAGTCTCTAAGTCTCTTATTTCAGGCGTCCATGGTTGGGCAGGAGGGTTAAACACCATACAATGGGTGCCTTCTCTATGTAGCAAAAGTGACCTCACTGACCCAGACCTTGTAATTCTGCCCTGACATCTTTAATTTTGACTCACCAGCCAGTGGAGCAACAGATTATTCCTGTTGAGTAATAGACATTTGAGGTGCTGGATGTGGAGGTAAAGGCACTGTTGTGCTGGAGGTGGACCAGGGGCTGGCCCTGGTTGTACAGCTGGAGGCATGTGTGCATGAGCTTGTACCTGTGGCATTTGAGCTGCAATATTAAAATGACCTGCTGGAGATGCAGTCATTTGCCTTTGCTGCATTAAGCGTTGTTGTGCTCCATCTAAAAAGACCCCAGCACCACCAGGGGGTGCTGAAAAATGAGCCTGTGGAGACACTTGTGGCATTACAGTTTGAAGGCTTGATTCAGTTAGTTTTACTTCTCTATCCACATCATGTGAAATCTGAGAAGAGACAACTTTACTAGGCACATGTGATGTGTACACAACTCTCTGTTCTGATTTGCCTGACACAATATCCACCAGGGGTGTGTGTCTTTGGCTCTGAGGGAGAAGGCAAAATGGCATTTTCAGAGATTTCAAAAGCATGGGACTCTCTCTTATCTGGCTCAAGATAAAGCCATTTTTGCTGGGATAGCTCACATTCAAAAATTTCTATCTGGTCATGATAGTTTCTTATAGCTTGCTCTTTAGGAGTGACCCTGAAGGTTTGAGAGGGATAATAAATTGTTTCTCTCTGTGTGTGGGAGGAAAAAGGCTTTGCCGTTTGTGGAATTTTTGGCTTTGCCCCAAGCGTTTCAAATTCAGAAGGTTCTAGGATGGCAGTTTGAGAGCATGCATAATTAGAAGGGGGAGTTACTGACCTCGGCCATAGTACTTCACCTTCAAGAGCAGCTTCTGTATTATTTTCTTCCTGAAGTTTTGTTAAGAGCATTTTCTCTGTTTCTTCTGCTTCTAGCTGAGTGGCAGATGCCAGGGGCTGAAGTCTTGAGGATTTTTCTATGTCCTCCTTATCTGAAGAGGATAAAGCTTTGGGCTTCATTTTGCCCTTTTCTTTCATTTTGCCCTTTTTCTTCTTTTTCGGTATTTTAAAGTTAATTATTTAGTGTTCTGCAGTCACTAAATCAACTATCTGTCTAATTAGCCTAGATGGTCATGATCAAAAGTAACGAATAAGGAAAAGCCATAAATCAACCATCCTCCTGCTACCATTGTCAGGGCAGCAATCAGCCCCGTTACCTTGCGTGGGGTAATTGCCCTCATTTTGAGTTGGATCGTGACTTTTATCCTTCTGTATACTTTGATCAATAAAACTGGAATACATCTTCTAATTAAACTCATATTTATTGTAAGAAAACAAAGACATCTTACTATCTAAATTAGATTACATATTGGCAAAGAATCTCCAGCCTGACCTTAGCTGGCTGGAGAACAAAGGAAAGTTTCTAGAAAAGAGCAAAGGAATGTGGGCATGCGTAGTAGGTGCTGATAAGAAACTTGGCAAACTACGGTAAGTCTGACAGTCCAGAAATAATAGCTCTGCTGGTAAATATAAAAATGCAGTGATAGGCAGGGGTTTTTTGCGGGACTCCTCAGAGCCTGCTATTTTCCCGGCTGTCTCGCCGCGATGTCGAACCAGAAGTCCCATGCATCTGAAATTTTATGGTGCCTTCCTTCCAATTAATTTTGGGGTTCCATTTTTTCAGCCATGGAAAGCCCAAGACTAACAGCCATTCCATACCAGGTACCACTATAAATGTAAGTATTTCCTCATGGTTCCCGATGCCTATTTGTAGAGACTCAGTGGCAAAAGAAGCTGGCTCCCCCCCTGCTATTGACCCATCTAGTTGGCAGAAAGCAAACTTTTTCAGCTTTCTTACGTTAATCCCCCACTTCCCTACTAGGGTTGGGCTGATCAAACAGCAGGTGCACCCTGAGTCCACTAAAGTGGAGATATTTATCTGCCTGTCCTGGTTTGGGATAAATAGTCTTAAGTGGAGGGTAAGCAGTTTAATTGGTTTGCTTACCAGTGGTTCATCTTCTGGATCACTTCTGAATGGGTGTGATTCCTCCTGCTGAGATGCCAGGGTTTCCTCCCCAAAGAGGGGGAGATGGAAATTCTATGATCTCCCTGGTCCTCAGGTCAATCTCCTTCCCACACTGGCCAGATTTTGAAAGTTTTTCCCCAGCAGGTGTTTCCAGGCAGGTGTTTGCAAACAACACTCTGCAACTTGGTGCCCCTCTTTTCCACACTTGAAACAGACTGAGGATTTTGGAGAAAATGAGGTTTGTATTTTTAGAGGCTCTTGCTTCCATTGGGGTGGGGATTTCTTCCATACTTGCCCCGCTCAGTACTGCTTTCTGGCCATATTGATCTTGGTGTCTTTGGTGGTGATGTACTATTCATGTAGGTGATTCAGTGCACCTCGGGCCATGCAGGCATTGTATAGATCATCACTCAGCCCATCCTTGAAACAGCTCACCAAAATATCCTCTGTCCAGTTCACATGATACGCGAGGTTCCAGAATTCTTCAGTATACTCTGCTACTAAAATTGCCCCTGTTTCTCCACCTTAATGTGGTTGTGTGCTTTGTGATCTGTGAGGGGGTCCTCAAACCGTCATCACAGGGCCATCATGAAACGGTCGAAATCCTACAGTTCTGGTGCATCAGAGTTATGCAGGGTCACCATCTATCTGGCAGCAGCACCCTTCAAGGCTAGGATCACAATTACCCCCTCTCTTTGTCTCTTTCTCTCTCTCATCTTTCTTGTCAGAATATTCATGACTGGAAAGACATGGTAACAAGATCAGCCAATGAATAGGCATAGCAACTAAGTCAGCCAATTGGGAACTGAGACAGACTGGAGCCAAGGAGTGTCTTAGTCTGCAGCTTCTGAGTCTGTAAAAAGAAAGTGAAACCAGTGTGTGTGAACTTGTCTGCTGATCTCATCTGAAATGAAACTATGAATCTGCTGTTGGTATTGTAAACTTACTTCATGTATTATTTTGAATATATAGAAGTTAATAAATCCTGCTGCATCAGTTTATCTGTGTGTGCTTCTGGATTTGTTTTTTGCAACAAAGTCTGACAGATTATGGACCCAGAGCACACAGAAGACTGAAATGTAATTAAGCTGGGAGACTGCCTATGTGTGAAACCAGACAGAAAAGGTTTTACAGAATGGTTGCTATTAAATTGCAGGAGAACTCTCTGCCTCATTTCGGACAGAAGAACTATATGATTTGGGCTGCAAAGGTGGAATGTTTCCTGAAGGCTAAGGAGCTGTGGGATATGGTTATTAATCCACCACAGGTGCCATTTACAGCTGCAGATCAGAGGCAGCATGATAAAGCAATAGCTTATGTCGTCTTGAATTTAGAAGGAACAATTTCTCAATGTAGCTGATCTAAAGACTGCAAAGGAGATCTGGCTGAAATTAAGGAATGTGAATGTGAGTGTGTCTGCATGAAATATTATACAATTATCAAGAAAATTATACAGACCCTATTTGGAACCAGGAGAATATGTGGAACAGCATTTTGTACAAATGCAAATGTTGTTTGTTGAGTTAGAACAGCTTGGGATGCAGTTTCCTGAGTCCCAGAAGGTGCTGTTAGTGTTAAACATTCTGGATGAAATGTGGGATATTGTTTCTGCAGTGTTTGAATGCAAACCAAAGCAGGAGTTGCGTTTGGAGGCTTTAAAGGTTTGTTTGATTGCTGAAGAGAACAAACACCATTATAGAAAAAGCCACAAGGAGAAATCCCTGAGGTGGGGGCCCAAGGAGCAGAGAGAGAAGAATGGAAATTTCCACAGACAAGATGTCTCCAAAGAGATAAATAGCAGCAGAAAATATCAGATTACAGCCCAGCAAAGACTTTGCAAGCAGAAAGTCCAGCAACAAAGCAGTGCTTCGTTTGTGGTGAATCAACACATTTAAAGAAAGACTGTTTGCAAAGGAAAAGCTGTTGGCAAAGAAAAAGTTACTTGCAAGACAAAAATTATTTGCAAGGAAAAGTGCAAGATGGACAAATTGCTGTTGCAAAAGTTTATTTATTTATTGGTTCAATTTATATGCTGCCCTTCTCCGGAGACTCAGGGCGGCTTACAATGCGTTAAATAATAGCTTTCATACTTTTGTATATACCTGCTTAGTAGGGCTTTTGCCCCCCCCCCAAAGCAGTGTTCTTTTTTATACAAAGTCAGCTTATTGCCCCCACAATCTGGGTCCTCATTTTACCTACCTTGAAAGGATGGAAGGCTGAGTCAACCTTGAGCCTGGTGAGATTCGAACTTGCAGTAATTGCAGGCAGCTGGTGGCCAGAAGGCTAAAGTCATTGAGAGTCAGTGTGCAAATTCCATATTTGGAAACAAGTTTTAATGATATATTATATGTACCTGAAATGGAGCATAATTTGCTGAGTGTTTCTAGTTAGACAAGCAAGGATTTGAGACCACATTTGCAAATGGGAAGTGTCTTATAAAGAGAAATGGGAATGTATGTGTGCAAGGCATAAAAGAGGATAATCTTTATATGTTGCAGGGACAAAAAGTTCAATGTTCCCAAACATTTGGAAATGAGGCATCACATGATTCTCTTGCACAGGAAGCTTGGTCATGTCAGCTTCAGAGTTTTGCAAAAAATGCAAGGGTATGCAGAAGGATTAAATTTAAAGGGATATAAGGCATACTTGTACTGTGCAGTATGCAAATCATCAAAGTCCAAAGCATTCCCAGTGAGCAAAAGTATCACAAGGCAGACAACAAGAACTCTAGAGCTGCTACAAGCAGATTTGGTTGGACCAATGTAAACCAGTTTGGGAGGAGCTAAGTATGGGCTGGTCATTGTAGATGACTACAGCATATTTGAGTTCTGCTATTTACTAAAGAGTAAAATAGAGGTGCTGCAGAAATTTAAGCAATGGGTAAGCTTTGTGGAAAGGAGATATAAATAACAGGTATGTCAGTTGCAGACTGACAGAGATTCAGAATTCATGTCAGCAAGTTTTCAACAATGGTTGGGACAGTTAGGAATAAAGCGCAGACACAGAAATCAATACACAGCAGCTGTGAATGGTGTTGTTGAGAGACGACAAACCATGAAGGATTCACTGCTGGAGGATTCTGGTCTGAGCAGGTTATATTGAGGTGAAGCCATGTTGACTGCTAATTATTTAATTAATAGGCTGTGGAGTTCATAATTAATGATACTCCATATGCAGTGCTATATGGGAGGAAGCCATCTCTAGCACATTTAAGGGTTTTTGGAAGCAATGTGTGGGTGCATATTCCAAAAACAGAAGAAAGGGACAACCAAAGGCTACAAAGCTCAGGTTTATGGGCTATGCACCAGGCTCAAAAAGCTATCACTTTAGTTGATGGAAGCAAAAGAATAGTGATTTCCAGATCTGCTAGCTTTGCAGAGCAAAATTGGAACAGAATTGATGCAAATTTTTGGAATGATTCACTTAGTGACAGTGATTCACTTAGTGATGGTAATTCACTTAGTGACAGTAACTCACTTAGCGATGGTGTCAGCGTCCAGGACGGAGAAGCTGAAAAAGATATGAAGCAAGAGAGGGTTGAAGCACAGGAGCAGTCAATGTCACGCAGGTCAGAGCAATGGAACAAAGGGATTCCATCTGACAGGTATTCTGCTAGTAAAGTTAAAGTGTATAATGTATGGTATGAGCCAAGAAACTATAAGGAAGTATTGGCATTCCCTAAAATTGAACAAATAAAGTGAAAAGGAGCCATGGACAAGGAAATGAAATCCATGGATGAACATAAAGTGTTCACATCTATGATTTTGCACAAGGTAGCAAAGCTATAGGATGCAAGTGGTATACAAGAAGAAAGTACTGCCCAACAATGAGGTACAATATAAAGCCAGGTTAGTGGCAAAAGATTTTTCACAGATGAAAAATGTGCACTATGATGAGTTATTCACACCAACTGTAAAGAGTGAAAGCATAAGACTCGCACTAGCATTGGCAGTGGCACATGGCCATAAAATTTGGCACTTTGACATACCCACTGCATTCCTCAATGCAGAATTCGAGGAAAAAATTTACATGGTTCAAGCACCAGGGTATGAAAGTAGAAAATCTAAAATGGTGTATAAATAGAATAAGGTCATTTATGGGCTGAAGCAATCAGCCAGGAATTGGAATATATGTTTAGATACTGCATTGAAGGGTCTTGGGTTCAAGAGTTGAAAGGCTGATGGTTGCATATACACTGGAGGGTTATAAGGTGGAGATTTTAAACTATTAGCATTTGTGGAATGATCTTTGTTTCATTGCAAAGGATATATCACAGTAAAAGGGCTCTCAGATTTCTCTGAAGAATTAAAATTTAAATAGTTGATAGTGATTATGGAAATGATGTAAAAACCAGGAAATCCAATTCTGGGATTGTGGTATTGTTTGGAAGAGCTTTAATTGGTTGGAAGTCCAGGAAGCAAACAACTGTTACCATTTACAATGTATGTATGTATGTATGTATGTATGTATGTATGTATGTATGTATGTATGTATTTATTTATTTATTTATTTATTTATTTATTTATTTATTTATTTATTTATTTATTTATCTATCGATCGTATGGCTGGTCACACACAATATTAAAACACTTCATCTTTACAGGTTAAAAACAATTAAAACAAAAAAAAAGCAGTAAGAAAACCTAAAAAGAAAACAGAAATAACATTTCAAAGTTTGATGTCGAGTTTGGAGATCAAGTCAGTAGCTGCCGTTGTTATGCAGAGGAAGTCCCTAAAATCTCCTGGATACCTTCCCGGATTTAGCCTACCTCGACACATATGCAATGTATTAAGTATGCTGAAGTAGGAAGTAACATTCTGTTCATTGATTGGTTAAAGTAACGTTCTGTTGTGATTGGTTAAGCCGCATGATAGCTGGCTTTATAAGAGCTGACAGCAGAGTTCTAAGCAGTTTCAGTTATAGCTGTGGCAGTTAGCCCAGCCGTTGTTAATAAACGGTTAATTACATGATCTTCGCATTGTCCATCGTCTTGATCCAGCTAATACATTTCAACTGGCAAGAAGGATCAACTGGTCGATCTACCGGTCATAGTAATAAGAAAACAAGGGTAATTTAAACTGAAGAAGCAAAACATGAGTCAGTTAGAAAAAAAAGAGAGGGAGAGAGATGGCACCCGCATAGACCTTTCCTCCTTTCAATCCCAGTGCAGAGACGTAGGAGGCTTATTTAGCATGTTTTGAATGTTTCTTAATTGCAAATGATTATACAAAGCTGACGCCTGAGTGCAAACATGCTTATTTCCTAAGTTTCTGCGGTACTGAAATGTTTTATACTGCAATGACATTAATGGCCCCACAATTTGTACATTCGAGAACATGGGAAGACTTTATAAAAAATTTTTAAAAACATTACGCACCAGCCCCCTCAAGAATAGCCCACCGGCAACACTTTTACCATCATGATCAGGCCCCTGGAGAGACTATTAATCAATATGTTGTGGCTCTGAGGAGGGTGGCCAGGCATTGTGAATTCCTTGATTTAGAAGATTATCTCCTCGATAGATTTGTCAGTGGGGTCAGGGACCAAAGTCTTAAAAGGCATCTGATTGAGAATCACAACCTCACATTTCAAACGGCATTGGATGAGGCGTGTGCTCCAGAATTAGCTGAGTTGCCCCGTAGATATATTCCACCTAAGAGGGAAAAAGACTCATCATCTGTAAATGAGACAAATGAGAATCTGTCAGATTCTGATGGTGATTTTGAAGTGTGCCATCTTCAAGAGTCTAGAAAACAAAACTCTGGCCCAACTAGCATGTCAAGGGAGCCGAACGCATGTTTCAGCTGCGGAGGAAATCATTCAGCTGCGTGCTAATTGCCGTTTTAAAAACGCAGAGTGCTGCTACTGCAGCCGCAAAGGTCATCTTGCCAGAGTATGCAGAGCACCTCAGCCACAGTTTGAATCACGTATGCCGCAGGATGGGGTCGACAATATCGTCCTAATCTGTCTAAAGTTCGTAATAGTAACCAACTAACTTCTTCTGATGTGAATTTAGTAATAACACCAAATATGCTGAGCCAGCAGAAAATTCGCCTTACATTCATCGAACGGAAACCATGCACCGTGGAAGTTGATTCCGGCTCCGCTACATTCTTGGTGTCATGGAGTACAATTAAACGACTAGTTCCGAAATTGGCTAAACAACAACTACACCCCTGCCATCTCCTGCTAAAAGATTGCCAAGGAGCCAACATTCTGATTGTCGGAAGTGGCACATTCCAAGTACAATTTAAGAAGTTTAGTGGATTATTATCACTAGTCATTGTGGAAGGAAAATTCCCCAGCCTGTTGGGCCTTAATTGGTTCGATGCATTAGGTCTAACTATACAAGGAGTTAATGCCATCTCATCATCTGAACTGGACATGTTATGTAATGAATTCCCCTCAGTTTTCTCTGAGGAATTAGGAAAATACACCAGACAACCGGTTTCATTCAGTCTCGACCCTCAAGTGCAGCCTCGCTGCCTGAAGCCGCGAAGAGTACCGTTTGCATTGCGACCAAAGACGGATGCTGAACTTGACAAATTAATAGCACAACATATCCTGGAGCCTGTTGTGTACGTATTACGTACGTATTAATTGTGCATTACAGGCGCATGCATATCCTGTGCCTATTGTGCAACATTTGTTGCACTCCTTGGGTAGTGGCTCCGTATTTGCTAAATTAGACTTAGCACAGGCATATCAACAATTGCCTGTGGATAACCAAAAAGTGGAAGCACAAACTATAGTGACACACCAGGGTGCTTTCCGTTGCCGCCACCTTTAATTTGGGGTTTCAGTCACCCCGGGAATCTTCCAGAGCATGATGGAGCATTTACTTCATAGAATTCCCAGGGTTGTACCATACTTTCACGACATATTAGTATCAGCCACCAGCACCACTGAACTTCTTAAAAGACTCAGAGTGGTTCTAACCGAATTCCAGAGAGTGAGGCTCAAAGTTAAATGAAGCAAATGTATTGTAGCTGCTTCCAAAATTGAGTTCTTGGGTTTCCTAATTGATGGTAAGGGTATATACCCTACGGAGTCTAAGACGAATGCTATTTTACATGCCCCTACTCCCACCAACAAGGCCAAACTTCAAGCCTTCTTAGGCCTTTTAAACTTTTATGCAATTTTCATACCACACAAGGCATCTATTGCGGAACCTTTGCATCGTTTGCTGAACCGGGGAACACATTGGAACTGGGATTCAACTGCAGCCACTGCATTTACTAATGTCAAATGTATACTCATTTCAAATTCTGTCCTCACTCACTACTGCAAGGCCCTACCCCTGGTGCTAGTGTGTGATGCTTCTCTGTATGGGGTGGGAGCAGCCTTAAGTCACCGTTTCCCTGATGGCAGTGAAGCCCCCATTGCATTTTTCTCCCGGACTTTGGCTTCAGCAGAGCAAAATTATTCACAGCTAGACAAGGAGGCTCTAGCATTGGTAGCTGGAGTCAAGCGTTTCATCATTACCTATAGGTCGGCCTTTTACATTAGTGACGGATCATAAGCCTCTGCTTGGTCTACTAGCAGCTGACCGTCAAACTCCACAATTCCTATCCCCAAGATTTACTAGATGGTCTGTGTTTTTATCTGCCTACGACTACACACTTCTATACATACCAGGCAAGAATCTGGCTCATCCTGAAGCCCTCAACCGGTGCCCCGTGCCAACATTGCTCTCTGATGCAGCTCCCACCTCATCAGTCCTGATGATTGAAGACTCACCTTTTGTTTTGATGGCGGCTGACATCACTCGAGTTTCATCCCATGATCCAGAGATCTCCACTGTTATGGACTGGGTGCTAACAGGGTGGCCACAAGGGCCCATGGACATGAAGTGGAAACTGTACACTATCCATAAAATGGAATTATCTACCATGGGGGGTTGTTTATTGTGGGGACACAAGGTGGTGATTCCAAAACCTTTACGGGATTCTGTGTTAAAATCATTGCATTCCGGACATCTAGGAATAGTCCAAATGAAGGCTCTAGCTAGAGCCTATCTCTGGTGGCCTACTCTTGATCAATGTATCACTGACTGGGTGGCCACTTGCCGCCCTTGTCAAGAGTCTTGGCCAATGCCCCCTAAGGGTAAGCCCAGGGAATGGGAAGACCCCGCTGGCCCATGGTCTGCCTTCATATAGACTTTGCGTGGCCATTTCATGGTCAAAATTTTTTAGTGGTGGTTGACGCGTTCTCTAAATGGATTGAACTGATACTTATCCACTCAACATCCTCAGAGGCCATCATAAAGGCCCTTCATACACTATTCTCAACCCATGGGTCACCCAACCTATTGGTGTCTGATAATGGGCCCCAATTAACTTCTTCCACATTTGAGTTATTCCTTGCCCAATTAGGTATCACGCATGCACTTATCTCTCCTTCCACCCAGCCAGTAATGACCTTGCAGAAAGGACTGTGAGATCTGCAAAGGAGGCATTAGGCCGCTTGGGACCAGGGAAATGGCATGACCATATAGCGGAGTATATGTTGGTGCAACACACCACCCCTTATCAGGTTACCAATCGAAGTCCGGCAAAATTACTGATGGGCTGCCCGCTGCATACAATTCTCAATAGGTTACACCCCCATTACGCCCCTGCCAAGCCTTTGAATTCAAATAGGACATCTAAACCTTTTGGTGTGGGTGATAAAGTGTACACCAGGAATTATGGGGGTCAGCCGTTATGGCTACCAGGTAAGGTGGTGGATATTACAGGTCAATGCTCATATAAGGTTGATATGGGAGAAGGCAAGGCTTGGAGACATTACCAAGACCAGCTATGGGTCAGATGGGGTACTGAACACGATATAACAGAAAGAGAGAACCAGGCAGGAGAAAGTTTCAGCCAGGAGTTAAGGGGCATACCAGGAGCTTTGAAGCTACCAGACGCCGAGCAGCAGATTTTGAGCCAACAGATTACTTCGGACAATATAAACCATGAGGGAGAAATTGAAACACAGATCGAAAGCAGTAACATACCTGTAGTTATTAGAACTGATGGGGAAAGTAATTCCTTGCAAGAGTCTGTGAGTGAGGCAGGGTTAAGACGTTCAATCAGAAGCTGGTGCCGACCAGCATACCTGCAAGAATATGCATGCGCCATCCAGGTGGAAAGGGGTGCAATGTATTAAGTATGCTGAAGTAGGAAGTAACATTCTGTTGTGATTGGTTAAGCCGCATGACAGCTGGCTTAAAAGAGCTGTCAGGCAGAGTTCTAAGCAGTTTCAATTATAGCTGTGGCAGTTAGCCCAGCTGTTGTTAATAAATGGTTAATTACATGATCTTCGCATTGTCCATTGTCTTTGATCCAGCTAATAAATTTCACTATTTCAAGTGCGGAGGCAGAATTTATTGCTTTGTCTAAACTCTGTTCGGAGGTAACCTGGTATATACAGTTGTTACAAGATTTAAATGTAAAGGTAAATGAAGCTGTAATGGTGTATGAAGATAATGCTGCCTTCATTAAAATGGCAACAAGTGACAGAGTAAAGAATAGAAGTAAGCTTGTGGATATTAAATATTGTAATGTCAGGGAAGCCATAAAATGTAAATTGATTAGTTTGCTTCACTGTTCTTCAGAGGACAATTTGGCAGATATAATGACCAAGCCATTGGGTGGAGTGCACCATGGGAAGAATATTAAGTTAATTGGTTTTATGTCTCTTCCAGTCATGAAGGGAGGAGTGTCAGAATAGTCATGACTGGGTAACAAGGTCAGCCAATGAATAGGCATAGCAACTAAGTCAGCCAATTGGGAGCTGAGACAGGCTGGAGCCAGGGCATGTCTTAGTCTCCAGCTTCTGATTCTATGTTGAGAATTGAAACTGAAACCAGCATTGTCTGCTGATCTGAGCGGAAGTGAAACTGTGAATCTGCTGTTTGTATTGTAAATTTACTTCATGTATTATTGTGAATATAAAGAAGTTAATGAATCCTGCTGCATCAGTTTATCCATGTGTGCTTCTGGATTTGATTTTTGCAACAAACTCTGACATATTACGTGCCTTAGGAAACAATAATACAGATATAAAGACAGTATTTCAGAGTTATAACAATAGCTATAAACTATGATAAACTATTGGATTAAGTGGGATTACTTTATCTATGAGCTGAGAAGTTTTCTCAGAGAGAACAGCTAGTTCACTTGACCTTCCCAGCTTCGCGGACCAGGAGGGTGGGATGGTTCTGCATGAGCAGTGGGTAGACGCACATGCGCAGCTCCATTTGCATGAGTGGTGGGCATGCTCACCCACTACTTGCACAAATAAAGCTCTCGTGCAAATGGGGATGCACACACACATGCTTACCTGCCACTTTCATGGCCCAGTTTCAAGAGGCTCAAGACCCGGAAGTGGACCATGGCCCAGGGGTTGGGGAACCTTACACTAGACTTTCAGTACTAAAGATAGAGAATATTTCAAAAGCCCGCTACATACTTAAACAAGTATCCTTTGATAAAACAATCACAGCAAACTGTTGTCTCCAGCAAAGTTTTATATCACAGTTCTCTTTATTATCTGCTGTAATTACTTAAGGCCTATCTATTAGGCTGTGTCTTGCTGGCTGGCTGATGTGAATCCATTCTGGTTCTCCTGTGGTGAACCTGAAAACTTCAGTTGTCCCCCAGTCTGGATGCATGATTTCTTTGCCAACTAATTTCCTGACTCCTTTTCACCCAAGCTATCCTCTTTCCTTTTTTAGCTGTAAGTATAGTTGAATGATATGCTGCAAAGAGAACACTGTCCATCTTTCTTCATTTACATCTTTTTCACAAATACTTTCTTTTTCTTCTAACTTGAAAGATTTTATTAGCTTTGTTTTCTTAAACTACCTCTTCCTTTTTATCTTCCTCTTTTTCCTAACTGTGCCATCAGGCTCAGATTCTCTCTGCATATTGTGGTGTAATTTTCTCTTGTGTTCACAATTGCATAGCTTATTTATATTATTACTGTATGTTTGGTTGCAAAGCCAGGTTAATGTTTAGACTGGCTTTCACATTTTTACCCACCTATAGAATCCTGTTCAAGGGTTTGGGATAGGTCAGAAATTGTTGTTTGCTGGTGTTAAAGGTATTGTCGCAGCATACAGCCTGATCCAAATGAAGGGTTTTATTCCTTTCTCAATTCCCTTTGGAATTGAGAAATGTGATTTTGTCGATGCTAGTGGTGTTCAACTTGTTGGAAGAAATATCCATCTGGTTCATTTCCAAGCTGGGAGAAAGACACTAGAAACATGTAGGCTGATTGGAAAGATGGTTTAATATAGTGGTGGGTCCTCCCGGTTCCGCCTGGTTCCGCCGAGCCAGTAGCGATGACGATATGATGTCACCAAACCAGTTCTGCCCCCTCACCCCCTGCCCACCCACCCAACCCACCCCCACTCCCATCCCCCAAGTTATTTTTAGCTTTTATTTGCCTCCCCCCTCAATCTATTGCTGCCTCCTGAGTCCAGCTGATGGGCTATAAGGAAAAACTGTTTAAACTCTTGCCACGGGGCTTCAAAGGGCCGCCCTACAGCTGATCAGTGTTAAAAGAAAACAAATGAGTAGACCGGTGCCTGCAAAAATACATGAGTAGATCAGTGCCTGCAAAAATAAATGGATAAACCAATGCCTGCAAAAATAAATTGGTAGACGGTACAGCTCTGCAAGCAGTTAAAAGCCTGGTAGATCAGTACCTCTGCTAAATCCTAAAGAATTGTCACATGACCATCAAGCCATGCCCACAAAATAAGCCACACCCACAGAACTGGTGGTAAAAAAATTTAGAACCCACCCCTGATTTAATGGTGAAGCAGAACCACACAGATGGTCCTGGGCAGCTGACCACATGGTGTAGATAGAGAGGTTTTTAAATACCTTCTCTTGGGATTTGCACTTGAGCTTCCTATTCCTGTGCAAGAACATGTATTCCATTGGCTGTTGTCAGATTCCTATGGGGTCATGTTTGTCTGAGCTCCCAGGCTTGGTTGAAGTTTTTTTGGTGATACAATGTCCTTAGGAGATTGTGCCATATGGTGAGCTCTGCTGCTAGATGGGTTAATCCTATTATGTTCTGGAGGGTCATGTCTTAATCCCATCACCCCAGAACTGGTGGTCTTTTGTCTTGTAGATAGGCTGGCCCAGTCTTCCTTAATGGGCACCAAATATCTGCTGGAGGCAGGGAGCTGCTTTCTGTCTTTAAAACATGTTTCTTCTTTTATCAAACAGGGAAATATAATATTCTGGCTTTTTGAATATTTCCCAAAATATTTCATTGTTCTAGGAAAGTTAGTGGGTGCTAACTTTCTACAAAGTGGTGCACCAGATGTTTTGGGATTGCACTATAGAAACATATTACTATTAATACTATCTTTTATCACATATTGCAGATAAGATATTGCAAGGAAATTTGAACTGGACAAATGTGCCACCCTCACCATCATAAGAAAAAACAGTGAAAGCTGATGAAATCAGGATGTGGTATGGAAATAATACCAAGCGGCTGCATGAAGATGATCACTACAAGTACCTGGGCATCAAGCACACTGAAGTCAAGGAAAAGGTTAGAGGGAATACATCTTAAAGATCAAACTCGATGCAAGAAATATTATCAAGGCAATTAACCCCTGGGCAATTCCAGTCACTAGATACACAGTTGGAATAGTAGAGTGGATTCAAGCAGACGTAATGGATATGAAGGCCAGAAAAAGAATGACAATGACATCCTCACAGCAATATTGACAGACTCCAAAGCAAATAGGTGGGTGTGGAATATTGCAAGTACATCATGGTTGAAGAAGAAACATGCAGATGGAGTGTTCCATACAGCTTCAGACCATCTGTGTAAAATAGATGTAATAGCTTGGAAAATGTTTTTGATATTTGATAGTCATGGCCTGATTTGTTCAGTATTCAGACAGAGGAATCAGTGCAAAGACAAATAGTAGTGATAATAGTGAGTATCCTTCATTTCTTGCCTCTCTACTCTGGGAAAGATATCCTTCCTTTTTGTTAAAGTAGAGCAGGATCTAATAGATGACCACTGGATAACTTTCTATTCACTATATTCTAAAAGCAAGTATATTCTGAAAGCAGGATATACATCTGGCTGGAGAAAGTACAAAGTCAGCATAAAATCCTTTGATACTCTGAGAGGCCCCTAAACCTGTCAGAAGAGAGGAACAATTCTAATGACATATAGCTAAAGGTGGTTAGGCCAAGGAAAGCCACCTGGCTGGAAGTCATTTATCAACAGTGATAAACAATGATTGTTTGGCAAGGATGATGTAAAACTTTAGTAATTAGGAAATGTCAATTAAATATAACAAATGTATGTTAACTATATATGGAAAGTTGCTGTGTTAGCAGAATCCTTTGTTTAGAAAAGTATAAAAATTGTCATGGAATCACTGTCTCTTCACTCAGAACTCAGATGGGAATCGAGTTCCGAGTCTTGCGCAAATAAACCTGACTCTGTCTGACCCCATGGGATGTCTCTTATATCCTTTCTTCCATAACATTGTGGCCTCCAGTTCTGATTAATAGCCTCCTCCTTAATTTCTTCTTTTAAGTAGAATCTTTACCTCTGTAAAGATCTACTTCTTCTGCTGTTAAATTCTTCAAAATAAATACATATTGTCACTGAGTGTTAATACTACTGACATATAGTCATCAAATGTTAATAAACACACATTTTTCTCAGCATTCTTCAAAGATGCCCCTAATTTTTATTTCATTTCTAAACTGTGGATTGCTTAGCCATCACAGGGTATGTCTTGATTCCCTGAATGTATACCTCAGGCTTTAAAGTACTATTTATTCCGTCATTCCTGCATCCAAACACTTATACTTTCCAGTTTGTTTTATGAATACAATAATTTACTTTGAAGACATTCTGCCGCTGGAACTAAATGCTTTGTTTTACTTCTTTTTGTTTAGCAACATCTCTTTAATAATATTTCTTTCTACAATTCATGCAAAACATCAAGTCTAAGGACTACTGGATGGGTTGAAATTGAACTTCCATGTTTTATCTTTAACTGCCAGTAGATGGAGCTATTGATTCATTCAAAACTATTTAACTGGCAGAAAAAATGAGGAATCTCAACTGATTCTGCAGTTTTACTTAATGCAACTTTGGGTGATGCCTGACTTTTGACCTTCTTTTATCATTATATAATAAGATACATAAACATTTGACAGTAGTTAAAGTATACCAACATGAACTGAACCCAACATTTCCATTAATTTAAGAAATTCAAATTTTCCAAATATTGTATAATTTGTTTCTCCAAAAAGATGATTCCTAAAAGTTATAGAAACTATCTTTATCAATAGGAAGATTGGATTTATTATGTTTCTTCAATATATGTTATATTTCAGGAAAATAATTTAATTTTTCCACTTGAAAATGTGGGAAGCCCCCCACCCCCCGAAGAATGAAATATTTTTGGGAATATTAAAAAGGCAGGATGGAATATTTCCCCTAAAAGAGAAGTGGGAATAAAAACCCTTAAAAACCCAGAAACCAGCCCCAGTTTCATTGCCCTAGGTAGAAACTGAGAAGGCCAGCTTATAAAAATGCAGATTTGGTAATCCATTCAGAAATATTGGGTCAGGCAGAAATCTCAGATAAACAACACAATCAAGCCAAAGGTTGACAAAATTAGCTCAGACAAACACTTAGGATTTGCATTTTCCCCTTTGCCTATAGAGCCTGCCATGACCCTCACATGACCCCATAGAACTCCAGAAGATATAAAACCCACCCATTCCAAACTCCAAACTTTGTCAGCTGTCCCAGAATTGCACACTGTGGGGTTCTGTTCATCAATAAACTTTCTTTACAGTCAGCCTCCATTTTGTTTCCAGTGCCTTTCTCCCAGCTTGGAACTGGACTAGGATTTTTCTTCTTACAAAAAGTTGCAACCAGAGAAAAGTAACTAGCACAGATACATTTTAAAAAAAAGTTTTCAAAGTTTGGTTGCAACACAAATTACAATAAGGTTAAATAAGTATAGTATTATAAGGAAGGGAGGAAGGAAGGAAGGAAATCTCAGCTAAATATATATAAAACATTTTGTTGAAAAGATAGAATTGTATTTGTCCCTTGCTCTTATATAACACACACACATACAATTATACACACACACACACACACACACACACACAGAGAGAGAGAGAGAGAGAGAGAGAGAGAGAGAGAGAGAGAGAGAGAGAGAGAGAGAGACTTCAGTGGTGGGTTGCTCTTGGTTCACACTGGTTCGCAAGAACCGGTAGTAAAAATTTTTAATAGTTCGGAGAACTGGTAATAAGATTGGCTGGCCATGCTCCCGAACCAGTTTCCTGCCCGGTCACCATTTGCTTACCCCACCCACTCCCAATCTATTGCTGCCTCCTGAGTCCCAGCTGATGGCTAGAGAGGAAAAAACTGTTTAAACTTTTGCCACGGGACTTCAGAGGGCTGCCCTACAGCTGATCAGTGTTAAAAGAAAACAAATGAGTAGACCGGTGCCTGCAAAAATAGAAAAAACAGCCCCTTTCAGCTTCAGCATAGGTTAATTAGCACAAGTTGATTAGATCGACCTCCTGACTCTTAGCTTATTGGCTCTCAGCTGTTTTGCGCAGGGCTCTGTGGCTAGCTGCAAAGAGTGCTGGAGCAGGTTTTTTCCCCCTAGCTATGCTGAAAAAAAGAAACTGAAAATAAAACAGGGTCTTTGCTGCAACATGACAAAATGAGGCAGAGAGAGATTTCTTTTTCTTTTTCCTCACCAAAAAAGGTAGGTGCAAAACTGCAAACAATGGGAAATTTAGGGCAAAAGCGGAGAGTTCAAGATTTTAAAACACAAAAGAAAAAAAGCTCTATTTAACTAGGGAATTATAATAATTGAGATACTATTAATTGTATATTGTGTTGAAAGCAGAAATGGTTAAATTGTGGTTTGGAGGAATATATGGGGGAAATTATTTGGTTTATTATTATTGGTAAATATAATTGATTAATTTGTAAGAAATTGGATTGCATGGAAATAATTGGAATATTCATGTTCATATTGATTAATATACAAAAAAGATAGTTATATAATTAATTGATTTATATTAAAATGTTGAATTTGTATTAAACAACTATAATATTATATAATTAACCAATGTGAGGATGGATATAAAAATAAATGACAATGGGAAGGGGTATAATATAGAATAGAAGGGAAAAATTGAATTTGATTAAGATTAGAGATGAGGATGAAGGGTAATATTGGTTTTTTTTAAAAATAGATGAGGAATAAATATGAAAAAAGGAAATATAGAAATTGTAAATTTAACTGAAATGACTAAACACTGTTTAAATTTGTGAAACGGCCAAATACTCTGTTCAAAGAAAATACATTGTATGTTTGTATGTGTGTTTCTAATTATTGCTATTTATTCATATTTGTTCTCTTTTATTCTTTAAAGTTTAACAATTCATTCTTTATCTTAATATCTTTATATTTGTTTGGGGTTGGCTTTCTTCCCTTTCATCTTTTTTATTGTACAGCAATCTCTCCTCAAACCTACCACCTCTCCCTTTTCTTTCTTTCTTTCTTTCTCTTCTCCCCTCTTTTTCTCCTTCCTACTACTTCTTCCTTTCTCCTTCTCCTCCTCCTCCTCTCTTCCTCCCTCTCTTACCCTCACTCCTACTCTAATTTTCCTTCCTATCCTTCACCCTCTCTATTGCTGTATCCTTTTATGCGTATGGACTACTCAGAGGGCTGAAAAAGATACTTTTGACTGGTCCTTGCACTTTTGATCAGTCCTCGAATTTACAGTTGTCCTCACATTTTACATTTTTGCCCTATCTTGTCACCATGGTGAAGAGAAGCAGTTGTGAAATGAGTGACATGGTTGTTAAGAATACTGCACAGGCATAAATGTGAGGATGGTCAAAAGTGCGAGGACCTATCAGAAATGATTTTTTTCAGCCCTCTGAGTAGTCCCTATACACATAGTCATGGCCACCCAGTCACATGACCAGCTAGCCATGCCCACCCAGTCACATGACCTCCAAGCCACGCCCACAAAATAAGCCACGCCCACAGAACTGGTAGCAAAAATTTTAGAACCCACCCCTGATACACATATATAATTTTACTGACAAAATGCTAGCATCAGAATTATTTATCTCACCATGATTTGGTGTCAGATACTACCATACATATAATTATTTTTAGCTGTATCATAATGGTAAGATAAATTTCAAGTCTGATTTGGCTTTGCAACTGTGACATAAGGCAATAAAAACTACTTACATTATTAAACCAATACTAATAGCTAAACCAAAATTCAACTGTCCTCATTTTGGTATTGGGGGGGGGGAGGGGGAGGAGGAAGGAAATGTTTTGTGATTTAACCTGAAAGTTTATATGAGAATTTGATTTAACCTGATATAGGACATTTAGATACTGATTTTTAAGAATGTGAGAAAAGAAATACATTATATGCTTTTCTAATTATATAATTATTTTGAAACTCTAGAGAAGACCAAAGTGTTTAATTTAATAGACCATCTGAGTATATGTCTACCATCAGTCCTGAAGTTAGTCCATTGCACTCAGTAATAAAACTGAGTTCATTGGGATTTTCCCCCAGGCAATAAATTGTCCAGGACCCTTATATAAAGGAAGTGCATTGGACAATACTCTGCTCTGAGAACAGTTATACAAGTTGGCCAATATTCCAAAAGTCATGCATATGCCTGTCCCAAAGTGCCTATCTGATGAACAAAATGTAATATATAGTATACTCTATTACATTAATTAAACAATGAATTTTAGGTCATCATTAAAATTTAAAATATTTCATACTCCAACGGTTTTTTTAAGTGTATCGTCCTCTAATAAATTTTATTGTATTGTGTCATCTTCCATATCTTGGTGATTGAGAAATCCCAAATATACATATCCCAGGTCCATGTGGCTCTGTCAAGTTTGTTGTCAGATAGACTCCTAAAAAATAGATTCAACACTATTGTGACTGTATCAGGATTATTTGATTGATTGTATGCCATTGGAACAGGGAATTGGATTAATGTTTCAAAAGATGATAATTTAAACAATAGGAATAATTTTTCATTTGATATAACACTGATTCTTATACATCACTTTTAAAGGCACAACTACATAGGCAAAATAAAATGCAAAGGTCTTACTAATTATAAATTTTAGATGAACATAGGCAAGAAAATTATGGAAAATATAAAAGTATTGTTAATTGAACCTTTTTTTTTTTGGCTCCACAATAAAATAGCATAAAGCAAAAGCAGACTTTGGTACAATATATAGATTTCTTTATTTTTATCCATTAAAAATAAGTATATTTCTCCTAAAAATATAATCCCAGGATGTGATTATTCTCAAACTTAAATAATAATGTGATTACTGAGCAAAAATCAAATGAAGTTAATAAGACAGTCCAGTTTAAGACCTCTGAACACCTTAAGACTGCTTTTCTCAGCTATCATTATTTATTTATTTATTTATTTATTTATTTATTTATTTATTTATTTATTTATTTATTTTATTGAATTTATATACCGCCCTTCTCCCCGAAGGGACTCAGGGTGGTGAACAGCCGAAAATTAAAATAACACAAATATAAAAATTAAGATTACTAAAAATAGATTAATTTAATCAGCCTCCCAAAATTTAAAACCCCAAGCTATACAATTAAAACTAACCCATAAAACCTATTCAGGCTAGGCTGGCTTGATGAAATAAAAATGTCTTCAGGGCGTTGTGGAAAGTGCGGAGATCTGGGATCAATCTTATTCTGGGAGGGAGTTCGTTCCAGAGAGCGGGTGCTCCCACAGAGAAGACTTTCCCCCTGGGGGTCGACATTGCTTGACCAACGGCACCCTGAGGAGGCCCTCTCTGTGAGACCATATTGGGTGGTGGGAGGTTATTGGTAGCAGAAGATGCTCTAGTAAATACCCTGGCCCTAAGCCATGGAGTGCTTTAAAGGTGAGAACCAACACCTTGAAGCGCACCCGGAAGACCGCCGGGAGCCAGTGCAGCTCGTGCAGGAGAGGTGTTATATGGGAGCACCAGGTCGCTCCCGTAATCTCCCGCACGGCCGCATTCTGGACCGGTTGGAGCCTCCGGGTGCTCCTCAAGGGGAGCCCCATGTAGAGTGTGTTACAGTAGTCCAGGCGAGAAGTGACGAGAGCATGAGTGACTGTGCATAAGGAATCCCGACTCAGAAAGGGACGCAACTGGCGTATAAGGCAAACCTGATAAAAAGCCCCCCTGGCCACGGCCATCATATGCTCTTCTAAAGACAGCCGTGTGTCCAGGAAGATGCCCAAGTTGTGAGCCCCCTCTGTGGGGGTCAATGACTTGCCCCCAATAGCCAGCGATGGCACCAGCTGGCTATATCGGGATGCCGGCATCCACAGCCACTCAGTCTTGGAAGGGTTGTGTCGAAGCCTGTTCCTCCCCATCCAGACCCGCACGGCCTCCAGACACTGGGACATCACTTCAAGGGCATCATTGGGGTGGTTTGGGGTGTAGATGTACAGCTGGGTGTCATCAGTGTACAGATGGCACTGCACCCCAATTGCTTGAAATACAACCTCATGTATCTATTGTGCACCCAACACAGTAATCATTGATGATATTTTTATGTTGCAGTCTGGCATTACTTAGTAGCACTGAGCCACTAAGTGATAGAAACCAAATCAAAAATGGGAAGGAGGAGATTGTATTATTGGTCTGTCACACAGTCAGCCAGTTCAGACTGGATTTGGCATTTTTGTCTGTTCTTTGAGTCCTCCCAAGGACCTAGGATAGGCAGATGCTAATGCTTGATGGTGTTAAAGATATCATCACCAAAGTAAGGTGTTCCGAGTAAAGTTGCCTTTTGCAATTGACTGAGGATGAATTTGTCAATGCTGATGATGTTCAAGTACTGCTCAAATTGTTTTGGTATTGCGCCAAATATTGGTACTAACTTTGTTTTCTTTGATACAGTTGTTCTATTTTTATTTGCTAGTCTTTTTATTTTGTTATCTTCACCTGCTGTCTCCAGGTACTGCCACATGCACTATCCAGAATTTTTATCTATCTTATCAACAGTTGTTATGTCTGGGGTGATATGTGACAGTCTGTTTGAATTCTAAAGTCCCAGAGCACTTTAGCTTCTTCATTTTCTCTGACTTTCTCCTTTTATGGTCCCATCAGTCCTTGCTTCTTCAGCTTCTTTGTAGAGATGACATTTGTTATTTGTTGCTGTCTTCTCAATTCTGGCTTTCTATGTGCTTATTCTTAAGGCTTAGTCTATGCAGCCAGAACTATGAAATATCGTTCATGCATTTTTGAAAAAGCCAAGTTAGCAAACATTGATTTAGAATTATAAAGAGTTTATAACATTACATAATCTCAGATATAAGCTTGGAAATATAATATGTTTGAGAATCCAACTGGGTGGCTGAAATTTGAACTAGCCATTGTTGAATGTAAGCCTAGGTGTTCTATCCACAGAATGGATGGGACAAGGTCATGCTATGAACACAATTTGCAATGATTCTGGATGAATAATATTCCACCAGAGGGTGGAATACTAATGCTATGGAAGTGCTAAGAAAATTTTTACCTCCCTCCACACAGGAAAAATAATCCTAAAAGCAAAAACTGTTGCAGATTATTTTGCTATGTGAGAAAAGCATACTGCAGTGGAAGAAAAAAAAAAGAGGGATGTTTTCTATAAATATATTAAACAAAACACATACATTGCAAGATGAAAAGTAGCAATCAGGAGCTACGCTAGAAGAAATCTTAACTTTTCCACAGACTTCAGCACCCTATGACAATGCTGAACAGAGGTCAGAAGTGATCTGCTAAATTGTTGAATTCCAGCTGTGCAAAGATGTACAACTATCACACAAAAGCTCCTTGTATTCAGCACTTTAGAAGCATAAATTATGTGCTGCAGAAACATAGATAATCATACTGTTCAGACTGAAGTGAATACCTAAAAGCTACAAATTCATTTTATAGAAAAATAATAAGCACTACTGTAGGCATTATTCCTCATAATTCAGTCATTATCTAAAGGATACAGCATTTTATTTAATGATAAGGTTTTTAAGCAATCTTTTGGCAATCTTTTCTTCCTAGGCTTCTGAATTTTAGTACAATGGGATATTAAAAGGTTTACCTAGTTTCAAAGTATTAAAGGTTTGAGAGAAGAGCAATGAGTGAATTTACCCTATCACCAGGAATCATCATTTAGGGACAGTCCATTTTCCCCTGTTTGAATATGGCTCATGATCTGCAGCTTTGTAACTAGTCTTGTAATTTATAAGCCTGAAGCAATCACTGTCTTTAAAGCTAATGCATGGTACTTCCACTCCATGTACCTTTCTGTTCCCCCAATTTTCCCTTAATCTTCTCTTTCACAAACCCATACCATATTATAATTAATTATCAAATTGTGAATGAATTTCTGTTTTGAAAAATAAAATGAAATATTTAATTAAAATCCACTGGAGAAGTGAGTAATGATATTGAGTTAGATGCAAAATTAGTCATAGTCATACTTTGAGTAAGTTAGTCACCAATTTCAGATCACCTTTAAATAGACTTAGAATAATTTTATTGTCACTTTGAATGTACACTAATCAGCATACATTAAAATAAAATTTTGTTGCATACAGGTCTCAAAGAGTCACCACCTCCAATATACACTACATAAACATGACAAAATAAATAAATAAATACAAAATTATGCATATACTGACATAGATGATATGACACAGAGAAACAACATAGTCTAGTTCAGATGTATACGTGTACGTGGCAAGAGAATGGCAAGCGACTCTTGAGAGTTTACTGTTGTGAGTTTGTATTGAGAATGACTCAAAATTGTCAAATTACAAAATTTGTTGAATGACCGTTCAAAATTACAAAGGCACGTAAAAGTGACATACGACCATTTATCACACTTATGACCATTGCAGCATCCCCATGGTCACATGATTTAGATTTGGACACTTGGCAACTGGTTCATATTTATAATAGTTGCACTGTCCTGGGCTCATGTGATCATTTGGTGAACTTCTGACAAGCAAAGTCAATGGAGAAGCCAGATTTACTTATCAGTTGTATTATTAATTTAACAACTGCAGTGATTCATTTAACAATTGTGGCAAGAAAGGTCACAAAATGGGGAAAAATTCACTCAACAACTCTATTGCTTAACAATAGAAATGTGGGGCACAACTCTCATTATAAGTCAAGGACTACTTGCATATTTTTATCCCACACATTACATTTATTACATCTTGATAAAATATTATACACCTGAATTCTAATTTCCTGAGTCCTTCGCCCTCAGAATGGTGGCATATAAATCGCAATAATAAATAAATAAATAAATAAATAATTTCTTTGAAAAGGATCTAACATCTCATAAAGGGAATTTCCACTACCTTTAGGTCACAATTTCATTTCAGCCTCAAGATATAACACTTTTCAGGGAGGCAGGCAGGAAGGCAGAAAAATGTCATTTTAAAAATGAGCAAGAGGGTCCTGTAGGGAGAAACCAATCCTATGATTAAACCATACAGTATACTCTCCTATTGAAATATTTCTCAGAAGGGTTGAAAGCATTTGATGGTAGGCAGTTTTTGATGGCCATATAGATTGCATGTTAATTTGCCTGCCTGGTGTAAAAAATGCACATCTCACATATCCTCCAGGTAAGGTCTTGGATAATATTGGGAAGGTGACAACAATCATGCTGCCACTCCTGAAAACTAAATTTGAACGAAAGCAGCATATTGAAGTCCAGGTTTGTCAAATTAACATTGTCAAAAATGCTACCTGTTCCATGTGGAGAATAAGCTACCTAGACACTGCTTATAAATTTCAATGTGTGGATGAGACAATGGTGCCAGGAGGGAAGATTTAGATTTGGTAGCACTGGTGAACATTTAGGGACAATCAGAACCTGTACAGGTAAGATGAACTCTGTGAATCAAAATGGAACCATACTGCTGGCACATATCAATAAAAGGATAGCAGACCAGATTTAAACTGAACTGATTCGGAGAAAACTGATAGATTAACAGATTAACAGAGTTGGAAGGGACCTTATAGGTCATCTAGTCCAAGCCCCCGCTCAAGCAGGAGACCCTACACCATTTCTGACAAATGGCAGTCCCATCGTTTCTTGAAAGACTCAAGTGATGAAGCTCCCACAACTTCTGAAGGTAAGCTGTTCCATTGGTTGATTGTTCTCACTGTCAGGAAGTTCCTCCTCATTTCTAGGTTGAATCTCTCCTTGGTCAGTTTCCATCTATTATTCCTTGTCTGGCCTTCAGGTGCTTTGGAAAACAGCTTGACCCCCTTCTCTCTGTGGCAGCCTTCCAGTATTGGAAGACTGCTATCATGTTTCCCCTGGTCCTTCTCTTTACTATACTAGACAATGTTGCTAAAGCCCAGCTCACTCTCCAGCCCCCACCCTCCAGCCTCTGCCTCCCAGCAATTTACCTCCTTGCAGCAAACAGCCTGGTCAGCTTCAGCACAGCCTGATTTAGCACAAGCAGCTGATTGGCGGTAGGATTGGCCTCCCAGAATACTACCTATCAGCTGTTCCAGGCTGCATGGAGGCCAAAAATGGGGTGCGCGGCGCTGGCTATAGGTGACAGCAGCAATGGGCAGAGATGGTGACAATGGGCGGTGGCGATCCCCGCAGCCTGGAACAGCTGATAGGAGATATTCTGGGAGGCAGGTTTAATTGCCAATCAGCTGCTCATGCTAAATCAGGCTATGCTGAAGCTGACAATGCTATTTGCTGTTTGCTCCAAGAAGGCAAATTTCTGAGAGGCAGAGGCAGATTTTTTTTTGCAAAGTATTTTTTTATTTTTTCTAACATAAAACATAAAATATATCTCTTTCAAGAGCGAAGTCTTGATCCAATCATAGATAGGTACAAACAAAAATTTTTTTTAACATAAATTCTAGTTTCTTGATCAGAATCATTCTATTATATCACCACCAATTTAATTTCCACATATAAGCTTAATTCATTATTATGCCTATTTATAAATTCAATTACATCTGGTTCTTTCCCAAGCTCCCTTCATTACACCTTTTAACATCAATATCAAAGCATAATTTTTTTAAAAAATATTACCTCTCGGTCTGATTATTTATCTTACAATTTTATCACCACACATCTTAGTTTCAAATTAACTACATCTCTATTTTTTATTTCAATTTATAAATCAAAGTTCTATCCATATTTCTTCATCTTTAGACCTCTTCATCAAATCTTTAAATCTTGAACTTTATCAATTTACCTTTAATTTTACATAATTCATATTACACAGATTTATCTCAAAATCCATATCCTCCTCCATATCTCCTCCTGTTGTTTAGCTGATTTCCAGCATATTATTATTTTGGCTGATTTCAAGCATATTCTCCTCCATACCTCCAACTTTTCTTTGGCTGATTTCCAGCACATTGTGTTTTGGCTGATTTCCAGCATAATTTCCTCCAAACCTCCCACTATTATTTGGCTTATTTCCAGCATGTTCTCCTCCAAATCTTCATATTTTATTTGGCTGGTATTACTAGCATGCTTTCCTCCACGCCTATATCTATTATTTTAGCTGTTTTATTTTAACTAATTCACAACATATTACATAAATTGCTTTTTTCAACACTTTCTCACACAATTTTTAAGCCAACATATATTTTAACAGAGATCTTCTCACATATTTTCTCCTGGATTATAAATTCCTTTAAAATCATCTCTCTTCATATTTATTTTAAAACTCAAAAATTCATTTAAGCATTCAAAACATTAAAAAAATCATATTCTCATTCAATCATTTATAATCTTATTTCATGACCAAATTAGTATATGTATATTTATATAATCAAATTTAAAAGAAATGGAAGTAAAAAAATAAGAAAGGAAACAGAAAGGGAGAAAAGAGAGAGAATAAAAGTAGAGAGGAAGAAAAAAATAGCAAAAGAAAGAAAAGAACAAAGGAAAGAACAAAGGAAAAGAAAGGAAGAAGAAAAACACCTCATATCAATATTCAAACTTCAAATATGCATTAAACATTACATTTCCATTTTAATCAAACTATGTTATTTTTCTTATCTTACAGCCTACTATATTCCATTTCATCTTTTTCCAATCTGCCCAAAACTGTTCCTTTTCAATTTCAATATTATCAAAGTTAAAAGTTCTATAAAGTTCAGTTCTTTTGAGACATCTTTTCCATATAAGGTATCATCGTCTCTTCTTTTGTTGCCATACCTTTTTTCTTTTGTTGCTGTGCTTATTAATTCAATTATAATTGTTCCATTTTATTTCTTCTTTTTTTCCATCAATAAAACCTCCAACGGACAGATTGAATATCTCCAGAGTCAAACCTCCTTGTTTGTTGCCAAAGTAATCCAGTTTAAAAAGCAAGACACATAGTTTCTCTTCCAAACCCCTAACAATCCACAATTGCACTTTCACTTCATCACGGCAATTCTCCATTTTGTGTATTGTATAACTATCCACTTGTCTTTTTCCTTTGTTTTAAAGAGTTCCTGTTTATCACCTCTTCCCTCTTTCTCTCTTCAAAAATAATCCATTCCCATTTCGAAAAGACAATTTTCAAAGTTTTATAACTTTCAAAAAAGCAATAATTCCAAATCAGTCAGTAATAGCCATAATTCCTTAATGGGTCTTTTCCTCCTATAAAGTATTTTACGAGATCTTCTTGCCCTGGTAGTCTATAGCTGCTAATTAAGGCTGGGGGCACACTTGTATATATCCATAATTTAAGTGCTGTTCCCACCTGGGTTGGGTCTCACTTACCTGGCTTCCGAACACTTCGCTCTTTCTCTTCCTTCTTCCTCCAGCACAATGCTTCTCTGGTTGGCCCCGGCTTCGAGGCAGCCATCATGGCTGCTGCTCCCTCGCTGCTGGCTCAGAAGGCTTCCTCTGGCCCCAAGGAACCTGCCTATTCCTCTTGGCCATCCAAGGGGTCCCTCTCTTTTCCCCTGTCCCTAAAGGGTAGGGTAGGTCCGCAGACCTGTTGGTGGTGGCTCAACAGTCAGGGTTTACCAGGAGCTCGTAGGAGCCCTGCCATTTCCCCGACTGCTTCGCTGCGGTGCCAACCAGAAGTCCAGTTTTTTTCTTGTTTTCCTCCCCAAATGCTAGCTGCTTCTTATACTTCAGAGTGTCTTATACTCCGAAAAATATGGTAATATACAACCTCTTTTTAAAAATTTTTTGACTTTGATCCAAGGAACTACAAAAGCTTGAGAAGAGCTTTGGTGGTGCAGCAGCTTAAAGTGGTGTTAAAGTGACACCAGCTGCCTGCAATTACTGCAAGTTCGAATCTCACCAGGCTCAAGGTTGACTCAGCCTTCTATCCTTTCAAGGTAGGTAAAATGAGGACCCAGATTGTGGGGGCAATAAGCTGACTTTGTATAAAAAAGAACACCGCTTGTGGGGGCCGAAAGCCCTACTAAGCAGTTATATACAAAAATATGAAGGCTATTGCTCAACGCATTGTAAGCCGCCCTGAGTGTCCGGAAAAGGGCAGCATATAAATTAATTTTTTTTAAAAAAAGCAAGCAATATTATTTCACTCAGGGAATTTTTGTACCCATTTTTCTTTATTGAAATTTGTTTCCCTGTGTCCACTTAATAAAATCTTCTATATATAAAAAAGAATCTATTTATACATATATACGATCCAGCATAACTCTGGAATGCCTCAAGCAATTTCAACCAAACTTGGTACACAGCTGACTTACTCTCTGAAAAAAATACTGTGGGGGTAAGACACCCCTAGTGTGTGTGTGTGTGTGTGTTTGTGTTCCAGCACAAACTGGAACACCTCAAGCAATTTTAACCAAACTTGGTATAGAGATGACCCACTCTCTGCAAAGAAATACTGTGGGGGTAAGATATTCCTAACACCGCTCTGTGTGTGTGTGTGTGTGTGTGTTGACCAAAGAGGTTGTAGAAAAAATGCTTTTAAAAGTCTTTGACAATCCCAGCTGAGCTGCGCAACCATCAGGGCTTTTTTTTTTTACTTTTAAAAGCATTTCTTCAGCCAAAGAGGTTGTAGAAAAAATGCTTTAAAAAAAAAGCCTCTGATGATTGCACGACTCAGCTGGGCATGGAGGGGGGGCAGGGATTTTTGCTACTGGTTCTCTGAACCACCTGCCGCAATCACTACTGGATCAGGTGATCTGGTCTGAACCAGGAGCATTTCACCTCCTTGGCAAGAAGGAGGTGTCCTTGACTTTCTTGCCTAGCTGCTCGTAGTTACTCAATATTGTTTTCAATTCCCTTTTCGTGTCATTTGTCCCTACATCTAGTAGTAATCTGTGGGCCTAATTCAGGGGTGGGTTCTACTTACCTCTACTACTGGTTTGCAGCAGGGCCGTGCACTCTTCTGCGCAAGTGCAGAAGCTTCTGCACATGTACAGAAGTATTTTGATGACATCGGGGCTGGTGGAAGAGCCTCCACCAGTTTTACTACCAGTTCTATAGAGCTGGTCCAAACCAGGGGCAACCCATCATTGGCCTAATTATTTTGGTTAGGTTCTCAGTCACATCTTTGATTTTCCAGGGAGACAACATATCCCCCTAGATTGCATGTCTGATCTACACATGGCTGGTTCTGTTCCTTTGAGAATAGAATCTCCTATCAATTTAAAAATTTCCTATCCAAATTAAAACTTTCAAGACAGAGAAATTAGTATTATCACATATTTATGTCAGTGGATCATGTTGCTGATAATGGCATGGAAGAAAATGGAATAAAATATGCAGCAATTGTCTCAATATGTTAGGCAAGAACCACTGAGTTAATTTCACTGACTGCCAAAGCAGATGCTCACCATCTCAAGGTTTCTTTAATAATAATTTGTACTCAGTAAGTTTATATGTATTGTAGTCAAGGCAGAATTGGTGACTGCCTTAGTGCCTGCAGCACAAGGATCTTCCATTTTGCCTGCAGATTTGACACATAATTGCAAACAACAATTTGTGATTTGCTCTAGTTGCAATGAAAAATCAATAAAAATTGAGGAAGGATGAAAATGCTTTGTCCAATAACATAGATCATAGTAAATCAATCAATTATTTTTTCTGAGTATATTCAATGAACAGTACATTTGTAAACAAAATCCTTAGTAAATAGGTTGGATGGGATCTGGCTGTAGAAAGGAAACACATTTTAATCTTCTTCACAGCAGTTACAAATTTATTATTTCTCCTCTCCATTTAAGATTAAATATATAATTCCTTTCTTCCCATATACAACTAGTTTTAATCAGCAATTCCAGAAATTGCCAAATCATTTTTAACAACACAAAGTCCATAAAGAGATTCCAGTCTTTTATGAAAGTAGTTTTTCTAATCACTGGTCATCCCAATAGAGTATTTTTTTTTTTGCTTTTTTTTCCTATTTGTCCCATTGGAATGATACCTTTTTTTATTCGAGTTAGTCCTTAGGAAGGTGTGTTATTTTTTCTTATGCAGTTGTTGTAAAGCCTTCTCTCTTGTATTTTTCCTAACAAAGTGCATAATCTCTTGGTATATTTCCTAAGTTTACATATATTTTATTAACTCTGCATATCTTGCCTTAGTTTCACAAAAACATCTATGTTTTCCTTTGTTCAAAAATGTCATTAGTTTTGTTTTCTATGCAAACCTTTCATATTGATTTTGAAGAAACAGGAAGGTATAGGAGTGCTGACATTTTTTGAACTTTGTGAGGGAAGACTCCATTTCATGGGCAGCAGGAAAAAAAACCTGATTATCCGGAGTTCCCACTTGGGACACAAATAACCTACTCAAATAATCCTACTTAGACCACATTTTGCAAAGAAATAACTTTCTGGAGAAGGCTGTAATGCTGGGAAAGATGGGAGAAAGCAGAAGAAGAGAAAGACCAGCAATAAAGTAGACCAGGGGTGTCAAATCCATGGCCCGCAATGGGATGCATCACCCACCCCTATTTTAGCAAAGGGGGGAAAAGTTGTGATACATCATATGATGACAAAGTGTCATCATGAGTTTGACACCCCTGAAGTAGATGGACTCAAATACCATGGCAATGGATATACCATTGGATGAGCTGAAAGACCAGGTTAAAGACATATCATCATGGAATCAATCAATCAATTACTGACTCTGAACTGTGAATTCATTTTCATACATTCTATTTAGGTAGTAGTTGCATATACTTGGCTCAGCTCCCAGGATGGCCAGGAAATATTCAAGTTATATTTTTCAACATTGAGGGTTTTGATCGCTACTAACTTTAAGGATAGGCTTCCATAATTACATAAAAGGAACAAACATTTAAACTCCATATCTTGAGAGACAGTAGAAAAAGGCCTGAATTCATGTATCATGTTAATCAATCTTAATAAGTTAAGATATGAGCCCAATCATTATATCTGATAAGGGTTCCATATTAAATATGTACCTTACATATTTTGAAAAAAAATATTGAGGTGATCAAGAAATCAAATAAATAAACTTTACCTTCATTATGTCCTCTATTTCAATATGCCTGTTTTATCCATGAAGAGATTCTCTGTGAGAAAGTCTAATATTTTATTAAGCCTATTCAATATAGCTTTAATGTTTTCTAGCCATCATAGGAACCGACTCAAGTGTCTGCTTGAGCAATACTGAAAGGACTATGATCACTTTGTCTTCTGCCTCATTCCTCCCAAGTTCCATTGACATGAGGAAATGCTTACATTTTTGTCAATATTTGAACATCATAATAAATCAGAATTTAAAAGATGAAAAAGGCATTTATCCTGATTCCCTCAAGTCCTGACAAGATGAGTAATGTTCTGAAAGGCAACTCTTAAGCAATCAAAGAATGGGAAAAGACTCATTCAAAAAACAAATCCTGATTGCAGCACTTCTCTGAAGACTGTCTGCCCTGTGCCATAGTTGCCTCACCTGACATTAATGGAATTCCTGAAACGATTGTCTGCCATTGCCAAGCGAGGCAAATGTTGAGTTTGGAAAGTGATTACATAGTCATAACAAAAAGCTGCATTGTTAAAGCTAAATTTACCCTGCAATCTTGGCAGGTATAGTATGTGCTGCAGAAAAACATAGTAATAGTTAACTACAAAAAAGTTATTTTTTACCAAAAAATATTTAGGTAATTGGTGACTGGGGATCTGTTTGCCACACAAGAGTATGGGGATAATTTTTTTCACTGGGGCAGAAATCTTTCCTCTGAAGAAAGATTTGGTAGCATTGCCATTATGTAGAGCTCTTACTCATATATAACTTTTTAATTATATATATGTTCATTTGAAGAAATTTGATTTAAAAAGTAAAATAATCATTCTTGATGGCCAACTAAGATTTCTCCTTTAAAGTATTTCTTATGAGAACTTTTGACTTGAGCATCAAGAAACTCTGGACACTTGCTGGAGCTATGCAACGAAGCACTAGTGGAAGCCAAATTACCGAAATAATGGGCAGAGACATATATTATATTAATTCCAAAGGAAGACACAGACCACCAGCAGATTAAAAATTATAGATCCATCTCACTATTAAATGCCGACTATAAAATATTTGTTACTATAATTACAGAAAGGTTAAAAAACTATTAAATGAAATCATCCACTCAGACCAAAATGGATTTCTGCCAAAAAGGCACTTGAGCAATAATACTAGAATGATTATGAATGTTCTGGAATTTTATGAGGCCCACCCCGAGAAACAAGCATTGATTTTTTTTTAGATGTGCAAAAAGCGTTTGATAATTTAAATTGGCAGTTTCTTATTCAATAATTAAAATTTATGAATTTCGGGGGGAAATTTATGGTGATGATACGTGCAATCTATTCCATTCAAACAGCAAATGGGGAAATAACAGAAAAATTTAACATAGCAAAAGGTGTAAGGCAGGGATGCCCCCTGTCACCTCTACTATTCATTTTATCTTTAGAAGTATTAGTAACATATATTAGACAAGAACAAGAAATAAAAGGCCTAAAAATAAAAAAAAGAAGAATATAAAATTCAGGCATTCGTGGATGATCTAGTATTTATTTAGAAACAGGAACAAATTAGTACGAGAAATTTGGTAAGGTGGCAGGGCTTAAAATAAAGAAAATAACCAAGAATCTTACCAATAGCCAAAAAAAAAAAAAAACCCACAAGGAATTAGAGAGGGTACTGGAAATACAGATAACCAAGAAAGTATAAATATCTGGGAATTTGGCTGATGGCAAAATGTTCATCAATTAATAAGGACAATTATAATAAACTACTCCAACAAGTAAAAAAAGATTTGGGAAAATTACAACTATCATGGATTGGAAGAATAGCCACAATCAAAATGAATATATTATAAAAAAAATTATTTCTATTTCAAACAATATCAATAAAATTAGGAAATAATCTTTTTGAAGAGTTAAATAAAGTAACACCAAAAAATTTTTGGCTAGGGAAAAATCCCTGAATAAAACTAAAACTGTTACAAGGCAGCAGAAAGAATGACGGATTTGGACTCCCTGATTGGGAACTATATTATATTACCATGCAGCGGCAGTGATGTGGATAAATTTTAAAAATAAAAGGATATTGACACTAGAGGGTCACAATTTACAATTAGGCTGGCATGCATTTATCTGGGATGGGAAAAATAAAATACATACTTTCAGAGACACCAAGTCAAAGAAGCCCTCTTACATGTATGGGGGGAAATAAAGAAAAATCATTATACTAAAATACCAGTTTGGCTATCAACCATGGAGGCATCGATTTACCCTAATGTATTGGACTTAGAAAAAATAGTAAGATATAAAGATCTATTAGATGATCAAGGGAAATTAAAACTAAATCAAGAATTAACACCAAGGAATAGATATAGATCAATATCTGCCATATCTGCAAATTCAGGTAAGATGTAAAAAAGATCTAGAAAACTATGGCTTTTATAAGGAACAACAAGAGTTTGATATGAGGGGCATAACCAGCACTGCAGCGATGCAGCATGAAACTTTGGGGCTCTGAAGATAGCACTGATATCACAGCCATTTGGGGGTCCTTTGGGATCATTGCTGTCTTGTAGGGACAGTGAAGAACAGAGGCACAAGCAGGTACGAACAGGGAAATCACAAATTCCCTGAAGTTCTGGCAAATAGCCTTTGACTCAGTGGCTGGGAAGACAGCCAGGGAGCTGTCATAAGCTGGGGTGGCCACACGGAATGAGATAAGAAGAAAGCGAGATGAAGCATCTGGGTGAGAACAAATTGCTGTCTTGGAAATACGATTTCTTTTCTAAAAAAAATTACCTTAAAAAATTTTACTTGAGAGAAAATGGCAAAAGAGGAGAGGAGAGGAGAGGATACAAGGCTATTTCTCCTCCTCTGGCAGTAGTGGCGAAAAAGCGGAAACCATTAATGAAAATAATTGACAAAGTTTGAAAATTGAGTTTTAATGAATAAAAAGCAGTTTGGGCAAGTGGTTTTTTTGGTGCCAAGTTTGATGTATGACTGAACTTTGAAATCCTGAGATTTGTATCTGAAAAACTAAAAAATTGGACTGCATATAACTTAAGATAATTGAGATAATTGGGAATAAATTGTAGTGCCATCTAGAGAAAATTCAACAATTAAATTGAATAAAGAAGAAGACAAGAATGGAATAACCTTGAACAATGTTTTGAGAACTCTGATAAGAAATGGTTTGGTGATTTTGTAGCAGAGAAGAAAAAAGGAAAATAAATATACAGCTAAAAACTGAACTGCCTACCCATTGTTTTGTGAATTTATAAATTGTGGAATGGTGGATTTTTGTATTTTGTCCTTTTTTTAAATTGGATTTTTCCCTCTTCTCTTTGAAATTAAATTTTTGGAGATTAGTTTATTTTTTCCTCTCTCCTTGGAAACTTTAGATCTCTCTTTTTTCCCACTTTTTCCCCTCTTTTTCCCTTTTCTTTTTATTCTTTTCTATCAAGACACCTGGTCTACCCCAACATATGGGAGGGGGCATTCTGCTCCCTTTCACCTTCCAGTTCCAATCCAGGAACTTTCAAGCAGTCACATTCACGACAAACCATTTTATACCAAATTTATATCTTGCTGATAAAGAAATAAAAGGGGGCTAGTATAGATCTATACTAGTATAGATCTTTTTAGCTTTCATAAGCTAGCCATATCCTTTAGCTTTCATCAGCTAGCCATACCAAGAGATGATAGGGAAAAATAAACAATGACTGAAGATAGTGAAAGAAAAAGCAGAAGCAATCAAGAAAAAGGTGGAGATGGATTATAGATTTGCAACCATTGATAAGAATCAGGAAAAGACAATTATAAATGGATAAAGCTGATTATTATTTAAGATTTCAGAACATCGAAGAAGAAAAAGGAGAGAACCTAGGAGATAAAATTGCAGAAATATTAGCGGAAACAATGAAAGAGGACAAAGAAAAGATACTAAGCAGGATTGATGAGATATATAGAGTGCATACAAGATATGCAATGAGAAATAATTTACCAAGAGAAATACATGTCAGATTTACCAAGAAAACATTGAGAGCAGAGATACTGCAATTGCTGACAAATGTGACAATAAAGCACAATAAAGGTAGAGAGACAGTGGCACTAAAATAAATTCAAAGAAGAGTTAGAGACTTAAGAAAAGAATATAAATTTCTTACAAAATGTCTGATTAAACGAGGAGTGAATTTCAGATGGTTGGTGCCAGAAGGTGGTGGTTAGATACAATAGAGAAAGCAGAAACATTCTATGAACAATGCATAGGATTCCAAGAGGAAAGAAGATTGAGTAAAGAAAGAGGGGTTGGACAACAGGGGAAAAAATGAACAATTAAAAGAGACAACTAAAGAACAGGAAGAAAGAGCAATAAGAGAAGGAACAAGGGCAAAAGAAGTTAAAGACCAAAGGGAGATAAGAGTGACTAGATCTACAAAACAAATAAGTAAGAAATGGAAGAAGAAATTAAAATGGTATCAATGAATATAAATGGATTAAATTTGGTGATAAAAAGAAGAAGAATATTTAATAAATTAGAGAAGCTAAAATTAGAGATTATATATTTGCAAGAAGTCTACATTAGAAAACAACACAAAAATCTTTTGGAGCAAGTAAAATTGGGGACATTATATACAATGCTTGCTTGCCAAATTAAAAGAGGAGTAGCACTCTATATTAAAAAGACAATTCAATCTAAACAAATATTTGAGGATGAGGAAGGAAGAGTATTAATGGTAGAAATAGTAATGAACTATAAAAAAATATTGTTACTGGGGATATATGCTTGAAGGAGGCGGTGATGAGACCCCTCCTCAAGAAATCTGCCTTGGATCCAGCTATTTTGAATAACTTTCATCCTGTCTCCAACCTTCGCTTTATTGCAAAGGTTGTTGAGAGCATGGTGACATGCTCCTGTTGGCCCTGGATGAAACACTATATCTGGACCTATGCCTGTCGGGTTTCAGGCCCGGGTACAGCACAGAGACGGCATTGGTCACACTGATGGATGATCTCTGGAGGGCTCAGGACAAGGGATATTCCTCTGTCCTGGTCTTATTAGATCTCTTGGCGGCTTTTGATACCATCGACCATGGTATCCTACTGTGATGCCTTGAGGGGCTGGGAGTGGGAGGCACTGTTCTATGGTGGTTCTCCTCCTACCTCTCCTGGCATTCACAAGCAGTGTTGGTGGGGGGACAGAGATCCGCCCCAAGGCCCCTCATCTGTGGGGTTCCTCAGGGGTTGGTCCTTTCTCCCCTTCTATTCAACATCTATATGAAGCTGCTGGGGGAGATCATCCATGGTTTTGGGGTGGGGTATCATCAGTATGCTGATGATACCCAACTTTTTATATCCACCCCGAATCAGCCCAGTGATGCCCTCAATGTGATGTCCCGATGCCTGGAAGTGGTGCAGCTCTGGATAGGGAGGAACAGGATTCAGCTCAACCCTGCCAAGTCAGAGTGGCTGTGGGTACCAGCATCTCAGTTCCAAGGGAATATTCCATCTCTGGTTATAGGGGGTGAGGTGTTGCCCCCTGTTGATAGGGTGTGCAACCTAGGTGTCCTCCTGGATTCATGGCTGACTCTGGAAGATCATATTATGACTGTGACCAAGGGGGCATTTACCCAAATTCGTCTGGTGCACCAGTTGCACCCCTACATGGACCATGATGCCTTACACATAGTCACTCATGCGCTCGTCATCTCCCGGATCAACTACTGCAACGCTCTCTACATGAGACTGCCCCTGAAGACCACTCAGAGGCTTCAGCTGGTGGAATGCGGCTGCGCAGGTAGTGATGGGAGTGTCCCGACACTCTCATGTTACACCCCTCCTGCGGGACCTGCATTGGCTACCAGTTGCCCTCCAGGTGAGATTCAGGGTGCTGGTAATCACCTATAAAGCCCTACATGGCTTAGGCCCAGGGTATTTGGCGGACCATCTATGGCCAGTGACAGCTCCCCATCGCCCGGTGCATTCCCACAGGGAGGGCTTCCTTGGGGTGTTGTTGGCCAGACAATGTCAGCTGGCAACCTCTAGGGAGCGGGCTTCTCTATGGCTGCACCTACCCTGTGGAATCAGCTCTCCCTGGGACTCCAGGTGGCCCCTGACCTTTGTTCTTTCCGCTGTGGCCTTAAAACATGGCTATTTTGCCTGGCTGGCTTGGACTGAAGGGGTTTTAGAGGTGATTTTAATGGTTTTTATAGTTTTATAATTTTTTGGGTATTTTTAAAAGGAAGGATTGGACTGTATGTGTTCTATGTTGTGAGCTGTCCTGAGTCCTTTGGAGATAAGGCAGCATATAAGTCCAATAAATAAATAAATAAATAAATAAATAAATAAATAAATAAATAAATAAATAAATAAATAAATAAATAAATAAATAAATAAATAAATAAATAAATAAATAAATAAATAAATAAATAAATAAATAATGCTTCAAATGAAAATCAAGAAGAATTGTATATGAAAGTACGCAGGAAAATATTTGAATATGAATATGAAGATATATGCATAATAGGAGACTTCAATGCAATTGATAATAATGAGTTAGACTATTAACCTACAAAAGTGAATAAAAAATTAAGACTTTACCTAGAGCATTTTATACAATGACATGGCAAAATAGCCATGTTTTAAGGCCACGGCAGAAAGAGCAAAGGTCAGGGGCCACCTGAAGTCCCAGGAATCAATCAAATAAACACTCTAGGGATCAGAACAGAAAGAAGCTGGGGCAAGTTGGGTCTTCACTGCTTTGAACTTTGCTAGATCTTGTAATCCCAAAGGAGAATTTCCCTCATACAGTGCTCCACTCGTGCCACCTAAATAGGCATTACACAATTCTTAGAGATTCTTTGATTTGGCACTTTCCTGATTGGGATATTGTTTACTTGATTGTTGGTCTGAAGTTAACTTTAGTTAATCTATGCTGATTTGAGTGCTGATTTCTGGTGGTGAGGTGCTGGAGCCTTTTTCTCTTTTGGGCTGGTTATCCCATTTGCATAGTCTATGGATGCCATCAATATGTTTATTGATGGCAGAAGACTGGTAGAACGCATCCATGAACACCTGGCCATCAGAAGACATGGTGAAAATTCTTTAATTTCTCAACATATAGACAGATTTAACCATAGTTTCAATTGGGAAAATGTGACAATACTAGACCTGCCCAAGTCCAAAAATGCCAGGGAATTTCTAGAAACCTGGCACTCTGACAAATCAGCAACATATATAGACTATGCAAAAGAGATAATAAAAAAATCATCCCAAAAGAGAAAAAGTGTCAGGCCCCATTGAAGTGGAGAAGGGGATGCGGAATCAATAAACAAATATATACAGCACGAACTAAAACATGGAAAAGGATGGGACACTAACTAATAATGTCTTTTGTATTGTCCTTTTCAAGGACAATTCTGAATCAGCTTCAATGTGATAAAATAGAAATGATGGCACTGGGGAAACTTTGAAAAAAAAAAGAACACGTTAAGCAAGTATTAAAGTAGGAATAATTAAAAAACCCAAGTTGTAACATTCTTCAAAACACAACCAAAAATAGAAAATGATGTGGAATATGAGCAAAACTTGAAGGAATAATTTCAGTGACTATCTACATACTAATTTCCAAAGATAGGGAGCAGTTGAAGATAGATCTGAATATTTTAAACATCATATATTATGAACAACTCTACAGACTTTTGCATGAAAAGCTGCATTTTGCCACATACACAGGAAAATTATTACTTAGCTCTGTGCCTCATATCACAGAGCAAACACACACAGTCACACACACCTTAGGCGCACATAACTCATGGTGTGCGTGTTTGCTCATACACATTAAGGCCGAAAAGGAGAAGACTTGGCTGAACTTTGGAAGAACTTTGCCCAAGTCTTCTCATGTATTCAGGGGCTAGCCTATACCTCTCCCAAAAAAGAGTTTGGCAGTGATCTAAGGAAACATCTTCCAGCTCTTCAAGATTGACTTTAAGAGTGCCGAGAAGTGCTCGGTGTGTGTGTTCCTCTGCAAGGAGTCTGAAGGGAGGCAGGCACCATGCCTCTGAGGAAAAGAGGTGCTGGTGATTGACTTTAAGAGCACCAAGAAGCCAAGAGCAAAAGTAGTGACAGTGAGGGCAACAGGGACATGTGATGTGTCCCTCCACAGTCCCCTCCCGGGTGACAGCCAGGGCTTCACCGCCTTCTCTTTTCCTCAGAGGCGTAGTGTTTGCCTCCAAGTCCTTGAGGAGGGACACACACACACACGCCCCTGTGACCCCCGCTGCTGGCTGCCTCTAATCTGCAGTTTACTCATAAGCATGTCTATTCATGAGCATGGTGCTCATGAATAAACTGCAGATTAGAGGCAGCTGACAGATTGCTGGCTTACTCACTCTGATACTCGCCACCTGCAGCTCACAGGCAATGTAAGAAACTGCTGCCTCCTGCCTCCACACATTGAGGAGGCCAAATAGCAGCAGGAAGAGCACAGACCTCCTGACACAGGAAGCAGCTAACCACCGATGCCCTCAGGTGAAGATATTGTGAGTGGAGAGGCTCAACCACTCCTTATAAGCCTCAGTTTACTTGTGAGCACCATTGGCCTTTCTCCCTGCCTCTCCTGGCCAATGTTGCTTATGATTAAACTGCAGCTAGGATCTCCCCAGCCCATGCCCTTCAGCCTTACCTTTGCCAGCAGAGGTGAGCAGAAGTACATGGCTAGATTCTGCAGGTAGTGGCTGGGGAGGGCGGGCGGGCAGGTGGGACGAGCGAGCATCGGTCAGGTGGGGTGAGCAAGTGGGGACCAGGGACCAGTTCGGGTGCCTAGCCAGCCAGAAGTTGCTACCAGTTCAGCAAACCATGCCAAATTTCTGCTAACAGTTCTCCCTCTGTTTCAAACCTATAATTATCAGAAGAAAAAAATTAGGAGATGAGGTTGAAGTAGTATTGGACAAAGTGTTTCATTTCTTTCCCAATTCAAAAATGTTTATAATGAGTGAGAGTATTCCTTAGGATAATTTAACTGAATTCAAGGAAATCCTACATCTAGGTTACTAAAATACTATCTGTGTTCATATAACAATATAGTTAGATCTGTTCCTTGGCACTAAACCCATCTGGGAAAAATAATATCTTCAAATAAGAGACACACAGGCCAATTTGTACTAGTAGATAATTGATTAAATCCTGGGCACCACAGCATAAATGGAAAAGAGAGATGGAATAGATGCTGACATCAAGGTGCAGGTGAAAAACCACAATGCTTCCATTGTTAATTTTATGTTATTTAAAGTTTTTCAGACAGAAGTAGAAACTGAAAGGTTTTGCTTTCAAGTACTATTAATTTTTTTTTGTCACTAAATAAGGTTCTCATTCCGTGAATAAGAATCTTTTGGGCTTGCAATTAATATTTTGCACAATGTAATAGGAGTTGGGCAATTGTTTTCCAAAATTGAGAGAGATGAGCAATTAGGGTTTTCAGCATCAGGAACAAAGCAGAAAGATCAAAACCATTTACTGACGTCAATTACAACAAATTGTATTTGTATGCTTTTTCACCTGTCAGATTTGTTATGAGTCTGAACCAGTGGTGGGATTCAATTTTTAACAACCGGTTCTGTGGGCGTGGCTTAGTTGGGGGCATGGCTTGGTGGTCATGTGACCAGATGGGCGTGGCTAGTTGGTCATGTGACTGGGTGGGCATGGCTATGTGGATAGAGACTACTCAGAAAAAAGTCATTTCTGATGGTCCTTGCACTTTTGACCGGTCCTCACACTTATGACCATCCTCACATTTATGCCTGTTGTAGCATTCTTAACAACCATGCTACAGTCATTTCACCACTACTTCTCTTCACCTTGGTGACAAGTTAGGGTGCAAAACGTAAAATGTGAGGACAGTCGTAAGTTCAAGGACTGGTCAAAAGTGCGAGGACTGATCAAAATTAACTTTTTCAGCCCTCTGAGTAGTCCCTATGCACATAGGGACTACCCAGAGGGCTGAAAAAAGTCATTTCTGACTGGTCCTCATATTTTTGACCGGTCCTCGCACTTATGACCTTCCTCACATTTATGCCCATTACGGCATTCTTAACAACCGTGTCAGTCATTTCACCACTACTTCTCTTCACCACGGTGACAAGATAGGGTGCAAAACGTAAAATGTGAGGACAGTCGTAAGTTCAAGGACTGGTCAAAAGTGCGAGGACCGATCAAAATTAACTTTTTCAGCCCTCTGAGTAGTTCCTATGCACATAGGGACTACCCAGAGGGTTGAAAAAAGTGATTTCTGACAGGTCCTCACATTTTTGACCAGTCATCATTTATGCCCATTGCATTTTCTTAATTAAATTAATTAAATAAAAATGACTTGCTGGAGTAGTCTGAGGCAGTTTGAGGTGACCTTAAATACTCAACTTTAAACACATGTAAACACTTAAACACAACCTTAAACCTGGGTGCACATTGCCAAATCTGTTAGATCGGCACCAGAAAGAATGCGCGACTCAGCTGCTGTCTGTTCAGCACCTTTATTCAGTACAGACAGAACTGCTGGCTGAGGCTGCCAAGCCTCCTTATATCCTGCTCAGGCATGCCCGCCGGCCAATGACATTCATTTAAACTTCCCGCCGGTGGAAACAACCAATCCCCCGCCGGATGTCCTTATAAGGACATAACACGCCTCCCCTCCTAGTCCTTAGTCTGTCCATCAGGGTACGTGGTCATGTACTCGCGCAGGTAGGCGGGATGCCTAACAGTTCTACCTGACCTGCGCGGTTCATTCTGCGTTGAGATGTTGCTCTGGATGGGTCGGGCTCCTGTTAGCTCTGGGCTTCTCGTCCGGGTTTCTCCGGACTCCGCTGTCGAGTGCGCGGGGCCTTGCCTAGCACCTCCAGCTGGAGTTGAAGACTTTCTCGGTTGCTGGTCCGGCACCGCGTCGCTAGTGGAGTGGTGGTCGCCTGGGTCCCTCTGGTCGCCGATGCCTGGAGACGGTTGCCTGAACCTCGGTAAGGTTCCTGGGTCCTCGTTGAGTGTCCAGGGTTCCCGCTGGTTGGGGGAGGTGGTCTGTCCCATAGTTGGGGTGTCCCCGGGTGGTGGTTGTCATCGTTGACCCATCCTGACCTGGGCTGGTTGGTCTGCTTCGTCGGGGTGGGGTAGGACTCCACTGCTGAGGTGTTGTAGTCCTACCTCGCTGGGTCGGCGGCTCCCCAGGGTGCAGATGGGCTGGCTGGCCTCGTCGGGGTGGGGTAGGACTCCTCTGCCAGGGTGATATAGTCCTCCCTTGCAGGGCTGTCGTTGGCCGGCCTCGGGGTGGCGTTGGCTGTCGCTCAGGCTGTGCTGCCCCTGGTCCCCCTGGTTGGGCTGGCATTGGACAACCCTGTCTGTCTGCTATCGGCTCGCCCCCTTGGGATGTCCCTGGTCTACCTGGCTGCCGGGATGTCTCGAACACGTTGGTGACTGCTGGTGATCGACACTGCCGGGGTGGCATTGGCTTGTCGGTTGGGGGTATCCTCGGTTCCCCCCGTTGCTGTTCTGGCGGTCCCATGCTCCGGGGTGGCACGGCTCACCACCCTGGCTGCCCTGGCACCTTGCTCCGTGGTGTTGGTCCCGGTCTACTTGGTTTTCTTCGGGATGCTGCTGGTAGTCCCCTTCCCCATATGGGTGTGGGGAAGGGGACCTGCTGTGGTTGGGTAGGCCTATCCCGTCGGGGTGTGGCAGGACTACCTCGTTGTCATTGAGGTGTCGTTGACAGTCCCCTTCACCATGAGGTGGGCGTCCTGCTCTGCAGTGGTGTTGTAGTCCTGCCTCGCCCGGGTGTGGTAGGACTACCTTGTCTGTGTGTGGTTGTCCTACCTCGCTGGGATGTGGTAGGTCTACCAGTCCTGGGTGTGGTAGGTCTACCCTGTTGGGATGGGGTAGTCCTACCTCGCTGGGGTGGTTTTCGTTGGGCACTCCCCACCTTCTGCAGAGTTGGTCAATGTGCCTCCTGCATGTCCAGCCGTCGTCCAACTCTACTTCATAGGATCTGGGACCAGTCACTCCTCCGATTCTGCCCTTCAGCCACTTAGGGCAGCCCTGGACGTTAAGCGCGAACACCAGGCAAAGCTTCGTGCTGGTGGTGGTTGGCTCGATTTGTCTTTCGGGCTGTATAGCAGATGCAGTCTATCTAGCGGCGAACGGAGTTTCCTTCCCATCAGCAGCTCTGCTGGGCTTTTCTTCGTTGTGGCGTGGGAGTGTGTATGATGTGTTGTGCTAGCAGGAACTTGTCGATTTGTTCCTGCCATTCCCCCGGGCCCATCCTGGTGAGGGTGTCCTTTGTGAGCCGCACCATCTTTTCAGCTTGCCCATTTCCCCCCGACTTGTATGGGGCGATAAGGGCATGCCTGATGCCATGGCTGGCCAGGAAGTCTTCCATCGCTTTCATGGTGAGTTGCGGGCCGTTGTCTGATACTGGCAGTCCGTGAGTGACGAACAGGCAGCGTAGGGCTTTGACAGTGGCTTCTGTCATGGTGGATGGTATCACGATGGCCTCTAGCCATTTTGAGAACGCATCAATGACAATGAGGAGGGATTTTCCATTCATGGGCCCAGCGAAGTTGATATGGATTCTTGCCAAGGGCCCACTGGGTTGCTCCCACTCTGTCGGTTGAGGTGGTGCTGGTCTTGTCTCCTGGCATGGGTCACATCTGGCAATCCACGCCTCTATGTCTTTGTCTAAGGCGGGCCACCAGACGTAACTCCGTGCCAGCGCCTTCATGCGGACTATGCCCGGGTGGCCACTGTGGAGTGTTTCTAGTGTCCTTTTCTGCAAGGTGGGGGGGATGACCACCCTGTCTCCCCAGAGGAGGCAGACCTTCATGGTGGCCAGTTCTTGCTGCCTCCGTATGAATGGTGCGAATTCCTCGCCCATTCTTTCTGTCGGTCAGCCCCGCAAGGTCCATGAGAGTATTTGTCAGAGGATTTTGTCTCTTGCCGTGTGAGTCGCCACCGTGGTAGACAACACTGGGCATGTCCGGTCTCCATCTATGTGGTAAAGTCCAAGGGTGGGGGCGGGGTCTTCCACCGGTTCTTGCAGGGGGCATCTGCTGAGGCCGTCGGCGTTGCTGATGTTCTTGCCGGGGCGGTGGATGAGTTTGTAGGCATATCCCGAGAGGAAGATGGCCCCTGGGTGACATGTGGGCGGCGTTGGCTTGTCCCTGGCGAGCAGACCCAGAAGAGGCTTGTGATCAGTGACGATCATGAATGGCCTCCTGTACAGGTATTCATGGAAGTGTCTGATCCCAGCTACAATAGCTAGGACTTCCTTATCAAGTTAACTATAGTTCCTCTCCGCTGAAGACATGGTTTTGGAGAAGAAGGCTATAGGGGCTTCAGAGCCATTGGGGAGCTGGTGGCTGAGGACAGCTCCGACCCCGTATGGTGAGGCATCGCACATCAGGAACAGTGGGAGCAACTCATGATATTGAATGAGGACGCTGTTGGAGGAGAGTAGGGTCTTGACCTTCTGGAATGCAGCTTCCTCTTCCTCTTCCCACTTCCAGGGTGCTGCCTTCCCTAGCAGGCAGTGGAGTGGTTCAGCCACAGTGGCTTTCTGTTTCAGAAAGACAGCATAAAAATTTAGCAGTCCCAGAAACGCCTGAAACTCCGATTTGTTTTTTGGGGCTGGAGCTTCATGTATAGCCCTAATTTTGCTTTTGGTGGGGTGGATGCCCTTGCTATTGATTAAATAGGCCAGGAACTCGACCTCCTGGACCCCCACGACAAATTTGTCTCTTCTCACTCGTAGGCCCTTCGCCTGGAAGCGCTGCAGGGCAAGCCTGAGCCGCTCCAGTAGTTGGGCTTCCGAGTTCCCAGAGATTAGTACGTTGTCAAAGTAGGGCACCACCCCTGGAATGCCTTGGAGAAGGCGTTCCATCATTGCCTGAAATATGCCCGGGGCAGCACTGACTCCGAATTAGGGACGGTTGCACTTGAATGCCCCTCTATGGGTGACAATGGTTTGTGCCTCCGCAGTCTTTTGGTCAACTGGCAATTGCTGGTAAGACTGGGCCAGGTCCAGTTTTGCGAAAATTGACCCGCTGCCAAGGGAATGCAACAGATGTTGCACCACTGGCACGGGGTATGTGCTCTGCGGGAGGGCCCAATTGATCGTGCATTTGTAGTTGGCGCAGATGCGCACAGATCCATCATGCTTCATGGGAGTCACAATGGGGGTCTCCCATGCCGCATGATCAATCGGCTCCAAAATGCCCTGGGCTATTAGCATATCTAATGGTGCGTCTACCTTAGGCCTGAGGGTAAACGGAACCCTGCGGGGCTTAAGCCGAATGGGTGCAATTGTAGGATCCAAATTGAAGGACATAGGCTTCCCCATGAATTTACCTAAACTCCCATCAAAGACATCCTTGAAGTCCTCCAGGAGTTGGTCAAGTGCGCTAGCCTGAATTTGATTTATTCCGCCAATTGTAAGCCCTAGTGGCTTGAACCATTCCACGCCTAGCAAGGTCGGGCGAGCTTCCTGCACAACGGTGATGGGGAGGCTTCCTGCGAATTCTTTGAACTCGACCCAGATGTTGGTTCGGTCCAGGATGCCAATGGGATGCCCCCAAAATCCACCAGTCTTGCTTGGAGTGGTTCTAGCTGCTTCTGGGATAGCCGCAGCTGGAGTCTTTTGAGCTGGTTCCAGGTGATGATGGAATATGGGGAGCCGGAGTCTATTTCCATGGGACATGGTGTCCCTTCCACGTAGACTGTGACATGGAATTTCTCGGAGCCTCATCCAGTGGCGTGTGCGATCATAATCTGGTGGACCCCTTTGTTCTTGTTGTAGCCGTCACCATCTCACCGTGGGTACTGGGACCGTTTGGATGATCTCTGGTACTCGCGGTCCGATGCTCTGGCTGGTTCAAAATTCGGCTCTGCTGCCCTGCAGGCTTCGGCGATGTGGCCCTTTCTCCTGCAGCGCCTGCACGTGGCATCCCGCCAGCGACATCTGGCACGTGGATGGTCGCCGTTGCAGCTGGCACAGCGGTCACCTTGTCCGCCATCTTGGGGCTTTTCCTGCCATTGGGGCCTCATGACTTTGTGCACGGCCATTTCGGGGTCGGAGTCTGACCCAGTGCAGGTTTCGTCTGAGGATGGCAGGGAATCCCAGTGGATCTTGTGGATCCGCTGGATCTTCTCATTGCCGCTGCTGCCCTGTCCGATGCTTCGGCAGCTGTGGCTTCCTCGATAACCTCTTTCAGGGATACCTTCTTTCGGCTGAGGAGTTTCTTCTGCACCGTGCAGTCCCTCATCCTGAAGACTATGCGATCCTGTAGCTGAACATCTACGTTCTCGAATTTGCAACTGACCATGATCTTCCTGAGCGCTGATACGAATTCTTTGAAGGATTCCCCCTCTTGCTGGTTCCTCTGGTGAAAATAGAAGCAGGTAGCCAAAGGGGTGCTTGCTGGGGTGTAGTAATCCTGGAGGATGTCTTGAAGCTCAGACCACAGCATCTGCTCGATGTCCTGCGGCACCACGAGGTCCATGGCCATTTCCAGGACCTCTGAGCCACAGTGGGCCAGGAAGAATGCTCTCTTTCGGCTTTCATCGAGGTTCATGAAGCCGCTTCCCGCCAGGAACTGCCTGAAGTGAACCATGAAAGATTTCCATTTCTCTTGGCTCGGGTTGAAGGGAGCCAGAGAGATCTGTGGACCAGACATGGTTCGTGAGAGGCTCAAGTGACTCAGCTTAGTGACTGCTCTTAGAAGATGCAGTGGTGATCGTGCCTGCAGCTCTCGTCGGTTCTTCTCTAGTTCCTCGTTGCCAGTGTTAGATCAGTGCCAGAAAGAATACGCGACTCAGCTGCTGTCCATTCAGCACCTTTATTCAGTACAGACAGAACTGCCTGCCGAGCCTCCTTATATCCTGCTCGGGCATGCCCGCCAGCCAATGACATTCATTTAAACTTCCCGCCGGTGGAAACAACCAATCCCCCGCCAGATGTCCTTATAAGGATATAACAAAATCCATATCACTTACTCCCACCCAGGTTTTGTGGCTCCCAGTATTTTCTTTTAAATAGGTATCTCTGGGTGTCTAATCTCTCTCATCTTTCTTTCTCCCCTTCATCTCTCTTTCTCCCCCCCTTTCTCTCATTCATCTCTCTTTCTCCCCCCCACTTTCTCTGCTTCATTTCTCTTTCTCTCCATCTCTTTCTCATTTGGACAATGGCAGCAGTGAACCTACCACACCATCAGGTCGCCCCGAGGCTTGGAGGGGGCACCTTAAGCCTGCTCCCCACTGCACATACTCCCACTTGGCTGTGCCTGCAGCCAGCTCTTGTTGCTCTTACTGAACTTCACAATGAGGCAGACTGCACCCCTCCTCCTCCTGGAGCTCATTATGATGAGGAGCTTCGGCTGCAGCCTGGGCAGCTAGTCAGGGGTGAGTTCTAAAAAGTTTTACTACTGGTTCTGTGGGTAATGTGACTGGGTGGGCGTGGCCAACTTTTTTTTTTACTTTTACTTTTAAAAGCATTTTTTCTACAACCTTAAGAGTTGCAGAAAACAATACTTTTAGAAGCTTCTGACAATCAGGCAAATCTGCTGGGATCACCAGTGGCTTTTAAGGGGATTTTTTCCCCCTACAACCTCTTCAAAAAATCCCTTTAAAAACCTCTGATGATCCAAGCTGAGTTGCCTGATGGTCAGAAGCTTCTAAGAACATTTTTTTCCTGCAACCTCTTCAAGCTTCTGCTTTTTCAAGGCAAAAAAGGGTGGGGGGGGGACACACACGTGTGGTAGTGAGATATTCCACAGCTCAAACCTCCCCCCACTGGAAACTGGGAAGGTTTTCCATCTCTAAACAAACAACTCCTGGAAATTGAGTGGCAGGGGCAGGAAAGTCTCGCCCAGCGAGGAAACAGACTGAATTTCGGAGGAAACGCAGCTCAGTTTAAGATTAAGGCAGGGCAGAGGGGCTGAGATGACGATTGGGGGGCAGCCTTTCCAACAAGCAAAGTCAATGGGTGGGTGGGTGGGAAGCCGGATTCACTTAAGTTAACAGCCATGTGAATCACACCTCCCTGCCTAGCCTAACACAACACAAACATACATATCCAAGAGACCCTCTCCCAGGCAAGAGAGACCCAACCCTGACAGAGCCAAGACTGGCAGGGAAGCCAGCAGCACAAACATTTGGGCAATCCATTTTTGGGAGTGGGGGTTCTTTGCAAAGAAAAGGAATGCATATAAGGCAGGTTTAAAGACCCTTCCACTGCAAAGCCAGGGGCATCCCCTGGAAGTCCCAGTCATCAGAGATCCTGGCCCCCCACCCCAAACAAGCCAATCCACAGGCTCAGATTCCTGCCCCCCATCTCCTCGCGAGCCACACTAAACACACGTTGAGCATCGATATCCCCAACTTTCGCCTGGTTTTGCAAAAGCCCAGTTGTATAGGACCCCACCCCTGTGCCCACCCTCCCCACTCCCTCTGCCAGTTCCTTGGTGGCGACCTCTGGGGCAAGTTTCACCTTCTGCTCTGCTGCTCCCATGTGTCTCGGGCAGATGGCTTATCCCTCGGTCGAGCTGGCTAAGAGGCAACGTTCCTCCTCCTGCCAGCCTCGACCTCAGCTCCTGGCAGCATCCAGCCAGCCATACCTGGCTTTTCCCTGTGGCAGTCCATGTGGATCCCAGGCAGCAGAACTTCAGGGCCTTTCCTCATGGTGGCAGTGATGAGGCAGGCAGGCAGCCAGGTGCACAGGAGTGACTGGCGGCAGCACTCCTGGCTGGCAAAGGGCGGAGTCCTGGGGCTGCATGCGGGCAATGACAGTGGGCGGGATAAGCGACCGGCAACCAGGCCGGGAACCAGTTCGGGGGCGAGGCCAGCCAATCTTATTACTGGTTCTCTGAACTATTAAAAATTTTTTACTACCAGTTCTCCCCCAGCGACTGGATGGGCTAGGGAAGGGGTGGGCAAATGTGGCTCTTTTACAACCTGTGGATTTCATCTCCCAGAATTCCTGAGACAGCCAAGCTGTCTCAGGAATTCTGGAAGTGGAAGTCCACAGGTTGTAAAAGAGCCACAATTGCCCATCCCTGGCTAGGGTAGGCTGGTGCCACGCAGGTGGGAGCCGGGGCTGGATGGGGCAAGGGGCAGGTGAACCAGCAATTTAACAAACGGTTCGGTGTGCTGCGAGGCCAATAAAATTACAAAAAAACACACTGAACCATTTGTTAAATTGCTGGCTTGCCTGCCTCTCACCCACCACTATTTATTGGCAATAAATAATGGTGTGGAGGGGTGGGGCAAGCCATCAATTTAATAAACGGTTTGGCCAAACCACTTAGAACTAGCAGAATCCCACCTCTGGTCTGAACCTTAGGAATAGATTCCATCCTTATTTAGACATAAAATGTATTATTGCAGCATGTTATAAAAAAAGACAGACAAAAAACTTGACAGCCATCAAAACCTGCTAGCAAAAATATAAAACAGAATCTTGCCAGAAAAAAATTCAGCAAGGGAGATTAGTTCAAATTAGCAGAATGCTGAGTCAATTGATTCCTTTATTTGGGTCACCATGTGCCAGAAAAACATGAAAAACATTACAATTATTCATAACCTAGAAATTTTTTGACTTAGTTAACTTTTGCCTGAAACTGCCTTATAGTTATGATTTCCGTTGTGCCAGTACTGAGGATGGCACTGTAATAATAATAATAAAAATATTTGTGAATTAAGTATATAAAGTGGAGATCACTTTTGAGGAGTTCAGGGAAATGAAGTACAGTAGATCTTGAGAGAAAATTGGAAGAAGATGAAGAGTGAATTTCACCAAGTACAAATAAGAACCCATGCTGGAGATTATATTATGGTGATAAGGATAGTGAAACATTTCTTCATTGTTTTCATGTGTACCTATAACTCCCTAATAATCATAGAACAGAACAGAACAGAACAGAACAGAACAGAACAGAATAGAATAGAATAACAGAGTTGGAATGGACCTTGGGGGGCTTCTAATCCAACCGCCTGCTTAGGCAGGAAACCCTATACCACTTCAGACAAATGATTATCCAACATCTTCTTAAAAACTTCCAATGTTGGAGCATTCACAATTTCTGGAGGCAAGTTCTAACTGTAAGAAATCTTTTCCTTAGTTCTAGGTTGCATCTATCCTTGATTAGTTTCCACCAGTGGTGGGCTGCTTCTGGTTCGGACTGGTTCTGGTGAATCAATAGTTGCAACCTGTAGGTGCCACTCATCCGCCCAAGCGCTATGCCATCCATTTTTAGCTGCGTTTTTAAGCCGCACATATGCATGCAAGCCACGCATGCTCACATTTGTGGTGCTGGCGAACCGGTTGTTAATTCATGTACCACCCACCTCTGGTTTCCATCCATTGCTTCTTGTCCTGCCTTCAGGTGCTTTGGAGAATAGTTTGACTCCCTCTTTTTTCTGGCAGCCCTGAGATTTGGAACACTGATATCATGTCACCCCTAGTCCTTCTTTTCATCAAACTAGACATACTCGGTTCCTGTAACTGTTCTTCATATGTTTTAGCCTCCAGTTCCCTAATCATCTTTGTTGCTCTTCTCTGCACTCCTTCTAGAATCTAAACATCATTTTTACATCATGGTGACCAAACCTGGATGCAGTATTCCAAGTGTGGCCTTACCAAGGCATTATAAAGTGATATTAACACTTCACATGATCTTGATTCTATCCCTCTGTTTATGCAGTCTAGAACTGTGTTGGCTTTTTTGGCAGCTGCTGCACACTTCTGGCTCATATTTAAATGATTGCCTACTAGGACTCCAAGATCCCTCCCACAGTTACTACTATTCAGCAAGGTACCACATATACTGTACCTGTGCATTTTGTTTTTCTTGCCTAAATGTAGAACCTTACTTTTTTCAATTTTATTTTGTGAGATAGCACCCAATGTTGAAGTCTGTTAAGATCCTTCTGTATCTTAAGCCTATCTTCTGGAGTGTTGGCTATTCCTGCCAGTTTGGTGTCGTCTGAAAATTTGATGAGTTCCCCATCTATCCTCTTGTCCAAATCATTCATGAAGATGTTGAAGAGTACTGGGCCTAAAACAGAGTCTTGGGATACTCCACTGCATACTTCCCTCCATTTAGATGTAGTTCCATTGACGACTACACATTGAATGCGGTTGATCAGCCAGTTATGAATCCATCTAGTGCTGATGCTGTCTAACCCACATTTTTCTATTTTATCGTAGGTTAGGGTCTACTTTGTCAAATGCCTTACTGAAGTCAAAGTAAATTATATCAACAGCATTCCTCTGATCCATTAATTTTGTCACTTTGTCAAAGAATGCAATAAGATTAATCTTGCATGATCTGTTTTTGACAAACCCATCTTGGCTTTTGGTTATTACTTTGTTTGCTTCTTGGTGTTTGCTGATTTGTTGCTTGATTATCTTTTCCAGAAACTTCCCTGATATTGAGGTCAGGCTGATATTGAGGTCTGTAGTTTCCTAGATCTATTTTTCCCCCTTTTTTGAAGATTTCTTTTCCAGTCCTCTGGCAATTCCCTGGCTCTCCAGGAACTTTGAAAGATATAGTTCAGTGCAGGAGTGGGTTCTAACTTTTTTTACTACCAGTTCTGTGGGCTGACTTATTTTGTGGGCATGGCTTGATAGGCATGTGACAATTCTTTAGGATTTAGCAGAGGTACTGGTCTACCAGGCTTTTAACTGCTTGCAGAGCTGTACGGTCTACCCATTTATTTTTGCAGGCACTGGTCTACCCATTTATTTTTGCAGGCACCAGTCTACTCATTTGTTTTTGGAGGCACTGGTTTACCACCAAACTGCCTTTTACCACTGATCAGCTGTAGGGCGGCCCATTGAAGTCCCACGGCAAGAGTTTAAACAGTTTTTCCTTATAGCCCATCAGCTGGGACTCAGGAGGCAGCAATAGATTGGGGTGGGGCCAATAAAAGGTAAGAATAATGCGGGGGGGGGGGCAGAACCAGTTCGGTGACATCATATCATCACTGCTATGGCTGGGCGGAACTGGGAGGAACCGGGAGGAACCCACCACTGGTTCAATGGTTCTGAGATCTCATCTGCCAGTTCCTTCAGATCCTTGGGGTGTAATCCATCCAGTCCTGGTGATTTGAACTCGTCTAAGGTAGACAGGTGTTCTCTTACCATTTTCTTCCCTATTTTCTTTCTCCCAACAATGGACCAATTGTTTCCTTGACTTTTTTCTTGTTTTTAACATGTTGGAAGAAGCTTTTTTTGTTATTTTTTTACTTTTGTCACAAGCCTTTGTTCATTGTGAACCTTAGCTTTCCTCACTTCATCTTTGTAGGCTCAGGCTATTTGCTGATATTCTGCCTTAGTTATGTGCCCTGCTTTCCACTTTTTATACTTGTCCTTTTTGGCTTTCAATTTGTCAGAAAGTTCTTTATGAAGCCATGCTGGTTTCTTTTGAGAGCTGTTATTTTTCTTCTTCATTGGAATTGTGCTAGATTGGGCTTTTATAATCTCACTTTTCAAAATTTCCAAATCTTCTTGAGTTGTTTTCCTCTTGAGGATTCTTATTCATGGAATCCTTCCAAAGCTCACTCTAAGTTCATTGAAATTAGCTCTCTTAAAGTCCAAGTTTGACTTTGTTCTACTACTGGTGCTTGCATAATGTTGAATTCCAATATTACATGATCACTTGCCCCCAAGGTTCCTGTAGCTTCAACACCTTCTATCATTTCATCTCTGTTAGTAAGAATTAAGTCCAATATGGCTGATTCCCTTGTTCCCTTCTCTACTTTTTGGGAAACAAAGTTGTCTGCTAGGTTTGTTAGGAACCTGTTGGATCTTCCACTTGGTGCAGAGTTTGTCTCCCAGTTGATGTCAGGGTAGTTAAAGTCTCCCATTACTATTATAATGTGCTTCCTACATATCTTAGTTAGCTGACTAGCAAAAAGTTCATCTATTTCCTCTGCTTGGTTTGGTGGTCTATAGTATAGACGTATGGCAATGTCATTTCCCCCCCTCTTTAATATTGACCCAAATGCATTCAAAATAATTTTCATCATTGTTGTGCTCTATTTCTGTAGAAATGTAGTTATTTCTTATATATATAGTGCAACTCCACCTCCTCTTTTATTTGGTCTATTTCTTTTAAATAATTTAAATCCCTCTAGCTATATGTTCAGCTTTTGAGTTGGGTTTTTTGGGGGGGGTTCATCCCACCACAATATCATATCTGCCCTCATTTACTTGAGTTTCTAATTCACCTTATTTATTCCTCATACTCTGGTATATGTGTGTGTGTGTGTGTGTGTGTGTGTGCGTGCGTGCGTGTAGGTCTTTGGTTATTCGGGTCTTCTCCCACATAGAATTGGAAGTATCTTGGTGACATTTCGACGAAGTCTCATTCGTCATCTTCAGGCTGGTGTTCTCAGCTTCGTGCTTCCGGAAGCAATGTGAGATTGCAGCTGTCTCTTCCTTTTAACTGCTAGTGGGGGTTTGAGCTGATTGGGTGGGAGCTTGGCTGTGTTCTGATTGGGTGGAGGTGTGTTCTGATTGGTTAGGGGCTTGGCTGTGCTCTGATTGGCTGGGGGTGTGTTCTGTTTGGGTGGGGGCTTGGTTGTGCTTGGCTTAGTCTGAGTTGTAGGGGGATTTGAGCTGGTGAGCTGCGTTGTTGTTGTTTGGCTTCGTGTTTGTGGCCGTGAGAGCTTTTCATGGTGGGTGTCGGTCTGATTCATGTATGGATTGGAGAGGTTAAAAGTGGCTAATGATGCAGCTGCGGTCTGGCTTCTGGTCCTTGGTCGTGCCTCATTATGAGTGTGGGTTTGAGTCTGCTTTCTGCGTGGATGTGTGGTGGTGACATCCTGTGTGGCTCTTGTGAGTGTGGGTCTGGTGTCATTCATCATATTAGGGACTCGTTTGTCAATAAGGGCGGGCTTCCAAATGGCTGGTAGGCGGGAGATATCGTCTTGTTTGTTCATGCTGTGTGGGCGTTTTTCTATCTCGATGGCTTCTCTGATTATTCTGTTATTAAAGTGTTCAGTTTTGGCGATAGTTCTGGTCTTTTTAAAGTCAATTTCATGTCCTGTGGCTTTAAAGTGTTGGATCAGGGAAGAAGTTGGTTCCTCTTTTTTGACTGAGTTTTTGTGTTCTTCAATGCGTGCAGTTATTCTTCTGTTGGTTTGTCCATGTATGTGGTGGTGCAGGCGGTGCATAGGATTTCATATACTCCTTGATTTTCTAACTCAATTTTGTCCTTGGGGTTCCTTAGGATGGTGGATATTTTTCGGTTTGTGCAGAATGCTGTCTTGATGTTATGTTTGTGGAGGATTTTACTTATTCTGTCTGTGGTGCCTTTTATGTATGGGAGGAGGGCTTTGCGGTTTTCTTGTTCTCTGTCTTGAATTTTAGTAGGGGTTTCTTTTTGGATTAGGTTGGTCATCTTATTTCTTTGGAATCCATTGGATGTTAGTACGTTAGTGAGAGTGTGTAGTTCAGTTTTTAGGTGTTGTTCGTCAGCTAAGCGTTTTGTTCTGTAGATGAGTGTCTTGGCTACAGAGTTGATCTGGGCTGGGTGGTGGTGTGAGAGAGCATGCAGATAGCGGTTTGTGTGTGTTTTCTTCTGGTAGATAGTGTGTCCTAGGGAGCCATCGGATTTCCTGTAGACTAAGACATCCAGGAAGGGAAGTTGGTTGTTCGCTTCCATTTCCATGATGAACTGTATTTTGGGGTGTAGGCTGTTGAGGTGTGTGAGGAAGTTGTCCAGTTTCTCTTTCCCATGTGGCCAGATTATGAAGGTGTCGTCTACGTATCTGAGCCAGAGTTTCGGTTTGTGATCAGATTTTTCTAGAGCTTGGGTTTCAAAATGCTCCATATAGAGGTTGGCAATGACAGGTTAGAGGGGTGATCCCATGGGTGCTCCTTCTATTTGTTTGTATTTTTGTCCCATGGGATCACCCCTCTCACCTGTCATTGCCAACCTCTATATGGAGCATTTTGAAACCCAAGCTCTAGAAAAATCTGATCACAAACCGAAACTCTGGCTCAGATACGTAGATGACACCTTCATAATAATTTTTAAAATTTTTTTACATATATTTCCCCTTCCCCCCCATTCCCCCCTTACCCTCCCTAACCTACCCCCCACTTCCCAAAGCAAAATACAGGGTATCACATTTAACAATCATAAAATAATATAAACTAATAATCTATAGTCTCCTATTACCCTCTTGAACTTTTAACTCCCTTTTACTAGTCTTATCCATTCTTCAGCAATAAACAAGTCTTCTTTCTTCCAGTATTACCTAATCAAAACCTAATAACAGTTAACCATCGCATCTAACCCTTACATATATTAGATTTATATGCCTCCCTTCTCCGGAGACTCAGGGCGGCTTACAATGCGTTAAGCAATAGCCTTCATACTTTTGTATATTTATACAAAGTCAGCTTATTGCCCCCACAAACTGGGTCCTCAATTTACCTATCTTACCTATCTTATATATATATTACATATATTAGCACATTAACAAAATACTTCAGTTAATCTCAAGTAAAATGTATTGTAAGAAACCTTATACTTTTATGAACTTATATTAAACATAAACTTATTCATCTTATTCTACAAATCCATTACATAACATTAATGTGACTTAAAACAAAATATAGAAGTTATAATAATATCCTTCTTGTAACCCTTGAATTTGTATTGAGAGATCTACACTGACCTTAATTTTAACATCCACAATATTTTCCTTTTAATTCATCAACTTTTATAGAGTTTAAACAAAACACTGTTCAACATGTAACTTCCAAACACAAGTAAAAATTTAGCAAGTAGCCTATAACAATTCAAACATAACATTACTTAATATAACTTTCCAAAGTAAATCATGTTCCTAAATATAAGTAAATCATTCATTTTCACTCTATTATAACTTGTCAAAACAAAACAATTCATATCCCTAAGTACAGGTACAGTAATTCTTTTTCACCATTACTAATCTCTCCAACAAGGAGGATTATAATTCTTCCATCTCCATTTTTTCCTGGCTTTTTTACAAGCCTGCTTCTTTAGTCTTAGTCTTCCATCTTTTTTTATTTTTACAAACTCTTGAGCTTTCAGCTGGAATTTTTGAGCCTTGCAATCTTGTGCACTTCGCAAAATGATTCCTTTTTTTTAAATTTTAATTTATATGCCGCCCTTCTCCGGAGACTCAGGGCGGCTTACAATGCATTAAGCAATAGCCTTCATACTTTTGTATATTTATATTTATACAAAGTCAGCTTATTGTCCCCAACAAACTGGGTCCTCAATTTACCCACCTTATAAAGGATGGAAGGCTGAGTCGACCTTGAGCCTGCCTGGGATTGAACTAGCAAGTAATTGCAGCAGCTGGATCTTAAATGCTGCCTTTGTAGGAGGCATTACTCCCCTACGCTACTCAGGCTCACTTTTAATAAGCACATCTCTTTAACTAGAATTGAAAGTCCATTTTTGTAAAGAAATTGTAATGTTCCATTTTGAATCCTTCTTCTTATATTAAAAATCCCGACACCTCCTGACACTTTTCCGTTTGACTGCATCAGAACCTCTGGAAAGATCTCTCTCAATATCTCCTGGTTAGTCTCCTTCAAGCCTCTCAGCTTTCCATTCTTAATTTGAAGAACATCCACTCCATTTTCCACAGGCGCTTTGAACTGGGTTACTTCTTCCTCCTCTTCATTCAACATCTCAGTATTATTTGGCATCTGGGTTACCAATACAGTGTCTCCCTTTGTATCTTTGTTACAAATTTGAGTAAAAATCTTCTCAAAACGCCTTTCCAATCTTTCTATTAATGAGAAGGTAAATGATTCTAGCATTCCTTCAAAAAGATTCACTGTCAGTATTTGTATATTTGCTGATGTGTGTAATAGTAAGCCTTCATCCCTTTCAGAAATCTTGACCACTGCTGTTTTTACTTGTTTAGCAGCCATTTCCAAAATACACTTTCCAGCAGCCTCACAACAAAATCAGTAAAATTCTTATCTCAGTCTCTAAAAGGTATTATCATTTATTAGTCAATAAATCCTATTTTCTTGAGCTGCAAACCTTAATTTCAACTTCATTCAACAAGACCTTAAAATACTGACAGCTTTAACAACTTTAACGAGTACTAACGAGCATTAACGATCACTTTCTCCTTTGGCTTTCATTTTCACTCCTTCTAGCAAATCAGTGCCATTTTCTTTCTTTTAAAAACTTTCTCTCACCTCTGGAAGGAAGTAGTATTTATTGGAGTTAAAGTATAAGTAAAATACTTGCAGTAATTCTCCTGTTTTGCTCTGCCTACTTTAAAGTCCACTCCTTGGAATCAATTGGTCTGCAGGGGTGGTCGCGATGCCTTGTTCTGTCATTGACAGAAATGTCCCGGATCTGGAGCTTCTTCAGGTGCTTGGGGAGCTTTCACCCTCCACACCCCCAAGATTAATCCTAGGGGTTTTTGGGGAGCTCTACCCATGCCTGTCCGCTCGCTTTCCCCTCTTCGCCCAAAGGGAAAGTTCCGAGCTGCTAGAACAGGTTATTTTCGCTGTTCTGGTGGCTTTTACGGATCCTGGGGGTCAGAGCTCCTGAAAGAGCTGCTGAAGAAGCTCCGGATCCGGGACCATCCTGTGAACCTAATGAGCTCAATGTTTTGACTGGACACAGGCAGAGCAAAGACAGAAGAACTGGCAATAACTGCAAGTATTACAACTTTAATTCCAAAAACTATTACTTCCTTCAAGAAGCCAGAGAAAGTTAATAAAGATGGCGCTGGCTGGTCTCAGACTGTGAAAACGAAACTTAAAAGAAGAAAGTGATTGTTAACGCTCGTTAACATTTTGAGACTTTGTTGAATGGAGGAGAGGCTTGAAAGTTTAAAGAGATAGGACTAATTTGCTGATCAGTTGCAATAAGGATCACTAAGGATTTAAAATAAGAACTTTGCTAGCTTTGCTGGGGTGAGGCAGGGGGAAAGTGAAACTTGGAAATGGCGGCTAGACAAGTAAAGCCTCGGGTGGTTAAAAGTGCTGGATCATCCCCAGCTCAGACTTCAAAAATTCAGTCTTTCCCCCCCTCCCCAGCCCTCACAGAATCACAAGCTTTAACTTTGGAAGTTTTGGAGGGGGCACTGAAGAAATTGTCCGATAATTTGGAAGAAAAAATTACAATTCGTTTAGAAGGAAAATTAAAAGAGATGCATGAAGAACTGCAGGGTATTAAAGAGACAATTCAAATCAACAATGATGAAATAAGAGAAGACATAGTGGAAGCTTTTAAATGAGTCTGGGGTCTTGCTACAACATTGGAGGAGAGGGTGGATGAAATTGATCAGCATAACTTGGAGGTGGATGTTAAGTTGAAGGAAGCTCAGACAAAAATGGAGAAAGTAAAAGCTGAACTTGTAATGGAACAATATAGAGCAATGGAATGGGCAGTGAGGGTGAGAGGACTGAAAGAAAATAATCAAGAAAATCTTAGAGAGATTTTTGTAGAACCTCTTGGACAAAATATTTCATGTGAACTCATGGATTGCAAGACAAAGACAGCTGCCTAGAGACATTGTGATTTATTTTGCAACAAGGAGGATGAGGAATGAAGTTCTACAGGCATCTTATCAAAAGAAACTTCAAGTGGCAGGACAGAAGGTCACAATAATGAAGGAGATTCCCCTGAAAATGCTGAGATCCAGGAAGGACTATGCTATTTTAGTGGATGAGTTTAGAAAATGTCAATTACAGTATAGATGGGAGGCACCAGCTGGATTAGTGGTGAACTATCTCAGTGAGAGATATCATCTCAATTCAGTTTGGAAAGCAAGAGATTTTTATACTACCGTGTTGCAGGCTGGAAAGCCCCCATCTCCACAGGCTAGAAAAAGGAAAGATGCTGAAGAGGCTAGAAAGGGGGAAGAAGAAACAATGCAGGCTCAAGCTCAAGGGGGTACATTGACTACCCAAGAACAATTGTTGCAAATTACGGAGGATGTACAATTATTGGATTTATTAGAAAAAATGGAAAAACCCAAAGACCAAAGACAGATACAGGCGGCAACTAAACGTATATCTTTTTTTTTTAATTGAAAAAGTTTTACAAATACAAATTTTCCCCCTTTTTCCCTCCCCTTCCCCTCCCTAACCCTCCCTAACCCTTCCCTCCCCACCATTGACTTCCCAAGGTGAAATCCAAATCCATATCATATCATGCAATTCCCCCCAACTATTCTGGCCCCTGTCTATATTATAATTTCTGCATCACATTCAACTAAAAGATATCTGATACTTCTTTGTTTGATATTTATTCTGCACATACTCTATCCAATTCTTCCATTCCCACACAAAAGTTTCTTGAGTCCAGTCTTTTAAGTATGCTGATATCTTTGCCATTTCTGCAAAACTGGCCACCTTCAAAGTCCATTCTTCAACAGTGGGTAAAACATCTTTTTTCCAATATTGACCAATCAGTAATCTAGCTGCTGTAACCATATATAATATCAGTTTTGTTTCATTCAATGAAAAGTCCTTAACTATTCCCAATAAGAACAATTGAGGAGAAAATTGGAGTTTCTTCTTCAAAACATTTTGCATAACCCACCAAAGTTTAATCCAAAAAGCTTTCACTTTCCTACAAGTCCACCATATATGATAAAATATAGCATCTAAACAATCACATCTCCAACATTTTGGCTGAACATTAGGATACATACATGACAATTGCTTAGGATCTAAATGCCACCTATAAAACATTTTATAAAAATTTTCCCTCAGATTCTGTGACTGTGTGAATTTAACATTCTGGACCCATATCTTTTCCCATGTTTCCATCATAACTGGTTCTGCGAAGTTTTGCGCCCATTTTATCATACAGTCTTTAACCAGTTCATTTTCAAAGTCTCTTTCTAACAAAATATTATAGACCCTCTTAATATGCATTGGGCCTTTCCCTTTTATCTGTCTTACCAATTCCTCTTCATGCAACATTAAACCAATTTTTTGATCTTCCCACCATCTCAATTGAAGTTGATTATACTGTAACCAAGTTAAATTAATCCCTTCTTCCAACAGAGCATTAAGTGTCTTTAATTGCCATCTATCCCATCATCAAAAAGTACCTCTTTATATAAAATCCCCCCGAGTGACTTTATATTTATATTCCATGTAATATGACCAAGATCCAACCACAAAGGTATTTTGTAATCCAATTTAAGCTGGTGCTTCTTCCATACTCTCATCAAAGAGTTTCTAAATGTATGGCTCTTGAATACTTTATCAACTTTGTTTTTGTAAAATAAATATGCATGCCAACCAAATTCCATGTCATGGCCTTCTATATTCAATATTTCAGTCCTTGTCATCCCAAACCAATCACTCGCTTGTGTCAAAGCTGCTACTTCATAATACAATCATAGGTTTGGAAGTTTAAGGCCACCCCTTTCACAAACATCTTGCATGATTTTCAGTTTAAAAGTAAAGTTTATAGTTTTTATAGTTTAAGTTTTTCAGTTTATAAGTAAAGACCTATATCTTTACTTAATATAGATTATAAGATTTTTGCAAAAATTTTAGCAAATAGGTTAATGTCAGTTATGCAATGTATGATTAACAATGATCAAACTGGGTTTATACAAGGTAAACAAATGAAAGGCAATGTAAGGCAAATAGTTAATATACTGGAATATTTGGGAAGGAACAATCAGGTCCCTGCAGTGCTCATGTTTTTGGATGCAGAGAAGGCGTTTGATCGATTGAATTGGCAATTTTTAGAGAAGGTAGTTCAAAAGATGCAATTAGGGGAGTATTTTATAAAATCAATTCAAGCAATATATCAGAAACAAACAGCACAAATAATAGTAAATGGAAACTTAACTGAAACATTTAAAATCGAAAAAAGAACAAGACAGAGATGTCCCCTGTCACCGTTGCTGTTTGTTTTGACCTTGGAAGTGTTATTGAATAAAATACGGGGAGCAGATAATTTACATGGTATTAAGATTAGACAACAAGATTATAGAGTACGAGCATTTGCAGATGACGTGGTTGTAACTTTAACCCAACCAGTAAAATCAGCTATAAGTTTAATGGATATAGTTAGGCAATATGGTCAAGTTTCAGGATTTAAAATAAATGTATGGAAAACAAAGATGTTAACCAAGAATATGACTATAAAAGGAAGAGAAGAGGTGGAGAGAGTAATTAGCTGTGAGATAGTGAAGAAGGTTAAATATTTAGGAGTTTATATTGCAACATCAAATGGGAAGTTATATAAATATAATTATGAAGTGCTATGGCATAAAATACAGGCAGAGTTAGAGAAGTGGAAAAAATTACAATTGTCATTGCTGGGAAGGATTGCAGCAGTTAAAATGAGTGTTTTGCCAAAGTTTTTATTTCTTTTTCAAATGATACCAATACTTTAAAAAGACGCAAATTTGGAAGAATGGCAGAAAGGTATTAATAAGTTTATTTGGGCTGGAAAGAAACCAAGAGTCAAGTTAAAAATAATGCAAGGTACACGTGAAAGAGGAGGCTTGAAAATGCTGAATCTTAAACTGTATTATGAAGCAGCTGTTTTATTGGCTATCAGTGATTGGATTAACCTAACAGAAGAAAGGATATTGAATATTGAGGGTTATGATTTGATATATGGCTGGCATGCTTATTTGAGTTATGATAAAAAGGTGGATAGGACTTTTAAAAGCCATATATTAAGGAATGCTTTTTTGCATGTCTGGAAAAAATATCAATATAAATTAAATGATAAGATACCTTTGTGGACAGTTCCCAGACACGCAATAGAGAATATAAGTATAGAGCAATGACAGGATATAATTACTTATAAAGAATTATTGATTATAGAAAAGAATGTATTACAGTTAAAGTCTTTTAATATATTAAGAGAGGAAAGGGTAATTCAAACATGGTTCCAGTATGTACAGTTGCAGAATAGGTGGAAAAAAGATCAAAAAATTGGTATTGCACAAAGTGAAGAGCATTTGATACAACAGATCAGAGATCAGAGGCCAATGCATATAAAAAGACTGTATAACATACTGATAGAAATTGACTCAGAGACGGAATTAGTTAAAGATTGCATGATAAAATAGGCACAAAATTTTGAAGAACCAGTAATGATGGAAACTTGGGAAATGATCTGGGTTAGAAGTGTAAAATTTACACAAGCACAAAATCTACGAGAGAATTTTTATAAAATGTTTTATAGATGGCATATGGATCCAAAAAAATTAGCTTGTATGTATCCCACTTTGCAATCTAAATGTTGGAAATGTGATTGTGTTGATCTACTTATTTTCATATCTGGTGGACATATAAAAAAGTTAAAGCATTTTGGATAAAAATATGGTGGATTATACAGAACGTTCTGAAAAAACGGATACAATTAGGTATTTGTTACGTATTGTACAAAATTGCATGGTAATAGAAACAAAGTTGATGTTGAATTTAATAACTGCAGCAAGACTTCTGATGGTGCATTATTGGAAGAAGAAAGACTTACTATTGAAGAATGGACATTAAAAGTAATGAACTTAGCAGAAGAATGGACATTAAAAGTAATGAACTTAGCAGAAATGGCAAAAATTTCAGCATATTTAAAAGGCCATTCAAATGAAAAGTTTAGGTTGGAATGGAAAAGATGGATAGAATATATGCAAGGCAAATATAAGACTAGAAAAATACAATTAGTTTTTGAATAAGGAATGGGTTAAGAGAGTGTTATAAAGTTCTTAAGGTTAGATTAGTTAAAGGGAGGTAAAAGTCCAAGAGGGTGATAAGAGACTATATAGTATTAGGTTAAATTATCTTATGATTGTTAAATGTGATACTCTGTATTTTGTTTTGGGAAGTGGGGGGTTGGGCTAGGGAGGGTACGGGGTGAATGGATGGGGGGAAGGGGAAATATATGTAAAATTTTTTAAAATTTTCAATTAAAAAAAATTTATATATAAATAAAAAACTTGACTTAAAAAAAGGAAACAAAAAGAAGGTAGGACTCCAAGGACTTAACTGTCAGAGGAAGAAAGTTAGGAAGAACCACCCTAATTGATTAGCTCCGTGATGGCGAACCTATGGCACAGGTGCCACAGTTGGCACATGGAGCCATATTGGTGGGCATGTGAGCTCAGCTTCGGCACGCATGCGTGCACCAGCCAGCTGATTTTTGGGCCTTCTGGGCCCACCAGAACTCAGGAAACACACTGTTTCTGGTCTCCGGAGGGCCTCTGAGGGGATGGGGAAGGTCGTTTTTGCCCTCGCCAGGCTCCTAGAAAGGCTCTGGAGCTGGGGAAAGCAAAAAGCTACTGGGCCCACCGTGCCATCACTTGCCAAAAGCGGGGAGAGCATGGGCACATAGAATTATGAATGTAGGCACACTTGCATGTGACCCCACTGTGCTCCTCCCGCTTTTGGCACGCAATGGCAAAAAGATTAGCCATCACTGGATTAGATGATTAAAATTGGTGGTAAGTAAGTTCATACCTACAGAGTTCAAGCTAGTTTAATAATAACTATTTTATTATGTTCTGCATAGTAATACAGAAATTTCTCCAATCTGGCAGCTGACTCTTAGAAACAATTGCATAAAGGTCCAAATAATTTATAGCAGGAGTGTCAAACCCAAGGCCAGTGGGCTGGATCTGGCCTGTGGGGTGTTTAAATCTGGTCTGCAGGGCTGACCTGGAAATACCAAAGGACTGGCCTGCAATGCGTCTACCGGCCAAAATGGGGCCACAGGAAGGCGCATGTGGTCTCCATGTGACCTGTTTTTGACCTCCTGGTCTTCCAGAAGCACCCTACTGGCCGAAAAAGAGCAGCCCACTGCCTCCACCTGGTCTGTTTTTGGCTGGCAGAGTGCTGCAGGAGGCCTGGAAGGTCAAAATGGACCACGTGGGAGCCACAGAGGGCCTCTGCATGGCCCATTTTTGGCTAGCAGAGTGCTGCAGGAGGACTGATTGAACTGGATTACAATTATGTGGCCTCAAGTAAGTGCCTGATCTGGAAAGAAAACAAGTAACATCCTATGTTAATACTACAGTTTAATGCCAGCTTTTACATACTGTAGGTCGATTTAATCTACAATTAACAATCTATAATTGATAGCCATTTCTATGTACTATCCTGGAAATTTACCTCTGCTGTTAGATCTTGTATTTTCATGTTATTTATGCTATTGTATTTTTATTATTAGTTGATACTTTCCCCCCCACAGATTCTGCCAATTATCCAAATCAATACTATAACCAACACATTTACTCCAGGTAATCATAGTCTTCTTTACTTGTAATTCAAACATGCCTTGTTCTAATAAATAGTGGTATTGTTTCTTTATAGTCTTTCCCTCCATGCTTAGTAAAATTTTATCCAATTCTGTTAGCTTTATTTTTATACCCCATTCTTTTTTGTCCCTCATAAATTTAGATTGTATTTGTAAATATGCCCACCATTCTAATTAGATTGCTTCTTCCTTTAAATTATTCCTTGATTTCAATTCTCCTTTCTCATTTAATAATTCTTTATATGTAACAACCCCTTCTACTTTAATAAGATTTGTATGTGTAAGCATTTCTAATATCGATATCTAATTGGGGACTTCCATATAGTTACTTCTTTTAGTCTTGATCTAAGTTTCTAAGAGTGCCCATCTGATGTAATATCTCTGGAAGAATTGGTGAACTTTATACATCTCCTCCCAGAGAATAGCATGCCACCCTATTTGGAGATTGTGTCCTTCTAGTGTCCATAATCTTCTATTTTTAAGATGCAACCAATTGCTTAATATTTTTCCCAATCTGGAAGGCCAAATTCTTTCTTTTCCATCCTCTTAATAATTTTAATTTAATTCTTGTTTTTTTGCCCTGCCATATGGATTTTGATATAATTCTATTCAAATGTATACAGAAGTCTTTTTTAAGCCAAATTGGTATACATTGAAATAAAAATAATATTTTATCTTTTTCTTTATCTTTTATTAGATTTATATACCGCCCTTCTCCTTTCGGACTCAGGGTGGTGAACAGCCGGAGTAAAAACATTTGTACACAAAAGTTAAAATACTTTTAAAAGTAATTGAATAAATTTGGCCCATAATTTAAAACATTTCAATTAAAATCAGTATCAAACTTTAAAATCAACATAAAATCAGACCAGCCCAGCTAACTGAAAAAAGTAAGTTTTTAGGGCCCAACGAAAAGTTCGTTGATCGGTAGATCGTTCCAGAGGATAGGTGCCACCGCAGAGAAGCCTCTCCCCCTGGGGGTCACCAGCCGACATTGTCTGGCTGACAGCACCCTGAGGAGGCCCTCTCTGTGGGAGCGAACTGGCTGGTAAGAGGCAATTGGTGGCAGAAGGCGGTCCTGTAAGTACCCCAGCCCTAAGCCATGGAGCGCTTTAAAGGTGGTCACCAACACCTTGAAGCGCACCCAGAAGTCCACCGGAAGCCAATGCAGCTCGCGCAGGAGAGGTGTCACATGGGACTGCCCCATTGCTCCCATAATCTCCCGCGTGGCCACATTTTGCACCAGTTGGAGCCTCCGGGTGCACCCCAAGGGGAGCCCCATGTAGAGAGCGTTACAATAGTCCAGACGAGAAGTGGCGAGTGCTTGAGTGACCGTGCGTAAGGAGTCCCGATCTAGAAAGGGACGCAACTGGTGTATCAGGCGAACCTGATAAAAAGCCCCTCTGGCAATGGCCGTCGTATGCTCTTCTAAAGACACTGTGCATCCAGGAGGACACCCAAGTTGTGGACCCTTTCCGTGGGGGCTAGTAATTCACCCCCAATAGCCAGTGATGGCCCCAGCTGGCTATACCGGGACACCGGCAGCCACAGCCACTCAGTCTTGGAGGGGTTGAGTTGAAGCCTGTTTCTCCCCATCCAGACTCGCATGGTCTCCAGGCACTGGGACATCACTTCCAAGGCATCGCTGGGATGGTCTGGGGTGGAGATGTACAGCTGAGTATCATCAGCGTACTGATGGAACTCCACCCCAAAACCACGGATGATCTCACCCAGTGGCTTCACATAAATGTTGAACAGGAGGGGCTGGAGGACTGACCCTTGTGGCACCCCACAAACAAGGTGCCTCGGGGTCAACCGCTGCCCCCCTGTCAACACAGATTGTGACCGGTCGGAGAGATAGGAGGAGAACCACCTCAGAACGGTGTCCCCCATACCTAATCCCTCCAACCGGTGCAACATGATATCATGGTCGATGGTATCAACAGCCGCTGAGAGACCTAACAGGATCAGCATAGAGGAATAACCCCTACCCCGAGCCTCCTGATCTGTCCCCCCCTTCAGAGACCCACAAAAACACAGCCAGTCGAGGGTTAAGAATCACTTGGCACAATCCACAGTTCTTATCTCAAACTTGGCAGCAATATGCACACCGTCTGCCAAGGCCTTTATTAATTTACACAAACAGAAAATCACCTACGTAGCTTTGCCGTTCATTTAGCTTCCAAGACTACGAGGTTGCTATGTTGTTTTGTTTGTTCGTCACAAAGATCCTGGCCCACCGTCCTGTCTTATATAGGAGGCTGTAGGTGTGGTCCAGTGACTCATTGATCCTGTGACTCCAATCCAGTGACTCAGGTCTATTTCCTCATACGTCGCCGCAGCTGCAGTAATCTTTTCTCTCGCCTTCTTTGGCGTGCGTCCAGGAATGACGTCTCTCCCTCACTCTCATCTGAGACACCTGTTTCCCCACTACTTGGCTCTCTTTCAGCTGGCACCTGAGACGGTGCCAGAGGGGGGGGGGGCTGGGAGATCTGGCTGGCTCCTCTTCCTCCTGCTCAGAGCTTCCTTCCTCCAATGGAATAGGCTCAGCGGACAGGGCCACAACACCTCCAGGGATCATCCACCAACGCGACCAATGCCGTTTCCGTGCTGTACCCAGACCTGAAACCGGACTGGAGTGGGTCTAAATAGACAGCTTCATCCAGGTACCAGGGAAGCTGCCGTGCCACCACACTCTCAACAACCTTCGCAATAAAACAAAGGTTGGAGACTGGAAGGTAGTTAGCCAAAACAGCTGGATCTAGGGAAGGTTTCTTGAGGAGGGGCCTCACCACCGCCTCTTTCAAGGTGGCTGGTAGGACACCCTTGCTCAAAGAAGTGTTAATAATCCCCTGGAGCCAGCCTCGTGTAACTTCCTGGGAAGCCAGCACCAACCAGGAGGGACACGGGTCCAATAAACATGTGGTCGCGTTCAGCCGTCCCAAGATCCTGCCCACGTCCTTGGGAGCCACAGGATCGAACTCCTTCCAGATAACACTCTCAAGACCTGCCTCAGTCAACTCGTCTGAACTAACCCAGTCAGCGGCCAAATCTTTCCGAATCTGAGTTATTTTATCATACAGATATTGTACAAAGTCCTCAGCTCGTATTATTTTGGGTAAAACTTTCATCTTAATAGTGGCAATCCTTCCCATCAAGGAAAGTTGTAATTTTTTCCATCTTTCTAGATTGGTTTTAGTTTGTTCAATTAATTTATCATAATTCTTTTCTTTGAGCGTAGCACATCTTGAAGTCAGTTGGATTCCTAAATATCTAATTTTTTTAATGATCTGAATATCAATTTTTCTCTCTAACACTTTTTGTTGCTCTTCCATCGTGTTTTTTACTAACATTTTCATTTTATCTTTATTTATCTTTAGGCCTGTTACATCAGCAAATATTAATACCATCTGCTTCTCATTATGAAGCTTGTAATTTTCTATGATATCTAATATAATCCTACTATTATTCCTTATATATCTTCTGGGCAGGAAGCCATTTTGATCAGAATGGATAAAATTTTCTAATAATTTCTTTAATCTTTCAGCCATAATCATCATAAAAATGTTATAATCTGAATTCAATAGAGATATCGGTCTGTAGTTTTTAATAAACATCAAGTCATAATTTTCCTTAGGAAGCAATGTGATTGTTGCTTCTTTCCACGAGGCTGGGCTCTTTGCTTCATTTAAAACTTCATTATATACTTCTAACAATATTGGACTAATATCTCCTGATGGTTTTTATAAATCTCTGATGGCAGTCCATCAGGGCCTGGTGTTTTATTAACTTTTTGTTTCTTAATTGCCCCCAATAATTCTAATGGTGTTATATCTTTATTTAATATCTCCTTACATTCTACCAAGACTCTGGGGTAGTCTTCTAAAATATTGCCAAATCTTATCTTCACCTATCTTTTCCTTGTCTTCATACAAATTTTAAAAAAACTCATAAACTACACTTCTCTTCCCTTCATTTTGATGTATTAATTTGCCCTCATCATTATGTAATTTATTAATCCATTTTATATCCCTCTGTTTCTGTAATCTATATGCCAGCCACCGCCCCAGCATATTCGCATTTTCAAAGAAAACTGTTTAATACTTTTTATTTGCTGGGCCAAATTCTCCTTCTCAATAATATTTAATTTATCTTTAGTTACATCTATTTGTTGTTTCAACTCTTGTTTTTGTGGTTCCTTTTGTAATTCTTTTTCAAATCTGCCAAATTCCTCTTCTAAACTTTTCTGTCTTTGCCTTTTTTGTTTATTTTCCATAGCCATATAAGCGACTGCAATTCCTCTCATAAAAACTTTTGCAGTATCCCATAAGTTTTGGTTATTTGTATTTTCTTTCTTATTGTCTTGAAAGAATAGGCACATTTGTTCATCCATTTTCAATTTAAACTCATTCTGATTCAAAATTGCTTTTTTAAAAGTCCACCTCTTTATCTTCTTCTGTCCTTTCCATTTAATTCCGATAGGGTTGTGGTCTGCCCATGAGTTTATGTCAATTTTAATTTCCTCAATTCCCGAAATCAATTCTGTTGATACCCATGCCATATCAATTCTGGACCACGTGCTGTGTCTGCCCAAATAGTATGCATATTGTTTTTCTTTCCCATTCCTTTCTCTTCAGCTATCTTTAATACACAACTCCACCATCATTTTAAAGAATGTGTTGGGCGGTATCATTCTAATACTTTTCCTCGTTTTATCACTCTTATGATTTAATTCTCTATTCACTATTGCATTGCCCAACTATATAAATATTCTCATATTTTAATTCTCCAATCATATTATGTAATTTCTTATAAAATACTGTTTGACCCTTATTCGGCGCATATAGTCCCACCAAAGTCACTTTCTTCTCATTTAAAGTTATCTCTATTATCAGTATTCTACCCTCCTCATCCTTACAGATCTGCTTGGCTGGAATTCTTTCCTTAATGTATATCACAATTTTCCCTTTCTTCTGTTGGGATAGAGCTGTAAATATATTACCCAGCTTAGAACATCTTAATACATGTTGATGTGACTTCTTTATGTGTGTTTCCTGTAGTACTATTATATATAAATGCAACTTACTCAATTTGTTGTAAAAGTTTTTCCTCTTTGCAGGAACATTTAAACCATTGACATTTAAGGATAAAAGCATTATTTCTTCTTGTACACCTCTACATCTGTCTGGATCTTGTTGCTCTCGTTTGTCTAACTTCTTTGTATTCTTTGTGTTTGCCTTCATCATATTTTTCGGTATCTGTTTTCTTTTCCTTCCCACTTCCTTTCTTTTATTTGGGTTTCTGTCACTTCTAATATTTGCTCACTTGGTTCACTTTCTTCTCTTAATTCTCTTTCCTCTACTTCATCATCACTGCCAAAATTTTGCCTATAAAATACTTCCGCTTTATCTATTGTGTCCAATCTAAATCTTTTTTCCTGCCATACTACCATGATCCCTTCTGGTATCAATCATTGAAAGTTAATATTTAGTTGTGTTAATTTAGATGTTAAAACTTGATAGGGTTGTTTTAGTTCTTTCACTTTCCTAGGTTCTTGCTTGTCTCCCTCTGTACTGCAATGGATCATCTCTCGTTCTATGTAATATTTCATCACAGATCGACTTCTTTACAAACCTAATGTGTACTTCTTTAGGTAAACTATGCCTCCTCTCATAATTGGTGTGGATTCTGTAAATTTCATCCATTTCATTTGCCATTTTTTCTTTACCAATTCCTAGAGTTCCTGCCAATAGATCTGCCATCATTTCCTGTAAATCCTCACCTTTATCTTCTTTCACATTCTGGAATTGTAGGTAGAGGGCTGCCTTTTCTATTTCTAACTGGATAACCATCATTTTGAGTTCTTTATTAGCTTGCATTAATTTTCCACTCATTTCATCCACACGTTTTTCTTCCCTTCCCATTCTTTCTTCCATCTCTTGTAATTTGCTCATTTTTCATAATTTGCTGTTGGAAGCATTCAATTTTACCATCTATTGATTTCATCTTTTCTTTAAGTTCTTCAGTATCGCTCCTCACTTCTCCTATCTCTCTTTTCACATCTTCATGATTTTTCAGCATTACATTTTGCATGGTTTGCAGCATTAACTGCAGATCCTTAAATGGATTTGGTATTTTCCTTTGCATCATTTGTTCTTCTATGGATCTTTGCCCTGCTGGACTCATTTCCATTGTCATAGTTTGGGCTACCTGCCTCCTTCCTGTACCAATCTTCATTAAGTTAGGTATGCTTATCATCTCTGCCATCAATTTAAACCAATCTCCCCACTTATTTACAGTCCCCTTGTTTCCCTCTAGCACACCCCAGATATCACTTAGCTTATTCCTTTTCTATTTATGACCAAATCTATATTCTTATTCTTATGTCTATTATACACACGCTTAGCACATTAAATTCAATAATTTATAATTTCTAAATATTTATATCAATCTATAGTTCAAAATGATTGATCCAAAACATCAATCAGTATCAAAAATTCATTAACAATAAAATGTATAAGTCATCATTTATGGCATTAATAATATCAATAATGTCAATAATTAATGAGAGTAATAATAAAGACAGTTTCCAACCAATTTCCTCTACATACTAAACTATACTAAATTATAAAACTATAAATACAACCACATCCACAATTATATTCAATTTCTCTATAATTTATACATTAATTAGTAACACAAATTATTTCCCAATTTTTCTCCTTTCTTGAATATAGTTTTTAAGTCCTTTTTACAATATCCTTTTCCTCTTCTGTAGGTTTTTCTAGTTCCTTCTTAGCCAGCAGATGTCTCTCTTGCCTCCTTTTGTATTACTCAGCATTTAGTCTCTCTTCACAGTGTCAGGATCCTCCGATTTCTCAGCACTTTATTCTCAGTCCTCAACTTCAGATTATCTGTTTTCTTGATTCCAAATTATAAGCAGTGAGAAAAAGAAACCTCCTTGATCTTTTCCCTTTACTCTGCCAATACTATATGTCAAAATGCAATGATTTCTTTTATAACCAAACTTGTCCTTCACCACTATCTTTTGGAGGGAGCTCCAGTTACCCTCCTCCTTTCTGGGGCCTCTTTCATTCTCTTCCCTCTTTAGAAATCCTCTGGGTAGATCTCTCATTCTGGATCACTTATACAAAGTTGCCAAGGTTCCATTAAACCAGGTCAGTCTCATCGTTGTCCCGTGATTCCACCACTATCATTGTCCAGCTGTCCACTGTCATTTCCTTGCAACCACCATTACAGGCCATCTCCTTCCCCCGATCAGCTTCTCCAAGGCTTTTCTGCCACTCATGGAGGCTGATTGGAAAGATGGTTTATTGATGAACAGGTTCACTTGGGTTTGAGAGCCTGGGCAGCTGACCACAAGGAATGGAGAGTGAGGTTTATTTATACCCTCTCTCAGGCCTTGCCCTTGAGCTTCCTGTTCCTGTGCAAGAAATGTATTTTATTGGCTGTAGTCAGACTCCCATGGGGCCATGTGGGGTCAAGTTTAACAGACTAACAGATCTGAATTTTTGTCGGATCTGTTTGTCTGAATCAAATTTGGTTGAAGCCTGGAGGGTGATGCAATGTCCCAAGGTGATTTTGCAATGCAGAGAGCCCTGCTGCTAGATAATCCTATATGTCCTGGAGCAACATGTCTTAATCCCATCACCTTGGAGCTGAAGGTCTTTTGACTTGTAGATAGACTGGCACAGTTCTGCTGGGGCTATAAAGAAAGATGGGGACTGCTTTCCAGGAGCATGTTTCTCCTTTAGGGAAATACAATATTCTGCATTTTTAATATTTCTCAAAATATTTCATTCTGACTTTAAATCAGAGACATTTTTATTAGGGATCTTACCAGAGACATTTAATAAAGAATTGCAATATTTAATTGTGAATATTTTAACAGCAGCTAGAATTGTATTTGCAAAAAACTGGAAAGGAGAGAAGATAATTACTGATGAAGAAATTATTACAAAAATGCTGGACTGTGCTGAAATGAGTAGATTGACATTTGAAATAAGAGAACAGGAAGATAAACAATATTATTTGATATGGGAGATATTTTATCAATGATTAGTCAATAAAGCATGGAGATGAGATAGTATATATGTAATGAAATTTCGATGAAATGTTTAAATATTTATCTTCTATTCAAGGAAAGCATATTTGTCATATGATGAGATTTTGAAAATTATTGAGAGCACAAAATGATTCTAACCGATCGAAATGCTGTCTGTAATTGTTTGGAAGGATGATATTTTTATGTTTTTTTAATTTAAAAATAAAACTTTTTTTCAAAAAAAAATAGAATTTTTATTGGCCAGTGTAATTGGACACACAAGGAATTTGTCATGGTGCATACGTTCTCAGTGTACATAAAATAAAAGATACGTTCATCAAGAATCATAAGGTTCAAGCATTGGCATCATTTCTTTCATTCTTATGCATACAATTTCTCTTATACAAAAGGTGGATTTTTCTTTATTAAAGCAATTACTCTTTCTAAATAAAAAAGAAATATTGTGTTTTTATCAGAAATTGCTTTTTAAAAAAATATCATGGGTTCAATGCACAATGTGTAAATCAAGCGAATTCTGGTTATTCAGAATTATCCAGTCAGCATGATTAAACAAAACATGGTTTTGTATAATATGAATCTACAGGACCTGATGATATCCCAATAGAAATTTTAAAATTGCTGGAAGACAATGGGAATAATTTTTTACTGCAGCTCTTCAATCAAATATATGAAACAGGAAAGATACCAAATGATTGGTTAAAGTCAACCTTTGTGACAATTGCCAAAAAAAATAAATGCAAAAAAGTGTATCGAATACAGAACAATAAGCTTAATGAGTCATGAGCCCTGAAAATATTCCTGAGAATAATTCACACAAGAATATACATCAAAATTGAAGAGCATCTAAGTAACACACAGTTTGGTTTCAGAAACCATCTTGGTACATGAAATGTCCTATTTAGCATTCAAGTTCTTGTACAGTGTCGTAGAGATGTCAATCACAGTGTTTACATGTGCTTCATTGATTTTGAAAAAGCATATGATAAAATAAGACATAACAAACTATTACAAGTCCTGGAACAAGTGGGACTAGATGACAAAGAAATCCAATAATAAATAATCTATATTGACATCATGTAGCAAATGTGAGATTAGGCCAAAAATACTCAGATGATGTAGAAGTATGAAGAGGGGTCAGACAGGGCTGTATTCTATTTCCGCTGTTGTTTAATATCTACTCTGAGTCAATTTTCAATGAAGCACTGGAAAACATTGATACTGGCCTCAAAATAAATGGTGTTTGGATCAACAATTTAAGATATGCTGATGATATAATTTAGCTCACCAGTAAGCATGAAGACTTTCAGCTCCTCATCAACAGAGTCACAGAAATATCTGAAAAATATGGCTTGAAGCTTAACTCCTCAAAAACCAAGATCATGGTCATCAGCAAACAACCCATTAATTTACCACCTATAAATATGGAAGGAATACCATTAGAAAAAGTTAAAAGGATAACGTACCTCAGTTCTTATTTACATGAAAGCTTGGATATGACCACTGAAGTAAAGACAAGGATAGAGAAAGCTCAAACATCATTCTTCAAAATGAAAAAGGTCTTCTGCAGTCACGACATAAGCTTAAGACTGAAAATGAGGCTTGTCAGATGTTACATCTTTTCTATCCTGCTCTATGGAGTGGAGAGTTGGTCTCTAACAGAAAGCCACTTGAAGAGGCTAGAAGCATTTGAAATGTGGATTTACAGATGACTGTTACGTATAAATTGGCTTGACAAAATCAGAAATGAGGAGGTGATAAGGTGTCTGGGAAAGCCAAGGGAAATCATCAAAACCATTAAAAAGCAAAAGTTAGAATATTTCAGACATGTGATGCAACACTCAGAAAAATACATCATACTTCACTTAATCCTCCAAGGAAAGATTGAAGGCAAACAAGGTCCAGGCAGAAGAGCATCATGGCTTCAAAACCCAAGGGACTGGTTTGGACAAAACTCAACAGCACTTTTTCATATGGCTGCTGATAAAAATAGGACCGCCAACATGATCGCCGATGTCCGATGACAGATATGGCATAAGAAGAAGAATCTAGTTTATTTTTTCTATTCCACTAGGATAAAGTATCTAGGAAGACTTCCATTGGTGTAAGGGTCTTCCTGGATGCCCTTGCTGAATCTGAATAGGTGCAAAAGATTAAGATAACTAGCTCAAATGAGTGCTAGTTGGTCACAGTGTTTTCCAAAGGACTCAGTTTGCACAAGACAACATAAGTAATTAAAATTTAAAATGTAAGCAATGAGCCTGAATGTGCAAAGTCAGACTGAAAATGCCTTCAATTTGTAGGTTTCTGTTTTTCTTAAAATGCATGCAGAAGTAGAAATGTGCTATTGTTTGGAGATTAAGATATAATTCCCCTCCCCCCGCAACCCTGAAAGAAGAATGTTTTTACTGACTATGTTGCCACAAGTGCAAAATGCCACAGGAAGCAGAAACATTTTCACCAGTTTGCCTTTTCATCTGCAGTTCTAACACTGTATTTTATGGATAGTTCCATAATTTCTCTAGGCAGATTAGCAAAGAGAAGATTGCCAGACAATGGCAAAAGCCATGCAAGTTCCCTTTTCCCCAGTCCATCTGCAAGATCCCTCTATTATTGCAGGATGAAGACTATTTCTTTTTTTAAATTTTTTTTAAAAACAAACTTTATTCAGTATAAACAGATAAAAGTTTTTACAAAACATTCTTAACTCTAAGAATGAACATCAGGATCCTAACGAATGGTTATAGATACTTAATAGAGCATACTATTCTTAGAACCAGGAGGAGGAGCTAGTGGAACATTGATTCAGTATGTATGTTCTAAGGTATATACCTACTCATAATAGGTTGCCAAGGGCACAAGGCAAAGAAAACATGCCACAGGATCCTGGGCAAAGCAGGTCAGCAGCGACTAGGAAGTGCTGACCATGGCCAGTGGATACCAGCTGTGGGCACCCTGGTCCTCATTGGATGAATCTCTGCAATGGCTGAGGGGTGCTGTGCCCAGACCCAGCAGCACTAAACACCCTTTTCGGGGAGGGCAAAGCCCAGCCACTGCCACTGATTTGGAAGTGCAACTTTGCTTCCAGGGGCTGAGTCTTGTGCTGGAGTCTAGTGCTAAGACTGGGATGAAGCAACCATTACCTTCCCATTTGGCAAGAGAACCTAGGGCATGCAATAGGGCTGTGCACAAACCACAGGCAGTGAGGCTTATAGGGCTTGACTCCGTCTTTGGGCATCTAGTAACTGCACAGCCTCCCCACTGGACTGGCTCATTGAGGGTTTCAGAGCGCTCAGCCTTCTGTCAAGTGATAAGTCCCCAGCAACGCAGACCCCATGGCCTCCATGAACCACAAGTGCACATGGCTATGGCCATGTGTCGACAAATGCTGCGTGCCATTCTCTTGCTTTATGCTGCCTATAAAAAATGTGCCTTTGCCTTACAACATTCCCGGTAAAATTTCCCTAAGCAAAATCAGGACAAGCTGGGATCCTTGATTGCAAGAGAAGATATCTCAGACCCACATCTGATTCCCTTCTACTTCAGAAACATCAACTCATTGGATTGCACCTTCAATTTATTTCCTGGAATTGTCAACTTTTCTTCAACACTTATGTTTCTTAGAAATCAATCTATTTCCTGGAATAACTACTTATTCTTTTTATTCCTCAACCCAGTTTCACTGAACAAAATGAAGCATTTAATTTAACAATATCAATCTGGCAATAATTCAGAAGAGCATCAACATTCAGATTGTTTGTAGACAGAAGAAACCAATCTTATTTTTTGTCTTCTTTTTGGGAAGAAAGGATTACAAAAGAACATTTACTAATATTGTGAACAGCCTCCCTTACAGTACCTGGCTCACAAATGAAAGAAATGGATCACAATCACACACACACACACACACACACACACACACACACACATTTATAAAATTTTCCCAACAGGCTGCCCGGTGCCGATATATTATTTCAATCTGTACAATAAAATACCAAGTACTTGCCTTTATAAAATGTTTCATCATATTTTAAACATTGTAAAAGACACAGAATTTGTCAAGATATTGCATGTTTTAAATTGTAAGATAGCATTGTTATATGAACAAAATGGAAAATAAATGTGAACTATGTCAAACATTCCTTGAACTAGGAATGAATCAAGGGTAAAACAAATGTCAAAATAACAAATATAGGGAACATAATGGAGGAAGTCTGGGGGAAACTCTAAATGAAATATTAATTATATCTTGTGGTATCTGAGTGTTTCCTATTCAAACAAGATATTTTGATATAAAAATTCCTTCCTGTGTTACAATTGTTAAAAACAGAAATGATATCAGATAATCATGAATCATTTTCTCCAAGGAAAAAGCCTGTATCAACTAAAATCTATATGAATTTCATGATTTAAAACAAAACAAAATTCCCACTCCCAAGCCAATATGCTCTATTTTCTTCTCTTGGTGATGAAAATTAAAGCATTCTAAACCATTTTCTTTTACAAAAACCTGTTTTTCAGATAACTATTGAAAAATTTGGAAATGCAATATTGAAAGCCACATAATTCCCAAATCATTTACTAAAAAGTTATTGTGATCACAATAAAGCAAATTGAACACTGAAATATCAACCATAGTGCTTTGCTGTAACAACAAGGTTTATACAGATTTATAGAAATAGTTTATTTATTTATTTATTTATGTAATTGTATTTTTATACCGCCCTTCTCCCGAAGGACTCAGGGCAGGGTACAGCCATGCTAAAACAGTAACAATACAAAATTAAGAAAATCATTAAAATCATTAAATCATTGGCCGTAGTTAAAACCCCGTAGTTAAAACTCTTTTAAAACCCATTTAAAATCCTTGTTCCATCAGACCGGCTTGCTGAAATAATAAGGTCTTCAGAGCACGACGGAAGGCACGGAGGTCGGGGATCCTTCATATATCCAGGGGCAATTCATTCCATAGGGCAGGAGCCCCCACAGAGGAGGCTCTCCCCCTGGGGGTCGCCAGTTGACATTGTTTGGCTGATGGCACCCTGAGGAGGCCCCCTCTGTGAGAGCGTATTGGTCAATCGGAGTCAATCGGTGGTAGAAGGCGGTCCTGCAGGTATCCAGGTCCTAAGCCATGGGGCACTTTGAAGGTGGTAACCAGCACCTTGAAATGCACCCGGAAGACCACCGGGAGCCAGTGCAGCTCGCACAACAGAGGTGTTACATGGGAGCGATGTATCACCCCCATTATCACTCACGCGGCCGCATTCTGGACCAGTTGGAGCCTCCAGGTGCTCCTCAAGGGGAGCCCCACGTACAGAGCGTTACAGTAGTCCAGATGGGAGGTGACAAGGGCGTGAGTGACCATGCGCAAGGCATCCCGGTCCAGAAAGGGACGCAACTGGGAAATCAGGTGAATCTGATAAAAAGCTCTCCTGGCCATGGCCGTCATATGATCATCTAAAGACAGCCATGTATCCAGGAGGCCGCCCAAGTTGTGAGCCCTCTCTGAGGGGGACTATTGGGGACTCATCCCCAATAATTAGCCATTTGCATTGCAGAATTGAGTTAAAATCATTTATCATTTAGCTTTGATTCATTTATGCAGTGAATGAACTATTTTATGTAATGAATGAATATATCAGCTCATTTTTAAAAATTCCACATGCTATATTTATAATTTATAGATGAAGTCTATGGGTTTAATTTCAACTGCCTGGCAATTATTTAAGCCTCTTGTAACCAATATAACTAAATTAGTGATGATGTTGACAATTTTTTCTATTGATTTCAAATCGATAGTGTGACTAATTTAATCTGGATTCAATTTATATTAACAAGCACCAAAAGATGAAAAAATTATAGCTCAAAAGTTGTCAGTGTATGTTTTCTCTCTCCTAGGCTTCCTTATCAGACAATATGCTCTCAGTAAGCTACACAATCCTGATTTTTCTGTTTACTAATAAACAACTACATTTTGACAAAAATGAACACAACATTGTTGCTTCAAATTAGAAATAACAAGATTTTCAGTTATGTGAATGATGTATACCATTTGTAAGATCTTTCTAACAATGTATACCATTTGTAAGATCTTTCTGTCCCCAAACAAATATTGCTACATGGAAGCAATATTGGAAGAATTATCTCCATAATTTTATGCTATGATTTTTTTTATTTGATGCTATGATTTCTGTTCAATAGCAGGTAACTTTTGATGAAATCTAAAAGAACCACTTAATTTCAGTATAGTACAACTGAAAAGCAACCACTCATATTTGAATAATTGTCCACCACTCATTAATTATGATTAATGATTTACATATACATGATTTAGAATGCATGATTTTTCAATATGCATGCATGTATGTGTGTATTTGTGTGTACACAAACAAATAAGCACCTTTACACTATTCTTACAAAACAGCAACACCTTTATAAATTAAGGTTTGGAGATTATTTTCCTTTGCTGACTGACTACAAAATATATAAAGATAAAACAGCCTGGCTTATTAGAGCAAAACAATGTAAATAAAGGAAAGGAAAATGTATGTGCATTTGTGTATTGAATCAGAATTTCACTTTTTAAAAACATGATTATTATCCTGAAAAATAAGCTAGAAGAATAAGATTCCAAATGATCTTTCAAAGGTAGATATTACTATCATGCTCGTTATGCAGCAACAAATGCATAAAAACCATTACAACCAATCCATACAAATTACCTATCTTGAACATACTCTGGTATAAGACTGAGAAGGAAATTTTATTAGTTATGATAAAGAATACATTAATAGCATAATTAAGAAAATAATTTAAAGGAATCAAGATTAGTTGTGTGTCAGCATATATTCACATACTGTGTATTTGACTGGATTCAGACTATGGACATGAACTTTTATTACATCATATAAAGGGGGCAGTACTTTTAACAGTGGTTCAAATGTCTCAAAAAATCAAAATTTGAATCAATAAATGATGATGTAAATCAGTTATGCCAATTTGATTGAGTGGTATACTGGACTTTTCCAAAAATCAACTTAGATTATGTTTAAGTTTAACAGATCAACAGAGTTGGAAGGGACCTTGTAAGCGATCTAGTTCAAAACTTCACCCAAGCAGGAGACCCTACATCATTTCTGACAAATAGCAGTTCATCCTTGAAAGCTTCCAGTGATGAAGCTCCCACAACTTCCAAAGACAAGTTGTTCCATTGGTTGATTGTGCTCACTGTCAGAAAATTTCTCCTTATCTCTAGGTTGAATCTCTCCTTGATCAGTTTCCATCCATTATTCTGTGTCTATGTCATTATTCTGTGTCTATTCTGTGACCAAAACTGGATGCAGTATTCTAGGTGTGGTCTTACTAGGGCTTTATAGAGTGGTATTAGTACCTCACTTGATCTTGATTGTATCCCTCTGTTAAGGCAATGTGGGATTGCATTGGCTTTTTTGGCTGCCGCTGCACACTGTTGGCTCATATTTAATTGGTTGTCCACTAAGACTCCAATATCATCCTCACAGTTATTGCTATTTAGTCTGGTTTCACCCAGTCTATGTTTACTTTTGGTTTTTCTTGCCTAAGTGTAAAACTTCAGTTTTCTCTACACTGAATTTCATTTTATTAGATACGGCCAAGTGTTCAAGTCTGTCAAGATCCATCTTGAGCCTTGAGCCTATCATCTAGGATCTTGAGCCTATCATCTAGGATGTTGGCTATTCCTGCCAGTTTAGTATCATCCACAAATTTGTAAGTTCCCCTTCTATTCCCTCAGCTAAGTCATTTATGAATTTGTTGAAGAGTACTGGGCCTAAGACAGAACCTTGTGGTACCCCGTACTTCCCTTCATGTAGACATAGTACCATTAAGGACTACTCATTGAATACGGTTCATCAGCCAGTTACAAATTCATCTGATGGTGATGCTTTCTATCTCACTTTTTTCTAGCTTACAAAGAAATAGGCTGTGGTCTATTTTGTCAGATGTCTTGCTGAAGTTTAAGTATATTATGTCCACAGTATTTTGCTTGTCTACTAATTTAGTCACTATGTTGAAGAATGAAATAAGATTGGTTTGCATGATCTGTTTTTAACAAATCCATGCTGACTTCTAATGATTACTCTACTCATTTCTAGATGTTCACAGGTCTGTTTTTTTATTATCTTTTCCAGTGTCTTCCCAGGCATTGATATTAGGCTGATTGATCTGTAGTTTCCTGGCTCTGTTTTTCCCCCCTTTTTTGAAGATCACATCAGCTCTTTTCCAGTCCTCTGGTAATTCCCTGGTACTCCAGGATTTTTGAAAGATGTGGTAGTGGTTTTGAGATGACATCTGCCAGCTCTTCTAGAACTCTGGGATATAATCCATCAGGTCCTGGTGATTTGTATTCATCAAGATCAGCCAGGTGATCTCTTACCAAATTTTTGCTTATTTTAACCTTATTTCTAATCTGTCTTTTACAGTTATGTTTTTGGTAGGTTGGGCTATAGTTTCTTTTTGTGTGAAGACTGATGCAAAGAATGAGTTAAGCAGCTCTGCTTTCTCTCTGCTGCCTATTTCTTCCTTGCTGTCTTCTCTCTTTAGTGGACTGACTGTTTCCTTGATTTTTTTTCTTGTTAAAGTTTTTTAAAGAGAGTTCAAAATAGTTACATTGACAGAGGAAAACTTTAGGTGAAAGCATATTTGAATTGTATTAAAGCCATTTTGAAAAGTTCATGAAGCAAAATAAGTAGCTCAAATCTTTAGATGATACTTCCTACTAAATAATTTTTTAAAACCTTTTTTTTTAATTAAGCAGATCACAGGGGTAAACAGTCCTTTACTGTAGAACCCTTTACAACCAGTGAATATAGTGTGGAAGTAATCCACTTTTACCTGAATAACATTTTGAAAGAAAAGTCATTACAGGGGATTTGCTTTCACTAAGAGAATCAGTGTTTGAATAATAATGTTTGTTTCAGCATTCAAAGAAAATTGTATGCATTAGCATCCTGTTAATAAGGGACATCTTATAAAATGAAACGTCATGTTTGAAAAAAATTAAATATATTTTAAGATCCAGTGTTGGCTGCCCGGAAGTTTATTATGAAGCCTTTTTTTAAAAAAAATTAATTTTAACTTTTCCTCTCTTTTTTGCTCTTTTTTTTGTCTAACTAACTTTTTATAAGGAAGATTTGGATTTTTAATGTAGGAAAGCTAAGAGAGTGAAAGTACTGCCATCTACTGGGGAAAAGAAAAGAAGAGAAGAAATTTCGTAGCAATGTGTATCTAGGCAGAAAGCTGAAGGACACATTGTAGCCAAAATAATAACAGAGTGGCTCTGAGCTTTAGCTTGTTTAGTACAAGTGAAGAAAACATCTGAGATAGTATTTATCTGCATTGTTGACCTAGGTGTTCTTGGTGGCTTTGAAGTAGGAGCCGTGGAAAAGCATGGAAGGGAATCCTCTGTAAGATCATCATCATCATCATTATTATTGGTAGTTACTGTTATTTTCTCTCTTTAGAGAACTCTCTGTATGCTTTCCAGATATAAATATAAGTGAAAGATTGTTTTTATTTTAAGACTTTTTAAGAATTGAATTGGATTAAGGCATTCAAGAGCCAGAAGTTCTTTTTTCTCCCCTTCTTTACTCTTTCTAGGTTTTTCTTTTTTTCTTCTTTTTCTTTTTCCTATATTGTTTTCTATTGTGGATTTTTTATCTTGGAAATGTTAGTTGGATTAGGGTTTAAAAGAACCTGAAGACTTGGTTTTTTCTTTTCTTTTTCTTCTTCCATATTTGATTTTTTGCTTTTTTTTATCCTCTTCCTTTTTTTTTTTGGTCTTCCTTTTTGTTTGGCTTTTTAATTTTTTCCTTTTTTGGCCTTTGACCCCTATACCAGTGGATTATAATAAAATGAGTAAAAAAGCTGTAACAGTGGGAGCTGCAACCACACCCTCTGCATCTCCATCTAGAGGACAATGTACAATCCAGGCTATGCTGTAACAAGAGAAACAGAAAGAGAAAGAAGTGTTGCTACAAGCAATTTTGAGTACAGTTCAAAGGATGGAACAACAATTACTCAAGACAGATGAGAATGTCCAAAGAATGGAACAACAACTAATGAAGACAGATGAAAACGTGGTCAGCATTCAACAGGCAATGTCAAAATTTGAAGGAAGACTACAAGAGTTGGAGAAGAAGGATGATCAAAAGGGGAAATTCAAAATGTGCAGGAAAAGAAAGGAGAAAACCTTGCGGATGTCATGATCCCTATGCTTGCTGATGCTTTAGAGATACCCAGAGAGGAGATGACATATGGAGTGGACGAGATCTATTGAGTCCACACTAAATATGCCATGCGCAGTAAATTACCAAGAGAAGTCCACATAAGATTTATAAAAAATCAATTAAAGCATAAATCCTTCAGGTAACGAGAGAAAAAACATTGAAATTTAAGGAGAAAGAAGAGGTGGTCTTGAAACAAATACCAAGGAAAGTGAGAGATATTAGAAAAGAGTATAAATTCCTGACCAAGATACTAATCCAAAAGGGTGTTAATTTCAGATGGCTGATACTAGAAGGATTGACCTTAACATGGCAGCTTCAAAAATACAGACTAGATACAATTGACAAAGCAACAGCTTTCTATGAAAACTTTTTAAAGGAAAAGGAAGTGGCAATGGAAACAGAAATACAAGCTGTACTGATGTTTACAAAACCTATAGAAGAGGAAATGATAATGATTGATCCAATGGAGGGCGCTGTTGGTGGGACTGTGGAATTTAAAGAACAAGGGGAAGTAAGATCAACTACAGCTGATCTTACTACAACTAGAGCTAGCCAAAAAAATAAGAAGTGCTAAACAGAACTATTTTGAAAATGCGAATAAACCGGGAAGATGGCTGGCATATAAATTGAAAAAAGGAAAGAGAATTAAAAAAAAATAACACAATTGTCTGATGACCAAGGACAAAGTAAATTTGGAAATAGAGAGATGGTAAAAATAACACAAGAATATTATAGGCAACTTTATAAAAGAGAGTTGGTTGAAGATGGGAAAGTCAAAAAATATTTACAGAATGCAAAATTACCTCTGATTCCCAAGGACATTGAAGAAATGCTAGATGGGCATATAACGATGATGGAATTAATAGAAGCACTCAAGAAACAAAAAAATGGAAAGACACCAGGACCAGATGGTTTGCCTGTGGAATATTATAGGACATTACAAGCATCTTTATGCCTTCCGATTTTGGATGTCATGAATGGTGTAATAATAAACAAAACAATACCCCAATCATGGACTGAGGCCTATATCACATTGATTCATAAAGAAGACACAGATCCGCAACAAAACTATAGGCCTATAACCCTGCTAAACTCAGACTATAAAATTTTTGCCTCAATACTGCAGGGAGGTGGAACCAATTAGGTGGTTCCGCCCCAGGCGCCTGATGGATTCAGATAGATTCCAGAGGGAGCTTGGGCCACTTCCTGAGACTCTGGCTCATGACTTGACTGAAGATCTGGTGGCCGCCTGGGATAGAACGGCTGCCGGGGCTTTGGATCGAGTTGTGCCTTTGTGGCCTCTGACACGGTGCCGAACTTGCCCAGCTCCTTTGTTCTCCAAGGAGCTGAGGGAGATGAAGCACCGGAAAAGAGGCCTAGAGAGTGGTTGGATCTCATATTAAGACCTACTTAGTGGCGATAAAAGTGGCAAAGTGTAATTACTTTTCTGCTCTTATTGCATCGGCAGATAATCGCCCAGCTGCCTTGTTTAGAGTGACCTGCTCCCTCCTACACCAGGGAGCGCAGGAGGACCCCTTGCAAGGGCAGGCTGAGGAGTTTGCACAGTATCTGCATGATAAAATCGCTCAGATTCGGGAAGGCTTGGACTCTGACTGGGTAGATTCTGGTGAGGTGGCTGAGGCGAGTCTTGAGAATGTTATCTGGGATGAGTTCAATCCTGTGACTCCTGAGGACATGGACAGGATTCTGGGGAGGTTAAATGCAACCACATGTTTATTGGACCCGTGTCCCTCCTGGCTGGTACTGGCCACCCAGGAGGTTACGCGAGGATTATAAATGCTTCTTTGAGGGAGGGTTTCTTGCCACCTTGAAAGAGGTGGTGGTGAGGCCCCTCCTTAAGAAGCCTTCTCTGGACCGGCTGTTTTGGCAAATTACCATCTTGTCTCCAACCTTCACTTTACTGTGACGGTTGTTGAGAGTGTGGTTGCGCAACAGCTCCCACAGTACCTGGATGAAACTGTCTATCTAGATCCGTGCCAGTCCGGCTTCAGACCTGGGTACAGCATGGAAATGACATTGATCTCTGGAGGGCTTGGGACAGGGGTTGCTCCTCTGTTCTGGTCTTATTAGACCTCTCAGCAGCTTTTGATACCATCGACCATGGTATCATGCTGCACCGACTGGAGAGATAGGGGGTGAGAGGCACCGTGTTGCGGTGGTTCTCCTATCTCTCTGGTCGGTCACAGTCTGTATTGGCAGGGGGGCAGAGGTTGACCTCGAGGCGCCTTGTTTGTGAGGTGCCACAAGGGTCCATCCTCTCACCACTCCTGTTCAACATTTATGTGAAGCCGCTGGGTGAGATCATCGGTGGATTTGGGGTGCGGTGTCATCTGTACGCTGATGATACTCAGCTGTACATCTCCACCCCAAACCACCCCAACAATGCCCTTGAAGTGATGTCCCAGTGTCTGGAGGCCGTGCAGGTCTGGATGGGGAAGAACAGGCTTCGACTCAACCCTTCCAAGACTGAGTGGCTGTGGCTTCCGGCATCCTGATATAGCCAGTTGGTGCCATCGCTGGCTATTGGGGGCAAGTTATTGACCCCCACAGAGGGGGCTCACAACTTGGGCATCCTCCTGGATACACAGCTGTCTTTAGAAGAGCATATGATGGCCGTGGCCAGGGGGCTTTTTATCAGATTCATCTGATATGCCAGTTGCGCCCCTTTCTGGATCGGGATTCCTTATGCACAGTCACTCATGCTCTCATCACTTCTCGCCTGGACTACTGTAATGCTCTCTACATGGGGCTCCCCTTGAGGAGCACCTGGAGGCTCCAACTGGTTCAGAATGCGGCTGCGCAGGTGATTATGGGAGCGACATGGCGCTCCCATGTAACACCTCTCCTGTGCGAGCTCCACTGGCTCCCAGTGGTCTTCCAGGTGTGCTTCAAGGTGTTGGTTCTCACCTTTAAAGCACTCCATGGCTTACAGCCAGGGTATTTACAAGACTGCCTTCTGCTACCAATTACGTGCCATTGGTCAAGCAATGTCAGCTGGCGGCCCCCAGGGCGAGAGCCTTCTCTGTGGGAACACCTGCCCTCTGGAACAAGCTACCTCCCGGAATACGACTAATCCTGGATCTCCGCACTTTCCATAAGGCCCTAAAGACGTTTTTATTTCAGCAAGCCAATCTAGCCTAAATGGGTTTTTTATGGGTTAGTTTTTAATTTGTATAGCCCTGGGGTTTTAAATTGGGAGGCCGATTAATTTAATTTATTTTTAGTTATTTTAACTTTTATATTGTATGCTATTTTAAATTTCGGCTATTCACCGCCCTGAGTTCCTTAGAGGAGAAGGGCGGTATATAAATTTAATTAAATAAAATAAATAATTAATAAAATAAAATAAATATGGGGTGGACATGCGTGACAGCAAGGAGATTTTGGACTAAGATACATACATGGTTAGAAAAAATGATAAAGAGACATATTGATTTTAAACCAGAGATATTTTTATTGGGGATTTTACCAGAGACATTGAATAAAGAACTACAATACTTAATTGTGAACAATTAACAGTGGCTAGAATTGTATTTGCCAAAAATTGGAAAGGAGAGAAGATAATTACTGTTGAAGAAATTATTAAGAAAATGTTGGACTGTGCTGAAATGAGTAGATTGACATTTGAAATAAGAGAACAGAAAGATAAACAATATTATTTGATATGGAGATATTTTATCAATGGTTTGACAAAAAAGTATGGTGATGAGATAGCATATATAAAATGAAACTTCGATAAAATGGTTAAATATTTCTCTTCTGTTCAATTGAAGAATAATTGTTATATGATGAGGTTTGGAAAATTGTAAGCACGAAATGATTTTGGCCGATCGAAATGCTGTCTATGATTGTTTGTAAGGATGTTTTTTAAGCTGTTTTTTATTTTAACTCAAAAATAAAACTTGTTACAATTGATAAATGAATTCTCCCCCTCCCCATATACACACCCTACAAGTCCAATCTTTAAAAGCTACATATTCATATTGAAATGAAGTACTGAAGCATAATATGCATTGTCAGGTTTTCTTTATTAAGATACTTCAACTATTATCCAAAATGTCTATTAGTAAGTCCTGGATCAATTTAAACTTTAGCCAAAACTTAGATTGGAACATGAATAGACTTGAAAAAAAATGGGTTATCCAGGGGGTACTTTCTTGTCACTGAATGTCAGATTGAGTTACACAAAAGATCCACATGGTCTATAGCCTAGGAGTACATAAATACTAATACATAATGGAAAAAATATATACATATAATAATAATTTGTCCTATGATTGATATAAATGATGCAAAAACCCAGAGAAATAAGGGATAGCCTCTTGCTGAAGTGTCATAGCATGACCACATAGTAATGCTATGCCAGACATAATAAGGTCATGCTATGCCAACTAGATTTAATAATGGCTTTTGGGCTTCAGAGCATGGTCCTTCACACAATGTGGATGAATACCATTTCCTTTAGTTCATTGATGCTAATGGATATAGCAATTTTATATCTACTCTTTTTGCATGTGTGTACGTGCACGTGCACAAACATACATACTCAGTCTCACATATACACAGTATATATACAACTGCATATATGCTTGTATTGATGTAAATTTCCACATACATTCATAGGCACAGACATTTCCTTTTCTCTTTGGAAGAGAGTTTTGTAAGATCTGCCAACAAACGCTGCAGTCCTTATTGGCTGTGAGTTTCAAAAGGGACTCAAGATAACAAGTTCAGTGTCCTTGGAGTGAAAGCAAATATCACCGCTGTGGACAGAGAGTGGGTTTGATGCATCTTCCTTGGTGGTGGACTAAGTTGGTAGGACAGTGGCATCCTGCAACACAGGGTTTATTGCAGGGACCAATCTCATTCCAGTTGGCACAAGTCTTCACACAACCAGGACTGCACATGTTATAAACTGCACCATGTTTACATTGGGTTCCTGGAAGACATTTCAGGGATATGAATTTCACAGCATCTACTTGTTTTGATCTATAGTTAGTCATACTCAAAACAGATCCATGGAAATCACAGTCAGGGATACTATAGCTAGTCATTACAATTATTAGTAGAATAATAAAAGAAAAAATGACATTTTTAAAATATCCCAGCTGAAAACTGGGATATTTTTTTCATAGAATATGGCAACCTCACAACTTTGATAATAACTTAACAGTGTTAAGATTTGAATGTGTCTCGGTATCAAGAGACCTTCGTTATTTTTCTGGTGCTTATTATGTTATAACACATACTAAATATTATTACAGCATTTTCTATTAATCCCAAACTTTCTCTTTGGAAACATTACAGCATAAAGTATCGCATTCTTAAAATGCTGGGTTGAATTCTGTCTCGGAAGAGAGAATTTTCAGAAGCATCATGCAGCCTACAAAATCCATAGCATTTAAGCTGTCTTTGAGGCTTGACCTTAAACTCACCTGAATAATAAACTCTGCACTTGCCAAAAAGCCCACCACTCAAAAGGCATAGGTGATTTTGTTGATTATATTTTATGCAGATGTTCATTATACTTTTATGCAGCAAAAATTGGATATAAAGGATACATTAAATCAATGAACATTATTTAAAAAGCACTTTTTGAAGCTAGGGAATAAACTGCAACTAGAGGCCAAACCCTGACTCACCCAAACTGCTTTATAATCATAATATTGCAATACCACTTAATATAGATTTCAACATTGAACAAGCTGCTGTTTCTAAATTATGCTCCCCTGAAATCATCCCGTTGTTTTTTTTAAACTTCAATCAATCAATCAATTGATTGAGAATCAATCCTGCCTTTCTCTAGAAATATTTACATACAGCTTAATGGATCTAGTGGTGTGTGAGGGTGGGGGTGGTGTGTAGGGTAGTGTTGTGGCTCCGTTGCCTGAGCCTGTGTCATCGGCAGGAGAGGACTCCGAGAGTGAGGGAGAGGAGTTGGCAAGGCCTCCTTCTCCAGGATCCTCCTCTCTGGCAATGCCTCTGGAGGACACTGAAGGGCAAGAGATAGGCCCAGAGCCAAGCATGTCCCCACAGCCACAGGTGGACAGCGACGAAGGAGATAAGTGCTGGCTGGACCCTCGTCAGCATCGCAGAGACAAACGTGCACAGCAAAAAGGAAGGCATGCTCGTGATTAGCTGACTCACTGGACCACACCCCACAGGCTATAAAAGGGGGTGAGTTAGCCATTCAGACTCTGTGACGGACAAAACTAATTCCTTGGAGTCACTTTGCATCTCGGCTTCAGATTTATTCCTGGACAATTGTTGTGGTGTGTATTTTCTTCTATGTTGATAAAAGGTCTTGGCAAGCAGCTGCTGGGATTGCTGCCAAGCGTCTTATCAGACTAATTGGTTGCCTGCCAGTTTATTTAACCCCCGGCTGTCTGTCTGAGTGTGTGTGTGTGGGACGGGGACAGAACAGGTGGGGGATAATAGTGCTTTTCAATGACATGGAAAAAGATTTTCCTCAATTGCTGAATAAAGTCTCTTCACATCAAATGCATCTCTTTCTATTAACATAGAAACCAATTTGTTGAAATATTTGAGCATTTATTTTCCCATTCTTCTTTTTTATTTCCTCCAACCCACACAGCCAGACAAACATATTTCTTTTAATAGCTATGTCATTAAAATGTTTGTTCTTGGATACCAGTTTAGTGAAAACTGGTAACAGTTATTAGAAGAAACTCAAGGAAGGAGGAACTTCACAGGTGGATGCCAAAAATCTGGGACTCTAACAAGAACTTTGAATTGTGGGTGATAGCAATTTGTAAAGAAAACAAATGAGTGAGATTAAGGTATCTGTTGCTGGAAGAGGGATCTAATAATCAGGAAGAAATGGAGAGTAAGAAAAACTCCTCCAAAAGACTTTTTCAGACTCAGCTATTCCTCTGGCATCTTAACCAAGGGGCTTAATGGGGAAAATGGAAAAGTTCAATTGTTTGAACAGATACTGTAGCTTTGAAACGTACTGCACCTTTGAGAAGAATACCCAGTCACTTAGTGATGAGTGAGAGAGGGGTGGGTAAGAGAGGATGAACTTTTTCTTTTCCAGCAAGTTGCTGGAAACTTGCTTAGCACCAATACATCCAATTCAATTACTTAACACTGTTATTTTTATATGATAGGATGACACAGTTTTGTGTGTCTGTAATATTGTAAATATTCACAAAAGGTCTGATATTTTTATTTGAATTTGCAAGGGATGAGATGAGGGAAATTACTGTCTAAATCCTCACTCCTCTCTGTTGGAAACCACACCAGGGTTTGTTTAAAGTAACTTGCAAAGGAGCTGAAGAAAATTTACTTGGGATATCTTGGGGATGGGATGGGATGGGTCAGCTTCTTGAATCCAGAAAAATAGCTTCTGTGTTACAACAGTGACCACATCTGTTTATGTCACGACTCTTTAAATCATTCATTATTTTCTTGTTTCTGTCTAAAAAAAATTCTGTCTCTAAAAATGTAGCAACTGGAGTTAAATAAACTGCTCCAACACTAAGAAGAACCAATTAAGTACCATGGCTGAGCACATGGCTGGAGAATCTTTTTCAGTCCAATGACACTTATTTTCAATGTGACATTTTGAAGTTTGAAGGCAGAGGCTTGAGTGGCATAGGCTGAAAGTGATTTTTGAGGAACTCAAAACAGATTCTATTACAGTACTTGTCCTGTTGTACTTTAGATTTTAGATTAGATTAACAGAATTGGAAGGGACTTTGTAGGTCATCTAATCCAACCCTCTGCCCAAGCAGGAGACCCTACACCATTTTTGACAAATGGCAGTCCAATTTCTTCTTGAAAGCCTCCAGTGATGAAGCTCCCACAACTTCCGAAGGCAAGCTGTTCCATTGGTTGATTGCTCTCACTGTCAGAAAATTTCTCCTTATTTCCAGGTTGAATCTCTCCTTGATCAGTTTCTATCCATTATTCCATGTCTTGTCTTCAGGTGCCTTGGAAAATAGCTTGACCCCTTCCTCTCTGTGGCAGCCCCTCACTTATTTATCACAAACATTGTATTTATACTTAATCTGATCTATATTTATTTATGTGCTCCTTAGGAGCTACTCAAATATTCCTACTAGCTGAAGGCATGAATGCACCTATATCTGGGTCACAAATGTTTCTAGTACTGTAAGTCTTAAGACTGATTTCTTTTTGGTGAAGCAGATTAATAACATAGCTATTCTTCTCTTCCTTTAAAAAATTAAGTTTACTTTCCATATGGTAGGCTTACAGAATTTTCTTTTCATTCATCTTGTATTTCTTTTACTCAATTCCAAGGTCTTCCAAAGGAGAAGATTCTTAGTTTTTATTGCCCTTTGCATCTGCCTTTCCTTCTATGCTTGGGAAATTCTTCTGAATTTTGCTGTTCCAGTATTCCTGTTTAGTTCACCTTTTGATTCTTTGTTTCTTAAGACTATGGCCAATAACAAAGAGATAAATTTAGCAATTCATCCAAGACTAAAACCGGACTTTTTTTCCTTCTCATATGCATATCTGTCAAATTATATAGTCATTTGTTTTATTGCTTCCACTCCTTTGCTTTAAATATTAGTATGAGATCAGAAGTTTAAAAGGTGAGTTTTTTTCAATATCATTTTTAAAACATGCATGTGAATTATTTTAGTAAGCTCAAGGGCAGAAGCAGAGCTATGAACACATAGCTATATTATTTAAGCCTTTTTGTGGATGCTGGATATGTTACAGTTAACTGTGTCATTTGGGCAAGCATAAAATTGCACCCTACCCAGGATTTTAAAAGCAATGCTATACCTCTCAGCATAACTACAAACACTTGAACTTAAATTATTAGCAGGATCAGTATACTAGACAATATTGATTTGCTCATTTATTGCTCTTTCCTTTTTCCCTTCCGATGAAGGCACATTTATTAGTTTTATTTCCATATGAGCTTGAAGCTGAGCAGGAGATGTTATTAATTTGCCAGAATAATTCTGGCCTGCAACTTTGCGGTCCTTCCACTAACTGCTACTCCATTCAACAGACTTAGACATACAGTATGAAGCAAAGAAAGGGGAAGCAGAGCAAAAGCAAGCTTCCTTTACCCTTCATGCTGCAATGCATGAAATGGTGAATTCCTTACCAGCACAATTTTCTTCAGGTTTCCAATGGACCTTCAGACCTTCTCTCTGACAAGCTCTGGCATAAGCTAGAAATGACTCACAATAGCAGTTTTTATGAACTGGGCACTCACACATATCTGTCACACAGGATCTGCAAGAAAGAAGGGAGTGAACGGGATCTCTCAGTCTAATTTTTAGAAATATATACAAACGGTCACAGCAATTTCCTCATATGAATTCCTGCATTCATAGACATTAATGTTGCTTCTATAAATGTTTTATAAACAGAATGGTTAATAGAATCCTCATAGTGAGGATACTAATTTTTTTTATTCATAGTCATACTGATTTATTTTATTTACCTAAACTACCCAGCAAATCCATAATCTAATAGTATGTGTGATCTCAGAAACAATTAAGGGTTACATTCAAATGTTCACAGTAAAAAGAATACTATTTTTATTTTATGAAATTGGCCACCCCACTTAGCATGATGACTCTAGGCAGCTAACAGCAGTTAAAAACACAAACAATAGTAAAATAAAATAAAATACATAACCCACAGCCAAAGTAAAAAGCCATACAATGACAATTAATATAATCTTTTCATAGGCTCTGACCATCGAATTTCCATACCTAGGAACACAAAGAGACAGAGGTGTTGTAGAAGGACAGCAGGGCTGGGGCCATTCTAATTTCCAGGGGATAACGTTCCCAAAGGGCTAATGCCATGACAGAAAAAGCTGGTTTCCTGGGTCCTGCCAGATGATGCTCCTTGAATGAGAGGATCCATACTTGTCTCCTCTGCTGGAACGAATCAAACAATCAAGGGAATAAGGGTTCTGCAAAAAAACAGCCCCATGCCTTGAAGGACTTTATAGATGACTGCCAGCATCTTGCATGGCGCCCAGAAGAATACTGGCAGCAGTGATCAAGCGGTTCCATGAGTATGTATACGGTAGGCATTTTGAGATTGTAACCAACCATAAGCCCCTATTAGGGCTCCTCGCTGGTAACCAACAAACCCCACCATACATGTACCCGAGGATGACCAGATGGGCCATTTTCTTCACGGCGTACAACTACGAGCTGATCCACTGCCCTGGCAAAGACATCAGCCACGACAATGCTCTCAACCACTGCCCGCTGCCAGAATTGGTGGAAGACCCCACACCCACTGCCCAAGTATTGTTGATTGACATCGACCTGGCCAGCCCAGTGATCGCCACAGACATCACTGAACACACCCAAAGACAAAACGTTAAGAAAGGTTCTGAACTGGGTGTTGAGGGGGTGGCCACAGGAGAACCTGGGCGAGGACTTCAAGAGTTACCACAGCAAGCAAACCAAACTGTCAACCTTTAAGGGCTGTTTGCTGTGGGGTGAAAGGGTTGTTGTTCCCCAAAAGCTTTGGAGGTGCGCCATGGATGCCCTGCACGTGGGACACCTTGGAATGTAAGGATGAAGGCATTAGCCCGGAGCTACATCTGGTGGCCCTAGATGGACAAGGACATTACCGAGTGGGTGGCCACTTGCAAACCATGCCAGGGGACGTGACCAGTGCCACCACGGACACCCACTCAGGAATGGGAACTGGCCAAGGGGCACTGGTCCTGCATATATATTGACTTTGCAGGGCCAGTAGGAGGACAGACATTCCTGATTGTTGTGGACACATACTCCAAGTGGCTGGAGGTGATCATCATGCAAACAACCATGACAGAAGCCACCACACAAGCCCTCTGACGGCTGTTCGCCACCCACGGTATACCCGACATCCTGGTTTCTGATAATGGCCCACAACTAACAGCCAAGACCATGGAGGCATTCCTCGCCAAGCACGGGATCCGGCATGTACTCACCTCTCCTTTCCACCCAGCAAGCAACGGGCAGGCCGAGCAAATGGTGAGAGTAACCAAGGAAACCCTTAGTTCTTCCTCTAACTGCACTTTTTGATTCTTCGTCATATTCTTAATTAGGATCTTGGTTTTATCTTTATTTAATTTGAATCCCGCTATTTTTCCATAAGCCTCCAGCTCCTAGAGCAAAATTGGTCCCGAGTCCAAAGGTTCTTCCAAAACAAATATCAAATCGTCTGCAAAGGCTTGGAGCTTAAACTCTTCCCCTCTGATCCTTAGCCCTCTGTTTCGTTGGTTCCTTCTAACCTCATTCAATAATGACTCAAGGGTTAAAATAAATAAAAGTGGAGATAATGAGCATCCCTGTCTAATACCTTTACTTATAGAGATCTTTTCAGACTCCTCCCCATTAATAAGTATTTTCGCTGTCTGTTTCGCATATACTGTCCAGATCGCCCTGATAAATCTTTTCTCAAATTCTATTTCACTCAACTGTGCAAAGAGAAAGGGCCAGCTCACTCTATCAAAAGCTTTTGCACATCCACGGAGACCAGGGCCACCTGTTTGTCAGAATTACATTCATAATATTCTAATATGTTCAACATAGTTCTCATATTATCTTTCAGTTGTCTGTGAGGTAGGAAGCCATTCTGGTCTCTGTGGATGTACTCATTCAAAAAAAAATTTAGTCCCTTCACTAAAGTCGCAGAGAATAATTTGTAATCGGCATTAAGCAGGGAGATCAGCCTGTAATTTTTAATCAGAAGTGGATCAGTACCTTCCTTTGAAATTAGTAATATACGCTTTGGGCCAGAAGGGTGGCATTTGACCAAAGACCAGAACCTCGTTGAACACTTCAGTCAAAAATTTCCCCAAAGTCTCAAGGAGGGCTTTATAAATTTCTACTGGAAGCCCATCCATACCTGGGGTCTTCGCCCCCCCCCCTTTTTGCTCCCTTAATACTAACTCTACTTCCTTCAAGGTAATCTCTGCATTCAATATTTCTTTCATTGAGAGTGGAATCTTCCGGGAGTCAGCTCTAGCTAAATATTCTCTAATCTCCTAGTCCTGTTCATCTTCAACTGTATATAAGACAGCAAAATATTATTGTATTATTTTCCCTTTCCCTTCCTTATCCGAGACACATCTTCCCGTTTGGTCCCTCAGGCAAACTATCCTATTTCTCTCCTGTTGCTTCTTCAGTCTATAGGTAAGCCATTTTCCCACTTTATTTGCATGTTCAAACTGCCTTTGTTTTGCCCATCTAATTTTAGTAGCCAATTCTTCCTGGTCTAATAAATTTAACTGGTGCCGGGTTATTTTCTTCTCCTCAACTAGTTTTAAATCCCCTGGGTCTGCCTGCAATTTCACTTCCACTTTCTCCAATTCACACACCAGTTTACTCCATTTCAATCTCTGAGTCTTCCCTTTTCAGTTATATGGGATGATACTACTCTCCTGATCACTGCTTTTGCCATATCCCAGATAATCTGGGGACTAGTATCTTCCTTCCTATTAATCCTAAAGAAAAAATCCATCTCCTCCTTTAACTTTTGGAGTAGATCTTTGTCTTTTAATACTCCTACATTCATCTTCCATCTCTTTATTCTGTGGGCTTCTCTCCATACTATTTTCAATAGGCTATGGTCTGTCCAGTCATTAACCTCAATTGCCACATCTAACACCTGGTCACATAACCCTACCGTCATCCAGGCCATATCTAATCTGGACCAGGAAAGATGTCTGGGGGAGAAATAAGTACCCTGTTTCTTTCCCGGGTTTCTGTCCCTCCATATATCTCTCAGCCCTGTTGTCTCTCTAATCTGTTTACAAATTTTTGGCAAAAGCTTCCTCCTCTTTTTCCCGGCTTCCCCTCTCTCTGGTATATAATCCAAATTTGGGTCTACTACCGCATTAAAGTCCACGAGCAAACAAATATTGCTGTAGTTTACCTCTAATAGTTTCTGATATAATTTCCCATAAAAGTTTACTTGGCTTCCATTTGGGTCATAAATTCCAACAAACCAACAAACATTTCCTTTAGTCCATTGTTACCTCTACCATTAGAACTCTACCCTTTTTCCTGGCATAAATTAATTTAGATTCCAAGTGTCCTTTTACATATATCACTACTCCCTTCTTTTTCTGGTCTGCCAAGGAGGCATACAAAGTTCCCAATCTTTTATTCTCCAGTATCTCTTTCTGGTTTCCTTTTACATGAACCTCCTGCAAGCATATCATATCATAATTTGCTTTTGCCAATCAGTTAAACACTCTCTTTCTCTTACATGGATTATTTAAACCATTAATATTAGCTAAAAATAAAGACACCCCCGCCACTCCCTTTACCATCCTCCTTACTACTTACTTATTGCTTGCCCTCTGTTTTCTTTCTAGTCTCTCGGGTTTTCCTCGGGGAAAGGGGTTCTTTCCTTCCTCCAGCTGCTTCCCTCTCTATTTTTCTCCCCATCTGTTTGTTCCTTAAGTTCTTCATCCTCCTGTAGGTCTTCTAAGCTTTAATTTTCCGCTTACCCCTCAGTCTCCAAGTCATTCATCTTAAAATTTAGCTCATAAAAGTTTTGTGCATCTCTCAAGTTCTCAATTTTAATCCTCTTGTCTCGCCAGGTTATCAATAAACCTTCCGGTATCAACTATCTATATAGAATTGCATTTTTCCTTAATTGCATTGTCAGAAATTGGAATCTTCGCTGCTATTCCCTAACTTTTCTAGGTATTTGCTTTAATATCACGATTCGTTGTCCTTTATATGATATCACCTGGTCCCTTGCTTTCCTATAAACCTTCTCCCATACATCCTTCGTACAAAATTGAATGTGAATTTCTTGAGGCAATTTCTTGAGGTATTTATGGGATATGTCATTTTGCATATCCCATAAATACCCTATAGGCCTCATCAATGTCTTTCATTATTAACTCCTTATCTTTTTCCAAGATTTCAGTTAAGATATCTCCAACTATTTCTCTCAGACATTCTTCTTTATCTTGTACCATGTTCTGCATTCTTAGGAAAAAGGAGGAGCATTCCATCTAAGATTATTTCTTCTTCCATAGTCCTTGTGGTTGCGGCTTGCTCATGTTCCAAGCCCGCCAAGCGTTCTTCATATCTATTGGTACGAACTTCCACTTTGTAAAGTCTCCCCTCTTGTTTAACCATTGCCTCTCGCACTTCTGTCAATTGTTAATTTAATACTTTAATGTCTTCCCACACTGCTCCCATTTCACTTCTCAAATTCATCATTAAGTCCTCAAAATTCTTTATCATTATCTCTTGCATCGTCTGCATCTGTAGATTCTCTGTAGATTCTGTAGCGAGAGGCACTTTCCCAATGTATTTGCATCTTCTTTAGATTTAGATGACATTTGGAGCAATAATACCAGCGATAATGCCAAGGGAGGCAGCAAAGCTTTCTTGCTCCCTTTAGTGACCATTGGAGCCGATGCAATGGACATCTCTCCTTGGGGTCCTCCTTGATTTTTGTTTGGAGACAAAAATTTCTTCCAACCCAGCATACAAACTAATTTCTCTCCAATTTTTTCAACTTACTTAGTCTTTCTCCTCCTCAAGTTCTCTATTTATCAATTAATTTAAATCAACAATATATACGATTAATATGCAATTTTAAGCTAATCTATTAAGTATATAGATATATAAATTGGTTTCCACACTAACAATAATAAATCAGTACCATCTGTATATAGTGTAAATATAGTATAAAACTGTTTAAGTTTCTATTCAGCCTAGTACATCACTCAGACCTGATCAGTTAATAAGGATTGGGGAGGGGAAGGGAGAGTGCTGTCAAAGATTAGCCAGAAAAGAAAAGGAAAAAAGAAAGGGGGAGGACCAAATTTTAAACTTCCTCTGAGTACAACCACAATATTCTTTTGAAATTTCCAACTCTGCCACTGGATGGAGTTGCTGATCATATATTACTGACAGTTCCAGGCAAGGACGTTCCCAGCTACGAACATAGAGTATCAGAGAGCTAGTAATTCAGTTTGGTAAGGAAGATTATTAATATTTTATCCCAAATTTATAAGTTTATGATAGAAAAAAAAGTCCGCAGCAAAGTCCAACAGTCCAATCAAGGAAATAACAGATACAAAAAAGTGAAAAAACACATCCTGCTGCCAGGTCTTCCCCTATTAAGTAGATAGATTTCTTCACTGCCCGGGTTACTCTCTCTCAGCCACTGATCATGTGAGGCTATTTCACCTCACAGCTTGTTCCGGCAGTTAGAACTTCACACTCTTCACGTTCCTCACCTCCGAGTTCAGAAATTGATCCACAATAAATCCAATAAATCCAAGCTCTCCAACTCTCCTACTCTCTGCAATCTGGCTTCCTATCCAACATGGTGAGTCATTCCTTCAGGGTCGCTATTTCTAAGCACCCTCTCTTTGACTTCAGAGACCGAAAGAGGATCAAGCCTTCAGGGCGCAGGATCGCCACATCCACACACGCTCTGCTCTCCTCACTCTCCCCACTCCCTCCAGGGATGGTTTCGGCAGGAAAAAAAGCAATCTGAATCAGGGGAAAGAAGATCAGATCAGGAGCACTTTTCCTATCCTCCTTCTCCTTACGCTAACGTCACCGGAAGCCCCTCCTCAGATCCCTTCTTAAGGACAAAGGAAGTCAGATCACTTTTGTTTAATTGTGAGCCATGTTGTGTTATTTGGCATTCAACTTCAAACAACAGTAGGTAGCTCACAATTCCACAAAAAATTTAAATATAATACAATTAAAAGAAATCAGCAAAAAGATATTAAAGCAGATAGAAACAAGATGGTGAATTACGCCAACAGCAAAGCTCAGAAGGGACTCTATGCACATAGTCCAAGCTGAGAGAAGAGCCAGGTCTACAAGACTCTCTGGATTGCAGAGGGAACTTCATTCTAGAGGCAGACAATTATTTAGAAAGGCATGTATAATATCCTTTATATAAACATAAAAAATCATTAATTATTTACAGGTAGTTCTCAGTCCTTGTAAAAAGTGTTTTGCTATCTCTCTTCAAAATTATGATTGTCACACCACCTTCACAGTCATGAGACAAACTGATCATGAGAGGCTCAGCAACTGACTCACATTTGTAACAATTGCAACATCTTGAAATCGTCCTATCAAAATTTGTCAGCTCTCAGTCAGTTTCTAAAAATTAAACAGGGCAACGCAGATTCACTTAGCAACCATGATTAAAAATGATAGTAAAATAAATTTCAGCCATATGATGACTTGCTCAATGAGCACATCACTGAGCAACCAAAATTCCAATCCCAACTGTGGTTGCAAGTTGAAGACTGCAAGACTTCTCCCTGTGCAATTGTGTTTAATTCTCAAAAACTGCTTAGACAGGTCTCTACTGCAGTTTTCTTGATAAGGGTTTTTTTCCTTTCTAGGGATGAGAGAAAGTGACCAGCTCAAGGTCACCCAGCTGGCCTAAAGCAGAACTTACAACTCCTGGTCTCCCAGCTTCTAGCCTGATGCCTTAACTATTACATCAAGCTGTTTGTAAGGACTTACCTCTCTCCCCTGCTTAAGAAAGTAGAACTCTTAAAGCACTTAGCATTTCAAAAGCCCATCTTTAAACCAGCTCACCAAGATGTCTTCTGACCAGTATACTTGGCAGGTGAGGTCTGGAACCCTTGGAACTCCTCAGCCCTGGCCAGTGACCTTGCTTCATAGTTCTGATCCAGTCATGGGCTTTCAATCAGCTAGGAGGTCTTTGAATCAGCAATGGAGTACCATCATGAAACAGTCAAAATTCTGTAGGTCCAGGGCATCAGCATTGTGGAGTGTCACCATCCACCTGGTTGCCGTTCCTTCCAGGGCCAGGGTGATGACTGTGACCCGGGTGTCCTGGGTTTAGAAATCTCATTTGTATTCCTGCATGTTTATGAGGATATGTACCAGAAAAAAGCATGACTGCTGTGGGTCACCATCGTACTGGGAGGCATCTCCAGTTGGAACAATATTTGATTGGACCATGTGATGGATTTGTGGGGGTTTAGCAGGGATGTGAACTTTTCTTTCAGTGGGGAAAACCTGGAAACTTTCACATTCAGGTTTTTCAGATGTGCCAATCTCTTATAAAATGTAACTTTGAGGAAACTCAAGCCTCGGAATTTTCTTTCGTTGGGGGTGTTACTTGGAACCCTGACAGGGGTGACGACTCTGGCTCTGTCAGCAGCTGCTGCTGCTTCACCTCCTCCCTCTTGGTGGTCCAATTCCCCCTATGCTCTCAGACTCTCAAAAGGCTCCATCACAAACTGCATGACTTGTCTCTTAAGTTGCTCATCTCCAGCCGGCTTCTCTTGGTCCCACAGGGTGTCCAGCTCACTTTTTCAGCCTGGTTGCTGCCTACCTCAGGTGAGGGTGACACCTTTGGTCCTTTTGTCCCAGTTGTCTTTCTTCTCCACTCCGATCAATCATCTTGGTTTCATGGGATCCTCCAGAGTGGCATCATCTTCAATAGGGCAACATCTTCAGAGGTTGCATCCAGCTGGGTGGTGATAGGGGTTTCACCCCAGCATTTTCTCTCTCCATACTCGCTACTATGCTCGGACATGGCTTGCAGGTTCCCTTCAGTATAGTGAGTGCTTCTCTGGGTTGACCACTTTTGCAGATCCTGCTTTATGTAAGGACTCACCTCTCCCCTCTGCTCAAGAAAGTAGAACTCTTGAAGCACTTAGCATTTCAAAAGTAAACTTTAATTGAAAGGAAGGTGATAGCAAGACAAAGGAAGCAGGACCTGAAAATTCCTTTGCAATTCCATTAGTTTAAAGCAGTTAGAAATCCCTCCCTCAGTCCAGTGTTTTATAGGCCAGTCCATAGGTGTGAAGTTGTTTTGAGAATTGCAGGCTGAGAAGGATTGCAGGATAAGAAGTTATTCTCACATGTTGGAGGCTTTGGAGCTGAGACAAAACAGATGGCCCTCTCCCCTTACATTCCCAAGAAGGTAAATCAAAGTACAGGATAGATAGGTACCAGGAAAAAAGCTATAAACTAAAGAATGCACCTAGGCCCCCTCCCCACCAGAATGGCAGTGTCCCAATAGGGATCTATGGGACCTGACATGCTATCTCCCTAGGAATAGGAGAAATCCACCTGGAAAACACAAAGAGAAAACAAAGCAATGAGTTATTTGAATTTATCAGGGTATTGTACATGGAATCTTTTCAGTAAGTTGGGTGTTCTAACATGCTTCTTAGCCATCCACTCATTCTGAGAGGGGGGCAAGTGTTTGCAAGCAACTAGATATTGCTTTGTGCTGTGGTGTGTGTGTAAGTCCAGAATTTCCTTAATTTTGAAGTGTTGCTCACCTTTAATCATGATAGGTAGAGGTGGGATGTCTATTGGTGGTCTGAGTGGGGAGGTAATTTTGGGTTTCAATAGACTGCAATGGAATACAGGGTGTACTTACCTGAGGGTTTTTGGCAGCAGCAAACTCAACTGTCATTGGGTTAATGATTCAGGTGGTAGGAAAAGACCCTATGAATTTTGGTCCTGATTTTTTTGAGGGTTGCAAGGATTGCAGGAACTTGGTGGATAAGTACACTCTATCGCCCACTTTAAATGGCTTGAAATCTGTTCTTTTTTATCAGCTTTTGCTTTAAAAGTGGCTCTAGCCTCACTTAGGGTTTTCTCTTACCACTGCCCAGGTGTTTTTCAGTTGATGTATCCACTCCTTAAGGGATGGTATGGTGGGTTCCTCTACAGGTAGTTCTGGCATTGGGTTAAATTCTTGGCCAGTGGCAACTCTAAAGAGGGTGAAACCAGTGTTCAAATGCACTGAGTTGTTGTAAATGACTTCTGCAAAAGGCAGAAGGTCAGTCCAGCTATCCTGTTGGTAGTTCATGAAACATCTTAAATATCACTCTAGAATCTCCATTAGTTCTCTCTGACATGCTATTAGTCTGAGGACGATGACTAAAATGCAGGCTCTGTTCAGTACTTGGAAGGCTCAGGAAGGCTCTCCAGAACTTTGATGTGAATTGAACCTCCCAATTAGATATGATCCTTTGTGTGGGCACCATGTAGCCAGTATATGTGGTGTAGAAATATCTTGGCAAGGGCTTTGGCAGTGGGGATCTTTTGGCAGGGGACCTGCTTTGTAAACAGATCCATTACAACCCAAATAACAGTGTTTCCCACACTTTTTGGCAGTTCTACAATAAAATCCATAGAGATCTCATTCCATGATGCTAATGGCTCTGCTACAGTTTGCAATAATCCTGAAGTTTTTTCCTGCCTTCTCTTTGCAGCTACACAGACAGCGCAGCTACTCGTGTATCTTTTTTTAGGGATAGCCTGCCTCTTAATCAAGTGCAATGTTTTTACAAATCTGAAATGGCCGGCCAACTTCAAGTCATAGCAGATCTTCATGAGGATAAGTCTCTGACAGGCTGGGGCATATAGTTTTCCCCCCACAGAAGCCAGATCATCCTTAAGCAAACAAGTATTTTTGTGAGCCTGGAACCAGTTATCAGTGAAGAGGGCTTGTTTGAATGCTTGTGTGATGGTATTGTTCATTGGGAGGTCTTGTTTTGTGTGTGCCCTGATCATGGCTTTAGTTGCTAGCTGGGAAATTGGGAGCAGGGGTTTGATGCTATTATACTGAGGCATTCTTGCCTCATCTGCTGAAAGGTTCTTACCCCCAGGGAGATATTTCAGTGTAAAGTCAAACTGCTTGAAATACTGGGCCCAATGGTCTTGCTTTGGGAGTCTTCTGTGGGGTCTTAAGGGCCTCCAGATTTTTGTGGTCAGTCCAGGCTAGGAAGGGGATTTTATTCCCTTCCAAGAAGTGCCTTCAGGTGAGGGAAGCCTATTGAATGGCATACACCTCTTTCTCCCAGACAGCCCATCTTTGTTCGGTGTCTGTAAGTTTTGGGGAGGTGTATGCACAGGGTTGTAGCTGGCTCTGCTCATTCTCTTGGAGGAGGACAGCCCTGACTGCTACATTGCTGGCATCCACCTGGATGACAAAGGGTTTTTCTGGATTTGGGTGTTTCAGCAGCAGCTCTGCTGAAAACAACTGTTTCAGGTTTTTTTAATGCCGCTTGGCATTCCATAGTCCAGTTTAGTGGCTGCTGCAGTTTTGGCTTGCCTGCCCACCCCCGGCTTTTATTTTTAGCATGTTAGTGATGGGGAGTTCAATTTATCCAAATGCTGGAATGAATTGTTGATAGAAATTGGCAAAACCCAAAAAACTTTATAATTGATTGCATGTGCAGGGTCTGGCCAACTCAATCACCACTTACACCTTTTTGGGGTCCATTTCCATGTGTGAGATTCAGTCCATTTCCTTTGTGTGAGATTCAGTACCCTAGGTAGTCTATTTTTTCTTTGTGAAACTTGCTGGGGTACCCTGTAGCCTGAATGGGAGCACATTGAACTGGAAGCACCCCAGCAGACTGTTAAAAGCCAATTTCTATTTGTTCCCTTTCCTAATCCTGACTCTGATATAGGTTTCCCTCAAGTCCAGCTTTGAGAAAATATTTCCCTTGGCGAGATGATCTAACATGTCTTTCATCAGAGGAAGGGGGTATACATTTTCCACAAAGGGCCTGGTGGCTCAGCAGACTAAAGCATTATGATTAACATCAGCTGTCTGCAATTACTGTAAGTTCGAATCTCACCAGGCTTAAGGTTGACTCAGCCTTCCATCCTTTCTAAGGTAGGTAAAATGAGGACCCAGTTTGTGGGGCAATGAGCTGACTTTGTATAAATATACAGAAGTATGAAGGCTACTGCTTAACTCATTGTAAGCCGCCCTGAGTCTCCGGAGAAGGAGGGCATATAAATTAAATAATAAAAAAAAACACTGTCTCCCACCATGGTCAACCGCCTGTTTTAAGTGTGGAAAAGAGAGGAACCATGCAGCCAAGTGCCACTCAAAGTCTCTGACCTGGAAACCCAAACACCTGTAAAGTGGAAAGCCAGCAAAAGCCACGTGGAAAAGACACCACTCTGACAAGTGGAGAGGCCTAGGAGTTTCGCCCCTAGCAAAACTGGGGGAGGCAACTCTAGCCTCACCAGGAGAGGACCTTGGCCCATTCAAAAGTGACTCTGAAGATGACCTGCTGGTAAGTGAACTGGTTGAACCAGTCACACTGCCCCTAAGGCATCAAAAGCGCCTTGGTGGCACAGCAGCTTAAGTAGTGCTAAAGTGACACCAGCTGCCTGCAATTACTGTAAATTTGAATCTCACCAGTTTCAAGGTTGACTCAGCCTTCCATCCTTTCAAGGTAGGTAAAATGGGGACCTAGATTGTGGGGGCAATAAGCTGACCTTGTATAAAAAAGAACACCGCTTGAGGGGGCCCGAAAGCCCTACTAAGCAGGTATATACAAAAGTATGAAGGTTATTGCTTAACGTATTGGATGTCAGTACATTAGTGAGAGTGTGTAATCCAAACAGAAACTCCCACTAAAATCCAAGACAGAGAACAAGAAAACAGCAAAGCCCTCCTCCCATACATAAAAGGCACCACAAGCAGAATCAGCAAAATCCTCCACAAACACAACATCAAGACAGCATTCTGCACAAACCGAAAAATATCCACCATCCTAAGAAACCCGAAAGACAAAATTGAGTTAGAAAATCAAGGAGTATATGAAATCCCATGCACCGCCTGCCCCACCACATACATTGGACAAACCAACAGAAGAATAAGTGCACGCACTGAAGAACACAAGAATGCAGTCAGAAAAGAGGAACCAACTTCTTCCCTGATCCAACACTTTAAAGCCACAGGACATGAAATTGACTTTAAAAAGACCAGAACTATCGCCAAAACTGAACACTTTAACAACAGAATAATCAGAGAAGCCATCGAGATAGAAAAACGCCCACACAGCATGAATAAATGAGATGATATCTCCCACTTACCAGCCATTTGGAAACCTGCCCTTATTGACAAATGACTCCCTAAGACGAGGAATGACACCACACCCACACTCATGAGAGCTACACAGGATGTCACCACCACACATCCATGCAGAAAGCAGACTCAAACCCACACTAATGAGGAGGCACAACCATGGACCAGAAGACAGACCACAGCTGCGTCATTAGCCACTTTAAACCCTTCCAATCCATACATGAAGCAGACTGACACCCACCATGAAGAGGTGGCATGGCCATGAACACAAAGCCAAACAACCGCAACACAGCTCACCAGCTCAAATCCCCCTGCAACTCAGATTAACCCAAGCACAACCAAGCCTCCACCCAAAAGAACACACCCCCATCCAATCAGAGCACAGCCAAGGCCCATCCAATCAGAGCACAGCCAAGCCCCCAACCAATCAGAACACACCTCCACCCAATCAGAACACAGCCAAGCTCACACCCAATCAGTTCACACCGCCACTAGCAGTTAAAAGGAAGAAACAGTCGCGATCTCACATTGCTCCTAGAAGCATGAAGCCGAAAACACCAGCCTGAAGATGACGAATGAGACTTCATCAAAACGTCGCCAAGACACTTCCAATTTTACGTGGGAGAAAGCCTGAATAACCAAAGACCTACATACAAACACGGCCAAGTTGGTCAGACCAGAGACTCATCGCTTCAAATTTTTAAAGCAGGAAGCGAAAGAGTGAGCACGGGGTAAAAAATAGAGGTGAGCAGGAGGACAAAAAGTTAAAATAATTTTATTGATGATTTCTGTGATGAGGAGATCAACCCTAGAGTCCAGAAGAGTAATGGAGAGACAGAGAGACTTGGAAAGAAACAGGCAGCAAATAGCGAGGGGAGTGAAGTGACTCAGCGAAACCTGGCACGATAATTCTATTTGTTAAAGAGACTTTCAAAAGAGAATACATTTAGGAGGAATAAATTTCGGAGGGAGAAGGATAGGAAGCAGGACGCTGATTTTTTTTCTTTCTGGATTAAGCTACACCAACGGAGAAAAATAATACAGACAACAACTAAATTGGGGATATAAAGCAATTGTAAAACAACGACTGCCATTTTTGATTTTTTTTCTCTTTGCTTTCTAATCATAAGAAGAGTGAAATAAATATTAGTATTTATATGTAGTTCATATTGATGAACTACAAAATTATAAAAACGAAATCTGTGGAAAGAACAGTAAATCCTATGTAATTAATTTTTAAAAGGAAATTTATATATATTTATATTCTTATTACATATTTATATACTATAGACATTTTTAATATATTCTAAATATAATAACTACTAATACTCCTATTGTGTAATTAAAATTACAATAATTTGTTTATAAGTAATTATCTGTTAATTAATTTATCTTTAGCTATATTAATATTTTTTTCTTTAGAAGATTAATTTACCTTAAATAGTATTAATTAATACATATATATTGAAATTAATATTGTTTAATAGTTTGATTTTTATGTTTTAGTTATGTTTTAAGTTTTATGAGTGAGATCAAATCTTTGGAAACGTTTAATAGAAAAATTAAGTAATTTTCTTAGTGATAGAATATTATTACATAGTTATATAGGGTATATTTCAAAAGATAGATTTTTATAGGATATAAGGAGTTTATAGCTTTGTATAATATAATCAATTGAACTGATCATTAATTAAAATAATAGAGGAATAATAGAGAAATAAGGAAAATTAGTAAGGCAATATAGATTGTGGTTAAACTTTTGATATAAGAAGATATTTAGCAGAGGAGTGATTGAAATAGAAGCTATTTAACCTCATTTAAAATTATAACAATAGTATAACAATAGTATAAGGAAAAATAAGAGTTTTGATTTGATTGAGAAATGGATGTTAATTTGGGAAAAGGTAGACAGAATTCTAGAAAAACAGTATAAAATCTTGAAAGAAATGTCATCAACTACAGTAACTACGGTAAAGACAGGGAAGAAGGTCACTCCTACATCAGTAGGACTAATGGCATCTCCAGCAATGCAGAAAACTATAGAAACAATTTTCCCAACTGAAAAACAAACTCCGACCATAAACTTGCAAACGGTACAGACTACATTGACAACAATACAAGAGACCATGCAAAAAATACAAGAATGTATGTTCAAAAATCACGAGGAAACTAGGAGAGACTTAGATGAAATTAAAAATTCAGTCAAAGAAGGTATTCAGAAATTAGATGGGAAAATGGACTCTATTCAGGAGATGATTTCAAAAAATGATCAAAGGATTACAGCCATAGAAGAAAAGTCAGAACGAACAGAAAAGAAAATAGAGCTGCTGGAAGTAAAAATGACCAGCCTTAATAAAGAACTTGAAAGTACCGTAGCATAATTGGAAATGGAAAGAGCATCATTTTAGCTACGGTTCCAAAAAGTACGGGAGGAAAGAGATGAAGACTTAACACAAACAATGGCCGAAATAATTGCAGAGATTTTGCAAAGAGAGAAGGACGAGATCATCAATGAAATAGATGAGGTGTTTAGAGTAAACACTAATTATGCAAGGCAACATAGGCTCCCAAGAGAAGTCCACGTACGCTTTGTAAGGAAGAAGGTTAGAGACATTATTTTTATTATTTTTATTTATTTATTTTTCAATTTTTATTTATATATACAGACTAAACAAAACAATAAAACAGTAAAACAAACTAAACAATAAAACAGTAAAACATACAAAACATAAACATATAAACACAAATTCAAATATTTATCCAAATTATCGCAACTGTAGTCTGTAATCTTATTTCATGATTTAACTCTTCCTTATTTGGTCTTTCCCTTCTATCTATCTTTCTGGTTTATTATTGATTTATATGTGTACTATGTACTATGTACTATGTTTTCCTCTTTCTGTATTTGGTAGTTCAATTTATTTCCTGACCCTTTTTCCCTTTTCTATTTTCCAACCAACAATACCACCTTTTCCATACTAGATAGTAATCATGTTCCTCCCTATTTTGTAGTTCCTTAGTGAGTTTATCTAATTCTGCACATTCCATGGTTTTGCTAATTACCCTATCTTCTGTTGGTATATCACTACTCTTCCAGTATTGTGCGTATAGTATTTGTGCTGCTGTTATCATATGTATAATTAAATGTTATTTCTTTTTCATATTGTCCGTTTAGTATTCCAAGTAGAAAGGTTTCTGGTCTTATTTCTATCTTTTGCTGTATGGTTTCTTCTATCTGAGATCTAATCATTTGCCAGTATTGTTTTGCCATTGGGCAGGTCCACCACATATGATAGTAAGTGCCTTTATGGAGTTTGCATTTCCAGCATGTTGATGGTGTATTGGGGAACATTCTTGCTAATCTGGCTGGTGGCAGATGCCACCTATAGAACATTTTGTAGAGATTTTCTTTGTATGATGTTCATGACACAACAAATAAAAAATATGGAATTTGGCGAGAAATTTGGAAAGATAATATCTACAATATATACAAACCAGAAGGCAAGACTGTTAGTAATGGAGAATTAACAAATTATTTTGAAATAGGTACAGGAGTAAGACAAGGATGTCCACTCTCGCCCCTGCTTTTTATTTTAACCCTGGAAAATTTGCTTAAGAGAATTAGATTAAACAAAAATACAAAAGGACTTAAAGTAAAAGGAGAAGAATACAAGGTCCAAGCTTTTGCTGATGACCTTGTATTCTTCATAGAAGACCTATTAGAAACACAATTAAAACTGATGGAGGAAATTGAGAAATTTGGCAAGGTGGCAGGGTTAAAATATAACAAAAATAAAACCAAAATTTTAACCAAAAACCTAAATACAAAACAAATAGAAAAACTGGAACAACAATCGGGATTGCAAGTAGTAAAAAAGATAAAATACCTAGGTATAAATTTGACAACTAGAAATATAGCAATCAAAGATAATAACTATGGAGAATTAATACAACAAACTAAAAAAGATTTAGAGAGATGGGGGAATCTAAAGCTATCGCTATTAGGATGAATAGCGGCAATAAAGATGAATATACTCCCAACGATCCTCTACCTGTTTCAAACCATCCCGATTAAATTAGAATTTTTTTTTCACAAATCTGAATAAATTAATAGCAAAATTTATATGGGAGGGGAAAAAACCGAGGATAAATTTAAAAACACTACAAGATGATAGATCAAGAGGAGGCTTTAGCCAGACCGCAGAGCGGCAAGTATAATATGGATTAAGGACTGGGTTAATTTGGATAACCAAAGAGTATTGAAATTGGAAGGTCATGATCTATTAAAAGGCTGGCACGCTTATTTATGGAACATTGGAAATAAAACATACAAACATTTTAAAAACCATATAATAAGTAATTCTTTAATTACTACTTGGTTGGAAATCAAACGTAAGCACTACATAAAAGTCCCAGATTGGCTATCTACATTAGAGGCAACAACACATCCAAATGTAATGTATCCCAACACATCAACTACGCAAAAAATAATAAGATATAAAGAAATTCTAGATATAAATGGGAGACTCAAATCCCTCCAAGAGCTTAGGGACCTGGGTATAGAAATAGACTGGTGGCAGTATTTGTTAATGCAAACTAGATATAAAAAAGACAGTGAAGGAGTCGATATAAAACCCAATCAATTAGATAAACTACTAGAAACCAAAGAGGGAAAATCAATTTCAAAGATTTACAAATATCTACTTGAGTTTGATTTGGCAGAAAACATAATCAAAAGCCAAATGATAGCCTGGGCCAGGAATATTGGAAGGAATATAAAATTAGAAGAATGGGAAATGATTTGGAAAAATAATTGTAGAATAACAAAGGCAGTAACATTCAAAGAGAACCACTACAAGATGTGGTATAGGTGGCACCTAACTCCAGCTAGATTAGCAGAAATGTATCCAAATTGTAATCCGACATGTTGGAAATGCAGACAGTCACTGGGAACATTTTATCATCTCTGGTGGCTCTGTCCAAAAATAAAAAAATTCTGGATGAAAATCGGAAAATGGATAACAGAAATAACAGAAGAAGAGATTGACCTAAAAACTGAATTTTTTTTACTAGGCATACTTAAAAAAGATAGCAAAAAAGAAATAAAATACATTACATTACACATAATTACGGCAGCAAGACTAACCCTAGCCCAATCTTGGAAATTAGAACAGTTGCCAACAGAAGAACAAATAATTCAAAAAAAAAATTAAATGTGCAGAAATGGATAGATTAACTTTAAAACTAAATAACAAGGAAGACTCACAGTATTACCAAATATGGAACAGATGGTATGAATGGATCGATAGACAAGGGGAAAAAAAAACAGATGTCAAATACACTAAGAAATTAAAGATAACAAATTTACACTGTCAACAGCAAATTAAGATTAATGTATATATATAGTTATATGTTTAAATATCATAGATAGATAATTCTGTTTATTAATATTAGAATATAGGTAATATAGAATTGTATTTTTGTTTTTAGAGTTAAGAATGTTTTGTAAATTTTTTTATCTGTTTATATTAAATAAAGTTTGCTTTTAAATTTTTTTTTAAAAAAACACCCGCGAAAACCTCAGAAAACAAATATCGTACCTCTACGGGGAGGAAATCCACCATCTCACCAGGACCTATGAAAAACTTGAAGTCCAAAGAGCTTCCATTTTATGTGACCTCGCATTTCTATGCAACTGCCGAGATCAAAATTTAATCCCCATATGCTTCCAATTGAAATTCCACTCCAAGTCTGCAGCCACCAAACGCATCCTGAAAAGAACTGGCCCTAATCAGAAATGAACTTCATACAAAAAGATTCCTCCTAGACCAAATCAACAAAGATCTCCTCACACTTCACCTCAAACTCAGCAACAAGATCCACCCCGCACTTTGGGACAAATCCAAACAACTCGCCGCCTGGAGAGCCGAAACACAGACCACCCTTAAGAAAGACACACAAACCAACAAACTCCGAAGACTACAAGAATGCCAGAAACAGATTCAGTCTAAACCCTGATACCATACCATATTTTTCTATAATGTCTTTCATCTGGATTATTGATTCCATCGGCCGTGTTAGGGTAACAACCAGATCGTCTGCAAATGCCCTTGTTCTGTAATCCTCTTGCCTTATAGCTATTCCATTTAAAGTACTCGAGTCCCGTATTGTATTCAACAAAACTTCTAAAGTTAAAATAAACAACAATGGGGATAACAGACAACCTTGTCTTGTTCCTTTTTCAATACAAAAGTTTGTAGTTAAACTTCCATTAATAATAATTTGTGCTGTTTGCTCTTGATAAATTGCTGAAACCGCCTGCACAAACTGGTCCCCAAAGTCCATTTTTGTTAAAGTCTTTAGTAGAAAGCTCCAATTAACTCGATCAAAGGCCTTTCCCGCATCCAAAAACACCAGCACTGCAGGGATCTGTTTACTCTTCTCAAGATGTTTCAATAAGTCTATGATTTGCCTCACATTATCCTTCATATATCTGCCTTCTATAAATCCAGCTTGATCACGATGAATCACCTCTTGCATAACTGGCATTAATCTGTTGGCTAATACTTTTGAAAAATTTTATAATCCGTATTCAGGAGAGATATTGGCCTAAAATTTTCCGGTTTTGAAGAACCTTTCTCTTTTGGTATCAATGAAACAAAGGCTGCTTTCCATGAAGGGGGTATTTTACCCCCTTTTTGTATGCTACAAAATAAGTCTTTAAGATGTTCAATCATTTCTGCTTGTAAAGTTTTATAATATACCACTGTTAAACCATCCGTCCCTGGAGCTTTACCTGTTTTCAATTGTTTGATTGCAAAAATAATCTCCTCAGCTGTTATTAATTGATTCATTCTTTCCTTTTGTTCTCTAGAAATTTTCGTGACTCTATTTTCTTCTAAGTATTTATCTATAAGTTCATTCTGTATATCTTTGGCATATAGTTTAGTATAATAATCTAAAAAGGCTTGTTTAATTAGATTTTGTTGAAAAACTTCCTTCCCTCCATGTTCAATACTACCAATAACACGAGAGCTCCGCTGTTTCCTCAGTGTATAAGCCAGCCACCTGCCCGGTTTGTTGGCATTACTAAATGTATTATGTTTTGCAAATTGTAGATTAGTTGCTGCTTGTTCCTCTATAAGCATTTGAAATTGGTCTTTCAGAAGTTTTATAATTTCTTGTAATTTTTTTATCCATTGGATTTTTTATAAGTAATTGTTCTTTTTTCTTTATCTCTCCTTCCATTTTTAATCTTTTCTTTTGCTGATTTGACTTATGTTTGGAGTTCATATAAATCAGTACCCCCCGCATATACGCCTTACTCGCATCCCAAACGATTTCAATAGGGGTACCCTTATTCAAGTTCATTTCAAAAATTTCTTTCATTTGTTTTTTAAGTTCATTTACATTCTTTTCATATCTGAACAGGGTCACATTTACGCTCCATGATCTTCTCTCGATCTTTCCCATTTCCATTTCTATCCATACCGTGCTATGGTCAGTTAAAGTCCTCAGAAATATCTTTGCTTTCTTTGTTTTTAAAAGTAGATCAGTTGTAACTAAAATGAAATCAATCTTGGAGAAGGATCTGTGTCGATCTGAAAAAAAGTAAAATCCAATTCTTTTGGGTTCTGCACTCTCCATACATCTTTCAATTCAAAGTCTTCTTTCATATCAAAGAAAGTCTGTGGTAATTTAACACATGATTTTGCCAAACTCTTCTTATCTTTTTTAATATCTATTACTCCATTCCAGTCACCCATAAGTAAAATAGATCTATAATCCCATTGTAATATTTTAGATGCAATAGTTTATAAAAATTTTCTTGTTGCTGGTTGGGAGCATAAATTCCAATCACCAAAAGTGGACCATTCTGTGTATATAATTCAATTGCTATATATCTTCCACAATCATCTGCTTCTATAATTTTGGCTAATATTCTTTTATTTATGTAAATCACAACACCATTCTTTTTCTCTGAGTTTGAGGTTATGAATTGTGCACCTAATTTAGAGTTCATCAAATATTTTTGATCCTGTATTCTAATATGAGTTTCTTGCAAACAGATGACATCATTGTTAAATTGTCTCAAATAATGAAATATTTTCCTTCTTTTCTGTGGTGAGTTCAATCCATTCACATTCCAAGATAGAAATTTAATTGTCATTTGTAGTCTCATGAAGCGATAAGAGCATCTGCTGAAGTTTCTATTCCAGAGTGGTAGTTTTCGGCCTGGCTCCTCTCATGGCTTCAGTTTTCTGTGGTTTAGCATTGGCAACCTACTTATCTTGTGGTGGGATAGACCTCTGCTGCTGTTGCTTATCTAAAATTTGCTTATGAGCTGCTCGAGTTATACGCTGATCTTTAGGTTCTTGCAACAACAATTCGAGGTCCAATGCCACCTCTCTTATATTTTTGGGTCGCCCTTTTCTAGCCTCAGAAAAACTCAGCAATGGTTCATCCAAAGAGCTCCCTATTGCTCCTTGAATTTCCACTATTGCTCTTCGAGTTTCCATTGCCTCCAGCTCCATCTGTTTCCGCTGTTCCTCAGACTCTTGTTCAAATTCCTTCTCTATGACACCCTCCTCTATAGCTAACACTGAAGATGTACGTGGAGATGCTGGACCAGTTTTAAGGATAAAATTCTTAAATAAAATAAATAAAATTAAATAAATAAAATTCTTCCGCTTTTTCAACAGTATTTAATCGGTATCTCTCTCCTTAGTATCTCAGTATTATACCAACTGGGGCATCCCATCTAAATGGAATCTGTTGCTTCTTCAGCTCAGTCACCAAAAATCCAAAATCTTTTCTATCTCTTAACATCTTAAGTGGCAATTCTTTATAAATCCCAATCTCCTTTCCATCCCCTTGAACAGTAGAAATGAAAGACTTGCAAAATATCATTTCTCATTCTTCTATCTGTAAAGTAGATCACCACATCTCTAGGCAAGTTCCTTTGTCTTGCCACCCGAGAATTCACTCTGTAGACTTTGTCAATCTTGCACAGAACATCTTCAGGGTTAACCTTTAGCATCACAGCAAGGGCATCAGCACAAACCATTCTCAAATCCTCTCTGTTGTTTTCTTTATTCCTCTCAGTCTTAAAGCAAATTCCATAAATCTGAATTGCATCATAGTTACTTCATTTTCAATTCTTTGAGTTTTATTGTCCACATTAGCAATTTTATTGTCAGCTTCCCTCATTTTAGATTCAAATTCTGAACTGAGTTCAACCACTTTTTTATCAATCTCAACAACCGCTTCTGACAAACCAGTAACAACTGTCAAAATATCTCTTTTCATCTTATCATACTTTTCTTGAACCACCTCTTTAATTTCCTGCTGAGACTTTTCAAATTTCTGCTGGGACTTTTCAAATTTTTGGTCCATTACTTCAATTTGGTTCATCAGAGCCCCAGCAATAAATTCCTTCAAATCCTTAAATCCAGTCTCCTTTTCTTGGCTCTGAATCTGTGTCTCTGACTGCTCTTTTCTTTGGTGGGTAGGGGAGCCCCCCCCCTGCAGCTTTAGGAGCTGGTTTGGTCTGCTTTGAAGCCATATTTCTATGCAGTCTTATTCTGTCTAAGAAAGAGGTCTTCCCCCCTTTTCCACCACAGAGTCCTTTTAAAAACTTCCCCAGCTTCAATCAGATTTGTAAAGGAGATAGAACAAATTGAAATCACTTTAAAAAAACTTTTCTCTTTTCTTCTAACAAACGCTGTTGCTTTAAATACTTTAATACAGGTTGAAACACATAGGCATTTCCACTTTCACTTTCAGCTTTTTTCCTCCGCTGAAGTCGGACGCCATTTTAATTAACTTTCAATCTTTCTGCATTCTTAAGTTTATTGACAGGGCTAGCATGAATACTTGCGTTTTTAGTTAAAAGTCCCGGTTTCACCCTGCTTGATTTAAAAGGTTCGGTTATTTTTCTCTGCTGAAGTTGGTCGCGTTGTCTAGCTCTGCTGAAAGCAGAGTTGTCCCCGGAGTCTGGAGCCTCGGCGAGCTGAATAGGGAGCCTCACCCTGCTTCCTCCCCAGAAGCAAAAAAGACAGTCTGGGGGCTTCGCAAGGGGCTCTACCTGGTCTCGCCGGCTCTCCTCACGTTTCCTCAGGAACATGGAGTTTTTCAAGCCGCCTCTCAACTGTAGAGGCAGCTCTTTTCAGGCGGTGGGGCTGGCGGTCTTAAAGAGACCGTCTGGCAACGACGGCGGCCCACGGTAGCCTTTCTGACTGGCACAAAATGGGCACAAAATTTTGAAGAGTCGGTAATGGTGGAAACCTGGGAAACGATTTGGGTTAGAAATGTGAAATTTATGCAAGCATAAAACTTACGAGAGAATTTTTATAAAATGTTTTATAGATGGCATTTGGATCCAAAGAAATTAGCCTGTATGTATCCGAACTTACAACCTAAATGTTGGAGATGTGACTGTCTTGATGCTACTTATTTTCATATTTGGTGGACATGCAAAAAAGTTAAAGCAGTTTGGATAAAAATATGGTGGATTATACAGAACGTTCTGAAAAAAAGGATACAATTTACTCCACAGTTGTTTTTGTTAGGTATTGTACAAAACTGTATGGTAATAGAAGCTAATTTGATTTTGAATTTAATAACTGCAGCAAGACTTCTGGTGGCGCAGTACTGGAAGAAGGAAGACCTACCATCTATTGAAGAATGGACATTAAAAGTAACAAACTTAGCACAAATGGCTAACATTTCAGCATATTTAAAAGACTATTCAAATGAAAAATTTAGGTTGGAATGGAAAAGACGGATAGAATATATTCAAGGCAAATACAAGACAAAAAATTACAAATAGCTTTTGAATAAAGAATGGGTTAAGAGAGTTTTATAAAGTATTTAACATTAGACTAGTAAAAGGGAGTTAAAAGTTCAAGAGGGTGATAGCATACTATAGATTATTAGCATATTAGTTTATGATTGTTAAATGTGATACCTGTATTTTGCTTTGGGAAGTGGGGGGGGGTTAGGGAGGGTAAGGGGGGAATGGGAGGGGGGAAGGGGAAATATATGTAAAACTTAAAAAAAATTTCAATAAAAAAAAAGAAGCTTCTGGAAGTGAATCTATATGCTAAGCTGTCCAAATGCGAGTTCCACCAGATCCGGCTGGATTACCTGGGTTATTGAGTATCGAGCAAAGGGGTGGAAATGGACCCAGGGAAGATGAAAACCATCCTAGAATGGCAGGCCCCTCAAACCCATAAACAACTACAAGTTTATTAACTTCTACAGGCATCCAGTTCTTTGTGAGAATAGCCTTGCCGATCACAGAGCAGGGAAAACAGGGAAAACGACCAAGCCTGCCACTCTAATGGGCAATGGAATGCCAATAGGCATTCAAAACTATGAAAAGGTTATTTGCAAAGGAACTGGTTCTGAAGCAACTAAATCCAATAAACCTTTTGTGATTCAAGCTGATGCCAGTGACATGGCCATAGGAGCCATCTTTCTCCAGAGAAATGAGGAGGGGAACCTGCGACTGTGTGCCTACACCTCCCAAAAACTCACTGACATGGAGACACTGGACCCTATGGGAAAATGAGACTTTTGCTGTCCGGTGGGCACTATTGACCTAGCACCACCTCTTGGAGGGGAGTAACATACCGTTCAAAGTGTGCATTGACCATAAAAATCTGGAGGCACTTAGAGCTCCTCACAAACTCTGACCAAAGCAGGTTCAGTGTGCACAATACTTCAACCGATTTAATTTCACCCTAAAATATGTACTGGGAGGAAAACTCTTTCTGGCTGATGCCTTCTGGAGCATGCTTTAGTACAAGAACAGTTGGGAGGAGGTGGTTAATGCAATTATTTTCCTACCTCAAAAAGCAGCCCAGGTGGCCATGAGATGACAAGCCACATGGCAACTGACTACACCAGCGGAGGAACTGATCCAGAAACTCAAAATCAAGATACAAAGCAATCCTTGGTTCAAGGAGCACCCACAGCGCTTGACCGTTAGAGATGAGCTGGCCTGAAAGGGGACTAAATTATATGTCCCTAACAGCCTGTGGATGTAGGTCCTACAAAGGAACCCTGACATCAAGCAAGCAGGGCACTTTGGGTTCCTGAAAACCCTGCACCTGGTTAGGAGACAGTTTTGGTGGCCAGGGATGAAAAAGGACATTGAGAGCTATGTAAAGTTGTGCAACCTGTGCAATGATGAAGAAAAGACCAGGAAAGCCCCCTGGGTTGCTGCAGCAAGTAGCTGAGCCCACCTGGCCCTAGGAAGATCGCAATGGACTTCATAGTTGAGCAGCTGTACAGTAAGCCTGAATAGGTGGCTTAGTGGCTAAGACACTGAGCTTGTCGATCGGAAAGGTTGGCAGTTCGGCGGTTCGAATCCCTAATACAGGTCTCCTGCATGAGCAGGGGGTTGGACTAGATGTCCTCCAAGGTCCCTTCCAACTCTGTTACTATGAATACCATGATTTGGACAGTGATTAACCTATTTTCCAAGCAGGCTCATTTCATTGCCTGCCCCGGATTACTGTCCATCCGCAAACTAGTGAAGTTGTTCTTGAGGCATATCTACCAATTGCATGGGGACCCATACAGAATTATTTCAGTTCAAGGGGTCCAATTCATGGCTAAGTTCTTAAAGTCCATTGGGTCCTCCCAGGGGCTTAGTTCCACTTTTCATCCAAGTACCAATGGGGTGTCAGAGAGAACCAACAACATGGAGCAGTACCTAAGATGTTATGTCAACTACCAGCAAAATAATTGCGCAGAACTACTGCCGTTCGCTGAAGTAGCATATAATAACCCAGTGCACAGTAGCACAGTGCTTACTTCCTTCAAGTGGTCAACCAGGTAGACTTTATCCCCATCCAGAATATCCCCAGGACCTCCCTCTTCTATTAGTCTAAAGGAGTGCGTTAATTCATTGAAGAACGCATGGGGAATGTAAGACAAGCGCTGACAAAAGCAACAGAAGCTTAGAAAGAGCAGGCTAATAAGAGACAGGCCCCACAGAGACCCTTCCAGTTGGAGGAGAAGTTTTATCTCTCCACAAATTACTTAAGGCTAAAGTTGCCCTGCAAAAAAACCTAGGTCCTAAGTTTTAGGGTCATTCCAGGGTGAAATGTTACCGGTTAGGTCCGGTTCATCCGAACCGGTAGTAAAAAAGGCTACTGGTTCACTGAACCAATAGTAAAAAATGAAAAAAAAAGTTCCGACGATCAGCTGAGCAACACACAATTGTTGGAACTTTTTTTTTTACTTTTTAAGCATTTTTTTACTACCAGTTCAGGCGAATAGGTAGTAAAAATGCATTTAAAAGGTAAAAAAGGGCTCCAACGATCGTGAGCCACAACTGTGACCATCGGAGCCTCTTTTTTTTAGCCTTTTAAAAACATCTTTTTACTACCTATTTGCCTGAGCCAATAGTAAAAAAATGCTTTTAAAAGGTAAAAAAAGACTGACAATCACAACTGTGGCGCAAGATCATTGGAGCCTTTTTTTACCTTTTAAATGTTTTTTTTTTAATGACTGGTTTGGGTGAGCCAGTCATTAAAAAATGCCTTAAAAAGGTAAAAAAAAAAAGCTCTGACGATCATGCGCCACAGCTGATCAGCCCCTGCCCACTGTTCTACTTATCTTTACAAGCCTCCTTCTGGTGTGCGCTATGCAACTGCCCCTGCATCTCGCATTTGGTGCATAGTGCACACTGTGTATGCACGTGTGCAGCATGCATTTGGCACACAGCACTCATGCACAGCCAGCAAACTGCTAGTAAACTGTTTCAGATTTCACCACTGGGTGATTCCCCATCAGAAAAGTAATCAGTCCAGTTATCGTGGAACTAAATTCCCCCATCTTTTGGGGAAGGTGCACTCAGTATTCCAGAGTAGCTTGTTAAAACCGTAGTTGGCTCTACATTGAAACTGATAGCTTCAATGGCACCAAAGCCCATAGTGGTATAAGGGGAGACCCATTATGAAATAAAGCAGATTTTAGATTTTAGGCTTTATAAGGGGAAGTTACAATATTTAGTGCAAAGGAAAGGATATCCTTTATCAGAGGCCACCTGAGTTAAGAGCACCAATGTGAGAGCAAACAGGCTAGTAAAGAAATTACATGATAAGAACCCTCAAAAACCCAAAGCATCAATAGATGGGGGGATGACTGAAAGGGGTTTATTTGCTGTTTGTGATTCATATCTTACAGATGCTCTTTTCCACATAAGAGGAGAAGACTATTAACTCTCGAAACGACTAGCTAAAGCCATATTTTTCTTGCTTCATTTCTTAGTTGCCATACTTATGGGGGGGGGGGGGACTTATGGAATGTAGAATGTTTTCCTCCAATGTGCCAGACATAACAATAAGGCTCCTGAGAACCAAGGCCAGAGAAACATGTCCTAGCAATGGTAGGAGTGAGTGTTGAGAAATTCATCACCTGCTTGCTTGGCTAACATGACCTGTGAGGTAAGGGGGGTTGACAGTATCTATTCTTTAATTATACCAAAGATGTGGGAATTATTCAGTGTTGGCTTCACCTTTGACCATGCCAATATGATGCAACCAATAAACAGGATTTTTGAGGAAGCCAAGGCCTCAAAGTCTTGAGTTAGTTGGGAGCATTACTTGGAACCATGACATCCAGTTTGAAATATTTCTCTCCTTTTTTGAATGAGAAAGGGCAATTTATTCCTACTCTCTCTTCTCTCATGCTGCCTCTAAATATTAAATGCAAATATAGTTCCTGCACTGCTGCTGGGATATCTGATTTAACTATACCTTTCATCATCGCTGTATGTGACAGAAACATGCAGAAAATTGAAACTGATCATGCCTGCCAGTATTACTGCTACCTGCCAAGTAGGTATCAGAATGAGCCATTTGAATTCATTAAAAGACCGCATGCATTGCTGGGGACGAAGGATGCCTGACCCACTGCCAGAGAAACACAATTGTTACTGGAAATTGTAATACCTGATTTTTACTTCATCTAGAATTGAAGTTCTTCTGGCAGGTTTTCTGGCAGGTGTGAGACCTAAGATATTGGTTTACCGAACTGTGCAACTGTCCAACAGACACATATTATCATTGGTCTGATATTGTTTGGCTTATCAGTTTTTGCAAGGATAATATTTCTTGCAGCATCCCATATAAAGAGGGATGACCCCTCTAATGGCAGGAGATAATCTTTGGGCAATTGTCAGGGTTTTGTATGTGAAAACCAGAAGCAGATGGCTGAGATTTTCTGTGTAAGAAGCTAATAGCAGTGTTTTCACAAAATGAGCATCTCAGAGCTGTATTAACCAATACATGTATGCTGTGGAACCAGACTTAACTTGCTGCTAGAACATCATTATGCAATAAAAATTCACATGGTTTCTTTGTAGCTGCCCACATAGGCTCTAGAGAGCCAAAAGCAGAAGAAAAAGAGGTGTGTTTCAGCATCTATCCATCCTAACATGGCAGAAAACCAGGTTTTGCTCCTGGGCCCCAGCAGGTATTTGAAATATTGTAATCAGAAGTTAGCTATCCAGCATTCCCATCTGCTCGAAATTCTCTCCTTCAACTGCCCCTATAATCCAATTCTTTACTAAAATAAGATGTGCCAGAAGTTCAATGTCGACGAAACCTTGAAATGCCTCCTCCCTAACCAAACTTTTCCTGGGGGTGGGGGTAGCAAAAGAGAATGACACAGAGAAATAAAAGTGAGCTCCTGGGTAAATGTGAACATTGTACTGTTGAGGAAAATCCGACCAATCACATACATAGCCATTACAGGCCAGTGGTGATATGTAGGCTTTAAACATTTATTCTTGTGGAGACCTTTGTACTCTTTTTTGTAATATTTGGATTTTTTGCTAATATATATATGCAAAACCCAACAGAAATAAATTTGCTTGTGTATGATATCACATTCATGAAGACATTGGATGCCTAGAGATAAGTACTATATTTCAAACTAATCATATTGCTAATCATGTTGCTTCTCTGCACCCTTCCCTTTGGTTTGAATGATATCACTACCATACTTGATAAATACTGTTTCCCCCAAGAAATTGTTGTGTTTTCTGAATAAGTTGTCCTGTTATTCATTTCCACTGATGAAACAAGTTTTGAGTGAAAGTTTGGAGGTGTGAGCTCAAACTACAGTGTACTCATGATTGAAATTTACAAAGGCTATGAAATAAGGTAAGAGTTTACAGTGGTAGGATGGGTGTAGATACCACTTTCTGTATTTGCAATTCTACTTTGAAAGCCAGCTTGACATAGGACTTAAATCTATTAGATTAGCAATTGGGAAACCGCCAGTTCTAGTCCTGTCTTACAGAAAGCAGCTTGGAACTCTCAGTCAGTCTTTTTTTCTCTCTTCTTTCTTTCTTGTCCTAGGAAGAAGGTGGCATTGGCAAATCATGTCTGAAAAATGTTGCCAGGAAAATTGCCAGGAGTTATCTAGATAGTTTCTAGGGATCAAGACTGGTTTGAAGTGATAAAAATATTTTCTTTTAGCAGTATAAGCAAATGGCATTGGGTATGATATTCTTTTCTTCCCTCCTGTCACTCATCTGTTGGCTATTATGTTTAATTCTTCATTTTGTCTATGGAAGGACATAATATTATAATGTAGCATGCTTTGGAAAAGCATCCTGAATAGAAAAAAAAAGCAATTTTCCACAATAGCCATAACTTCTTTTCTTGAAGTATCCTGAAACACTGGAAGAGTACGCTATCTAAAGCTATTATGGTGAATTTTAGAAGACCAAGAGGAGTAACCTGATGTTTTGTTTTCCTAACTCTGTCTTAAAAGAATTGAAATAAATCTTACAGAAACTTTTATCATCCAAAATAGGGATCATTTTGCTTCAGCCTTATATGAACCAGCTAACTATTCATCTGAGGTTGGCCTGTCAGCATCCTTAACAGTATGAACAGGAATAAAGTCACTGAGATGTTAGATGAGGAGCCAGCCTCACTGATTATCCAGGCTTTGATTAATCAAAGCATTGCCGAATCATTGGGCTGGTCTTGAATTAACTCCTAGCTGTGTACTGTTCCATGAACTGCCCTGACTGTTTTCTTTTAAGAACTTGAAATTATGGTTCTTCTGTAAATACTGAAGCAGTATCTGCAGACAGTGGGGCTTTCGTGCAGCTTATATTTGGGTTTCAAATTCATACCATGCATACTTGGGAAATAAGGCTAGAAATAAATTCTCCCAGTCTACACCAGAAGGGACTCATTAGGAATATTTGGAATGGAGTTAAGAATGTAAAGCACATGCTTAATGTGTCTCAGAAAACACACCAATAATTGTCTGCTTTATACATATATTAACTTTGCTTATGGAAGTGATTCCACTGATTTTAGTATAAAATTCTGGCAAACCAGGCTTAACATCTCTCCCTCCCTCCCTCCCTCCCTCTCTCCCTCCCTCTGATTTGGAATTCTACATCATTATACTAACTGTGAAAGAGCATAGAAATATACTAGCAAATATAAATAAGATGGATAATAGTGCATTGACATTAGTTAATGAAGGTACAAAAAAGAATGGAAGTGTTATCCTGAATCTAATATCATATAACTGGATACCATTAGGCAATTGAACTTATCCTATTTTGGACTAATGAATTTCCTCTCCCAGCAGTTTCTTGTAGACTAGGGGTTTCAAACTTGATTTCATTGAGATCTGGATCAGCATTGTGGTTGTCCTCTGGGGGCCTAGGGGGAGGAGCATGGCTAGGATGGCCACGGCTGACTGGGCATGGCCAGATCAATGCCACTCACGTGGGGGGCACCTGTGGGGGCCGGGCAGTGTTGGTGAGGGAATCAGGGGTTTCTGGCAGGTGGGGTGGTGGCCAGGAGGCTCATCCCATGGGATGAGATGTGGCAAGGCAGGGGATGGGTCAGCTGCACCCGGAAACCATCAACCATCCTGCGCTTGCCACCTTGGTGTGTGGGAACCGATGGTTTCCGGGTGCAGCTACAGCCTGCTGGCCCCTCAGCTGGTGCACTCTGTGGCTCTGGAGTCTGTGCCATCACCAGACTGATTGTCCAAGCAGCAGGAGCAGCTGCAGCATCCGCAGCAGGTGGTGGCAGGGGGGAGGCACATGATGTGGACCGTACTCCATCCCTCTGTCTGTTTTGGCTTGTGGTTGGAGAGCAGGTTGCCACTGGTCATCTTCTGCCTCCTTTCAGGTCTTGCCCTTTGCCTGCACATGGATCCTGTTCCCCTTGCACACCCGACACACCTCGGCCCCATGGCAGATCTTCCCAGCCTGAAGGAGGTGAAGCAACCAATTAGAAAGGCTGAGTAGAGGTGGGAGAGGACATCCAGGCTCAGCAGGTAACACAGCCACCACAAGCAGGGAAAGCTGGATCCCCATCAGCGACATGGCTGCCCAGGCCCAGCAAAGATGGGGGAGAGGAATGCTTTCCCCACACATGGTGGCCACATTTTGCCTGATGGGCATGGGCATGGTCTACCATCTCTACTCACTCTTTCTAGCTGGCCACTTCATTTCCTTCAGGCTGGGTGGGTCTAGTGCTCTGGATGGCAACGGCAGCAGCCTAATGGACCTGTACAAGCTGCTGGTGGCCTCGTGGTGGCAGCAGCAGCTCACAGCATTGCTGATGTGCATCAAGTGTGTGAGGGGAATGCGCTCCATGCGTGGGCCAAGGGTAAGACCCATGAGGGGGCCGGGGAGATGACCAGTGGCAACCTGCTTTCCAACCGCAAGCAAAAACAGATGGGATGGAATAGGTGGGCCAATGGTGCACAGCAGCCACCCCACTCTGTGCCTCACCTTGTCTCAGCTTGCACCAGCAGCAGTAACTGTTGGCAGAGGCACAGGGTGGAGGCCTGCTGGATGTGCTGGGAAGCTGCTTGCCCCATCCCAGTCACATGGGATGAAGTACGTGCATTTTGTGGTCCGCATCATGTGCCATCCAACTGAATGTGCCTGCTGCCAGTGCCTCCACCGCCATGCCTGGAGGGCCAGCCCAGTGTTTGTAGTGGGCTATGGAGTTCCTGCTGCTGGACACCTCCCATCATGTGCATGTGCACAAACACACCCACATGTGAAAGGCCAGCAAGTAGGGCATGGAGACACTGGTGCAGGCACAGCACTGCTGCTGGCATCCATCCAGGCCAAAGCACGGCCAACCTTAGATCCACAGCACTGCCTCGGCCAACCTTAGATCCACAGCACTGCCTCAGCCCCACCCCCTGAGACAGCGAGCGTGTGAGGGCTGGCATCCTGGATGAAAATGAAGTATTCAGAACACAGTCCGCCAGAGACGCCAGGCCCCATACGCTTGCTCGCCACCTCCTGTGTGCATGCCCAAGGGGTGGGGCTGAGGTGGCGCTGCGGATCTAAGGCAGGCCACAGTCCAGCCCAGTTGGATGCCACTAGGTTGCAGAACAGTACTTGGTCATCCTGGGATGGGTTGAGGCCCCGCAAGCCAGTCCTTTGCTGGGGACCACCACTTGGGCCAGATCTGGCCCATGGGCCTTGAGTTTAACACTCCTGTTGTAGACATTTAATAAAGGGGGAGGGAATGGCAGAGAGCCTTGGGCATCACACACCAGAATGGCCAAAGGTTCAACCTCTCATCCTCTACTAGTAACAACCAGATCTATCTGCTCAGGAAGAAATGGAGCCCCATAACACTACAGTTCCAAACTTTACAATCAGACAGACAGAGTAACAGAGTTGGAAGGGATATTGTAGGTCATCTAGTCCAACCCCCCCACCCAAGCAGGAGACCCTACACCATTTCTGACAGATGTTGCAGTCCAGTCTATTCTTGAAAGCTTCCAGTGATGAAGCACCCACATCTTCTGAAGGAAAGTGGTTCCACTGGTTGATTGTTCTCACTGTCAGAAATGTATCCTTATTTCCAAGGTTGAATCTCTCCTTGATCAGTTTCCATCCATTATTCCTTGTCTGCCTTCAGGTGCTTTGAAAAATAGTTTGACACCCCTCTTCTCTGTGGCAGCCCCTCAAATATTGGAACATTGCTATCATGTCTCCCCTGGTCCTCATCACTAGACTAGCCATGCCAAGTAATTCAACCATTCATTGATTGTTTTAGCCTCTAGTCTCCTAATCGTCTTGGTTTGTTTGTTTGTTTGTTTGTTTGTTTGTTTAGCCACCTATTCGTCCATGACGACTCAAGGCACCTTACAGAATATTAAAAAACCACATTTAAAAAACAATAAAACTCATAAAAAAATCAAATAAATTAATATAATAAAATCACCCCTGAGCCCCACCTCCCACCCCAATGACAGCTGATCACATGAGCCATTTAATGGGCTCCATCCCGCTCTGGACTCCCCAGGCCCACTGGCAGAACCAGGTCTTCAGCACCTTCTGGAAGTGAATTAGGGTGGGGGCCATTCTAATCTCTGGGGGAATGATGTTCCAAAGAGAGGGAGCCACCATGGAAAAGGCCCTTCTTCTGGATCCCACCAGGTGTATCTCCCTTGGGGACAGGACCCATAGCATTCCCGTCTCCCTGCTCTAATGGGTCAGGTAGATGTGACCAGCAAGATATGGTCCCTCAGATAACCTGATCCCAAGTAATGAAGGGCTTTAAAGGCGACAACCTGCGCCTTGAATTGCACCCAGAAGCAAATTGGCAGCCAATGCAACTCCCACAGGAGAGGTGATACATGTGCACATCGGGGTCTCCACAAAACCGTGCAGGCCACTGCATTTTGCACCAACTGGAGCTTCCAGATGCTCTTCAAGGGCAGCCCCATGTAGAACGCATTGCAATAGTCAAGACAGGAAGTGACTAAGGCATGGGTGACTGTGAGTAGGGATTGCCAGTCCAGGAAAGGGTATAACTAGCACACAACTCACAGTTGCGCGAAGGTCCTCCTGGCTGCAACCATCACCTGCTCTTTGAGCAGGAGTCGTGAGTCCAGGAAAGCCCCTAGATTATGCACAACGTCTGTTTGAGGTAGTGCCACCCCATCCAAGACCAAAGATGGCAATTCTCCCTGAGCCAACGAAACCCAAACCCAGAGCCACTCGGTCTTGCCAGGGTTTAGTTTCAATCCAATTGCTTCCCATCCAATCCCTAACAGCCTCCGGGCACTGCAAGAGGGAGGACATGGCATCACTTAACTCACCACGGGCTGAGACATACAGCTGAGTATCATCAGCATATTGGTGATACCTCAGTCCATAGTGATGGATGATCTCATCCAGCAGCTTCATATAAATGTTGAACAGGAGTGGAGAGAGTACCGAGCTCTGTGGCACCCCACATAGCAGTGGGTGAGGGCTGGATCTCTCTCCTATCAGCACTGACTGAGAGCAATTGCATTGGAAGGAAATGAACCAGGATAGCACAAGACCTCCCACTCCCATCCCCTGAAGCCGCTCCAGGAGAATACCATGGTTGATGGTATCGAAAGCTCCCAAGAGATCAAGTACAGCAAGGATGGATACACTACTCCCATCCCGCTCCCACTGGAGATCATCCAAAAGTGCAACTAATGCTGCATCTATCTCAGATCCAGGCCTGAATCCTGACTGGTAGGGGTCAAGATAATCCATTTCATCCAGACACCTCTGGAGGTGTTGCACAACCACCTTCTCGACAATTTTCCCCCAAAAGGGAAGATTGGAGACAGGTCAGAAATTATCCAACTGGGTGGAGTCCAGTGATGGCTTCTTAAGAAGAGGGTGGACCACAGCTTCCTGAAAGTGCTGTGGTACTGCTGCCTCCTGTAGGGAAGCATTAATCACAGCCAGAGTCCTCCTGCCTGTCAACTCCTGGGAAGCTTTCACAAGCCAGGAAGAACATGGTCTAATACACAGGTGCTTGCACGCATATTCCCTAGGATCCTGTCCACTTCCTTGGGAGCAACAGGGTCAAACTGTTCCCAGATAACAGGGCAAGGACCTGCCTCAAATGCTTCCATCAGACCAGCAACCATGCTAGCATCTAACTGGGAACAAAGTCGAGTGATTTTGTCTTCCAGAAAATCTGCAAACTCCTCAGTTCATCCCTTCAGGTGGATCTCAATCTCCTCCTTCCCCAGGAGTAGGTGGCTCACCTTAAAGAGAGTCGCTGGGTAATTATCTGCAGATGCAATTAGTGTAGAGAAGTATTCACACTTCGTCACACAAATCGCCATAAGGTAGGCCATAGTAGCAGCTCTTACCCATGTTCAATCGAGTTCATCCAGTCTTCCACCAGCGGTGCTCTAGTTGTGTCCACTCAGTTCCTTTGTATACCATGAGGCACAGCGAGGTCTACAGGTGAGAAGAAGTCACATGGGTGCAATTCTATCCAGAGCCTCAGTCACCTTCCTCTTCCAAACAGGGACTAAGAGCTTGGCTGGACTCACAGTAGATCTGCAGTTATAACCCCCAGCTCCTTCTGGAACCCATCCAGGTCCATTAGTCAATGGGGGTGGACCAATCTAATAGGTCCTGCCTCCCTCTGGGGGTGGGCTACATCTCTTGAGAAACTCATTGCCACCAGACTGTGAGCCAATCAAGGGGACCAAGGACAGGTCCACCAATTCCAGGTCACATAGGCATTGCTCTGACAAGAACATCAAATTGGGTGTGTGACCACTATTCCTAGTCGGGCCTTGGATGATCTGGGACAGGCCCATGGAAACCATAGTTTCCATGAAATCTTGAGTTACCTCCGACCCTGATCCCAGGGATGGCAAATTGAAATCCCCCAGAACTATAAGCCTGGGGAAATCCACCGCCAGCCCTGTGGTGAGGTACAGGAGCCCAGGTAGGGAAGCTGCAACGCAGCAGGGAGGCTGGTATAACAGCAGCAATCCCACCTGCTCCCTTGAGCCCAATCTAAGAAAAAGGGTCTCACAACCAGGCACTTGTGGAACAGTGTCCCTGGTGGCTACTAGAAATTCTCTAGGTTGCTCTTCTCTGCACTTTTTCTAGAGTCTCTACATCTTTTTTATAGTATGGTGACCAAAACTGGATGCAGTATTCTAGGTGTGGTCTTACTAAGGCTTTATAGAGTGGTATTAGTACTTCACTTGATCTTGATTGTATCCCTCTGTTAATGCAATTTAGAATTGCATTGGCTTTTTTGGTATATTTAATTGGTTGTCCACTAAGATTCCAAGATCCCTCTCACAGTTACTGCTATTAAGCCTGGTTTCAACCAGTCTATATGTATACTTTTGGTTTTCCTTGCCTAAGTGTAAGAAAACTTAGACTTCACTTTACTTTTCTCTACATTGAATTTCATTTTGTTAGATAGTGCTCAATTAAGATCCATCTAGATCTTGAGCCTATCATCTAGGGCAGGGGTCAGCAATCTTAAAAACTCAAAGAGCCATTTGGACCAGGGGTGAAATGTAAAGTATGTTACTACCAGTTCTGTAGGCATGGCTTGGTGGGGGTAATGTGACTGGGTGGGCGTGGCCAACTTTTTTTTTTAACTTTTCAAAGCATTTTTTCTAATGCTTTGAAAAGCCTCTGGCAATCAGGCAACTCAGCTGGAATCATCAGAGAGGCTTTTTTAAAAAATCAGGCAACTCAGCTGGGATTGTCAGAGACTTTTTAAAGCATTTTTTTACCACCTCTTCAGCTAAGAGGTTGCAGACAAAAATGCTTTGAAAAGCCTCTGAGGATCCCAGCTGAGCTGCATGATCCTCAGAGGCTTTTTTTTTAACTTTTAAAAGCATTTTTTCATTGGAAGAGGTTATAGAAAAAATGCTTTTAAAAGAAAAAAAAAGCCTCTGATGATTGTGTGACTCAGGTTGAGGGGGTGAACATGGTGGGGGGAGGGGTTGCAGGGATTTTTGCTACCGGTTCTCTGAACCACCCACCACCATTGCTACCGTATTGGGTGATCCGGTCCGAACCGGGAACATTGCACCTCTGATTTGGACCCATTTCCCATAGGAAAAAAAAACACTGGGAGCCACAAAACCTGGGTGGGCATGGCCAAATCGATGTCACTCACTCCCACCCAGTCACATGACACACACACACACACCCAGCCATGGCTACCCAGCCAGTCATTAGGGCAGAGAACCAGTTGTTAAATTATTTGCCACGCCTATCCCCCATCCCCCTCTCTCCCTCCCTCCCTCTTTTTCCACTATTTCAGCACCCCTGGAGAAATTAAGATTTCAAGTACAACTAAACTTTAGCTCTCAGGTATGTTCAAAGACTTTTTGCTGTTATATCAAAGGAAAGAAAAGTATACTAGAAGATCAATGGGAGTGGGGGAGAGAAACCAGGACATGGAATGCTTGATGGGTAGAGAGATGAGACTGGCTCCTGGGGCATCTTCTTCAGGTCCCCTTCAAGTGTAATGCAGTAGCCTCTGGAGGGCCATCACATCTTCCTTCCTTCCTTCCTTCCTTCCTTCCTTCCTTCCTTCCTTCCTTCCTTCCTTCCTTCCTTCCTTCCTTCCTTCCTTCCTCCCTCCCTCCCTCCCTCCCTCCCTCCCTCCCTCCCTCCCTCCCCCTCTCCTCTGATTTCACCTTCCTTCTTTCCTTTCCTTCCTTCCCTCTTGGAAAAATTATCCTGTCTTCTCTATCAAGGCCACTCCACCACAAAAACATACCCCCTTCCCATCTCTTTCCTTGAAAGCTGATTTTATTATTTCAACCCAAAGTAAGATTTTTAAAAAAGGAGATTTGGGACTCTGATAAGAAACTATATGGGTCTGGAAAGACCACAGGTTCTTTTGGAAATGAAAATGTAGTAAGAGGTGTTTTCTCTGTCCCAAACCAAGAAGTAGAAACAATTGCGAAACTCATATTTAATCCTGTATATTATAGCAATAGCACTTAGATTTATATACCACTGCTTTTATAGTCCTCTCTAAGCGGTTTACAGAGTCAGCAAAACAGCCAAACTGCAGCTAGCAGTCAGCTGAAGTAGCTTGCAGTGCTGCACTCTAACCACTGTGCCACCTTGGCTCTTATGCTTTATGGTTCATCATTGTTAGTATTTATTAAAGAATCCTGTGTAGTTTAGAAGCTCTCAGCAAAAATAACAGCAGCTATTGCTTGTGGCTGAAGCTATCCCAGGCTGTTATTTACACAGACATTCCGCCCCCCATACTATTTTTATTCCACTTTCTCTGGGTCCTTGGGAAAGGAATGGCATCTTTTCCCCATCTCCATCTTTAATAATCAGGACTTTCCACTGGAGGGATATTTAAGTACACAATTTGCAGAGTGTCTCTCCTCCCCCCCCGCCCCAGATATAAAACAGGATTCAGAAATGTGAACCAGGAAACCAAGGGGGGAGTCCCTCTGGACTTGGGGAAACAGAGAGAGAGGGAGGGTTGGAAGGGCTACCAGTCTGAAGCAATATAACTTATGCACTCTAATTGGGGGAAAGAAGACTAATATAGGGGAGGTATGGGGAAAAACTTCAGGTTCTAATACATCATTAGGTCTGAATATAAACAATACAATGAATTACTGTAAATTAATTAGTCTATCAAATAGAGTCTGTCAAAACAAATGTCACTCTTGTAAGTATTTAAGCAAGGATTAAATATTAAGTTATTCAAATATTTCTATTCACTGAAAGTTCTATTACCCTTAATTAGATCAATTCTTTCCTAAACAGTCATCCATAGAATTAAATAGATATAGGTAGTACAATGGGTTAATTAGTCTATCTGATAGGATCTATCAATACACGTATCGCTAATATGAATAGATAAGCAAGGATTAAATATTAAACTATACAGATATTTCTATTTACTTAAAGTTCTATTACACTTAATTAATTAATTATTTCCTAAGCAATCATCCATGGAATTAAATAGATATAAGTAGTACAGTAAGTTAATCAATCTATCTACTAGAATCTATGAAATCAAGTATCACTAATGTAAATAAATAGGCAAGGATTAAGTATTGAACTGTTCAAATATTTCTATTTACTTAAAGTTCTATTTCCCTTAATTAATTAAATCCTAGAAGATCAACCATATAGTTAAGTAAATATCAATTATTAAGAATCCTATTATTGCTAAATATTGATCAGAATTTACACTTATTTAGGAAAATTGATCCGATATAAATATAAAGTATAGTTATTTTGCAGTTGATATACAGTTCTTTTCCACTCTTACGTGCAACGGTTCTTGTGAAAAAGTTCTTATATTGTATTGTCTTTAATGTCTCTCAGTCTCTCAGGCTTCTCAAATCACCACAAATCTATTATAGTCCGCTAGTATTGCATCACTCTCATTCACTTTCACTGCTTCGATGGCACTGCCACTCTCACTTGCACTCTCACTGTTTTTTTAATCTTCTTGTTGTTTTCTTTCTGGATCTTTTCGCCTGTCACGCTGTGGATCTTTAATCAGTTCCAGATTCCTTTCCTCTCTATTTAGTTCAAATTCAAAGTCCGATCTTACTCTGCTGCTTGTAAAGTCTTTTTAAAGTTTCTCGATCTGAGCAGTCTCTCTCTTTTTTTGCGCAGTCACTGTCAGTCAGTCTTCTTCTGCCCTTGTAGTCTTTCGTCGCCGCTTTCCACCTTCTTGGGGGTCACAAATTCTCTGCAAACCACTTCTAATGCAAATTATCACTGTGCTTTCCTCCGTCGCTTTTGTCTCGATCAGCTTTCAAACTGGATACAGTTGCAATTCTTTTGTTTGATCTCCGTCTCCCTGCTGTGTGGCTTTCAACGCTTCAGGCCAGCCAGGATGGCTGTTTTTTCCCCCCCTGAAATTAGGAGAGTTCTCCTGAACCTTCGGGGTGGTTGCCTTCCCTCCCGAGGTCTTTGGAGATTCCTCCTTGTTCTATTGATCTCTCCAAGATCAATAGCGCCCGAATCGGCTTCCTAAAGGGGAATCTCGGAGTTTCAAGAACAGAGCCCTGCTCTCTAGCTCCAAACGTGCTGGGATCGCCACCGGGTATACAGAAAATGGATGATAAGATAGAAAAGATTCAACAGAACATCGCCAATAATGAACAAAGGATCCAAAAAACGGAACTCAAAATGGAACAGACAATAAAAAAAAGTAGAAAGGCTGGAATACCAACAGTTGACAAGTAATCGAGAGACGGAAGACGCCCTTACATTTCTCGAAATGGAAAAAGCATCGTTTTATTTAAGGTTCCAGAACATCACAGAAACCAAGGAGGAAGACTTAGGAGAGATTATGACAGAGATTTTTGTGGAAATATTACAGAGAGACAAAAACGATATAAGAAGAGATATTGACGAAATTTACAGGGTTCATACTAATTACGCACGAAGGAACAAGCTCCCGAAGGAAGTGCACGTCTGATTTACAAAGAAAACAACAAAAGAGGAGATATATAAGAAAATGAGAAAAGAGGCGATTTACTATAAAGGGAAGGAAATAATAACTTTGAGGCAAATCCCGAGACGCGTGAGAGATCAGAGAAAAAACTATAGCTTCCTTACAACACAATTGAACAAGCATAAAGTAATGTTCCGCTGGCTTTTACCAGATGTTATTTTGATTTCGTGGCAAAATAAGAAAGTAAAGATAGACAACTTAGAAGGAGCCCAGGAGTTTTTTGATCAATATTTTATTATGGAAGAAGACCAAGAGGCCAGAGAGGAACCAGAGAATAGGAGCCAAGATGAACACTCTATAGAAGAAATGGAAGATGACCGAGGGGAAAAGAAGAAACAGGAAAGGAAAAAAATGGAGAGAGAAGGAGCAAGGGGAAAAACGCAAATGGTAACAAGAAACACAAGTAAAAAAAAGGCAATTACTAAATAAGGAGGAAGATGGAACAGGAAATAAAAATAATTTCGATTAATATAAATGGATTAAACGCCCCAACCAAGAGAACCCGGACATTTGCCAAACTACATAAATTGGAGATGGATATAATCAGTCTACAGGAAGTCCACATTAAAAAAACACACCAAAAATTGCTAGAAAATACAAGACTAGGAAATCTTTATACTTCACTATCAGACCAAAAAAAAAGAGGTATTGCGATTTACATCAAGAAGCACTTAAAAACAAAACAAGTATATCAAGACGAAGAGGGAAGAGTTCTAATGATTGAAATACAAACAGAGTCAAAAACAATATTACTGACCACGATTTATGCACCAAATGAAAACCAACGGGCCTTCTATAAAAATTTACATAATAAAATAAAAGATTTAGACTATGAAAATATCTGCCTCATAGGTGACTTCAACGCAATCTTAGACACAGAAAAAGATTATAAGAGCACCAAGAAGAACAAAACCAAGAAAAAAAACCCTACCAGACACTTTTATGGAAATGGCACAAGAACTATGTCTACAAGATGCCTGGAGGGAAGTAAATAAGGAAAAAAAGCAGTATACTTTCTACTCTAATCCACATCTATCCTGGTCTAGGATAGATATGGCGTGGATGACAATGGACCTTAGGAAAGATTTAGACGAAATTGAAATATCCACGAATATATGGGCAGATCATAGTCCGTTAAAAATAACTTGGAAAGGACATCAAATAAAAAAGAGGTGGATGATGAACACTGAAATCTTAAAAGATAAGGATTATATACAAACAATAGAAAAAGAAATGAAAATTTTCTTCGAAATTAATAAAAAAGAGCAAACTTCCACCCAAAACCTCTGGGATACGGCGAAAGCTTACATAAGAGGGCTGACAATAGCATATGTAGCGAAGAAAAACAAAGAACAATGGCAGAGAAGAGAGAAATGGCTGAAAGAACGTAAGGAATATAAACACCAGTTACAGAAGGAACCCCAAAATAAAAGAATCAAAGAAAAAATAAATTTGATAAAACACAAAATAAATTTGAATACACAGACAGAAATAGCCAGGAAAATTAAACTAGTGAAACAAAATTACTTCGAACACACCAACAAGACAGGGCGATGGCTGGCATACAGACTGAAAAAAGAAAAAAAACGGACCATACACCAACTTAAAGACAATACTGGAGAGATACAATATAGAAATAAAGATAAAAAGGATATAGCAAGAGCATTCTTTCAAAAATTATATGAACAAGAGGAACCCCCAGAAGAAGATATTAGACAATACCTAAGGGAAGCCGAAATCAAAGAATTAGAAGAGACGCACAGAGATGCTTTGGACAGACCAATTACAATGATGGAACTTATTGAGGCGAAGAAAAAACAAAAAATAAATAAGACCCCAGGACCTGATGGCATACCAGTGGAGTTCTACAAAAATTGTCAACAATCGGTGGATGAAACCCTGCTTGAAGTATTTAATGATGCAATTATGGAAGCCAAAATTCCAAATTCCTGGACAGAGGCTATTATTACATTAATACCCAAAGAAGAAACAGATCATGCAGATATCCAAAATTATAGACCAATATCTTTGTTGAATGTGGACTATAAATTGTTTACATCAATTATCACAGAAAGAATCAAGAAAATAATTGAAGATTACATACACCCGGATCAAAATGGTTTCATTCCAAGGAGACAACTAAAAAATAACATTAGGCTAATAATTGATGTACTTGAATATTATGAAATGAATGTAGACAAACAATCAGCCTTAATTTTCTTAGACGCACAAAAGGCATTTGATAATCTTAACTGGAAATTCCTCACCCTACAATTGGAAGCTATGAAATTCGGAGAAAAATTTATAAAGATGATAAAAAGAATCTATTCGGTACAGACAGCGAGAATAACAATTAACGGCGACTTAACAGAAAAATTTCCAATATCAAAAGGGGTGAGACAAGGCTGCCCCCTATCACCCCTATTATTCATACTGGCCTTGGAAACCCTCTTAAAGGAAGTCAGACGAGACAACGAAATAATAGGTCTAAAAGCCAAACGAGAAATATACAAACTCCAAGCCTTCGCCGATGATATTGTATTCATTATAGAACAACCAACTATATCTGGCGCCAAGTTGCTAAACAGAATAGAGAAATATGGGAAAGTAGCCGGTCTCAAAATCAACAAACAAAAAACAAAGATATTAACAAAGAACCTCACCAATCAACAAGAAAAACAATTAGAAGATAAATTAGGCATACAAACTACGAAGAAAGTAAAATACCTAGGAATATGGCTGACTAATAAAAGCTCTTCAATAAGAGAAGATAATTGACTTCCGGTGGCGCCTTCCTCGTCGGCGGCGGGCTCCTCCATGCCCGCCGGCATCCCGCCGCGTTAGAGCCGCCTTACAGCTGGCAGGCGGCTCGAACAACCTGCTCCTCAGCGGGAGGAGCAGGCAGAGCTTCTGGGGGTGAGGCAGGGCCCCCTGAGTCGCCCCAGGATTGTTTCGTTTGTCCTGGGGAGGGCTCAGAAGGATGGCCCCCTCTATACCTCCAGAGAAGCTCCGCGACGGGACTGTCCTCCGCTAAGCAATTAGCGGAGCCAGACGCTGGAAGCAACACCACAGTGTCTATGGAGCAAGTTGCAAAAGGAATGAAGCAAGTATGGATTTTTTTTTCTTTTTTTTAACTGATTTTTTTACTGATTTTTTGGAAGAGCAATGAGAGGAGGGGAGAAGGAGAGGGAGAAGTGAAAGTTTCTAAGAAAGTTTTTTTTTTCTAAAATGGCGACTGGTCTTAATTGAGAGAATTGAAAACGGAAGCTTTGAATTGAATGCCTTGCTATGGGAGAGTTACTTAAAGTAAGAAGGATTTTTTTTCCCTTTTTTTTGGATATTTCTTTTAAAAAAAAAACAAGGATTAAAGTAAAGTATGGCAAAGTGAAGTAAAGTATACTAAAGCCATTTAAAGTAAAACAAACATGACTAAAGGAAGGGGGGGCTCCCCCTTGAGCCAGTTAAAGAATAAAGCTGAGATGATGCAATTGCCTGGATTGGCAGAAGGGGACTTAAAAGAACTTATAACAACTCCTTTATTGAGTGTAGCTGATAAAATTAAAAACTCACAGAAGAATCTTATGGATTTGATTGCTGGAAAGCATGACCAATTAAGTCAAACTATTGTTAAAGTAATTTCAGACCTTTCAAATGTGGTGATTGAAATGGAGGAGAAAGTAACTGAAATTAGCAGTGAAATTGGCTCCCAGATTCAAGAAATACAAGAAAGGTTTGTGAAAGCAGAGATTTGTAATCAGACTATACAGAATGATATCATCATGCTTCAAATTAAAACCATGGCATCTGCTATTAGAGTAAGAGGTATTAAAGAAAACCAGAGAGATTTAAAAGCAACTATTGCAAAGGTTTTTGCTGAACTACTAGAGCTTGAGGATGAGATAATTTTTGGTTGTATAGAGAAAATTTATAGAGTCAACTCACGAGTAGCCAAACAAAGGAACTTATCCAGAGATGTTGTTGTCTACTTTACTGATAAAAGGTTGAGAGATGACATCTTACAAAGGTCCTACTCTGCCAGAGTGCAAGTAGAAGGCGAACAAATTAATATTTTTAAAGAATTACCATCGAAGGTTTTAAAGAAAAGGAAAGAATTTGCTTTTTTAACTAAAGAATTGAAGAAAAGTAATATCCCATTTAGATGGGACTTACCAGCCGGTATAATTTTTAGATATCACGGAGTGAGATATTCCTTGAATACTATTGAAAAAGCGGAACATTTTTATAAAAATATTTTTAAGGGAGCTTCGAAAGACCTTAAGAATAAGAAACAAGAAAGAGAGTTTGTAAAAGGTAAACAGAAGGATGAGACTCAAAGAACGAATCAAAGAATGTTAAAAGAACAAGGAGAGCAATCTGGTTTCTTGGAGGATCTTACCATGGACTTCCCAGATGGGAAAACAGACCACATCAGTGAATCTAATTTAGGAGCACCGGACCTTGAACTGCTGGAGCAAGATTCAAGAAATACTATTATTCAAGATGATCAGCAGCAGAGGTCCAATGCTCCGCAAGAAAAGGATGGTGATACCGAACAGCAGGAACCAGATTTTAATGAGGAAATTCGAGAGGTAACTAATGAGTGTCGTAAAGTCCTTCATCAGATTCAGTTGTTTTCAGAAAGCTTGGACAATCTTGGATACCGGTTATAAAATTCCTAAAGTTTATATGGATTTGGATTTATGGATTATAAAGTCTTCATCCTGATTTGGAGTTTCCTTTTTCTTATTCTGAATTGGATTTAACATCTTGAGCAAGTTTAACAGAGGGCTGCAATGGAACTTGTAGTGTTCTGTGATTATCCTATCATAGTTTTTTTTTGGAACTTATAATCTAAGAGCAAGGAATGGAAATGAAAATATCTTACAACCAGAAGGAGTGAATAATAAAGGGCGGCAGGATTTGAAACAGTTGTTATAAGAACATCTGGGAATGCAGCTGCTAGGATTTTTTTTTTCTTTTTGATTTTTTTGTCATTAAGGTTTGGCGGAGCTGCATTGGGGTTTTTTTTTATGCTGTAATAGAATACGCTAGTTTGAATGTTTCTACCTGGAGGAGTGAATATCTTCGTGGTTGGACGTTATCTATATAGTAGCAGTGTTTTGTGATTACCCTATCATGGTTTTTTTTTGGAAATTATTATCTAAGAGGAAAGAATGGAAACGAAAACGTCTTACAACCAAGAGTGGATAACAAAGGGTGGCAGGATTTGAAACAGTTTTTATAAAAACATCTGGATGCAGTCTCAAGGGTTTCTATTTCCCTTTTTTTTCTTATTCTTTTGTTAAGGTTTGGTGGAGCTGCATTGAGTCTTTTTTTGCTGAAATAGATCACGTTAGTTTGAATGATTTTACCTACAGGAGTGAACATTCTCTTGGTTGGATGTTACTCATATAAAGTCACACGGGGGGTTTATATGGAATGTTTTGTTTTACTGATGGGGGTAGACAGAAGATGAAGAGTATCGTAATTGGATATAGGTGAAGAAAGAAGAATTAACTTCAATCAGGAAGAAGAGAAGACTGTAATTCGAGTTATGGAAAATTATAACAATATATGCATGATTATATTATATTGCATGTTTGTTTCCCTGAAGGGGGGATTTTTGTGTTCTTGATTTAGGGGGAGTAGTTTGGATTAAACTAGTTGGTATTATCTAATATTAATAAGTAAGGTATAGGATTAGTAATGTTAGTAAGGTTTTTTTTTTTTATTTTCTAAATTGGCTTAAATATCATAATGGCTATTTTTTCTGGTGCCTTCTTTTATTACAATATTGTTAATTTTAGACAGATATTCATGTTTATGGGTTTCCTTTTGTATTATTTCATTTTATTCTTTTTATCCTTTTTTTAATTCTTTTCTTTCTCTCTTTTCTCTTCCTCTCAATTTAGAATAGAATTGAGTATATAATAGTATTTGTTTATCTTGTTGTTAAAAATTTTTGTTAAGAAATGTGTAGCGGAAGTCAGGGGTGGGATAGGGAGGGAGGGGTTGGGGTTGGGGGGAGGTTGGAGGGGAGGGGAGGGGGGGTGGGGGTAGGGGTAGGGGTGAAAAAAGGGGGGAAAATTTTTTTATTGTAAAACTTTTTCAATAAAAAAAAAAAAATAAAAAAAAAAAAAATAAGAGAAGATAATTATGATAAATTAACAAAACAAATTAAAAAAGACCTAGGAATTTGGAAAAAGCTACAATTATCATTCTTGGGGAGGATCGCTTCAATTAAAATGAATGTACTACCACGGATTTTATTCTTATTCCAAGCAATTCCAATAAAACCAGGGAAAACTTTTTTTAAGGACTTCAACAAATTAATAGCTGATTACATATGGCAAGGGAAGAAAGCACGAATCAAACTAAAGCATTTACAAGATACAAGAGAAAGAGGAGGATTGGCACTACCCGACTGGGAATCTTACTACAAAGCATCAGTATTAATTTGGATAAAGGAATGGATGGATCTAAAAAATCAAAGATTGCTGAGTCTGGAAAGATTTGACCTACAGCGAGGATGGCATGCCTTCCTCTGGGAAGGCACAGATAAAAAACATGATTATTTCCAGAGACACACAATCAGACAATCATTATATCAAACATGGCAAGGTATTAAAAAGGTACATTATAATAAAATCCCGGAATGGCTGTCAACAATGGAAGCCCAGATTTACCCAAACGCCATGGACAGTAGTAAAATGAAAACCTACCAAGAGCTGTTAAACCACATGGGGGAACTAAGAACAAGGCAAGAACTGAAGGAGATGGGTACAGACATTGTGCATATGGCCCATATGGTGGCCATATGCACAAATTAAATCAAGATATAAAAAAGATTTGGCTCGATTTTGGATTCCAAAAAGGTCAAGCTGAATTAGACAAAATTTTGCAAGGGACACAAGACAAACTAATTAAAAAAATCTATAATTATTTACGAAGATATAAATTAGAAGAAGAGGTAGTGAAAGAAAACATGATAACCTGGTCAAAAAATTTCGGCTACAGTATCGAACTAGACAAAAGGCAAAAATTATGGACAATAAACTATAAATTGACAATGTCTGTATCATACAAAGAAAATCTCTACAAAATGTTCTATAGGTGGCATCTGCCACCAGCCAGATTAGCAAGAATGTTCCCCAATACACCATCAACATGCTGGAAATGCAAACTCCATAAAGGCACTTACTATCATATGTGGTGGACCTGCCCAATGGCAAAACAATACTGGCAAATGATTAGATCCCAGATAGAAGAAACCATACAGCAAAAGATAGAAATAAGACCAGAAACCTTTCTACTTGGAATACTAAACAGACAATATGAAAAAGAAATAACATATTTAATTATACATATGATAACAGCAGCACGAATATTATATGCACAATACTGGAAGAGTAGTGAGATACCGACAGAAGATAGGGTAATTAGCAAAACCATGGAATGTGCAGAATTAGATAAACTCACTAAGGAACTACAAAATAGGGAGGAACATGATTACTATCTAGTATGGAAAAGGTGGTATTGTTGGTTGGAAAAGAGAAAAGAGAAAAAGGGTCAGGAAGTAAATTGAACTACCAAATACAGAAAGAGGAAAACATAGTACACATACAAGTCAATAATAAACCAGAAAGATAGATAGAAGGGAAAGACCAAATAAGGAGGAGTTAAATTATGAAATAAGATTACAGACTACAGTTGCGATAATTTGGATAAATATTTGATTTTGTGTTTATATGTTTATATTTTGTATGTTTTACTGCTTTATTGTTTAGTTTGTTTTACTGTTTTATTGTCTTGTTTAGTCTGTATATATAAATAAAAATTGGAAAAAAAAAAGACCCGAAAACAATATCTGGTGAGGGCATTCTAATTGTTTTGCTGATCGTCTGAAAATGTATTTAAACCATGTAACCAGAGTGATAAGACGTTCTTTCTCTTTCATCGGACAACCCTTTTGCAAAAGCTTTACACACACACACACACACACACACAAATCTGCTTTTTACTTGTTCATGGTCTCTGTTTCACTTTTTATGAGGTTTGCTGATTTTTTAAACCTCACAATTGGCACCCAAACAGGGACTTGAAGACATCCTTCTGGAGGGGAATTTTTACCTGAGGACCAGGGGTACCAACGCTGATTTTAGCGTTCCGGGAAGGGTAATTTTTTCCAGAGGGACTGTTCTTCTTTAACCTGATGTGATGGGGACCTGAACAACTGAGGAGGGAAGTCTGAGCCATGAGGGACCAGGAATACAGTGCACTGACCCAGAGTGAGTATATGTACTGAGTACTTATAGAGTGTCTCGCTGGGGTGGTCTGACTCCTTGAATGTCTGGTGCTGTGTGCATGTTGAGATGCATTAGACATGATTAGTACTCATGTTGAACATGCTAACCTAAGCTTTCCTCTGCAGTTCCATTTTCTGGGCGACTGGAGTGGTCAGAGGCTAAGCGTGTTGAGTGGATTTTTTTAAGGGAAAAGGAGTTCAAGGAGGGAAGTATCGGCATTACATATAAATAGATAAGTAACTATGGGAACCCGACATGGAATATTTGTTAAGGATCCTGAGAAATTTACTGAAGGAAACTTAAGGAAAATCCTTCTATGTCTCTCCTATCCCCTTTACTATGTTGATGGAGGGAAATTTGGTTGAATTCATACACTGTGCAGGATAATAATATGATAACTATTATTATTGTTTGAAGAGCTAGAACATCCCCAGGGCAGAAACAGGTAGTCCGGTGCTTAAGGGATGGAATAGCAGGGGTAACTTTAAGTAGGATTGAGAAGCTCAATAAAACAATTAGGAAAATAAATAATTAGAGGTTGGGAATCCCCTCTATCCAGTGGGAAGATTCAGATGTTGGGGCTGACCAAGGATGATTTTACTTTATACTGTTATGGGTGGAAGGAGTAGAAATACTGCCGTGGTATATGGATCTTTATCATTCTTGGAAGAGGCAGAAAACTCTGAAATAATTAGGGTAAAGAAGAAAAGGTTTATTGTTCTTTCTACTTGAGGCCTAAATAGAAATACTTTGTCTTTGATTAATGTGATGTGATTTCTGTTAAACATTCTTTGATGCATATTTATACTTGAAGTGATAGTGATATGTGTCTGCCAGCAAATTAAGTGAATTTCTTGGCTTGAGTTTGGAGCTGTGGGAAAAAAGTGGTGGTTAGGGCCCGAAATCACGTTTTTGATTAGAAACCACATCCTAAGGTTTCCCACTGCTTGAAGAATAAGCTACAAGATGTCAAGGATGGAAACAAAGTGGGAATCTGAAGGGATAAAACTTTCCCAGGTTTTATTCCAGGTCTGCAAATGTTGTTTAATGGTATGTATATGTGAAGGCGTTTGTGTGTAATAAAAAGTTGTTTAGGCAATAGAGCTTATTGGCTTGTAAAAAATAATAATAATAAAGCTACCTGAAATAACTATACTGACCAGTTGGCAGGAAGAAAGCATGCGTGTATATTACACTAAAAAGGTCTGATTGCACTACAAATGTGAGTGTGTGTGGGAAGCCCTCACATAGGAGTGATAAGGTGATCCTGACACTGTGAATGCCTTTGCGCTGAACACCCCCCCCCCCCCCGGAGATCTCCTTTTGTATAAAGAAACAGTATGTGGCAAGGGTTTGCTGTTGTTGTTGTGAAGGTAATAGCAAGTGTTTGAAGGTAATAGCAAGTGTTTGAATGAGAAAGAAAGATGAGAGAGATCCCATGGAGAAGTGGGAGAATTAGAAAGAGGTATTTGCGATGTTGAATGGAGAAAGGAGAAGTATTTTTCCTCCCTGTATTTCCCCTTTCTTTTTATTTTGGAAGAGAGAAGTAGGAAAGGGGGCGGGGGAAGGTGCAGTTTGTTTTCCCTTTTACACATTTTTTTTTCCTTTGCTGAGTCTGTCTGAGAGAGAGAGGCGGGGCGAATGGGTGACTCGATTCTGCAGCATTGCTTTTGACTGCATATGGCAGCTACGCAGATTTCTTTCCTGTCCTGCTCTGAATTGCGATTTTGATTTTATTTTTTTTGTGAAATGTTTGAGGTGTTTAAATAAACTTATATAATAGAGAAGTGACATTAAAGTTTGAAACAAATATTTTTCGGAGTAGAGACTCAGAATACCTCTTTTAGATGAATTTTTTTTTACTTTTTGAGGTATTTTGTTTATCACCCTCTTTTATGTCTTTATGTCTATGCATTTAAATGCTATGGAGTTAAGGAGATTTTTAGGGTAGCCTGGATATTGAATAGCCTGGTGAATAGTTAACTATGTTATTTTAGCTTAGTGTTGCCCAGATAAGGGGATGGATTTGAGGATTTTAACCCAGAGGTGGGAAGGAAAAACTAATAGGTATATTTCTCTAAAATGCTAGATCCTACCCTAATGATGTTCCCTTGAGGGAAGAATTACTTACTAGTAGAAGGTAGAGATGGACTTTTGGTCTGGCTAGCTTAGTTAGGACATTACCTGTAAGTTAGTCTGTACAGACTTGTGAATTAAGTCAAGCTTTGCATTTCTCTGATGCTTGTGGCAATATTTAGCTGATTTGTGATAGAGATGTGATTCCCCTGAAGTGGGGAGAGTTAAGTATTTATTGATGATACCTGTATGAGAAATCATTGGAAGAAAAGCCATGGGAAGTTGTTTGGAAGGAAGGTTATGAAGATAGGTTTGAAGAGTTGAAGAAAGCAGTGATACAGGCTCCAGTGTTGAGTTTGCCTGGTTTAAAGAAACCCTTCCATTTGTTTATAGCAGTGGAAGATGGCATAGCCAAAGGAATGTTGGTACACATATAGGCTGGGAAAAAGGGACCTGCAATATTTTTGTCAAAATTGATGGATCTTGTGGTGCAAGGTCTTGTGCATACAGGCTGTAGCTGAAACTGCACTTTTGGTGGAGAAGAATAGAAAATTAACCTTTGGTGGGACATTGGTGGTAAGCAGTCCACATCAGGAATGGACAAACCTGATGCAGAGAGCCCAAAGGTAGCTCACCTATGCTAAGCTTTTGAAATATGAGGTTATTTTATTGTCTCAAGAGAATTCGGTTCTCTGAAAAACATTTTAATAAGGCTCTCTTTACACAATGTGGCCCTTGTCATTTTAATATTTTCTTTCCATAATTTCTCCCAATTTGCCAGTTGCGAAACTAAGAATTTGGTTCTCTTGACCGATAGGAATTTAAATTCAGCTGAATTCCTGTCGGGAGAGAGAAAGGAATGGACAATGTGGAACATAATTGTATGGTTATTTATTGATGGGTCTTCCCGGGTGGAGAATGGGAAGAGGATAAATGGATATGCAGTAGTGAATGTAGACACTGCTGAAGTATTGGAAGCTGGACGGTTGTCTTCTGATTGGTTGACACAAATATGTGAAGTCTTTGCTTTATTTGTTTATGGGCTTTTAACAATATTTGGTAAAAATATGGTTGGAAAGAGACAATAAAGAACAAATAGCTATAATACATATAGGAATACATTGAAAGCAGTGGTGAAATCTAAAATTTGTTACTATTGGTTCTGTGGGCATGGCTTGGTCGGGGAGGGGAATAATGTGACTGGGTGGGTGTAGCCATTTTTTTTTGGTTACTTTTAAAACCATTTTTTTCTACAACCTTTTCGGTGAAGAGGTTTTTAAAAATGCTTTCAAAAGGCTCTAACGATCCCAGCTGAGTTGCCTGATTGGCAGAGGCTTTTTTTCTTTTAAAAGCCTCTGCCGATCAGGCAACTCAGCTGGGTTTGTCAGAGGCATTTAAAAGAAAAAAAGCCACTGCCGATCAGGCAACTCAGTTTGGATTGTCAGAGACTTTGATGATCCCAGCTGAGCAGCACGATCATCAGAGGCTTTTTTTTTTACTTTTAAAAGCATTTCTTCGGCCGAAGAGGTTGTAGAAAAAAATGCTTTAAATTTTTTTTTAAAAAAGTCTCTGATGATTGTGTGGCTAAGCTGGGTGGGGGGGGGGGGGGCGCCACAGGGATTTTTGCTACTGGTTCTCTGAACCACCTGCCTCCATCACTACCAGATCGGGTGATCTGGTCCGAACCAGGAGCATTTCATCCCTGATTGAAAGGGAAACTTGAAACAGGTTGCGGAGAATAAATTGGCAGATGAAAACGTGAAGCTACACGAATGGGGGAGGAAAAGTGGTTTCATTCCTATTCTGGAATGTGATGAAAAACCTGACTTCACAAATGAGGAAGAGACACAGATGAGAGATGAGAGTGTGGAAAAAAGAAATGGGAAATGGATTGATTACAAATAGTAGTAAATACATCTATTATGAGGAATATAATAGAGTGCGGATACAAGCTTTACTAGAATTTATAACAGGAAATATATTTGTAGAGGCATGTAAACTATAGCCATATAAGTGGGGAGATACTATTTACATTGTGTACGAATACATAAATACATTGTGTAAGAATAAAAAAGAAGATTATGTGTAAACATGTAGAGATTTGACCATTTGGCCTTTTCAATGAATCCAAGTAGATTACATTGAGATATGGTGGAATACTGAAATATATGTTGGTAATAGTGGATTATCTTACTGGATGGCTTGAAGCCCTTCCTTGTCAAAGGCAAATGACTGTTAAAATCATATTGGAGCAAATAATACCAGTATGGATTGGTTGAAATTATTGATAGTGATAAAGGTAACATTTCACTGTCCAGGTGATAAGGGTAATGGAGCAATTGGGGATTGATTGGCAATAAAATATTGGCAATAGAAACATTTAGTGATAAGGTTAATGTTGGAGCTTCCGGTTCTTTGGATGAAATGTTTGCCTTTATCTTTTTTCCATCTAAAGAAAAGATGTTTAATCATATGATATGATGTTTGGATTACCCTATACTGGGAGTATGGGATTGCCTAGAATAAAGCTTAAATATGTTTTTTGTAGAAAAAATATACAGGGACTGTCCCAGTGATTTTCTTGTTTAAGGTCTAAAGGACTACGGATAAAAACTCCACCTCTTGATTCCCAAGTACATGATTACAAAAGTGGTGTCTGGGTCCTGATAAAATCAATGAAGAAAAAGAATTTACAGTCAGTGTGGGAAGGACCGTTCCAAGTGTTGTTAACCACTAAGTTGGCGGTGAGAACCAAGGAAAAAGGCTGGATTGATTATTCATTATTCCAGAGTTAAAAGGACAACCTTCGGAAGGCAAATATCCGACGATTGATGGAGTTTTCCAATAACTGCTGGAACTTTGGGTGGTTGGTTTGAATATTTGGTTGAGAGTAATAAACATTGTTATTGTGTTATTGATTGTATTAAGAAAGGAGACAATCAAATGGTGTAAATCAGTGCTGTGGTATCCAGTGGATGTAGGTTCCCTACTTACATCCACTGAATGGCTGAAAGACTTGAAATCTAATGGTAAGCTTTTGAGCTTTTACACATCTAAAACATACTCTAAACAGGGGGCCTAGTTCACTAGGAAGATGGGATTTGCAGTGATGATAGTCATTACTTTATGGGAAATTATGCAACATGTGCGGATAGGAATGGGAACTTTGGCTGTATTGCCTAGTTATCCTACAACATGACAGCAGCTGTGTTTCCATACTGAATTTGAGTACCAATATTCCCTGATGCAGACACCACTAACCCTGATAGAAACTACAGATGAAGCTGGGATTTGTATTAAATCATCTTTTGATGATGGTGTACCATTGGGCAAATACCCCAGGTGCAACCGTACATATGAAATAGTTTTCCAGTATAAAAATCTCTCAAACAAAATGGAATTCTTATACAATCAATGCACTGATCGATATGGTAATTATACTCCTTCTTATAAAAAGTTTAGGATTATAGAGCGAGGGCTACATTTACCATAGATTGAAGAGAAAGCTCCCTCCAAACTTATGTTTTTATAGCATTGGCTAAAGTACCTTTTATATGGAAGGGTAGATGCACTGTTGGATATCTTAAAGCACCAACAAGGTATATTAGACAAGTGAGAGAACCATGTAAGAAGGAAGGGAATATTTTCTTGGACCTGATGAAAGTAGCTCTCAACAGTTCGTCCTCCGATATAATGTCAACATGTTTTGTTGGGGTGCCAGTCCCTGGTAAACTCTTATTTGAGGAGGCACAAATTACCATAGAATCTATTAATTATAATTTATGACAAGTGATTTGGAAGTCCGCAAAAGCCTACTAAATGGACTAACCAGAGGAAATTGATAATTGAAGTGAAAACTATATTACCAGCTTATGATTTTGTGGTATATAAACATCCTGAGAAAAAACAGGAGAAAGTAATATATGTTCCTGTGCCTACTAAGTATGTGTTTACCTGTTCTGAGGTGGAAGACATAGATGCTATAGGACAGGTGTTATATCTGCCGAGAGGATGGTTGTTATTTTGTGGGTTATATGCTTATTGCAATAAGTGGTCCTTGTATAATTGAACGTCTGACTACCGTAATGGCAGTTGCACATTTTAAGACATAAATCAGAAAACAGAATTCTACTATGAAATGGTGTTAATGTTAATATTAATTTTATTTATATACCACCCTTCTCCCGAAGGACTCGGGGTGGTGTACAGCCAATTTAAAACACAAATATACAGATATCATAATTAAAATTAATTGAAATCATTAAACAGTTTTGGCTGAAATTTAAAACCCCAAATTATTTATTTATTTATTTATTAGACTTATATACCGCCCTTTTCCTTACGGACTCAGGGCGGTGAACAGCCAAATAAAAACCAGTACATAAAAGTTAAAATATTCTAAAAACAAATATAAATTTGGCTGAAAATTTAAAACAGATAAATATTAAAATGAATCAAGTCTAAAAACTCTAAAAAAATTTAAAATTAGAAGGGATCAGGCTAGACCGGCAAGCTGAAAAAGATGAGTTTTCAGAGCCCGACGAAAAGTCCGGAGGTCGGAAATCGTTCTCAGTTCTGGAGGAAGATCGTTCCAGAGGGTGGGGGCTACCACAGAGAAGGCTCTCCCCCTGGGGGTCACCAGCCGGCATTGTCTGGCTGACGGCACCCTGAGGAGGCCCTCTCTGTGGGAGCGATTGGTGGGAGGCTATCAGTGGCAGAAGGCGGCCCCGTAAGTACCCCGGTCCTATGCCATGGAGCACTTTAAAGGTGGTGACCAACACCTTGAATTGCACTCATAAGACTACTGGGAGCCAGTGCAGCTTGCACAGGAGAGGTGTTACATGGGCGCAATGGGTTGTGCCCATAAACACTTGCGTGGCTGCATTCTGGACCAGCTGGAGCCTCTGAGTGCTCTTCAAGAGGAGCCCCATGTAGAGAGCACTACAGTTGTCCAGCCGGGAGGTGACAAGGGCCTGAGTGACCGTGCACAGGGCGTCCCATTCAGAAAAGGATGCAACTGGTGGATCAGGCGAACCCGATAAAAAGCCCCCCTGGCCACGGCCGTCATATGCTCTTCTAAAGACAGCTGTGTATCCAGGAGGACACCCAGATTGCGAGCCCTCTCTGTGGGGGGCAAGGATTCACCCCCAATAGTCAGCGATGGCACCAGCTGACTATACCGGGACGCTGGAAGCCACAGCCACTTGGTCTTGGAAGGGTTGAGTCTGAGCGTATTTCTCCCCATCCAGACCCGCATGGCCTCCAGACAGCGGGACATCACATTAAGGGCATCATTGGGGTGGTCTGGGGTGGAGATGTACAGCTGAGTGTCATCAGTGTACTGATGGACTCTCACCCCAAAACCATGGATGATCTTACTCAGTGGCTTCACATAAATGTTGAACAGAAGGGGTGAGAGGACCAACCCCTGCAGCACCCCCTCCCCAAGCAAGGTGCCTCAAGGTTGACCTCTGCTCCCTGCCAACACAAACTGTGAACAGTCAGAGAGGAAGGAGGAGAACCACTGTAGCATGGTGCCACCTATTCCTAACCCCCTCAACCACTGCAGCATGATACCATGGTCGATGGTATCAAAAGCTGCTGAGAGATCTAATAGGACCAGGACAGAGGAGCAACCTCTGTCCTGAGCCCTCCAGAAATCATCCACCAATGCGACCAATGCCGTTTCCATGCTGTACCCCTGCCTGAAGCCCGACTGTTATGGGTCCAGATAAACAGCTTCCTTCAGGTACCGGGTTAGCTATCGTGCCTCCACAGTCTTGACAACCTTCGCCACAAAATGAAGGTTGGAGACCGGTCGATAATTTGCTAATACAGCTGAGTCCAGGGATGGCTTCTTGAGGTGGGGCCTCACCACTGCCTCTTTCAAGGCAGTAGGAAAAGCACCCTCACTCAAAGAAGTATTTATAATCCCCTGGAGCCAGTCTCGTGTAACCTCCCAGGAGGCCAGTACCAACCAGGAGGGACACGGGTCCAATAAACATGTGGCAGCAATAAGCCTACCCAGAATCCTGTCCATGTCCTCGGAAGCCACAGGATCAAACTCTTCCCAGAAAACATTCTCAAGACCTATCCCCGTCTCCCTCCCCGGACTCACCCAGTCGGAGTCCAAGCCTTCCCAAATCTTAACGACTTTATCATGCAGGAATTGCACAAAATACTAGTTTCTATCATAGTAACTATGTGCCCCACAAGGTTCCCAAAAAGGTAGCTACACATGATGGTACATTCGAAACAGTAGATGAATCACGTGCAAGAACATGGATATGTAGAAATACCTAAGTCGGAGAAAAAACCACATTTAATTATATATGCTCCTGTATAAAATGGCATATAACACCAATAGAATCGTATGATCATATGGAGGATGGAGCATATAGAGGAATATATAAGGGTAAAAGAGATACATTGCATGAAGCATTTGATGCTGGATGCAATGAAGCAGTAATAAAATTGAATAAAGTTTAAGCTGGACTTTTAGGGATGTTTCCCTGGATGGCTACACAATATAACCAATTGCATATTGGACATCTTGCTTGTGCTTTAGCAAAAAACATAAATGAAACATCATCTGCTATTGCTGCACTGGGTAATGAGATGGGAGAAATAAGAAAATCTTTATTACAAAATCGTATGGCTATAGAGTGTATGTTATTAAGACTGGGACATGGATGTGAGGAATTCCAAGGTACGCATTGCTTTAATATATCAGATAACTCACAATTTACAGAGTCTAAACTGAAAATATCACTACTCATTTAACATATGTGTTAAATTCTGTTATATGTAACAGAAAACACAGCTTTTAAAGGAAACTGGAATTTGTTAACCTCGTGGTTACCCAGCCTTGCATCTGTTTGTAGGCATCATTATAATCATATGTCTTATTTCTTGTACCTGTATCAAATGTTTACCTGTATGTTTTAACTGTTGAAAGTATTGTTATCACATAAAAAACCCCAAAAGGAAATAACAGGAGAATCACAAGGAAGATTACGGAGACAGGAAGTATCAATAATATTACAAAACATACATGATTTACAGGAATGAAACTGATAAAAAGGAAAAGGGAGAATTGAGAGAAAAATGAATTATTCCTGTAAAAGATTATAACCTAAACAACTCCATATTCAATCTTTATATAACCGGTTTTATATATCTGGAGTTTGGCTCTCCAACATTAATCTGAATAGGACATGGGTAAACATTTTGTTCTGGAAAGATAAAGGAACTGTGACTAAAGATAAGGGAACTGTGACTCCTGTTTTGAGGAAATAGATGATTTGGTACATTCTAAGTTGGATCAGGTTGATCTAAGTTCTACTGAAAAAGAGGAAGAGACTAAGTGACCAATTAATAAGAACAATAAGAATACATATTTTTGGAGGGGAACTTCAGGGCGGAACATGTGAATGAAAGCCAAAATGTTATATAAGACCCGAAAACAATATCTGGCGGGGGCGTTCTAATTGTTTTGCTGATCATTTGAAAATGTATTTAAACCATGTAACCAGAGTGATAAAACATTCTTTCTCTTTAATGGGAGAACCCTTTTGCAAAAGATATATATATATATATATATTTCTTACTTTTCATAGGTTTAATGTGTGTTTTTCCTTTAAGCCAGGTTTTTCCTATGTAACCAACATTTTTCTGGAACCACAATTGAGTGAAATCACATTCACTACTTTCTGGGTTCCCTTCTCTATCATTTCTTTTTTTTAAAAAAATTTTTTAGATTTTCAAAACAAATTTTATTTAACTTTCAAATGTTTACAAAAACAATTAAAACCATGTTAAAATGTCCATATCCATAAATCATATCCTATGATGAAATTCGTTTCTATTCTCTTAAATATCTATATATGGTTACTAGATATATATACACATATATATACATACACATTATATCATTCATTACTTAGTCCCGCTTTCATCCTCATGCCTTATGATGGTGAAGTCATCGTAGGTGCTTATATAAAGTAAACATGCAAATACCTTTCCAATTATCCATTCTTAATTTGAAACTCACTAAAAACAAGGTAACATTTACTACTCATCCAAATTATCTTTTATATTCTATTAAGAGTATCCTTATCCATTTTATCTTTGTTTGATCCAGTTGTACCACCTGTCCCATACCATAAAAAATTTTGAGCTTTCCTCATTTTTTAATTTCTGCGTTAATTGATCTCATTCTGCACAGGAATATATTTTTTGTATTACTTGTTGGTCATTTGGCAAATAATCGTTCTTCCAAACTTGTGCACTCGCTATTCTGGCTGCCGTAATTATATGGTGTATCAGATATACCGTTTCTTTTCTAATATTTTGTTTGTATATTCCTAATAAAAATATCTTGGGGTCTAATTCAATTTCTTCTCCTACTATTTGTGATATCCACGTTCTAATTTTCTCCCAGTATGCCTTGGTTTTGGGGCATAGCCACGACATATGGTAAAAAGTTCCTCTAGCCTGTTTGCACTTCCAGCATTTTGAATCTAAATTGGGATACATTTGTGCTAGCCTTGAGGGGGGTAAATGCCATCTACACCATACCTTATATTGGTTTTTTTTATAGCTTACCGATTTTGTCATTTTAATATTATTTTCCCAAATTTATTTATTTATTGAATTTATATACCGCCCTTCTCCTTGCGGACTCAGGGCGGTGTACAGCCAGATAAAAATACAATGTACAAAAGTTAAAAAATCAATTAAAACCCATATAAACTTTGGCTGACTGTTAAGAACAATTTAAAAATTAAAATACCACAACGCTAGGACACTAAAAATGTTAAAATTCAATGGGGATCAGGCTAGACCGGCAAGTTGGAAAAGATACGTTTTCAGGGCCCGACGGAACGTTCGGAGGTCAGGGATCGTTCTCAGTTCTGGAGGAAGATCATTCCAGAGGGTCGGGGCTGCCACAGAGAAGGCTCTCCCCCTGGGGGTCGCCAGCCGGCATTGTCTGGCTGACGGCACCCTGAGAAGGCCCTCTCTGTGGGAGCGAACCGGCCGGTGGGAGGCAACTGGTGGCAGAAGGCGGTCCCGTAAGTACCCTGGTCCTAAGCCATGGAACGCTTTAAAGGTGATCACCAACACCTTGAAACGCACCCGGAAGTCCACCGGCAACCAATGCAGGAGAGGAGTCACATGGGAGCGCCCTGTCGCTCCCATAATCCCCTGCGTGGCCGCATTCTGCACCAGTTGGAGCCTCCGGGTGCACCCCAAGGGGAGCCCCATGTAGAGAGCATTACAGTAATCCAGGCGAGAGGTGACGAGCGCCTGAGTGACTGTGCGTAGGGAGTCCCGATCTAGAAAGGGCCGCAACTGGCATATCAAGCGAACCTGATAAAAAGCCCCCCTGGCCACAGCTGTCATGTGATCCTCTAAGGACAGCCGTGGGTCCAGGAGGACGCCCAAGTTGCGAACCCTTTCCGTGGGGGCCAAAGATTCACCCCCAACCAGCGATGGTGTCAGCTGGCTATATCGGGATGCCGGCAGCCACAGCCACTCGGTCTTGGAGGGGTTGAGTCGAAGCCTGTTTCTCCCCATCCAGACCCGCACGGCTTCAAGGCACTGGGACATCACTTCCACGGCATCGTTGGGGTGGTCTGGGGTGGAAATGTACAGCTGAGTATCGTCAGCGTACTGGTGGAACTCCACCCCAAAACCACGGATGATCTCACCCAGCGGCTTTACATAAATGTTGAACAGGAGGGGCGAGAGGACTGACCCTTGCGGCACCCCACACATTAGGCGCCTCGGGGTCGACCGCTGCCCCCTATCAACACTGATTGCGACCGGTCGGAGAGGTAGGAGGAGAACCACCGTAAAACGGTGCCCCCCACCCCCAGTCCCTCCAACCGGCGCAACATAATACCATGGTCGATGGTATCAAAAGCCGCTGAGAGGTCTAACAGCACCAGGATAGAGGAGTACCCCCTACCCCGGGCCCTCCAGAGATCATCCACCAACGCGACCAATGCCGTTTCGGTGCTGTATCCAGACCTGAAGCCAGACTGGAGCGGGTCTAAATAGACAGCTTCATCCAGGTACCGAGGGAGCTGCCACTCAACCACACTCTCAACAACCTTCGCCAAGAAGGGAAGGTTGGAGACTGGACGATAATTAGCCAAAAATAGCTGGGTCCAAGGAGGGCTTCTTGAGGAGGGGCCTCACCACTGCCTCCTTCAAGGCGGGCGGTAGGGCACCCTCACTCAAAGAAGCATTTATAATCTCCTGGAGCCAGCCTCGTGTAACCTCCCAGGAGGCCAGCACCAACCAGGAGGGACACGGGTCCAATAAACATGTGGTTGCGTTCAGTCTTCCCAGAGTCCTGTCCACGTCCTCGGGAGCCACAGGATCGAACTCAGCCCAGATAACACTCTCAAGACCTGCCTCAGTCACCCCGCCTGAATCAACCCAGTCAGCGGCCAAATCATCCCGAATCTGAGTTATTTTATCATCCAGATATTGAACAAAGTCCTCAGCACGACCCTGCAAGGGATCCTCCCGCGCTCCCAGATGAAGGAGGGAGCGGGTCACCCTAAACAGGGTGGCTGGGCGATTATCTGATGACGCGATAAGAGCGGCAAAATAGTTAGACTTCGCCGCTTTTATCGCCACTAAGTAAGTCTTAATATGAGCTCTTACTAGTGTCAAGTCAGATTCAGAGCGACTGGCCCTCCAACCACTCTCTAGGCGTCTTCTCCGGCGTTTCATCTCCCTCAGCTCCTCAGTAAACCAAGGAGATAAGTGAGTTCGATGCCAGGTCAGAGGCCGCAAAGGCACGATGCGGTCCAAGGCCCCACTGGCCGCCCTATCCCAGGCCGCCACCAGGTCCTCAGCCGAATCGCGTGTCAGTGTCTCAGGAAATGGCCCAAGCTCCATCTGGAACCTATCAGGATCCATCAGGTGCCTGGGGCGGAACCACCTAATCGGTTCCGCCTCCCTGCGGTGAGGTGTAGCGGTCTGAAAGTCGAGTCGAAGGAGCGAGTGGTCAGTCCATGACAGGGGTTCAACACCTATATCCCCAATGTCAAGACCACTCAACCACTGACCAGAGACAAAAACTAAGTCCAGGGTGTGTCCACCAATGTGGGTCGGGCCCTGAATTACTTGGGTCAGGTCCATGGCCGTCATGGAAGCCATGAACTCCCGAGCTATCTCAGATGTTTCACCGACGGATGGCAGATTGAAGTCCCCCATGACCATAAGCCTGGGGATCTCAACCGCCACCTCGGCTACAACATTGAGAAGCTCGGGCAGGGTCGTTGCCACGTGGCAGGGAGCCAGGTACGAGACTAACAGACCCATCTGCCCACCACGACCCCACCTCACAAAGATGGACTCACACCCGGCTATCTGAGGTACAGTGGTCTCCCTCGGACCCAGACCTTCCTTAATAATGACCGCCACTCCCCCACCCCTGCCCTGGGCTCTTGGCTGGTGGAATGCAAGAAAACCTGGTGGGCACATTTCCACGAGGGGAACCCCCCCTTCGTGGCCCAACCAGGTCTCAGTTATACCGGCCAGGTCCACACCCCCCTCTTGAAGGAGATCACATATGAGGGGGGCCTTATTGACAACGGACCTCGCATTGCATAACAGCAGCCGGAGCCTGCTTCCTTTCCCACTCTTCTAACTGGATATTTCCACCTATATTTCTGTTCCAGGAAGTCATCTGTCCTTTAATTATATTCTCGCTCAGTTCCAATTCTAATAAATATTTATATATTTTAGATATCGACTTCCCTTCTTTCATTTCCATAAGTTTGTCTAATCTATTTGGTTTCAACTCAACTCCTCCTTCATCCCTATCTTTTCTGTATCTATTTTGTAGTTGGAGGTAGGGCCACTAATCACGTTCTATTCCCACATCTCTGAGTTCCTGACATTTTTCTTAATATCCCGTTTGAGTCTAATACGTCCCGATATCGTATAATTCTTTGAAAGGATATGGTGTTTGGATGCATGGCTGCCTCCACTGTGGAAAGCCACCTGGGAACTTTCTTATAACACTTTTTTTAAAATTCCAACCAAGTATCAATTAAGGCTCCTCTGATTATATGATTCTTGAAATGTTGATATATTTTGTTCCTGGAAGTCCACAGGAAGGCGTGCCACCCCATCATTAGATCGTGCCCCTCCAATTTTAGTAAGCGTTGGTTATCTAAGTTGACCCATTCCTTTATCCATAACAGGCTTGCTGCTTTATAATATTTGTCCCACATAGGAAAACCAAACCCTCCTCTAAATTTATTGTCTTGTAATGTGCTCAAACTTATTCTGGGCTTTTTGCCTTCCCATAAAAATTTAGTCATGATTTTATTTAAATTAATTAAAAAAATTCTAATTTCACTAGAATAGTTTGGAATAGGTAGAGGAGCCTCGGCAGGATGTTCATCTTCAGAGCCGCTATCCTTCCTAAAAATGAAATGTTTAAACCTCCCCATCTTTCTAAATCATTTTTAATTTGGTACATCAATCTATCATAATTGTTTTTCTTTATGTCTATATTTTTGTTTGTCAAATTTATTTCTAGATATTTTATTTTCTTAACTACTTTTAGGCCGGATTGTTTCTCTAATTCCTCTATCTGTTTTATTGTTAAGTTTTTAATTATTATTTTTGTCTTATCTTTGTTGATTTTCAGACCTGCTACTTTTCCAAATTTTTCAATTTCTTTCATTAGGTAGGGTTCAGTTACTAAAGGATCCTCCAGAAAGAACACAAGGTCATCTGCGAAGGCTTGGACCCTGTATTCTTCTCCTTTTATTTTAAGCCCCTTTATATCTCCGTTAGCTCTTATCCTTTGAAGCAGATTTTCTAAAGTTAAGATAAATAATAGTGGCAAAAGAGGACAGACACCCTTGCCTTACTCCTCTACCTATTCCAAAAAAATTAGTTGCTTCTCCGTTAACTAATATTCTCGCCTTTTGATTAGTATAGATCGATGAAATTAATTCTTCGAAGTTCTTACCAAATTTTATTTTTAATTTGTTTAGTCATAAAGTTCCAATTGACTTGGTCGAATGCCTTCTGTGCTTCCAGGAAGATCAGGGCTGCCTGTTTTTCTGGATGTTTATCATAGTATTCAATTATATTTATAACTGTCCTCAAATTATTTTTTATTTGCCAGCCTGGTAAAACTTCATTCTGATCTACATGTATCTTTCGATTTAATATTGTCTTTATCCTATTGGCCAATAGACTCATAAAAAATTTTATAATCTAAATTCAATAATGAGATCGGTCTATAATTTTTAATATGGGTAGTATCTGTCTCTTCTTTAGGGATCAATGAGATGTAAGCTTCTCTCCAAGTATCTGGTATTTTTGCTTCCTTCAAGGCTTCATTGTATACTTCCAGGAGAATTGAATTCAAGGTCTCAGCTAAACTTTTATATAATTCTACCGGGATCCCATCCGTTCCTGGTGTCTTATTGTTTTTCTGTCTTTTAATTACCTCCTGTAATTCTTCTTTAGTAATCTCTCTGTTTAGCATCTCTCTATCCTCTTCCGTAATTGCTGGGATCCCTTCTTCTTCCGAATACTGTTTTATTTTCCCGTCTGATATCTCCTCTTGGTTATATAGTTCCTGAAAATATTGGGTTGTTATCTCCTTTTTCTGTTCAATATTTTTCTGTAAGTTGCCCTGTTTATCTTGTAATTGGTGTATAATCCTTTCCTCTTTTTCTTTTCTTAATTTGTAAATAATCCATCTCCCTGCATGCTCAAAATAATTTGCATGCTCAAAATAATTTTGTTTTATATCTTTCAAAGAATTAATAGTTTTTTCCTGTTCTAACAGGTTCAATTTGTGTTTAGCTGTTATCCAATTAATTTTTATTTTATCATCTCCTGGGTGGATACCTAATTTTTCTTCCCAAGTTCTAATTTCCTCTTGTATCTTATTATACTCCCTTTCCCTTTCTTTTTTCCTTTTACTATTATAAGCAATAGTTATGCCCCTAATATCGGCCTTTGTGGTATCCCATAAAATCTGTAGGGATGTTTGCTCTTTACTATTATCTTTAAAAAACCCTTTAAGTTCTTTTTCTAATGTTCTAATATACTCCTCTTTAATTATCCGTACATTCATCATCCATCTTCCTTTTTTTGGTATCTACCCTTTCCATTCTATCAATATGGGATTATGGTCCACCCACTCATTTATTCCAATCTCTACAGCTTCAATTCCTGGACTAAGATCTTGGAAATCCATATCATATCAATCCTTGACCAGGATTTGTGTGGGCTAGAATAATAAGTAAATTTCTGCTACCTTGGGTTTTGAAATCTCCAAATATCTATCAAATTTAATTCTTCTGTCAATTTGAAGAATGTCTTGGGCAATAAGTTTCTCTTCTTTTTATTCCGGCGGAGGCGCAGGTCATAGCGGCACGAGAAAGGAGAGCTCCACTTTCTCGTGGCGATTTTCTGTGTTTCAGTGCCCTTAAAAAGGGCGATCAGTCCGGGTGAGAACCGGGAGAAGGAAGGCGACTTCGGAGGTCTGTTGTGGAGAGGTGCGATCTTCCATCGGACCAGGGAGAGCCCTTATTTCAGACATAGAAGAAAGAAGCCTATACGGCGGATCCAGAGACCTGACGTCCCGTGTGTATAAGACCAGGAAGACAAGGAAGTGAGTGTGGTGAAAATCGGCAGTGAGAGCAGAGATCAAGCGTTATAAAGGGATTTTTTTTGTTTAACATCGAGGAGCCGATAAAAAGAGGACAGGATTTCAAGTCCAGAAGCGCAGTGGAAAGAAAAATTGGCACAACGAGAGAAAAAAAGCGGCAACAGTAAGATCGGCCAGAGTGATTCAGCGGAATTGGACTCTTACGATTTGTGACAGTAAGTTTAAAGCTCTCTCCCCTTTGGAGGAAAAGGGAAAAAATATTGGGAAGAGGGTCCGATTGATTAAGTGAGAATGGAAAACTGCACTGAAGGAGAGGATTGGTAGGCAAGACAAAGTGCAAAGTGCAAAGTGATAGATAAGAAGAAATAGATCGTCATTGTGACTGTGCCAGCCATCTTGGACTATTGGACTATCGGAAATCACAAAGATAAAAGAAGAATTCTGTTTTAGACTTTGAAAATTTAAAAGAATAAAAGGAGATATTTTGAGTAAGACCTGACTGGACAGTGACATTTGAAACTAGTGATTGGACCTATAGACAACAACGTATTGCTTGAAACATAGACAACAAAATCATATTTAATAACTACACAAGTGAAATAACTTACAACTTTATATTCTATTCTTAGATAACTATATAAGTTGCATACGTTAAAAACTTTATAAATTTATATATAGCCTTAATAGATTGATTGATAGATTAATTGTAGAGGATTAAGAATACTAACTTATACCAATGAATTGATTGATTGACTAGATTGTATTGCTCTCTTGGTCTCCTTCCTTTTTTTAGTTTTCCCATTAGCTATTGTTTAAAAGATTAAGTAAGTTCATTATAACTTTTAGCAATTTTAGTAATTCTGAAGTAATTAATTATTAGGATTACCTGACTAGATTTATTTATATAGCAATTTTAATAGTTTTCGAAGTAATTAAATTTTTAGAATTAGTTGACTAGAGTTATATTAAAGCTTATATCTTTAATATCTATATTTAATATTTAATATTTATATCTTATATCTTATATTTATAACATACTGATATTTTTAAGCTACAAAGTTTAGAGTTAAACAAGATCTATAAAGGATTATAAACTAGTATTAGTCATATATGATGGCACTCAGCTATACATCTCCACTCCAGACCACCCCAACGATGCCCTTACTGTGATGTCCCGTTGCCTGGAGGCCATATGGATCTGGATGGGGAGAAACAAACTCAGACTCAACCCCTCCAAGACTGAATGGCTGTGGCTTCCAGCATCCCGGTATAGTCAGTTGGTACCATAACTGACAATTGGGGATGAGACCTTGCTCCCCACAGAGAGGGCCTGCAATTTGGGTATCCTCCTGGACTCACGGCTATCTTTAGAAGACCATTTGATGGCCATGGCCAGGGGGGGCCTTTTATCAGGTTCGCCTGATCCGCCAGTAACGTCCCTTTCTGGATTGGGATGCCTTGCGCACAGTCACTCATGCCCTAGTCACCTCCCGTATGGACTACTGCAATGCTCTCTACATGGGGCTCCCCTTGAAAAGCACCCGGAGGCTCCAACTGGTCCAGAATGTAGCCGCACGGGTGATTATGGGTGCATCTCGTTGCGCCCATGTAACACCTCTCCTACGCGAACTGCACTGGCTCCCGGTGGTCTTCCGGGTGCGATTCAAGGTGTTAGTTATCACCTTTAAAGCGCTCCATGGCTTAGGGCCTGGGTACTTACGAGACCATCTTTTGCCACCAATAGCCTCCCACTGACCAGTTCGTTCTCACAGGGAAGGACTACTCAGGGTACCATCAGTCAAATTGTGCCGACTGGCAACTCCCAGGGGGAGGGCCTTCTCTGTAAGGCTCCAATCCTTTGGAATGAACTGCCCCGATATACGAAACATCCCTAATCTCCATGCTTTCTGCTGTGCCCTCAAGACCCTATGTTCAGTCAGGCAGGGCTAAGCACATTAACTGGGAATTGGAGCATACGGTGGCACAACTCGAAATGGAAAAAGCGTACTTGTACTTGAGGTTCCAAAATATTAAAGAAGAGAGGGATGAAGATTTAAGTAATGTAATGGCAGAAATATTGGCAAATATAGTACAATGGGATAAGGAGGAAATAATGAAGGAATTTGAAGAGGTATACCGTGTGCACACCAATTATGCCCGACAGCATAAACTCCCCCGAGAGGTCCACATAAGATTTGCAAGAAAGAAAGTGAGAGATACAATTTATAAAATAACAAAAGATCAATCGATATACTATGTGCAAAAGAAAATAATAACATTGAGACAGATTCCGAGACGGGTGAGAGAATGGAGAAGAGAATATGGATTTCTCATATCGATATTAAATAGGAAGCAAATCTTGTTTAGATGGATTATTCCAGAAGGGGTGCTGGTAACATGGCAAGGAAAAAGGAAAAAGGTGGATACAATAGAGAAAGCACAAAACTTGTATGAGCAGGTGATTGAGACAGAAAGATCCAACGGTGGAAGAGAAGAATTAGAAGGGAATGTTAGATCTAGGAAAGCCACAGAACAGCAGGATAGATCTCACGAGGGGAAGAATAGTAGAAAAGAGACACAGGAAGAAAGTGAAAAATTGGAAGACGAAGGAATAACGAGAGCAATGAACGAAGCGAAAAAGAAAGACAAGAGGTAATAGGAGGTACATTTAAAATAGGTAATGGATTCTAATATAAAAATCATCCCATTAAACGTTAACGGACTTAATTCGCCAATTAAAAGACATCAGATATTCAAAAAATTAATTAGACAAAAATTAGACATAATTTGCATACAAGAAACACATATAAGAAGGCAGAATGAAAGGTACCTACAATGCAAAAAATTAGGAAAGATCTATACATCTTCAGCTGAAGAAAAAAAGAGTGTATGTGAAGGAGAAGGTAGAAAGTAAATTGATATATGCTGATTTGGATGGAAGAATTTTGTTAATAGAAATAAATATTAAGAACAGAAAAGTACTGTTGGTAGTATTATATGCGCCAAGTAATGGTCAAAGAGAATTTTTCCAAAAAGTACATGAGAAAATAATTGAACAAAATATTGATTCAATTTGTTTACTGGGGGATTTGAATGCAATAGCAGACTGGAGAAAAGACTATAAAAGTATCCCTTCTCTATCTTTTCATTCTGGCAGCCAGCAAACCTCTGTGCTGCATTGTGCTGCATTGTGAGAGACTTAAATAGCTATTTCTGGCTCATTAGCCATCTTCAGTAAGCCACACTCACATCTCATGTTCCTCCCTGTAAAGGTACAATGTCTATTTTCTTACTTTTCGTAGGTTTAATGTGTGTTTTTCCTTTAAGCCAGGTTTTTCCTATGAAACCAAGATTTTTCTGGAGCAACAATTGAGTGAAATCATATTCACTACTTTCTGGGTTCCCTTCTCTGTCTTTTCATTCTGGCAGCCAGCAAACCTCTGTGCTGCATTGTGAGAAACTTAAATAGCTATTTCTGTCTCATTAGCCATCTTCAGTAAGCCACACCCACATCTCATGTTCCTCCCTGTAAAGGTACAATGTCTATTTTCTTACTATTATATACTTACTATTTTCTTACTATTTTCTTATTATTATAACTACTATTGTGCTTCCAGGAGCAATCTGAGATCGCAACTGTTTCTTCCTTTTAACTGCTAGTGGGGGTGTGAACTGATTGGGTGGGAGCTTGGCTGTGTTCTGATTGGGTGGAGGTATGTTCTGATTGGTTGGGGGCTTGGCTGTGTTCTGATTTGGATGGGGGGTTGGTTGTGCTCTGATTGGCTGGGGTGTGTTCTGTTTGGGTGGGGGCTTGGTTGTGCTCAGCTTAGTCTGAGTTGCAGGGGGTTTTGAGCTGGTGAGCTGAGTTGCTGTTGTTTGGCTTCATGTTTGTGGCCATGTCAGCTCGTCATAGTGGGTGTCAGTCTGCTTCATGTATGGATTGGAGGGGTTTAAAGTGGCTAATGATGCAGCTGCGGTCTGACTTCTGGTCCTTGGTCGTGCCTCATTATCAGTATGGGTTTGAGTCTGCTTTCTATGTGGATATGTGGTGGTGACATCCTGTGTGGCTCTCGTGAGTGTGGGTCTGGTGTCATTCGTGTTAGGGACTCGTTTGTCAATATGGATGGGTTTCCAAATGGCTGGTAGGCGGGAGGCATCATCTTGTTTGTTCATGCTGTGTGGGTGTTTTTCTATCTTGATGGCTTCTCTGATTATTCTGTTGTTAAAGTGTTCAGTTTTGGCGATAGTTCTGGTCTTTTTAAAGTCAATTTCATGTCTTGTTGGACCAGGGAAGAAGTTGGTTCCATCTTTTCTGACTGTGTTCTTGTGTTCTTCAATGCGTGCACTTATTCTTCTGTTGGTTTGTCTGATGTATGTGGTGGAGCAGGCGGTGCATGGGATTTCATATATCAGCCTCAGCCTGAAGATGATGAATAAGACTTCGTCAAAATGTCGCCAAGACACTTCCAATTTTACGTGGGAGAAAACCCGAATAACCAAAGACCTACATATATATGTGTGTGTGTGTGTGTGTGTGTGTGTGTGTGTGTGTATGCTTTTTACTTGTTTGTGGTCTCTGTTTCACTTTTTATGAGGGTTGCTGTTTTTTAAATCTCACAGTTCCCCTTCTATTCCCTCATCTAAATCATGTTGAAGACTACTGTGGTACCCACTGCTTACTTCCTTCCATGTAGATGTAGTATAGTTAAAGACTATTCATTGAGTACAGTTTGTCAGTGAGTTAGAAATCCATCTCATGATGATGCTATCTATCCCACTTTTTTCTAGCTTACCAAGAAGTAGGCTGTGGTCTATTTTGTTAGATGCCTTGCTGAAGTCTAAGTGTATTATGTATGCAGTATTTCACCAGTCTACTAATTTAGTCACTGTTGAAGAATGAAATAAGATTGGTTGGCATGATCTCTTTTTAACAAACCCATGTTGACATTTAGTTTTTACTTTACTCATTTCTAGATGTTGACAGATCTGGTTTTTTATTATCTTTTCCAGTATCTTCCCAAGTATTGGGAAGCCGGTCTGTAGTTTCCTGGGTCTGTTTCCCCCCCCCCTTTTTTTGAAGATGGAAGCCACATCAGCTCTTTTCCAGTCCTCTGGTAGTTCCCCGGTGCTTCAGGATTTTTAAAAAATATGGTACAGAGGTTCTGAGATGACATCTGTCAGCTCCTTTAGAACTCAGGGATGTAATCCATCAAGTCCCAGTGATTTGTATTCATCAAAATCAGCCAGGCATTCTCTTATTTTTTGCTTATTTTAATTTTTATTTCTAGTCTGTCTTTTACAGTTATGTTTTTGGTAAGTTGGGCTATAGTTTCTTTTTGTGTGATGACCGATGCAAAGAATGAGTTAAAGCAGTTTCTCTCTGCTGCCTATTACTTCCTTGCCATCTTCTCTCTTTAGTAGACTCACTGTTTCCTCAATTTTTTTCTTGTTATTTATATGTTGGAAGAAACTTTTTTTTATTATCTTTGACTTTTGTTGCAAATCTTTGTTCATTCTGAGTCTTTGTTTTCCTGACTTTGCAGATTCTAGCTATCTGCTGATATTCTGCCTTAATTACGTGTCCCTCTTTCCATTTTTTTACTTGTCCTTTTTATCTTTCAATTTGTCAGAGAGATCTTTGTGCAGCCATGGTGGTTTCTTCTTGGATTTCTTGTTTTTCTTTTTCAGTGGTATTGTGCAGGTCTGGGCTTTTATGATAATATTTTTCAGAGTTTCTCAAGGTTCTTGAGTTGTTTTTCCCCTTTAGGATTTTCATTCAAGAAAGCTTTTCCAAGTTTTTTCTGAGTTAATTAAAATCAGGTCTTCTAAAATCTAAATCTCTGGTATCATTTTGTTCTACCACTTGTATTTGCATTGTGTTGAATTCTAGTATGACATAGTCACTCTCACTCAAGGTTCCTGCAGTTTCAACTCTCTCTATTCACTTCTTCTCTGTTTGTAAGTATTAAGTCCAGTATGGTTGTCCTTCTAGTTCTGTCCTCTACCTTTTGGACAACAAAGTTGTCAGCTAGCTTGGTTAGGAACCTATATGATTTTTCACTTGGTGCAGAATTAGTTTTCCAGTTGATATCAGGGTAATTGAAGTATACATTTGTTAGTTTATGTATTTGTTAGTTTAGAAAGATACAATTACTTATGGTATTGAAAGCCTCTGAAAGATGTGCTGGATCATAAAAAAGCACTTTCTCCATCTATATCCTGTCATTGATCATCCATAATCCTGTCATTTGATCAGCAGATCAAATCTCACCGGCTCAAGGTTGACTTAGCCTTCCATTCTTCCGAGGTGGGTAAAATGAGGACCCAGATTGTTGGGGGCAATATGCTACTTAGTATACTGTCTTTGTTGTAAGCTGCCCAGAATCCTCAAGAGAGTGGGCGGCATAGAAATACGAATAATAAATAAATGTTATTTACATTATTGAGATCCCTTGGGACACTGATAATAATTTGCTTTATTAATATTTCTTGGGGTGATACCGAAGATGCTGCAAAGGATCAAAATGACTGGAAAACTCTTGCTGCCCAATGTGCTCTGCACAGAAAATCATTCTGCACAGAATGATTGAATGTTGTTTACAACTCATGTCCTGTTCTGAAACCTACCATATCTTTCGGACTATAAGATACACCTGACTATAAGATGCACCTAAATTTAGAAGAGGAAAACAACAACAAAAAGTTTTTGGCCTCCCTTTTTTCAGGATCTTTTTCAGTCTTTTTTTGGCCTATTTCTGGGGGGGGGGGGAGGGTTGGCCTTTTTTTTGGCTTTTTCCAGCCCATTTTGGGGGCTTTTTTGGTCCATTTTTGGGGCTTATTTCAGCCCATTTTGAGGCTTTTTCCAGCCCATTTTTAAGGCTTTTTTTGCGCATTTTTTTCAAAAAAACGGACCAAAAAAAAGTCCCCAAAATGAGCAAAAAAGCCTCAAAAATGGGCCCAAAAACCTCAAAAACAGGCTGAAAAAAGCCCGGAAAAAGGGCCCGAAAAAGTCCCCAAAATGGGCCAAAAAAGCCTTGAAAACAGACAAAAAAAAAGCCTTTAAAATGGGCCAAAAAAAAAAGCATGAAAAAGGCTGAAAAAGGCCCCAAATAAGGCATACGGAACCCAAAAAATGGCTAGCAGATGGACGGGGCTTTGGCAATATTTGGTCTATAAGACACACAGACATTTTTGCCCCCTTTTGGAAGATAAAAAAGTGTGTCTTATAGTCTGAAAAATATATTAACTAAAATATATCGAGATTTTTTTCCCCTCCAGGACTGGAAGAAAACCGTCTTCTCAAAGTCCTCCTCTAAAAGGGGAGGTTGGAGACTATGTAAAATTGCCAAAATTTTACAAATTGCAAAAATTGCCTCTAGCTCTGGAGAGATTTCTGTAGAAGCATGCACCAATCTTTAATTAGTTTTCTCACCAATTTCAGTTTGGAAAGCTCTTACAGGACCCTGTAGTACACCATGATCCATTCTTTTCAATGAAGAGATCTTTATCCTACTGTGGATTAATATGGGTTGTAAATACATATACATGTATACCTAGTGTTTTTCCCCCAAAATAAGACCCTATCTTATATTTTGGGCTTATTATCAGAGGATGTCTTATTTTAGGGAAAACAGGGTATTGTATACAACCTCCCCCCCCAAAAAAAACAATTTAGCATATCAGTCTTCCTTTAAAGGTGTTTTGATAACTCTCACTTGTCCCTTGCTCACATGATAATAATGAGTCTGAGTTTTAATAGACCATATGCAATTGCTCAACATGAAAAATAAAAATAAATGTCAATTCAATGTTTCAATACCTATGTCGAGCATCAAGCTGCATTCAACATCACGCCATGGAAGCCACATCATGGCTGGGGGAGGGGGCTAGGGAGTGAGGTATCACGAGTGTTGGTGGTGGGGTCCGCGTGGAACTGGGCAGGAGCTATATGCACAGGTGGTGGGTTAAGAAGGGTCGCGAGGGGAGGTAAGGGACCTGGCAGATACCCCAGATGGAGAAAGGCAGAGATGACATCTATCGGCAGCTGGCGCAGAGGTGAAAAGGGAGAGTGACATCATCTACGCACGCCGGGACTGCCAGCGGAGGGAAATTTAACTACCAGCCAGCTGACTGTCATTATGAGGGAACGCCTTTACTATATAAAGAGCATGTGTGCCAGTTGTAATTGAGCTGTAACTTTGTTTGCCTAAGCAATCCGGCTTTGGTGCAGAACTGTTGTCATGAAGTAAACCAGGATTACAACTTCACTCTTGAGTTGTGTGTTCTTCCTGAATTTTTGTGTCTGCAGTCCGTCAGAGCCGAGAGAAAGTTACAGCTCCATTACAACTTGAACCACTGTTGGCTGCAGGGCTAGGAGACCGGCGGGGATGGCGGAAGGAATTTCCAATGGGGCACAGGACATGGAGTTCCTGGAGAAGGAAGCTGAGGCGGAAGATATGATCACCAACCTACCGCTTAGCGACCAGCCGGTGGTGCGCCCGAAGCGATGGGAGCCTCAGAAAGAAATAGCGGTTGAGGACCAGGAGCCACCCACCATGGGAACTGTGAGCCAGGCAGGTGCTGGTGCTGGCCACTGGTGGCATAACTCCGCCTTGGTAGGGACAGCAGGGATGTGGCAGGTACAGACTCCGCCCCATGTCGGTGCCCAGTTCCAAGGATGGAGAGAATGGCAATGGATCGAAGATGAGGATGGCGAGTGGAGTTATTCTACTGGACCGGGGACAACAATGATGGATGTCCTCTGGGATAGATTTGGAGAAGCCAGTTTCCGGGATGCTTCACCCTGGCAGCCCTGGGCCCCCAGTTTGGAGCCGTCTAGTAGTTGGCAGGGGGAGACAGCCCTAGGGGGCAGCTCTAACAACAGTTTACGTATAGCTAGCCCCAAGTTTAAGCCTGAATTGAGAACGAGCCAGGCAAGAGGGGAGTATCTTGTAGTGGATACCAGTGCTGTTCCATCATTTGGGGATGCTGTTCACAGCCCAGTGTGACCCCCTCAAAGGCTGTCTCGGGAGAGAGGGCTAGTTTCTGGGTCGGACCGGCAGCAGGAACGGGAAGAGCAGAGAGACAGACAACCCTCACCATGTCAGTTGGACTTCCTAGCGATGTGGGGCCCTGGGTTCTGGACCCCGCAAACACCATGGGGATTATCTCCGGTACGGGCTAATTGTACCTCCGATATTTTGATGGGATATCGGAGAAGGTGGCGCTGTTCCTTAGCCAGGTGATTAGCCATATGGACCTATATGGCCATTTGTATCCCTCACAATAGTCCATGGTGGTCACAGTTACAGCAGTCCTCACAGGCGAGGCAGCAGACTGGGTCGCTAACTTACATAGTGATCACACCCGTGAGTTGATGGATTTTGGCCTGTTTCTGGAGGCATTATGGAGCTGGTTCGAGGATGAGACCCAGACCCAGGTAATTGAGGGGGACTCAGTTCCCCTGTAACTTTGAGCTGCAACTTCATTTGCGTAAGCAATCTGGCTTTGGTGCAGAGCTGTTGTCATGAAGTAAACCAGGATTACAACTTTACTCTCGAGTCATGTGTTCTTCCTGCATTTTTGTGTCTGTGGTCTGGCAGAGCCGAGAACCTAAGGCTTTAGATTTATACTATTCTTTTCCTGACACACCTTTCAGAATGAAATGCATTTCATGTGTTTTACATGTGAGGTGTAGTATTGCAATTACGAAGTCAGATCAAAGAAATTCAGGTTTAGTTTACTGTGGAAACTTATTGATTTGGATCCTTTACTCAGTCTAACTCATTTCACAGAGCTGTTGAGATAATATGAAAGGAGAATCACCTATTAACCATTTTAATCTCAAATATAAATATAAGTATGTGGTAAATCTAACAAAAAATTATGAATATTTTCAGTGGCCTTGAAAGTTGAACATTTTCAGCTAAATGCTTTAATGTATACTTGCGTTTTTCTTTCTCTGTTTGATAGAGAAAAATTTGTTAACATTCAAATATAAAATACTATTTTTGCACTATTTTTTTACCAGCCTCGGTAAAAGAGATACAATCCATCATTAAATGCTTAAAGAGCCAATAGAGGGGATCTTAATTACGTGGGAAGATTAAAAAATATAAAATAGACACTCTAGAGAAGGCAAGAAAATTTCATAGCACACATTTTAGGCTGGAGGAAGAGCAGGAAAGTAAGGAGGAAACAGTAGAAGTCAAGAAGAAGAGCAAATAGAAACAAATCAAGAAAAAGAAATAAGAGGCAAGAAAAAGAGAGAGAGGAGAGAGAAGGTGCGAAGGCAAAGACACACAAAAAGGCAAGAAAAAGAGAGAGAGGAGAGAGAGGAGAGAGAGGAGAGAGAAGGTGCAAAGGCCAAGACACACAAAAAGACAGATACCATAGGCAATGGACGAACCAATTAAACCCTTTTCAGTAAATATTAATGGATTAAATGCTCCAAAGAAAAGGAATCAAATATTTACAAAATTACGAAAACTAGAAGCAAATGTGATATATCTGCAAGAAGTACATATCCAAAAGGAACACCAGAAAATCCTAGAAAACCCCAAACTAGGAAGATTATACACATCCCTGACCCAAAAAAAGAAAAAAGGAATAACGATTTACATAAAAGAAAAAATACAATCTAAATTAGTTTATACTGATGAGGAAGGAAGAGTGGTGATAGTAGAATTAGGAATAGGAAAGGGGAAAATGTTAATTGTAGTGATTTATGCATCTAATCAAAAACAACAGGAATTTTTTAAAGACCTACATATAAAAATAGCAGAAGTAGAATATGAAGATATTTATTTAATAGGGGATTATAATGCAATAGTAAATGCAAATAAGGACTACAAAACTGACCAGAAAGAAAGAAAGAAAGAAAGAAAGAAAGAAAGAAAGAAAGAAAGAAAGAAAGAAAGAAAGAAAGAAAGAAAGAAAGAAAGAAAGAAAGAGGAAATACTCTCAAAAGAATTTTTTAATATGGCTGAAGAATTAAATTTGACAGATGTATGGAGCGAAACACATGAAGATAAGGCCCAATATACCTTTTACTCCCATCCGCATAATTCGTGGTCAAGACTGGACATGGCCTGAATGACCCCAAATATCAAAACAGCAGTAGAAAAAATTGAGATAGGCATAAACCAATGGGCAGATCATAATCCACTATTCATAAACTGGAAAGGGGAAAGGAGGCTCAAGAGATGGACAATGAATCAAAGAATATGTAAAGAAAAAGAATTTAATTTGATGTTAGAAAAGGAAATAAAAATATTCTTTCAGATAAATAAAATAGAGGAAACCTCCTTACAAAATACATGGGATACTCTAAAAGCATATATAAGGGGCCTAGTAATTGCATATACGAGGAAGAAAAATAAAGAGAAGAAACAACAATTAGATAAATTAGAGAAAGACCTAAAACAAATAGAACAAAAATTGCAGAAAGAACCCCAGGATAAAATAATAAAAGAAGAATGGAAAATAATTAAGCATAAACTGAATTTGATAAACCAAAAGGAATTAGCCCAAAAAATAAAAATGGCAAAACAAAATTATTTTGAATATGCAAACAAAACAGGCAGATGGTTGGCCTATAAAGTGAAGAAAGAAAGGAATAAAAGAATGATATACCAATTGAGAGACGATAAAGGGGAAATCCAATATAACAGAGAGGCCAAAAAAGAAATTATTAAGAAATTTTACGCTAATTTATATAAACAAGAAGAAATAGAGGAAGAAAGGATAAAACAGTATATAGAAAAATCTGAAATGCCAACAATCACAGAAGACCAAAGAGAAGTCCTCAATAGGCCAATAACTAAATTAGAATTAGATGAAGTATTGAAAAAGCAAAAAAATAACAAAACACTGGGACCCAACGGGCTACCAGTAGAAGTATATAAAACAATGCAAGAAGTACTGGGAGAAAATATGTTGCTGTTATACAACGAAGCCATGGAAAAAGCCAAAATTCCAAAAACATGGACAGAAGCGATTATTACAATTATTCCAAAAGAAGATACTGATCTCCAGCAAATTCAAAATTACAGACCGACTATAAAATATTTGCAGCAATTCTGGCCAAAAGAATTAAATTAGTACTAAATACATATATACACCCAGACCAAAATGGATTTCTGCCGGGATGCCAAATAAAAAACAATATGAGTACTTAATACTTTAGAATATTATGAATCACACCCGGAGAAACAGGCTGCGTTGGTTTTCCTTGATGCCCAAAAAGCTTTTGATAACCAAAATTGGAAATTTATGATCAGACAATTACAAAATATGCAAATTGGGGGAAAATTTGGAAAAATTATAGAAGAAATTTATACTAACCAATCAGCAAAGATAATTATGAATGTTGACATAACAGATAAATTTAATATAACAAATGGAGTCAGACAAGGTTGCCCACTCTCTCCTTTACTGTACATCCTATCATTGGAAATTCTACTGAAAAAAATCAGAGAAGATCAAGGAATTGAAGGTTTAAAGATCAATACAGAAGAATACAAAATCCAGGCCTTTGCTGATGATTTAGTGTTTTTAATAGAAAATCCTATGGAATCTATACCTAATTTGTTTCAAAAAATAGAAGAATTCGGAGAAGTGGCCGGACTAAAAATCAATAAAAGTAAATCGAAAGTAATTGTAAAAAATCTTATGAAAAATCAAGAAAAAGAATTGTCAGATAGTATACAAATTCAAACAACGAAAAAAAAAATATCTAGGAATTTGGTTGTCCATGAGAACGTCAGCAATAAAAGAAAATAATTACGATAAACTAATAGAACAAACAAGGAAAGACTTAGAAAAATGGAAAAACTTATATATCTCACTTCTAGGAGGAATTTTGGCAATTAAAATGGCTATACTACCTAAATTTTTATATTTGTTTCAGGTTACCTCAATTGTTCTTTGAAAATTTGAATAAAATGACATCTAAATTTATATGGCAAGGGAAAAGTCCACGAATAAAATTTAAGCTGCTTCAGGACACAAAAGATAGAGGAGGAGCTGCACTCCTAGATTGGGAGTCATATTATCAGGCAGCAGTACTATCGTGGGTTAAAGACTGGATAGAATTAAAAAATTCTAGAATCTTAACAATTGAGGGACACAAACTTCAAATTGGCTGGCACTCCTTCATGTGGGATGAGAAATATGAAACTCATTACTACAAATTCGGCTTAAAACTAAAAAACAGCAGGTATTATATGAAAATACCAAGTTGGTTATCACCGGTAGAATCAATTAGACACCCAAATCTAACAGATAAGACAAAAATAATTAGATGTAAAAATTTAATTGACTATCAACGTAAACTGAAGACAAAACAATTGGAGACAGATTTAGATAGGGAAATAGATTGGTGGACTTATACCCAAATACAATCTAAATACAGAGAACATATAAAAACTTCCGATGGCGTCCTCGTCGTCGCTGGGCGGCTTGTCTTTATGGCCGCTGCCTCCGCCGTTTGTAGAGCCGCTTTGCGATCGGCAAAGCGGCTTGGAAATCTTCCCTTCAGATCGGAAGGGAAGATAGAGCTGGTAGCTTCAGGTTGAGCCCCCAGAATTGCTGCCAGGGTTCTTTCCTTGCCCTGGTAAGCGTTCTGAGTGAGGGCTCCCTTTCCAGGCTACTGGAGCTCCGAGCGGCGAGGGACCTCTGTCCTGAACGGAGCGAGACGACAAGAGCAACTCCACCTATTATAATCTACAGTCTTTCAACATTTAAAGGATTTGGTGAGATCTGGACTATTTTTAAAAATTTAAGTATTTTTAAGGGATTTTAAAAAAGAAATTAAGTTGTCTCTGAGTGAAAGTGTCTGGAAAATGGCGGCTGGCTAAAGCGGAGCAAGTGAAAGTGAAAAGAGAAAGTGCTAATTATCAGTTTGCCTGCAAGTAATTGAAAGTAACGTATTTGCAAGAATTTAAATTGGAAAATACAAGTGATTTGATTCCTTTTCTGCAAAACTGGGGAGGACAGGAAAAGGAGGAAGATTTTCTTTTTTTCAGAGACTAAAATCCTGTTCTGGCATGCCTTCAAAAAAAGCGGGGGGAGATTCCCCCACACACCAGACAAAGGAAAAGTCAGCCAAGCTACCAGCGCCAGCTCAGAGTCAGACGCAGGACAGTGGGATTGAGGAATTGAAAGTTTTTATACTTAACATACATAAGTCACTAGGAGAGCTTTCTGGAAAAATGAGTAAAATGGATGAAAAGATGGAAAAAAATCAAACGGAAATGAAGGAGTTGGTTGAGGAAAAAACTGACAAGTTAAGTCAGAATGTGGCCACTGTAGCTGCTGCTTTTACAGATGCTTTGTTGGTGATGGAGAAAAAAGTGGTTGATTTAAATCTTGAAGTGGAATCTAATAAGAAGGAAGTAAATGAAAAAATCTTCAAAGTTGAGGTCAAAAATCAAAGGTTAGAAGATGAAATCACGATGATGCAATTTCGGAATATGGAGTTCGCTATAAGACTGAGAGGTTTAAGAGAAAACAGCAGAGAGAACCTGAGAGCAGCTTGTGTGGAAATATTGGCCAAGATTTTAAAAATTGAACAAGATTTGATTGCTAACAGAGTTGATAAGATTTACAGGGTTAATTCACATGTGGCGAGACAAAGGATTTTGCCAAGAGATGTAGTGATTTATTTCACTGATAGAAGGTTGAGAAATGACATTTTGCAAAGCTCTTTCCACACCACTGTTCAACATGAGGGTAGTCAAATTGGTGTTTTCAAAGAGCTGCCACCTAAGATGTTAAGAGATCGGAAAGATTTTGGTTTTTTGGTAAATGAATTGAAAAAGCGCCAGATTCCATTCAGATGGGATGCTCCCGTTGGCATTATTTTGAGACATGAGGATGTAAGATATCGTATCAATTCGGTGGAAAAAGCAGAATATTTTTACAACAATATTCTTAAAAAAATTTCAACACCCCCACGTTCATCTACACTTTTATCTGTAGAAGAAATTTCTAAAGAGAAGGATTTTGAAGAGGGGATTCAAGAATTGATTAAGCAAAAAGAACCACAGGCAATTCGAGAAACAGTAAGGGGATAAACTTTAGGAGCAGTAGGTGGTCTCTCAGAGGATTTTTTTGCAGATTTTTTAGAGTCTAAACCAAAGCAGTCTAGAGCCACAAGAGAGGTGGAGCCGGACCTCAACTTGTTGCAAGAACCAAAAGATCAACGTATAACTCGTGCAGCAGAGAAGCAAAGACTAGAGAAACAAAATCAACAGAGGTCCAGGATGCCACAAGAAGAGAATGGTGCAAATGGGAAGAAACAGTACTCTGAAACAGTGGGAGGAGCGAGACCAAAGACATCTGCTGTGAAACAGCGTCTTAGGCAAGTGCTCAAATCGCTTCAGCCATCCCCAAAATGACAGTTAGATTTTTATCATGGAATGTGAACGGTCTGAATTCACCACAGAAAAGAAGGAAAATATTTCATTATTTGAAGCAATATAAAAATGATGTTGTTTGTTTGCAAGAAACTCATATTAGAACCCAGGACCAAAATTTTTTGATAAATTCAAAATTTGGGCTACATTTTATATCCTCTAGTCCTGTGAAAAGGAATGGATTAGTTTTGTATATTTCTAAAAGAATACCAGCTAAACTGATAGAAACGGATGAAGGAAGATATATTTTAGTTGAAATAAATATACAGAATGTTTCGATGCTTCTTATTGGGATTTATGCCCCAAATCAACAGCAGGAAATTTTTTATAAATTATTGAACACTAAAATATTGCAGTGGAATTATAAGTGTTTTTTTATCATGGGAGACTGGAATGGAGTGATTGATACAAATCTTGATAAGAAGACTTTGGCCAAGAGGGGGAACAAATTACCACAGACGTTTTTTGCACTGAAAGAAGAATTGGAACTGAAGGATGTATGGAGAATTCATCATCCAAAGGAATTGGACTTTACATTTTTTTCTGATAGACATAAATCCTTTTCTAGGATTGATTTCATGCTGGCTACTTCTGATTTACTTACTAAAGTGGTTAAGACTAAATATTTCCTAGAACTTTAACGGATCATAGTCCGGTGTGGATGGAGATGGATTTTGGCAAGAGGGAGAGAAGATCTTGGAGAATGAATGAGAATTTATTTAGATATGAGAAGAATGTTATGGATCTTAAAAAAGATGTTAATGAATTTTTCCATATTAATTTGAACAAGGGTACACCTATTGAGACTGTTTGGGACACAAGTAAGGCTTATATGAGAGGTGTACTGATTTATATGAATTTCAAATATAGGTCAACACAACAAAAGTCCAGAATAGAATTGGAGTCAGAAATAAAGGAAAAAGAACAATTGCTTATAGAAAATCCGACTGATGAGAAATTACAGCTTTTGAAAGATCAATTTCAAATATTGATGGCTGATCAGACGGCAATTAATTTGCAATATGCGAAACATAATACTTTTTGTAATGCTAATAAACCTGGTAGATGGTTGGCTTATACCTTGAGAAAGCAACAAAGTTCTCGTACTATAAATACTATTGAGTATAAAGGGAAACAAGTTTTTCAACAGAACTTAATACATCAAGCTTTTTTAGATTATTATTCTAAATTATATCATGCTGATAATATTAAAAAGGATCTTATTGATGAATATCTTGAGAAGAAGAGGGTTACAAAAATTTCAAGTATACAAAGTGATAGATTGAATCAATTTATAACATATGAAGAGATTCTATTTGCAATAAAACAACTGAAATTATCCAAAGCTCCTGGGACGGACGGTTTGACAGCAGTATATTATAAGACTTTACAATTAGAACTGGTTGAGCATCTTAAGGACTTGTTTTGTAATATCCAGCAGGGGGGCAAAATACCCCCCTCATGGAAGACGGCTTTTATTTCATTGATACCGAAGGAAGAGGGTTCTACAAAACCAGAAAATTTTAGACCAATATCTCTCCTGAACACGGATTATAAAATTTATGCAAAAGTATTAGCTAACAGACTGATGCCAGTTATTCAAGATGTGATTCACGATGATCAAGCAGGTTTTATAGAAGGTAGATACATGAAGGACAATGTCAGGCAACTCATAGACTTATTGGAATATCTTGAAAAAAATAAACAGATCCCTGCGGTGCTGGTGTTTTTGGATGCGGAAAAGGCCTTTGATCGAGTCAACTGGGACTTTCTAAAAAAGACTTTGCATAAAATGGATTTTGGGGACCAGTTTATACAAGCAATTTCAGCAATTTATCAAGAACAGACTGCACAAATTATCATTAATGGAAGTTTAACTACTAATTTTCATATACAGAAAGGAACTAGACAAGGTTGTCCGCTATCCCCATTGTTGTTTATCTTAACTTTAGAAGTGTTGTTGAATTCTCTACGGGACTCTAACAATTTGAATGGAATAGTTGTAAGGCAAAAAGACTACAGAACAAAAGCATTCGCAGATGATCTGGTTGTTACCCTAACACGACTTTGGAATCAATCATACAGATGAAAAACATTATAGAGGAATACGGTCTGGTTTCAGGTTTTAGTCTGAACCAGAAAAAGACTAAGATGATAGTTAAAAATATGTTGGAACCACAAAGGAGTGAACTGGAAAGGTTGGCAGGCTTTGAAATAGCTACAAAGGTGAAATATCTAGGAGTTCAGGTTGCAGCTTCTAATATAAAGCTTTTTCAAAATAATTATGAGGAATTGTGGCATAAGATTCAAAGGACCTTGAAACTTGGAAGAAACTGCAACTATCTTTACTTGGCAGAATAGCAGCTGTTAAGATGAACGTTCTACCTAGATTTCTGTTTTTATTTCAAATGATTCCGGTGCTTAAAAGTGATAAGACCTTGATGGAATGGCAAGCAGGTCTAAATAAATTTATTTGGAATGGGAAAAAACCAAGAGTTAAACTTAAAATCATGCAAGATGTTCGTGAAAGAGGTGGCCTCAAAGTTCCAAACCTACGCTTATACTATGAGGCAGCAGTGTTGACACAAGTGGGTGATTGGTTTGGTACAACGAAAACAGAAATTTTGAATATAGAAGGCCATGATTTGGAATTTGGTTGGCATGCATATTTATTCTATGAAGATAAGTTGGACAGAGCATTCAACAGTCACATTTTGAGACATGCTTTGATGAGAGTTTGGAAGAAGCACCAGCTTCAATTGGATTACAAAATACCTTTGTGGTTGGATCTTGGGCAGATTATGCCAAATATAAAGTCACTCGGGGGGATTTTATACAAAGAGATGCTTTTTAATGATGGGGGAAGATGGCGTTTGAAACCTTTGAATATTCTGTTGGAAGAAGGGACGAATTTAACTTGGTTGCAGTACCTTCAACTTCAAGCGAGATGGAGAGAAGATCAGAAAATTGGACTAATGTTGCATGAATGATGCATATTAAGCGAGTGTATAATTTATTGTTAGAAAGAGATGCAGAGGGTGAATTAGTTAAAGACTGTATGATAAAATGGGCACAAAATTTTGCAGAACCATTAATGTTGGAAACATGGGAAAAGATCTGGGTCCAGAATGTTAAATTTACACAAGCACGGAATGTGAGGGAAAATTTTTATAAGATGTTTTATAGATGGCATTTAGATCCCAAAAAATTATCATGTATGTATCCAAATGTTCAACCTAAATGTTGGAGGTGTGATTGTTTGGATGCAACATATTTTCATATTTGGTGGACTTGTAGTAAATTGAAAGCATTTTGGATTAAACTTTGGTGGGTTATGCAGAACATTTTGAAGAAGAAGCTTGAATTTTCTCCTCAGTTTTTTTTTTGCTGGGGATAGTTAAGGATTGTTCACCGACTGAAACGAGATTGATCTTATATATGACTACTGCACGTGACTACTGATTGGTCAATACTGGAAAAAAGATAGTGTACCTACTATAGAGGAATGGATATTGAAGATGTCTAATTTTGCAGAAATGGCTAAGATTTCTGCATACCTAAAAGACAGGACCCATGAAGCCTTTGCTAAGGAGTGGAAGAAATGGGTAGAGTACATGCAGAATAAATATCACAGTAAGAAGTTTCAACTAGCATTTGACTCATAATTATATCTATTAATTATTTTATTATATATTTGAATTTATATTTTTATTATGCTATATATTTATATTAATATTTAGATACATTATAATGTTAAAAATAAGTTTATATATCTGATAGATTAGCCTTATTTTGTCTAATTTTTTAAAAAAGAAATTTATGATGTATTATTTGAATTCTATCTACTTTTTAAAATAATATTACTAAGACTGAATATTGGGAATTATATTTAATGTTAAACATTTATATGATATTTTATTCTAAAAATTTATGATGCTCAAAATTATTTTTTTATATATTTGTCATATTTGTCATATTTGTTAGATTGCCATGAGTTTTTACAAATGATTTATGGTTACTATATATTTGAATTAGGGGGGTAAAAGATGTTAGAAGTCTAGATTAATTTTTTTTATTACTTAAGGTTAAATTTGTTATATTTTTAGCTGGATCTCACCTATTTTTTTGTTGTTTGATGTTGATTGATATATATGATTGGTTAATAGTGGAAGTCAGGGGGGGAAGAGGGGAGGGATGGGGGGAAAGGGAGGGGGTGGTAGCTGGGTGGGGGGAGTGGGGCGGGGAAAGGGGTATAAAAATTGTATTGTAAAACATTTTCAATAAAAAACATATGAAATTCATAAACAAAAACAAGAAATAGATAAAATTATATTAGATTCAGAAAACAAATTAATTAGCAGAATCTATAAATTTATCTTACACTATAAAATGGAAGAAGAGACAGTCAAGGAAACAATGTGTCCGAGTGTGGGTTGTCTAAAGAAATAAAATGCCTCTCACATTTTGATAATAAAGAAAAAAAACTTTTATTTGTTAGAACAACGTCTTCACGGACTCATCTGCAGTCAGGAAATGACCTCTGCTCCAAATTCCCTCCCTTTCCTGGCTTGCTTCCTTATCCTATTGGTCATTATCTAAATCATTCTACGGCAGTCTCTCTTACTAATCCCACAGGAATTTAACCCCCTCTTTACTATGTCAGCACTGAGAAGCTGACACAATGATTAAATGGGCTCAAAACATTAAACATACAATACCTTTGGAAAAATGGGAAAAGTTTTGGCAAATAAATATAAAATTAACAAGAGCAGTAACATATAAGGAAAATCAACTGAAAATGTTTTATAGGTGGCACATGTCTCCAACCAGACTAGCAAAAATACAGCCCAAAAATAGCCCAATCTGCTGGAAGTGTAAGAAGACACAAGGAACCTTCTATCATTTATGGTGGACATGTCCGGCAGTGAAGAAATTTTGGCAAATAAAATCACAGTCACAAATCTCCTGGATCACTAAACTAACAAATTTTGTAAGAAGCTGTGGCCATCCTGTCTCTTGTATAACAGGAGAACAATTTTAAAAAAGAACTGCCCAAATAATTAAGGATATAGAAGTACAAATGATATAGCTATCCTTAGTAAGGTGGGTAACTTGAAATAGGTGAGCAAATACAAACATACTTTTCAAATAGACAGCTAATTAAAGTTACAACTTCCAAAATATCTTAGGAAGATATTTACATGAATGAGATTCGAACAGCTTGACACAATGGTTAGATATGGGAGATTCCATTCTATACCCTACAATGGATGTCTCACCATTTGTGGAGCAGTAGAGGTAGAAGACCTGGCTCACATCCTATTTGATTGTTGCCTGTACAAGGGTAACAGATAGATACCTTAGTCTAGATATCAAATGAATGACCCATTGGGATTCCCTTATCAAAACAACTTACCTTATGTGCAGCCAGAATCTGAAAATAACATTTAACACAGCACAGTACTTAAGCAAAATGGTCCAGTTGAGATCAGCATATGTAGGACTGATTGAGGTAGATTCTAGGGGTGATATTGAAATATAATTTTATCATATTTTATTTACCAATATATTAAATTATTGTATTTTATTCCAATTTCATTTTCAACTGTTTTTTATTCCAATTTCATTTTCAACTGTATTTTATTCCAATTTCATTTTAAATTGTATTTTATCCAATTCCATTTTAAATATTTTTTATCAGATTTTAGTAATAATTTGTTTCTGGAACTTTGCACTTTGATATGGCCCACAGGCTAATCAATAAAGCAAACTAACTAACTCAATTTTAGTTCAGAAGATTCTTAAAATATAAAATAGAACTTAAAAGTTTTATTTTTAGATTTGATGGACAAAGAGCTTGAAAGAAAATTTGGAACTTTGTTGTTATATATGTTGACAGCTGTGGGAATCTTAAATGTCCAAAGATGGAAAGACAAATAATTCTCACAATGGAAAAATGGATGATAAAGAAATGAGTCATGGTGAAGTTGACTGTTTTAATTAAAGAAAATAATGTATGTAGTTTTGTTTCTACTTGAAACCACTTCTGAACTTTTTGCTCAAACCTAAAAAAAAAAAAGTTTTGAGAAGTTTTGATAATTAGATAAATATAATGATTTTGTTATTATTGAAAATGTTTAAAATGCTATGAAATATACTGAAAAATATTGAGGTTGTATATATTTTAGTATTTGATTGCACTGAAAATGTTGGAAGATGCTACTTTTTTCTTTCTTTATACTTTTTCTTTTACTTTTGTAACTTTTATTTCTTTTTTTATCTTACAAGAAAACTTAATAAAATCTTTTTAAAAAAGAACATGATCTAGGAAAAACAAAAAAGATTTAATTTTACCTAAACTACTCTGGAATATTTTAAGGTGGGAAATCAAGTTAACACATTTTAAATTAACATGATAAAGAAAGTAACACCACAGTCATGAGGAGTAACAGAGCAAATGGAGTGCTTTGTTGTAATTCAGCCACATTGAAACTAACAGTTTATAGTTAAATGCTTTCTCCATTCATTCTAAAGGCATGTGATCGTTGCTTTTTCCAGACTAATTCCCATGAGAATAATTCATTCAGTCTTTTACAGAAGCCAAATAGTTTTTCATACACACAGAGAAAGATGTAGACTACACTTAACTATAATATAAAATAATGTTGATATATTATACTAAATTATATGCAAAATGTGTACTTCAAGTAACAATTACAAACACAGGAAAGATGGAAGAAGCAACAGGAAATGTCTTAGGAACATCTGTACTTAATTAATCTACTCAGTAGACTGTTCAACAAATCAAAATTCTTCTAAAATAGTTTTTCCAGAGGGATATTACCAAGGTAGCTATCAGAAATGCAAAAACAAAACAATGAGATTTATTATCTATACTTTTACTCATACATTTTTATTTAAGAGTAACTGTAGCTCGCCACTATGGCTGTGTGTATTTATCTAAAAAGCAGTATAGTTCTTTCATACTATTTTCATTAATCTTCTAATTAAATTCACATAATTTAATTAGTTTTTCCACCTGAGACTAATTTTTAGAAGGCTATTTAGGTTTTAGAAAGATCTGTAATGTAAATTCTGAAAGTATGGCCTCTTCTAAGGTTCTCTTTGTACTTTGTGTGGTAGTTCACTGGGGCAACATCTTTGTTATATTACTTCATTGTGTAATTATTATTCCAAGATCTTCATCAAAACTACTCTTGCCAATCCAGAAATTATTATATAATTATCAATATATTTTACTTCTGTAAAAGCTTTGTTAAATTTTATTCTATTGCTTGGAAGAGCCCTTGTCACGCAGTGATTAGAATGAAGTATTGCAGGCAAATTCGGCCCACAGCCTGGATTCCAATCCTGATGGGCTCAAAGTGGATTTAGCCTTCCATCCTTCTGAGGTTGGTAAAATGAGGAACCAGATTGGGGAAAATAAAATTTAAGCAATTTATTTCTGCTTTCCTTCTCCTTTCTTTATTACAATTGTTTTCAAATGCACTTTTAGTACCTCTTTTTAAAAAAATGCCTACCCATTTTTAGCTCATTTTCCTATTAACCACTTCTTCAGGATATATTACTTATTGTTTCACTGAATATATAATAAAAAAACATTTTTCTAAAGCCAAATCAGAATTAATCAACCAATATAATAGTTGAAAACAATGATATGTAATACTGTCATGAAACAATGATATGTTTAGTTTAGTTTAGTTTATTAGATTTATATACCGCCCTTCTCCTGGGCGGTGAACAGCCAAACATTAAAACATTACAATACAAGCAATATAAAAGTTAAAAATAATCTAAAAATGTAATTAAATCAAATTTTGGCTTCCCCAAATTTAAAATCCCTCCTAAAATTCACCCATTAAAATCTACGTTAAGCCAGCCCGGCTTCCTGGAATAGAAAAGTCTTTAATGCCTTGCGGAAAGTGCAGAGGTCTGGGATTAATCGAATCCCTGGGGGTAACTCGTTCCAGAGGGCGGGAGCCCCCACAGAGAAGGCTCTCCCCCTGGGGGTCGCCAGTCGACATTGCCTGACCGACGGCACCCTGAGGAGGCCCTCTCTATGAGAGCGTATTGGCCGGTGGGAGGTTATCGGTGGCAGAAGATGGTCTCGTAAGTACCCGGGCCCTAAGCCATGGAGCGCTTTAAAGATGAGAACCAAGACCTTGAAGCGCACCCGGAAGACCACTGGGAGCCAGTGCAGCTCGCGCAGGAGAGGTGTCACATGGGAGCGCCAGTCGCCCCCATAATCACCCGCGCGGCCGCATTCTGGACCAGTTGGAGCCTCCGGGTGGTCCTCAAGGGGAGCCCCATGTAGAGAGCATTACAGTAGTCTAGGCGAGAAGTGACCAGGGCATGAGTGACTGTGCATAAGGAGTCCCGATCCAGAAAGGGACGCAACTGGCGTATCAGGCGAACCTGATAAAAAGCCCCCCTGGCCACGGCCGTCATATGCTCTTCTAAAGACAGCCGTGGATCCAGGAGGACGCCCAAGTTACGAACCCTCTCTGTGGGGGGCAAAGACTCACCCCCAATAGCCAGCGAAGGCACCAACTGGCTATATCGGGACGCCGGCATCCACAGCCACTCGGTCTTGGAAGGATTGAGTCGGAGCCTGTTCCTCCCCATCCAGACCCGTATGGCCTCCAGACACTGGGACATCACTTCGAGGGCATCATTGGGGTGATCCGGGGTGGAGATGTACAGCTGCGTATCATCAGCGTACAGATGACACTGCACCCCGAAACCACGGATGATCTCACCTAGCGGCTTCACATAAATGTTGAACAGGAGCGGCGAGAGGACTGACCCTTGCGGCACCCCGCAAGCAAGGCGCCTCAAGATCGACCTCTGCCCCCCTGCCAACACAGACTGCAACCGGTCGGAGAGATAGGAGGAGAACCACTGCAACACGGTGCCTCCGACCCCCAATCCCTCCAGCCGGTGCAGCAAGATACCATGGTTGATGGTATCAAAAGCCGCTGAGAGGTCTAATAGGACCAGAACAGAGGAGCAACCCCTGTCCTGAGCCCTCCAGAGATCATCAACCAACGCGACCAATGCCGTCTCCGTGCTGTACCCAGGCCTGAAGCCAGACTGGAACGGATCTAGATAGACAGTGTCATCCAGGTACTGTGGGAGCTGTCGCGCAACCACACTCTCTACAACCTTCGCCAAGAAGGGAAGGTTGGAGACCGGATGATAATTTCCCAAAACATCCGGGTCCAGAGAGGAGGGGTCTCACCACCACCTCTTTCAAGGCAGGAGGCAAGAAACCCTCACTCAAAGAAGCATTTATAATCCTCTGGAGCCAGTCTCGTTTAACCTCTGGGGTAGCCAGCACTAGCCAGGAGGGACACGGGTCCAATAAACATGTGGTTGCGTTCAATCTCCCCAGGATCCTGTCCACGTCCTCGGGAGTCACAGGGTCAAATTCATCCCATACAACAGTCTCAAGACCTGTTCCAGACACCTCACCGGAACCTACCCAGTCAGAGTCCAAGCCTTCCCAAATATGAGCGATTTTATCATGCAGATACTGTAGAAAATCCTCAGCCCGTCCCTGCAAGGGGTCATCCCGCGCTCCCAGATGAAGGAGGGAATGGGTCACCCTAAACAGGGCAGCTGGGCGGTTATCTGCCGATGCAATAAGAACGGAAAAGTAATTACACTTTGCCGCTTTTATCGCCACTAAGTAGGTCTTAATATGAGACCTAACTAGTGTTCGGTCGGATTCGGAGCGACTGCCCTCCAACCACTCTCTAGGCATCTTTTCCGGCGCTTCATCTCCCTCAGCTCCTCGGAAAACCAAGGAGCTGGGCAGATCCGGCGCTGGGTCAGAGGCTGCAAAGGCACTACTCGGTCCAAAGCCCCGGCGGCCATCCTATCCCAGGCAGCCACCAGGTCTTCAGTCGAGTCGTGAGCCAGAGACTCAGGAAATGGCCCAAACTCCATCTGGAAGCTATCAGGATCCATCAGGCACCTGGGACGGAACCATCTGATCGGTTCCGCCTCCCTGCGGTGGGGTGTAGCGGTCAGAAAGTCCAGCCTCAGGAGAGAATGGTCTGACCATGACAGGGGTTCAATAGCTATATCCCCTATAACTAGTCCATTCAACCACTGCCCAGAGACAAAAATCAAGTCCAGAGTGTGTCCTCCTATGTGAGTAGGGCCATGAATTACTTGAGTCAGGTCCATGGCTGTCATGGAAGCCATGAACTCCCAAGCCATCTCAGACGTCTCGCCGATGGACGGCAGGTTGAAATCCCCCATCACCAAAAGGTTGGGGGTATCAACCGCCACCCCGGCTATAACACCAAGAAGCTCAGGCAGGGCTGCTGTCACGCGGCAGGGAGCCAGGTACGCAATCAGCAAGCCCACCTGCTTCCCATGACCCAGTATGTATTACAGTATGTAATACTGTCTATAGAGATTCTCAGTCATCCAGGTCATGGTTGTCCCAAAGATACTTTTTCAAAAGGCAACTGGACTTTCTGTTTTTTCTTTGAAGACGTTTCATTTCTCAGCCAAGAAGGTTCTTCAGCTGGATGGTCAGAGAATGAAATGGAACGATTTATACTCCATGCAGACAGCTGGTCATTTGCATTCTTTTAGCAAGTCATTAAGATCATCTGGAAGTTTATCTGTGTCATCAGAGTCATCTGAGTGGTTCAAATGGGTTTGGAGTCTTCTTGGAACTGCTGAAAGTATTGTGTTGTAGATTAGAGATAGATATTGTATCCCTCCCCCTCTGTTGGGGGAAGGCTGTTGAGGGAAGGCTGTTCAATTTTAACATAGATGGCCACTTTGACCCCTCTTTCAAACCAGTGGTCCTCTCTGTCCAAAACGTGAACTTTGCTGTCTTCAAAAGAGTGGCCTGTGTCTTTTAAATGCAGATGAATTGCTGAATCTAGTCCTAATCTGTTTGTTCTCCTATGTTGTACCATGTGTTTATGAAGTGGTTGTTTTGTTTCCCCAATGTACAGATTGCACATGGCTTGCTGCATTGTACTGTATATACCATGTTGCTCAGTTTATGTCTAGGTGTTTTATCTTTGGGGTGGACAAACTTCTGCCTTAGTGTGTTCTTGGGTTTGAAGTGTGCACGTATGTTAACAGTTCCAAGAAGGCTCCACACTCATTTTCATCAGGTGACCTGATGACACAGATAAACCTCCAGGTAACCTTAATGACTCACTAAAAGAATGCAAATGACCATCTGTCTGCAAGGAGTATAAATCCTTGCATTCTCCACCATCCAGTCAGAGCTGAAGAACCATCTTGGATGAGAAGTGCAACGTCTTCAAAGAAAAACAGAAAGTCCAGTTGCCTCTTGAAAAAGCACATTTGGGATATATAATACTGTGTCATGTACCTAATTTTCACTTTCCTAATTTAAGGTATTTAGAGTTATGTCATTAAAAGATAAAATCACAAACTGCATCTCACTTATTTTGGCAGAGTAGTTCACTTCCAATTATGTTCGGAAGAGTTAGTAGCAAAAGGAAACCAGGCTGTCAGAGAACACAGTGACAGGGTAACATCGAAGCTGACACCAATAAGAACATAGAAAAACTCAAAGAAATAGTACAAGATTGGAATATGTGGGGGGAATTGGCAATAGAATTGCCAAGAGTCAGACTCAGCTGAATGGGTATCATCATCATCATCATCATCATCTTCATGCTTTCCAAATATCTGCAGTGTGCCACCAGTCTTTCCACAGCTTGCACTTGGAGAGGCACAAATCAGTTACTCCTTGACATTAGAGCCTAAACTCCATAATTAATTGAACAAGTGAAAACAAAGTGGATGGTGAGAAAACCAAGCAGATGGGGCCCACAATAGAACAAGCACCATATCCTACAATTACACATATATTCATTTTATAACTCCAATTTAGAACAGACCAAAATATCAGTAGAAAGCTTAGAACTGCTTAGAGAAAAGACATCCCATCCAACAAACTGGAAAATAGAAGCTTAGGAAAGTCAAATGAAGTTTCTAAAGTTGAATGTTTCTGTTTGATGTTTCACTGTATATATTTCCTGGGAGGTCTTATAATATAAAAATAAACACCCTCACTTGCAGCAAAAGTGTTGCATTCCTAAATGGTATGCAACACACTCCCTGGAAAGGCAATTGAACAAATATTGGGGCTCAAAAACATTTTAAAAAGCTGTTTAGCTCTTAATAGAGAAAGGGGGAAGGCTAATTCACTAACCTGCTTTTCAAATTTGGTGATCTAATGATGAAAGCAACCAACACCTACAATATCCAAGCAGCATGTCTAACATGCTGAAAGCCTCCAAGTTGAACAAGACTAGACTGGTTTTTTTGGAAGTAGCAAAAACGATGTAGAAGGATAGATTTCATATGTTTCACAGCTCTGAGCTCCATTCTTGTCAGTAGTAGAAATGTTTGTTTGTTTTTCCAGTTGGGAGAAAGAAACCAAGGCCTTCAGGCTAATCATTAATATCACAGAAGTAGGAGCTTTCTGTCAAACAGCAGAGCTGTGAAAAATTCTGATTGAACACCAAAAAGGGATTTCAGAGCTCTTAAGGACATTTTTGCTTAAAAGCTCTTCTGAAGAGCTTGCTACTGCATAATTTTCCCAAATTAAGTTTCAGACAGATGCTGTTTTCTCATATCTACATGTTCTAGAGTGGCCTCCAACCTTTTGGGCACCAGAGACCAGTTCTGTGGAAAAACATTTCCATGGACTGGTGGGGACATGTTTTGTGCACTACCCAGATCCCATACATGTGCAGATGAAGCTTCACTTGTTTGTGTTGCCAGGTTCCTAATGGGTCATGGACCTACTCTAGACGATCTTTTCCCTTTGAATTCAAATAACTTTGTAGCCACATCAAACAGTACACATTTTATTTCATTTTTACATGTTGGTCTCCACTACATGGTTCTGGGCACAACAATAAAACTCATATAATACCATGTATAATAACATAAGGAAAATTAAAAGCCATCAAAAGGGTAAACACATATCATATTTTGAAGGTAACATGAATGTAGAAAAATCAGGGGTACATTTTGAAATAGTATTTTATATTTCATATCTCCAGAATGTAAATGTGAAAGAATATTATAGAAAATTTACAAAAGTATAGCACAGTTAAAACAAAGTATGCAAGAGAAATTCATGTTTTGGAACATGCAAAACCAAGAGTTACAGTGAATTAAAATTTCTCTGCAGAATTCCAAGAGAAGCTAAAAAAGCTTCAGGTTGTCATCCCATACCACCTGCCAGAAAGGAAGCCCTGTTTATCTTGCCTTGGCAGCTCACCTAGAGTGACGCCCATGGCCCAGCTGTTCTCTGGTTCCTCCCCAAGGCCCAGCCTTAGATCTGCAGTGCCATGTTGGCCCCGCCCCCTGGGTGTGCACACAAGAAGTGAAGAGTGTGCAGGGCCTGGGGACTGGGGACTGGCATCCATGGGGACTACTTGCTGAATGCTGCCCTTCATCCAGGATGCCAGCCCTCTCATGCTTGAAGCCTGCTGTGTGCATGCCCAGGGGGCAGGGCCAAAGCAGCAGCGTGGATCCAAGGCTGGCCATGGGTGGCACTGGTGCCTCCTGTTCCCACTTCCTGGCCTTTCCCTGGAACCACCCTACCCGCACATGGGAAAGCCACATTGTTCTGACCTAGGTTTCCTTAACAAGCAGGAGGGAGGAATTGGTCTCGGCAAAACCTCTTTTATTTGCACAACTGTGAATTACATTCATTCACAGTCAGCAAGGTTTGTCCAAACAATTTTGCAAAGGAATATTTCTCAACACACCTTACTTCATTTGGCAAGCTGCCACGTAACTTGTTTCCAACCACAATAAGGCAAAATTTGGCACAGAGACTCTCAGAGTCATGGAATGAACAAATTGTTTCCTGCAAAAGCTCACTTCCTGTTCGCTCCTTGTTTATTTCCTATGGCAGGGGTCAATCACCTCCAAGATGTGGCTTTGCTCCCGAGTCAACCCTGTTTTCTGGGTTGTTCTTGTCTTCTGGCAGCTCTGTGCATGTGCATGGGCTCCACCTGTTCCTCTGCCTCACTGCTGTCTAACTCCCTCTCTGCCTCCAATGCAGAGCCCTCATCCAAGCTTTCCCCAGCCCCCAGGACAGGCCCAAGTTCCTCCCCAACCTCCTCACTGTCCGACTCTCCTGCCAGCTCCACTGACAGCTGGCAGGCCACAACAATGTCCCTACCTGTGCATGGAGGAAGGAAGAGGTGGGAAGGAGAGGGCATGGGACCCAGGGCAGGGGCTTCTGCCTGCCAATCAGTGGTGAGTTTCTACCAGTTTGCACAGGTTTGGGCGATTTGGCCTGGGTCGCCAAACCAGTAGTGACCACTGGCTGGCCATGCCCCCGAACCAGTAGCCTGGTCACTACTCACTTGCCTCGCATACCTGCATGACTCCCAGGAAGCTGCTGGCAAAGAGGCGGTGGCTGGTAGGCTTCTCGCAGTCACATCAAAAAAGAAAAAGCTGCAGCCACAAAGCAGCTCTCAAAGAGGTAGTGGCTGCCTGCAGGCTGCTGAAAACTACTGGAGGTCGCCGAAAAAGCCACTGCTGTTGTATCTCATTGCCTGCTGCATCAGTTGGAGTGTGAGGCAATTAAGGGGAGGGTGGACAATAGGGAAGCTCCATAGGGTTTTTATTATTATTATTATTTTAAAAGTTTTTTTTATTTTGAAAACATTAAAAACAAGACACAAACACACAATGACTTTTTCCTACACCTATTTCGAAGTGATCCTTTCTTATTATTTACATCTATTCACACACATTTTAACTTTTATCTTATTCAACAATCTATTTTCCATCATTCTTTCTTTCATCTAGATTGTACTTTGATCTTTAATATTTTTTCTCTCCTCTCTCCTTTATTCCTCTTTCTCATTTTTCCTATTCTCCAATCATTCATACCACCTACACCACACTTCAAAATATTCTGTATCCTCTTTCTCCTTGATTTCTTTTGTTAATTTGTCTATCTCGGCATACTCTAAGATTTTCCTAAATAAATCTTCTTCTGATGGTAAGTTTTCCTTCTTCCAATTTTGCGCATAGACTCTGTGGGCTGCTGTTAGTATATGTAATATTAAATAATATATTTCCTTCATAGTCTTCTATGGAAATCCCTAGTAGAAACTGCTCAGGTTCTCCCTTTATTGTATTCTGAATTATTTCCTCTATCCACTTTTTAACTTTCGCCCAGAATTTCTTCGCCACTGGGCAGGTCCACCAGAGATGATAATAAGTTCCATAGTTATTCTTACATTTCCAACATTACAGTGAATTACTAGGAAACATTTTCGCTATTCTAGCTGGTGGAAAGTGCCATATATGGAACATTTTCATCTGGTTTTCCTTGTATGCCATTGATATTGTCAATTTCATATTTGTTCTCCACAACTTTTCCCACTTCTCTAATTCTATTACATGATTGAAATTCCTTGCACATTTAATCATAGTATCTTTTACTATTTTCTCTTCCATGTATTTATAAATTTTACTAATTATTTTTTGTTCCCTCCCATATATAATTTTATCCAGTTCATTTTGCTCCAATTGTACCTGATCTATTTTTATATCATCTAAGTATTTTGATCTTATTTGTAAGTACGTCCACCATTCAACTTCCCTGTTCAAATCCTGTTCCAATTCTTGTTTTGTTTTTAATTTTCCCGAATCATTTAATATATCCCTGTATCTAATTATATCCCTGTATTACTAAATTTGGGTGTGTTAATATTTCATTGGGAGAGATCCAAAACAGTATTCTTATATAGTGTTGCTTTTTGATTTTATGCCAAATTAATAATAGTGAATTTCTAATTATATGCCTTCTAAAATATCCATGGGTTTTATACTTTTCATCCCATAGAAATGCATGCCATCCTGTCTGTAAATCGTGTCCTTCTATTGTTAAAATTCTTTTATTTCCCAGCTCCATCCATTCCTTTATCCATGTTAGGCATGCTGCTTGGTAATAAGTTTCCCAATCTGGAAATGCTACTCCTCCTCTGTCCCTGGTATCTTGTAGTGTTTTTAATTTTTTTTTAAAATTATACTTTATTAAGTTTTTATAGATACAAAAATTTACATTTCTATTTACATCGGATATGCAGTGTTTATACATATATACATAATATTACCTGGTGTCACTTTTGCTATTTGTTATTGTTTATTTAACACACCTTTTACTCCTGTTTTGATTTTATCATTCATCCATTCGTACCACCTTTCCTACATGATATAGTAATCAGAGTTTTCATCGTTGTTTATTTCATAATAAATATAAGTTCTTCTGGTGGCAAGGTTTTCTCTTTCCAGTGTTGAGCATAGGCCAACCTAGCAGCTGTAGTTATATATATTATTAAGTGGGTCTTTATCTTTCCAAATCTCTTCTTCACTATTCCCAGGAGAAATAATTCCGGTGTCAGCTCTACTTCTTCTCTGATTATTTCTTGTAACCATCTCCCAATTCTGGTCCAATATTTTTTCGCTTCAGGGCACGTCCACCACATGTGAAAGAAGGTGCCCTGACCATGGCCACATTTCCAGCAGTTTGGGGGCATATTAGGGAACATCTTCGCTAATCTAGCAGGAGCTAGATACCACCTGTGGAATATTTTATAGTGATTCTCCTTATATGTTGCAGCTCTAGTCAATTTATAATTTTTATTCCATGCCTCTTCTCATTCGCTAAAATTTAAATTATGTCCAATATTTTTTTCCCATACTCTCAATTGATTTTTAGCTATGGCCTCAGCTCTATCTTCATCTAGTAGATAGTTATAAAGTTTAGCTAGAACTTTTTTTTCTTTTCCCATCAAAATTTTGTCCAATCCTTTATATCCTAATTCTAAACCATATTCTTCCTTATCTTTCTGATATCTTGATTTTATTTGTAGATATGTCCACCAATCTAAATTTATGCCTTGGTCTCTCAGATCTTCATTTGATTTAAGATGTCCTCCTCCATTTAAAATATCATTATATCTTCATATTTTCTCCATTCACCATCTGGTTGGATGGATCAGGGCCTCCATTGTGGAGAGCCATTTTGGAACTTTATTGTAATATCTCTGTCTAATTTCAATCCATGTTTATATTAATGAGTCTCTAATTTTATGTCTACGGAAGTGTGTTCTCTTTTTCGTATCTGTATCCCATAAGTATGAGTGCCACCTTTCTGTAAGTCGTGACCTTCTAACGCTAAAATTCTCGTATTTTCCAGAGTGGCCCACTCCCTTATCCATACTAACTTGGCTGCCCTGTAATATGTTTCCCAATCCAGGAGGCCAAATCCTCCCATATTCCTTTTCCCCTGTAGCACTTTAAGTGAAATCCTCGACTTTTTCCCCTCCCATACAAATTCCTTAATGTTTTTATTTAATTCTGAGAAAATTTTTTTTATCTAAATTCATTGGTATATTTTGGTATAAGAATAAAATTTTGGGGAGGATATTCATCTTAATCGCGGCTATCTTACCTATAAGTGACAATTTAATTTTCTTCCATCTGTCCAAATCTTGTTTTGTTTTTTGAATTAGGGGGGTATAATTATCTTCTTCTAGGGATGAGCACCTTATGGTTATCCAAATTTCAAGATATTTTGTTTTCTTGACAACCTGTAATCCCAGCGTTCCTTCTATCTCTTGTTTTTGTGCCTCGGTTACATTCTTAGTTAATATTTTGGTTTTGGTTTTATTCAGTTTGAAGCCTGCCACCTCTCCGTATTTGTCCAATTCCTCTAATACTTTTGGTCCAGATTCTAATGGGTCTTCTAATATTAGGGTCACATCATCCGCAAATGCTTGTGTTTTATAAACCTCTTTCCTGATCTTTAAACTTTTAATCTCCTCATTTTTCCTAATTTTTCATAACAGGACTTCTAAGGCCAAAATAAATAGTAGTGGAGATAGGGGCATCCCTGTCTTACCCCCTTCCTGATCTGAAATGTTCTTATCCTATCTCCATTTACCAGGATGCCCTTTGATTGTCATATATAGTTTTAATCATTTTTTCATAATTTGTTCCAAATCCCATTATTCTAATTTGTTTAATCATGAAATTCCAATTTAAATTGTCGAATGCCTTTTGGGCATCCAAAAATACTAAGGCCATCTGCTTTTCCGGGTGTTCTTCATAATACTCTAATGTGTCTAATATAATTCTCAAATTGTCCCTAATTTGCCTCCCCGGCGGCAAATGATCTTTTTGATCTTTATATATCCAAGCATTTAATATTTTTTTAGTTCTTTCCGCCATTATAGTCATGAATAATTTATAGTCGGTATTCAGAAGAGAAATTGGCCTATTATTCTGAATTTGTTTTTGGTTGACACCTTCTTTCGGCAAGAGTGTAACATGCCCTTCCCTCTACAAGTCCGGAATTTTTGATCCCATCAAAGCCTCATTAAAAATTTCAACTAACTTTGATTGTAGTGATTCTTCAAGTTTTTTATATATTTCCCCTGGGAATCCATCTGGGCCTGGCGATTTGTTATTCTTGAGTTTAGAGAGGGCTGTTTTAAGTTCTTCAATTGTTATTTTCCTGTTGAGCATTTCCCTCTCTTCCTCAGCTATTTGTGGAAGCTCTGCATTTATCAGGTATTGCTCTACTTCTTCTTCTGGGACCTCCTTTGCTTTGTATAGGGTTTCATAATATTCCCTCGCTCTTTCTAATTTGTGGTCTTCTTTGTTTAAGAGGTTACCCTCTGAGTCTTCTAATGTTTGAATCGTCCCTTTTCCATTTTCCTTTTTTAATTTGTAGGCCAATCAGCTGCCTGTCTTGTTGGCGTTCTCAAAGTAATATTGTTTTGTTCTTTTTATTTTTTGTGCTAATTCCTCTTATTCTAAAATATTCAATTTGTGCCTCCACATCAGCCAATTTTCTTTTGTTGCTTTATCTCCGGGATTTTCTTGGAGTTTTCTTTCCACTTCTCCTAAATGCTTTAAGAGCTCTTCCAAGGATTTTCTTTTTTCTTTATTTTTATATGCGCTGTACAATATCTCTTAAATAAGCTTTCATTGCATCCCATACAATTTCAGGAGATGTTCCTTGATTTCCATTTTCTTTAAAGAAGAACTTTACTTCTTCTTTCAATTTATCAACACACTCCTTGTCATTCAATAGTTTCACATTAAATCTCCATCTCTGATGTTTCCTTCTCTTTGTGTTCTTCCCTTTATTTCCAGGAGGTTATGATCCACCCAAGTATTTGGACTGATCTCTGCTGATGCTATTTCTAATCCAAGCTTCCTAGTAACCCATGTCATATCTATTCTCGACCAAGACTTTTGTGGGTTGGAGTAAAATGTGTACTGTCTGTCATTTGGGTGTAGGATTCGCCATATATCAATTAGGTTCAATTCATCAACTAAGTCAAAAAACTTAGGTAAATTTGCCCTTTTATTTTTATTTATTTTATTACTTTTATAATCTTTATCTGGGTCCACAATTCCATTAAAATCACCTATTTTGCAGATTACATTATATTCCATTTTTCCCAATTGCTCGTGAGTCTTTTAAAATATTCTCCCTGTTTTTTGTTAGGAACATAGATGCCCACTAATAGCATTTTAGAGTTGCCTCTCATAATTTCAATCATAAGGGTTCTTCTCTTTGTATCATTATATTTTAATTCTACTTCAATTCCTTTTTTAACATAAAATACTATCCCCCTCTTTTTTTTTCTACTAACAAAGTAAATGTTTTACCAAATTTTTTGTACTCTAGACAGTTACCCTCATCCTTTTTTATGTGGACCTCCTGTAAACAGATTATATCTACATTTTGTTTTACTAATTTTGTAAGTGTTAATTTCCTTTTTTTACTGTCATTTAGTCCATTGACATTTACTGATATTAATCTCAGGTTGTTCATTCCTGTTTTTTTGTCTGGTTCTTAGTTTCTATTTGTTTCTTACAGCTCTTACTGGTCTTGTTTTTTTCTCCTTGGCTTCTTCTTCTGTCTTCTTCTCTTCTGTAGTTCCTTCCTTGATGTTCTGTTGATGTGAGGTCTCCTCTTCTGGGTTTGTTGTTTCTATCTCCTCTTTGCTACTTTGTTCTTCCTCTGCACCCCTTAGTTGATCGACGAAATCTTGTGTTCTGCTCAGACTATCTATTTTTATTTTTCTCCCTTGCCAAGTGATTAACATCCCTTCCGGAAGAAGCCATTTAAATAGTATATTTCTTTTATTCAGTTGCACCGCTAAAAATCTATATTCCTTTCTTGCCTCTCTCACCCTTCTTGGCACCTGTTTTAAAATAATCACTTCCTTTCCTCTAGATGTTATTTGTTCTTCTCTCGCTATATTATATAGGATGTCTCTTACTTTCTTTCTTGCAAACCAAATGTGAACTTCACTAGGGAGTTCTGCATAGTTTGTTTGCACACGATAAATATCGTCCAATTCTCTAATAATCTCTTGTTTATCCTATTGGAGCACTTCTGCAATCAATTCTGCCATCTTTTCTCCCAGCTCCTCCTCTTTAGTCTTCCACAACATTCTGGAAACAGAGACAGAATGACGCCCTGTCCATTTCCAATTGGATTAACAAGTCCTCTAAATTCTTATTTTGCATCGTCAACGTCTGGTCCACGGTATCTATTTTCTTCTCATTTTGTTCTATTTTTAATTCCTCCTTCTGGATCCTTTGTTCATTGTTAAATATTGAAACTTGTATCTCATTCATTTTTTGATCCAATGCATGGATGTCTGTTTTTAGTTCGGTATGATTACTTGACATTTTTTCCTGCATAACCATCATAGTCTCTTGAATTAATGGCAACGTTGATTGCAAGGTAAGCAGTGTTGGAGTTGTTATGGATTTTTCAGTTTTTGATAACCCTTCCACTGATTTCTGCATCGCTGGGGAGGTCATGGTTATGGTGGGATTTGAAGGAGTCTTTTTTCCTATTTTCAAAATCGTAGATGACATACTTGTCATTTCTTTCAAGATTGTTTTTTGCTCCCTAATTATTCTCCCAATGTTTTTCCGGATTAACATTCACTAGGTAACACCTCTTTTGTCTAATATTATCTATGGATTTATATTACAATGCCTTTTCTAGATCTTGAGATATAGCTAACATCTATTTATCAATCAAAGTCTGTTCAACAATCAAAGTCTGTTTAACAATCTATATCACTTTCAATCGGTATCTTGGGTAAATATCACTTAATTCGTTATCTTAATAATAAAAATAATATATAGCTTATAATTGATTAATTAATTTGCCAGTTAATAATTAATTAGTTAATAAAAATTGATTCTACTTAGAAAAAGTTAAATCAAGTCTTCCTACCTTACAGTGGTTAACTAACCTTTCTTAATAGCTTAAATCTCTATATTCTTAAAAAAGAGAAAAGAAAAGAAGGGAGAAAAAAAATACAATACAAAATACGGTTATAATTTATATCTAAAATTTCTAAATCCAACCTAATTCTTAAAGTTAATTTTTAAATTCAAAATCTATGTGTAGCTGTATATAGATAAGTTCATATAAATAGGTAATGTAATACAAGTAAATTTAATACAATATATAATTAATTGGTATAATATAATTCTAACCGACTGTATAATAATATATACTATGTATACTAAATATATGAAAAAATCAGCAATAAATTAATATAAACGTTATCAATTCTTGTTAATAGCAATATTATTATGAAAATATGTATATATATATATATATATATATATAAAATTATATTATATAATTATATAATAAATATATATATATATAATAAATATATAATATATAATAAATATATATATATATATATATATATATATGTATATATATATATATATATATATATATATATATATATATATATATATATATATATATATATATATATATATATATATATATATATATATGGTTTTCAATGAAGATCTGGAAGTTTTCCCCTTGGATTCCTTTTGAGATGGAATATAGTATTTTATCATATAAAGTTTTTTACAGTTTTTTACAGTTCCGCCTCCAGTCTCCTCCAAACCTTTCTCTGTCCCAGATTGAGTAATTAAAGTCCAAACTCTATGGTACGTCTCTCTGCTGGATTGTCTCTGTACCAGTCTGTTCAGTTATTTCTCTGTCAGATCTCTGCAATGGCTGCACTTCCTGTTTTCCGAATCAGTCCGGCAAAAGTCAAATCTCCCACTTATTTTACCTTCCACTAATTTGCTGCTGTAGGTAAAGAAAACAAAAGTTTTTCCTGGATTTTTCCTCTTCTTGCTCACTGAACCTGCCAAACCTCTATTTTGCACAGTCAGACTAGCGTCCTCAGTCCTTCGTTCTCCTCGCCGGCTTATCGGGCACTCTAGTCTTCTATCTGTTCTCCGATCTCCGTTGCCGCTCTTTCCCCCTCCGAGCACTTCTCACCCGATTCTGCCGACCCCTTCGTTTGATGACCAATTTCAGCTAGGCAGGGGTGGCACTTTCCAATTTCGGCGCTGCAGCCTCCGATCTTCCTTGCTTCCCGTCTTGATTGTCCCCTATCGCAGCTTCAGGTCTGCCATCAGATGGCTGACTCACCGTGCTGGTTTGACAGGGCTGCCCGGTCTTGTGAGAAGCGTTAGTGCTTCGCTTTCTCACTCCCCCGGCATTCCCTATTGTCCGCGGGACTCTCCAACTCCCGCGCCCCTGAAGGGATCCCCAAAACACGGTGACAAATGGCATTGAGGAGTAGCAGTTACTCACACAGCGCCATATCGCTGCAGCTCACCAACCGGAAGTTCGTAGTGTTTTTAATCTAATTCTAGGTTTTCTCCCTTGCCATATAAATTTTGAGGTCAATATGTTTAATAAATCAAAAAAAACTTTTTTCTAATTTTATCAGTATAACCTGAAGGGAAGAATAAAATTTTGGGCAGAATATTCATTTTTATTGCCGCCACTCTTCCCATCCATGAAATTTTAAGATTTTTCCAATTTTCCAAATCTTTCTCAATTTGCAGTATTAATTTGTCACAATTTTCCTTTTTGATTGAGGAGCCTCTTGCTGTTAGCCAAATACCTAAATATTTTATTTTTTTTGTTATCTGAATATTCATACTATTTTCTAATTCTATCTCTTGTTTCTTTGTAAGATTTTTGGTTAACATTTTTGATTTATTTCTATTAATTCTTAAATCTGCCACTACACCAAATTCTTTTACTTTTTCAATTAATTTAGGGCTTCCTCAACTGATTTTAGGGGTTCCTCAATTATAAAGACCATATCGTCTGCAAAAGCTTGCAATTTGTACTCCTCATTTTTTATTGTCAATCCTTTTATTTCTCAATCTTCCCTAATTTTTTTTAAGAGTGGTTCCAATGATAATATAAAGAGAAGTAGGGAAAGTGGGCATCCTTGTCTCACTCCTTTTGTTTTCTCAAATCCATCTGTCACATCTTGATTCATAATTACTCTTGCAGTTTGTTTTGAATATATTTTTTCAATCATTTTTTCAAATTTTGAGCCAAATTCCATTTTTTTAATTTGTTGCATCATAAATCTCCAAATTATCAAAAGTTTTTTGAGCATCAAGGAAAACCAGTGAAATTTGTTTCTCTGGGTATGCTTCATAAAATTCTAATATATCAATTATAATGCGTGTGTTATTCCTAATTTGTCATCCTGACAAGAAACCATTTTGATCCGAATGAATATGTTTATTTAGAATCATTTTTAACCTTTCAGCAATTATTGACATATAAGTTTTATAATCAGAATTCAATAAAGAGATAGGCCTGTAATTTTGTACTAATTGCTGGTCTGAGTCTTCCTTATATATAAGTGTGATTAGTGCTTCTGTCCATGTTTTGGGTATATTTGTCTCATGTAGTGCTTCATTGAATATTTCTAACATAAAACCTCCTATCTGTTTTTGTATGAACCTGTATAGCTCAATGGGTATTCCATCTGAACCTGATGTCTTATTATTTTTTTGCCTTTTTATTGCAATTCCAAATTCTGTTTCAGAGATTGGTCTATTCAGTATTCTTTCTGTTCCTCCGTAAGTTTATATACATTTGTTTTCTCTAGATATTCTTTAATTTCCGCTTCTAACGTTTCTTTCTGCATGTATAATTGGAAAAGAAAGTATGATTTATTCGTTTCTTGTTTTCTCTTTATATCGGATTTTTCCCTCTGCATTTTTCAAATGTTGTATCATTCTTTTATCATTTTCCTTTTTTAACTTATAAACTAACCACCTGCTCACCTTGTTTGCATGCTCAAAATAATTTTGTTTTGCCCTCTTTATTTTAAATGCCACTTCTTCTTGGGTTATCAAATTTAATTTAGTTTGTGTTTAATTATAATCCTTTGCTCTTTTCCTCTTTTATTTTGGGAGTCTTTCTGAAGGTCGTCTTCTAGTTTTTTAAACTCTTCCTGTAGTTTATTTTGCTGGGACCTTTTCTCTTTTCTGCCATATATGCAATTGTCACCCATCTAATATAGGCTTTTAACATGTCCCAAAGGTTTTGAGCTGATGTATCTTCCTTTTTGTTTACTTCTAAGAAAATCTCTATCTCTTTCTCCAGGAATTGCTTATATTCTTTTTCTTTACATATGTATTGATTTAATACATATGTAATTTTGTACCTTTTGTCCCTTTTTTGTCCCTTTTTTGTCCTTTTCAATGTATAATTATTGGATTATAGTCAGCCCACTTGTTTAGTCCTATTTCTATTTTTTCTAATTCTAATTTCAATTGTGTTGTCATCCAAGCCATATCGATCCTGGACCAAGATTGATGCAGATGAGAATTGTATGTATATTGCTTTTCTTCTTTGTAAATTTCTCTCCAGGTGTCTCTTAGGCCTAATTCTGATACCATATTAAAAAAATTCTTTAGGTAGTATTTCCTTCTTTTTTTTTATTTTACTTCTTGCTATAATAGTCTCTTTTACTATCAGCTATGGCATTATAATCTCCTATTATACATACATTTTCTATTTCTTGTTCTATTATTTTATTGTGCAATTGTTTGAAATATTCTTGTTGACTTTTGTTTGGGACATATACTACTACTAATAGAATTTGTTTATATTCCGTATCTAACTTTATCATCAAAATTTTGCCCTCTTCATCTGCATACACTGATTCTGAATTTATTCTTTCCTTTACCTACACTGCAAGTCCTCTTTTTTTCTGTTGTGATAGTGACACATGTAGTCTTCCTAATTTCTTGTTTTCTAATAATTTTTGAAATCCTTTTTTTATATGAACCTCTTGTAAACAAATCACATCTATATCTAATTTCTTTAGTTTTGTAAATATTTGTGCTCTCTTTTTCTGTGCATTTAAATTATTAATATTCATGGAAAATAAAGGTATTATTTCTTCCATCTCCTACTGCATTTGTTTCTTGGTATTTCTTGTCTCCCTTTTAACTCTTCCACTTGCTCTTTCCCTTTCTTCTCGTTCCTTTTCTTGGGTTTTCCTTAGCTCTTTCTCTCTTTCTCTCTCCTCTTGTTGATCCTCCTCTTGATTTTTATTTTCTGATTCGTCTTTACTTTCTTGTTCTTCTTCCAAGTAATTTTTATAGAACTTTTGAGCTTTTTCTATTGAATTAACTTTGAATTTCTTATCCTGCCATGTGATGAGGATACCTTCGGGGATAATCCATTTAAACATTATTCTATGTTTTATAAGGTGTGATGTCAAGAAATGATACTGTTGCCTTTGGTCTTGAATTCTGCATGGGATTTGTTTTAGAATTATGATTTCTTTCCCTTTATACTTTACAGTTTCTTCTCTTGCTTTTTTATATATTTCATCTCTTATTGCTTTTTTAATGAACCTGATATGTACTTCCCATGCTAAATGGTGTCTTCTTATATAATTATTATGTACTCGGTAGATTTTATCCATGGTATCTTTTATTTCCAACTTATCTCTCTGTATTAATTTTGCTATTATTTCACTCATTTTATCCTCCAAATCTTCCTCTTTCTCCTCCACGACATTCTGGAAACAAAGAAAATGAGGCTTTCTCCATTTCCAAAACAATAATTGAGTCTGACAATTCCTTGTTTGATTGTAGCACCTTCTGCTCCGCCATTTCTAATTTAAGGTCTAATTGATCCACCTTCATTTCTATTTTTTTCACTTTTTGCTCATTTTCTGCAATTGTTTGTTGTATATTCTCCATCTTTTTCTTCATATTTTTAAATCTTTCTTTACTTCACCTATCTCATTTTTAATTTCTTGATGGTGTTTCCTAGCCTCTTGATTGTCTGCCATTTTTTCTTGCGACTTCATCAATGTCTCTTGAATGATTTGGAACATGTTTTGCATATTATTCATCGTCGGCTCTGTTTTGTCTTTTTCCTTCCCTAACATATTTTCAATTGATCGTTGAATAGTAGGGGAAGACATAGCTGTTGGATTAGTAATGGGTTTTTTTCCAGTTTTCATTACTGTTGCTGTTGTTGACGTTGTTAGATTTCTTGTGAGGTTCTTCCACAGTATCATATAATGTTTTATTTACCTTGAAGCATTCTTCTAAATCCACTACTTATTACTTTAGTTGTAATTCCTTGCAGATTTAATTTAGATATTATCTTTCTTTTTCTTTTTTACTTTAAACTACTAATAATCACAGTATTTATCTCAATTAGACATTATGTATATCTATGTACACCTCTATCTATATATGTACTATATTCTCAAATTATAACTACAATTTTCTGTATCAATATTCTATGTTTATCTTTTACCACTAATACTTATATATCAATCCCTTTAATTTATTTATATACCACTGCTCAAGTTAAGTTTAACTGTTCAATTACTCTTTAACAATCATCCCCACCCCCTTTTAAAATCAAATTAATTAATTTATGTATTATAATATCAACTATATTCACTATGATTATTATAAAATATCAAATATTCAAGATAAATCTCCCCTTTGATTCTTTCAACACCTATCCAGTTCTTCAACAATAAATTTATCTTAATAATATATTCTATAACTATCCCTTTTCAAATGTTACCAACAAAGCAATCCCCCCCTCAAATCACAATCTCTATCAGTATAATAAATTCCAACCAGACATTATCCTTTTTTTGAATTCTTCTTCTTTTTTCCCCTTTCTTTCCAGTCCTTATTGCATCAGATTAGTTCTATCTCCTAAATCAAGCTCAGTCACTTTAAATTCCAGCACACAGTCTCTGTGTCCTCACAATTTTGCACTGTTTTCTTCTTAATGTTAATAAATCCACCTTATACATGTGCTTATCTATAAATTTATTTCCAAATTGCCTCCTCCTCAATCCTCCAAGTCCACCAAGTTCATCAATTAAAAGAAGGAAACTCCTTGACTTTTTAGTTTCAAAGTTTATATATACCTTCGCAGTCTCTTCCTTCTCGTGGTGAGGTTATTCCTTTTTTATTTTTGTTTTTCCCCTTCTCTCACAATAAATCCTTAGCTCAGGTCTGAATGTTTCAGTTCAGTTTCAATTGCTACTTTGTATCTTCTTGTTAATTGATTCTTAAATGCTTCTTCCACCTCTTATATTACCCTGTTGCCTCAGTTCAATTGTCTCACATTAAGTGCTCTACTTCCCAATCGCCGCTATCCTCACCCTCTGCGAGTCTCTCACTCGTGACAGCTTGCTAAGAATCTCACTTTTTTTTTCTTCCAATCCTCCGTGACCACCAATGCTGAAAATCATTTTTTGCTTCCTCACTATGTGGCTGCCATTGCTCTCGATCTGCCTTAAAGACAGTTTTTTTCCTGCCACATTTAAGGGGTTTAGCTTTTATTCTCCTAGATGCTAGCACCTCGTCTGAAATTTAAAGCCTTCCCCTAGTATTCCAAACCCTCCAGGTTTAGAACTGCCCTTATGGGGCTTCTTTTCAGGAATTAGTTGGGTTTTCAGGAGCTATAAATTGCACCTTCACCCACTCCGCTCAGACGTCACCACCGGAAGTCCCACAAGTTTTTTTTTTTAAATGGGCAGAGGCTTCCCATTTTAATCCCCTTGCCCTGTCATTGTCTCTGTGCCTAACAGACCTCTGCATGACTCTCAGTTCATCACTCCAAACCGTGTGTGTGTGTGTGTATGTGCATGCGCACGTGCATGCATATGTGTGCATGGAGGGGGGGAGGCAGGGGGAGGTGTCTCATTCATTGCAACCTGCAAATTAATGAAAGCTCTTTTTTTGAAATCCTTGTTTTTCTCAGCCCAGCCTCTACCAATCTTTTCCTCTTTCACAGTGCCAGTGCAAGAGGCACACATACATACAAACATACACAAGTCTGGGAGATGTGAGCTAAAAACCATGCTGAAGCAATGCTGGGGGAGGGGTCAAAACAGGAAATCTCTGTCAGGCCTTTGGTTGGAGATGTCTCAGTTCAAAGGAGAAAGCAATGTTGTTTTCTGTTTTCTCACAGACAGAACTTTGTAGGCAATCCAACAATTCAATTAACATTGAATTGTGAGGATTGCTTAGGATTGCTAAAATTACTAAGTCTGGGGTGCTATGTGGCAGATGCCTGTCTGTTTGAATTCTAAAGTCACAGAGCGATTAAGCTTCTTCATTTTTTATCACTTTCTCTATTTTATGGTTTCATCAGTTCTTGCTTGTAGGCAATTGATATTTTTTGCAGCTCTTCCACTCTAGCGTTGTTGCTACTTTGTCAACTATTATTATTGTTGGTTGACTCTTCTTCAAGGTGGCTGCTATAGGGTAAGAGTTTTTCTTTCACAATCTACTGTGTTTGTTTTCAGAACTGGTTCTTTGGCAGCTCTGCCCCTGGATTTGGATGGGGGTACTTGGGAATGACCCAAGATGATTTTTGGATAGCTGTGGACCTACCTAGGAAGGGGAATCTTGAAAACTGCAACTCCTTGCGGGAGCACCTGGAAGGCAAGGGACTTTTACAATCTCTTCCCACCAGCAAAGCATTTTTGTAGGCAAACCTGGGACTTTTAACTTCACTTTTTGAACTTTTGTTTTGTTTTTTATCTCTAAATGTTAATAGGTTGGCTGAATGCTGATTTATTTCAACCCCTGCTTAATTTATCTGCTCTTTCTGCTTTCTCTTTGATTTATTTGGTTCCTCTCATCAATTTCTGTATTTTTGTATGAAAAGGTGGCAGATGTTTCTGAATGGTGAAAATGTTTATTGTTGTTGTTATTTGCAAAGTCGTGTCTGACCCATCACAACCCCATGAACAACTTTCCACCAGGCCTTTCTGTCTTCTACCATTCTTTGGAGTCCATTTAAACTCATGCCTACCACTTCAGTGACTCCAGCCAGCCACCTCATTCACTGTCTTCCCCTTCCTCTTTTGCCCTCAATCTTTCCCAGCATTAGGCTCTTCTCCAGTGAATCCTTCCTTCTCATTAGGTGGCCAAAGTATTTGAGTTTCACCTTCAGGATCTGGCCTTCTAAAGAGCAGTCAGGGTTGATCTCCTCTAAGACTGACTGGTTTGATCGGCTTGCAGTCCAAGGGACTCGCAGGAGTCTTCTCCATCACCGTAGTTCAAAGGCCTCAATTCTTTGGCGCTCAGCCTTTCTTATGGCCCAACTTTCACAGCCATACATTGCAACTAGGAAAACCATAGCCTTAACTATACATGCTTTTGTTGGCAGGGTGATATCGCTGCTTTTTAGTATGCTATCTAGATTTGCCATAGCTTTCCACCCCAGGATCAAGCCTCTTTTAATTTATTGGCTGCAGTCCCCATCTGCAGTGATTTTGGAGCCCAGGAAAGTAAAATCTGTCACCCCCTCCATTTCTTCCCTATCTATTTTCCAGGAATGGAGAGGGCCGGATGCCATGATCTTAGTTTTCTTAATGTTGCATTTCAAGCCAACTTTTGCACTATCCTTCATCACCTGCATCAAGAGGCTGTTTAGTTCCTTTTCACTTTCTGCCATTAGAATGCTATCATCTGCATATCTGAGGTTGTTGATATTTCTCCCAGCAATCTTAAATTCAACTTTTGATTCATATAGCCTCACCTTTCTATGATGTGCTCTGCATATAAGTTAAATAGACAGGGCGACAGTATACAGCCTTGCTGAACTCCTTTTTCAATTTTGAACAAATCAGTGGTTCCATGTCCAGTTCTCACTGTTGCTTTTTGAGCCGCATATAGGTTTCTCAAGAGACAAATAAGATGGATTCTACCAGAAGCATGGTGGCAAGACAGGGAATTAGCGGGCTCTGATGAGCTCCATGGAAACCCGAACTGATGAACCACTGCTGAGGGGTCTTTGGACCAGAACCATCCTGTAGGGACAGGGAAGAAGGAGAGGCACCTCAGAAGACCAAGAGGAACAGGCAAGTTCCTTGAAAGTCAGAGGAAACTCTTCCCGATTCGGCAGTGGGAACGGCAGCCATTGCACCTGTCAAGAAGCTGGGGCAACCGGACTAAAATTTGAGCAAGAGCAATGACTGGAATGGAGTTTTTGAAGCCGGGTGAGTGACAGCCAACTCACAGGCGAAATAACAACAACAAAACTTTTAAACCTGAAAAAAACCCCAGCGTAAAAATAGTGGCTAAATGCGATAAATGTGATAAATTAAATTAATGGGCATGGGGGGAAGAAAAGAGGATATATGAAGTGGAACTTAAAGGGACAAAAACCTCAAAAGAAAATTGACTTTTGAATAAAATTATTTGGAAAACTCTAAAAATTAGAAGAAGTAATCCTAAAGTTGGCTAAAGGATTGGAAAGAAAATAAATAGATCCTTTTTTTAAATGTTAAGAAATATAAAAGAGAATTGGACAATAAGTTCTGCAACAGAAGTGTTGTATAACTAAAAGACAAATAAAAGAAAAAAAGAGGGGGAAAGTGTTGTTCAATTTGGACTGGATAAAAAAAATTAACTTGGTATTTTCAAAGTTACAAAGAAAAAAAAAGAAATTAGTAAAGATTCTTAATGTGGACTGAAATAAAATGGATATTTTGTCAGACAATTGAGAGGAATTGTGGATTGTAGAGAGATATTTTCAGGAGAAAAAAGATCATTGCAATTTGGAACCTTTGTTTTGGAAAATTCTGAACTTTATTAGTGATAACAGCCGTGAGAACTTTTGGGGAGGATTGCTTTGTCTGCAAGCAGCTTGACTTTGGAAAAAAAAAGAATACAATGAAACTTTTAAAATTGGAATAATAACAACCAGAAGGAAAAAAAATTCCATCAGAAATGATGGAAATGATGTACTCATCATGGAAAATAGAGATAAGAAAAATACTATAGTTACAATGTTACATGAAGAATTGAAATTTGACACAAAATTTGACACAAAATTTGAAATAGAGCAAGCTCAAGCTGACAAGGAAATAAAGACAGAGAAGCAAGGCACAGAGACTAAAAATAAATAAGAAGATAAAGACAATAAGATTAATTCTGAAAAATTAATTGAATATGTGGATAGTAACAATAAAAAGTCCACTCATTTCCACAGCTGTTCTTTCAACTCCAGTCATAATAGTCATAAACATTGTACAATAAAGAGTTTCTGTCAAGTTCAAAGTAAGTCCAGTTATAGGTATATTATCTTCCAATCATCAACAGATGGCACCCTCTTCTCAAATTTCAATACTACCTTTTTTTCCACCAGATATTAATTACAATCAGAATCCATTTATTTCAAAACCAGTCAATTATTTCGATGAGCCAGATCCAGCATTTAAAATGCCTTTTCAGAATAACACTAAGCCAATCCAAAATCCAATATTCAATGCTTTAAAAACAACAACTCTTATTTCTTCCTTATTTCAGTTTTTTCCAGGGCTGAATCAATACTTCAAAGTGCCCATTAAGCTACAATTAATCTTTTGAACATCTCTTTTTTTCTCCCCACGATCCTTTCTTTGAGGATAACTTTTAGGCAGAAATCAAGCTTAATCTCACCCAGTCACACACTGTTCCTCTAGTTATTCCTGCATTGTCTTTGTTGCTTTGGCTGCCCCAGGTTTGTGGCAGCCATGATGGCCGCCACTGCTCCCCACCTTTGGGTTATAGGATTTTCCCTGAGTGAAGCAGGAGAGTGGGGCTCTCAGTGACCTCCAGGGCATCCCTCTGTCCTTCACCTCCCCTACAGGGTGGCTCTGGCTCCTTTTGGAGCCCTCCAGTGAGGAGAGTTCAGTGCGGGATTGCAGAGCTGCGATCACTGTTGCTGCTGATATTGTGATGTTCTATGGGAAAGAGTTCTAATTACTTCCTAAGAATAGACATTTAACTCCAGGAGGTACTAAATCAATTTCACCAACTAAATTGCTGAGCAAGGAAGCAAAGAAACAAGGAAGAAAAGGCTGCATTCCCAAGAATAAATGCCTCTCTATAAGAGAGAATTTTGAATAACACAAATCAGGGGTAAATATTCGTATAAACTTGAATTCGTATATATTTGCAAACCATTTTGCCTTGTACAATCAAAATCAAAATCGAAATATCATACCTATATTTGGAACCTAATACTGTTGATGGATAGCACTGCCACAAGGTTAGTTCACTGTCTGTATCTTTTCATCACCATCCAACCTTACTTTCTTGTTTAATGGTACACAGAGAGAGTGCAAGGAAACAGTTGATTAGTGTCAACAACTCTCAGTGGGCCTGAGTTACATAAAAATGAGAAGGGCAAGTATCATTTATTGCAACACAGGGCAGGACAAGTTGTAAGAGTCAGTGTAAAAATTAACCAAGGCCACTTTGTGGAAATAGTTGGATTAAACAAATATGTGGTTAAGATATGTCTTGCCAGCTACTGCAACATGATCAATTTGCAATTGTCTTGTTGCTACTTTAATTTTTCTTTCAAGTGCCACATTTGGTTTTATATGGCTTTATGGTTTACAAAGTTGTTACATTTTGTAAGCTAATTTCAGGAACATTGGTTGACTAAGTAAGATATAAATATAAATAAAATAAACAAATGTGTGTTTCACCAGCAATGTAGGTTAACCAATGAGCACTGCCATAACAAAATTTTAGAAATTTGCTTATTCTATTCTAATCTTTACTTTCCAATTCACCCTTCCATATTCATAGTCATGGGGCAAAGGTTATGAGCCAGGAACACTCTTTAGCAATCTTTTTCATGCCTGAAATATCAGCCCAGACACAGAAACAGCAGAATTCCAGAAACTCTTGATTCCATCTGGATAGACTATCCCCAAATTTACAACAGAAATGTGAAAATGCCATGTAACATATACTACTCTCAGGAGAGGAAGAGTCCCATGTATCAGTTACTGTGAGAATGAAAACCACAAAAGGAAATGGAACACAGAAGTGATGAGAGGCACAGAAACCAACTGCAGACATAGTTGTTTGTGATAGGGGTTTGCCATTGAGGAAGGAAGTCAAGGCCTATGTGGCATCTGCAATCTAAATAAAAAGGTGGAAAAACCAATAACACTAGCACAGGGAATGTTTTTATTGCTTCTGCTGTTGAGTTTCAACTTCCTGAAACAATAAAAAGAATTTAAAAAATAGCTCTGGAATGTCATAAATGGAAAGACAATACAAATGCATGCTTAAGGGAGCATCTGTAGAAAAACTATTAAGTAGCTCTGAAAAGACAAACAAAAAAATCTGTCCAGACCACCGACTATGTAGCAACTTTAATGCTGGATATCCATAATGACTCTTATGTGAAAGTCACAGATCTTGTCCCAAATTAATTGAACCACATCACATCACATCCATGTGAGCAAAGCCACAGTGGGATGAATGCTACAGAGTCCCACAGAGTCAATTGCTTCTGGGTTAAATCACAGCACCTGTTCTTGTTACACAAAATATGTCAAACAGAAAGGACTACATCAAGAATCAAAGTAAAGAAAGACTGCTGGAAACAGGCAAAATCTATATAAAACAGCAATTAACTCAAAGCATATAGAGGAAAATCAGACTTCTCTTATCCAAGCATCACCATTATCTCTAAGGATAACCTACTTTATTGTCAATGATTCAATGCTGCCCTAGTCTATGCACACAAAAAAGAGATACCGGTAGTTAAATAAAATCTAAAAACAAGAGCTATACAAAGAGTATCTATATCCACATAAACAGTTTGATTTAAAAACAGGAGCCACCAGGGGTGAAATGCTCCCGGTTCGGACTGGCTCGGGCGAGTAGGTAGCGATGGCGGAGGGCAGTTCAGAGAACCAGTAGCAAAAATCCCTGCCCCCACCCCCATGCCCAGCTGAGCCACGTGATCATCAGAGCCTTCCCCCCCCTCTTTTAAATGGCTCTGACGAGTCAAGCTGAGTTGCCTGCTAATCAGGCAACTCAGCTTGGATCGTCAGACCCATTTAAAAGAAAAAAAGTTTTTTCTTTTGAAGTTTTTTCTTTTAAATGGCTCTGACGATCCAAGCTTTGACAATCCTAGCTGAGTTGCCTGCTAACCGCTAGCAAAAATCCCTCCCCCCTTACCTTACCTGCTAACTGCAATGCCTGCCTTGCTTCGCTTGCTGTAATACCTGCAATCCATTGCATCAGCAAGCAACTGAATCTCCCTTCCTGCAATCAAGCTCATTGGTGAGCAGCTCTACCTGCCTGCCTGCCTTCAATTCCCAGCAAAGCTGGCTGAGAAATTCTGGGAGTTGAAATCCACAAGTCTTAAAGTTGCCAAGGTTGGAAACCTCTGTTCTATTGGGTAAGTTTTTTCCCCTTTGGGAGCTTTAAAAACAATAGTTAATTGGGATTCTTTTAGTTGTTCTTTTTTTAGACCTAGCCATTTAAAGTTTAGGAAGTTTTAAATTTAGCTGCTTTTATATAAAAATAAAAATAAATAAAAATAAAATAATATTTGTGCAGCTTTCTGAGATTTAGTGTATTTCTGTAGTGTTTCACTCTAACTACACAAACACACAAAATCTCACAAAGCTGTATGTGGAATTTTGTGTGTGTAAAGTGTGAAAGTTGGTTTTTTGGGCTTTTTGTGGCTGTGTGAGATTCCTGCTTGTTGCAGGAGCCATTTTGGGTCTAACACAGCTGCTTTTACATTGTGGGTGAGCCAGTTCTGTTGTGTTATGTTTTGTAGGTTAAAAAGGGGCAAAGAAGTGACATTGACTTGGCCACGCCCACCCAGTCACCTTACCACCAAGCTCCATCCACTAATTAAGCGACGCCCACAGAACTGATAGCAAAAAGTTTTAAATTTCACCCCTGGGAGCCACCCAAGCTTTACAATACTAAATAGGAAAAAGCTGATAAATGAATTTCCACAATGAACTTCCCCAGAGTAGGCATCATCACAAAGAAAGTCCCATTTCATATTCCAGGAGGTTTAATATTCTAGACAGAAACTGTGCCTCTTGAATTGAAGTAAGAACATGCTGGCTGGGGAATTCTGGGAGTTCAAATCCACACATTTTAAATTTGCTAAAGTTGAGAAACACAGCTCCATATCATGAAGTTTAAGAAGACAGCAGGTAGATAATATTTTGTTCTAAATACTTTTGTCAAATAGCAGGAAAATAAGAGGAAGCATATGTCACTAAAATGAAATAGAAGATATCTCTGGAAATACAAAGTTTTTCAGAACTATATACCTGAGGTCTAACACACTGGTTGTGGAATAAATGTCAAAAGTGACAAATAAAACAGGTCAAATTAATGTTCTATTGAATTAAGAAAGGGGAATTCTTCTTCTATGATATCTTGTGATGATATTCTTGAATTTCATGCTCAAGAATACTTCACGATTGCAGATGTTTCTATTGTGGTATGATAAATACAGAACTTTAACAATCTTAGATTAATTATTGATTGAGCAGTGCTGAAAATGTTATTTCTGGACTCTGATAATATATAGAATAAATGTGACCTTAGTGAGAATTTACATCAATGTGTAATCATTGAAGTTGTAGGAAATCAGTTGCTGGTAATGAGGAATTTACCTAATTTTGATTTTCAGCATTTACTGAAATTTGAAAAAATGGGAAAAGAGAGCATACAACATTTATGAAATGTTCATGGAGTCATTAGAATTCAAACATAATGATTCACCAATAATTTATTTTGTGTGTGCCTACACACACAGGCACAGTACAGCTTGAAGTAAGACTTCAAGTAGGTAAGTAATGACCTAAACAAAAGGCCTTTATATGGTAATTATATTAAGATTATATTATATTATATTATATTATATTATATTATATTATATTATATTATATTATATTATATTATATTATATTATATTATATTATATTATATTATATTATATTATATTATATTATATTATATTATATTATATTATATTATATTATATTATATTATATTAAGGAGCCTGTGTAGCGTAGGGGGCTAATGCCTCCTACTAAAGACAGCAATTAACTGTAATTACAGACCAGCTGCCTGTAATTTCTCTGAGTTCAATCCTAGCCAGGCTCAAGGTCGACTCAGCCTTCCATCCTTTCTAAGGTGGGTAAACTGAGGACCCAGTTTGTGGGGGCAATAAGCTGACTTTGTATAAATATACAAAAGTATGAAGGCTATTGCTTAATGCATTGTAAGCCGCCCTGAGTCTCCGGAGAAGTGCGGCATATAAATCAAATTTTTAAAAAAAGTTAGAATTTTAATTCTTGTCAGCCAATTGTAAACCTCATCTCCAAGGGACTATCTACTACAGTACAATTAGGCTACAGTATGTTGTAAATATTTTAGACAGAGATCCAAAGAGATTGGATTAGGTATTCATCTTCTATTGCTTTATGTATTGCACATCTCCAAATGTTCTTCAGAAAATTAGCTGGATAAGTAAAATTAGCCACTAAACAAAACTCTATACATTCCAAATTCATTTTACTATCTCATCCAGATATCATAAAAAGCAAGCAAAAAGACATCCAAGAGGGATCCAGAAAGTGACAAGTTACTATTTGTTATTTCCAGATCACATATCCAGATGTTCTTCTTGTCTTTCAATGCTTTTCACAACTCTCAAAGGCCCAACAGTCTGAAGCTAACCTCTGCACAGCAGTAATCAAAATGAAGAGGGAAAAAAACCCTGTGTAAACATTTCCCTCCAACTCTTTCAAAATTTCCAGTGGCTGAAAACCCAACAGAAGATCACTGTGGATTGTTTGGCAGAAACCAGCATTGCATAGAGCAAAGTTAGCTCTTCACACATGTTGGTTTTTGCCCACTGACTGTTAAGATGGGTAGGAGAAACTTAGTAAAAGACTGTGTGTTGAACCAATGGATAATTCCACATGGATGTAAGGAGGATAGCTAATGAAAAACATGATATAAAGTTCGGTTCCAGGGCAGTCCTTCAGGATCTTGGTCTAACAAGGCAGGGTGACAATAAACAGCATACAGCCTTGGTGGACTCCTTTCTCAATTTTGAACCAATCAGTGGTTCCATGTCCAGTTCTCACTTACTTCTTGAGCTGCATATAGGTTTCTCAAGAGACAAATAAGATGGTCTGGTACTCCCATCTCTTTAAGAACTTGCCACAATTTGTTGTGATTCATACAATCAAAGGCTTTAGCATAGTCAATGAAGCAGAAATAGATGTTTTTCTGGAACTCCCAAGATTTCTCCATGATCCAGCATATGTTGGCAATTTGATATCTAGTTCCACTGTGTCTTCGAAATCCTGCCTGTACTTCTGGTAGTTCTTAATCCACATACTGCTGAAGCCTAGCTTGTAGGATTTTAAGCATAACTTTACTAGCATGTAAAATGAGTGCAATGGTGTGATAGTTTGAACATTCTTTGGGATTGCCTTTCTTTGGAATTGGAATGTAAACTGACCTTTTCCAATCCTGTGGTCACTGTTGAGCTTTCCAAATTTGCTGGCAAATTGAGTGTAGCACTTGCATCGTCTTTTAAGATTTTGAATAGTTCAGCTGGAATATTGTTTCCTCCACTAGCTTTGTTGTTGCTCAGATTTCCTAAGCCCATTTGACTTCACATTCTAGGATATCTGGCTCAAGGTAAGTGACCACCCTATCATGGTTATCAGGGATGTTAAGCACGTTCTTGTATAGTTTTTCTGTGTAATTTTGCCACCTCTTCTTAATCCCTTCTGCCTCTGTTAAGTCCCTGCCATTTTGGTCCTTTATCATGCTCATCCTTGCATGAAACATTCCCTTCATATCTCCAATTTTCTTGAAGAGATCTCTGGTCCTCCCTATTCTATTGTTTTCTTCTATTTCTTTGCACTATTCATTTAAGAATGCATTCTTATCTCTTCTAGTTATTTTCTGGAATTCTGCATTCAACTGGATGTATCTTTCTCTTTTTCCCTTGCCTTGCCTTTCATTTCCCTTCTTTCCTCAGCTATTTGCAAAGCTTCCTCAGACAACCATATTGATTTCTCGCCTTTCTTTTTCTTTGGGATGGTTTTAGTTGTTACCTCCTGTACAATGTTACAAACCTCTGTCCACAGTTCTTCAGGCACTTTGTCTATCAGATCTAATTCCTTAAATCTATTTGTCACCTCTACTGTATATTCGTCAGGGATATGATTTAGTTCGTACCTGAGTAGCCTAGTGCTTTCCCCTACTTTCTTCAGTACGGAAGAAAGTAGTAAATTTTGCAATGAAAAGCTCACGATCTGAGCCACAGATCCTGGTCTTGTTTTTACTGACTGTATAGAGCTTCTCCATCTTTGGCTATAGAGCACATAGTCAATCTAATTTCTGTGTTAACCATTTGGTGATATCCATGTCTTGTCTTGTCTTGGGTTGTTGGAAAAGTGTGTTTGCTATGACCTTCATATTATCTTTACAGAATTCTTTTTTTTTATTGAAAATTTTTAAAAAGTTTTACATATATTTCTCCTTCCCCCCATACCCGCCTTGCCCTCCCTAACCCTCCCCCCACTTCCCAAAGCAAAATACATATTTAACAATCATAAACTAATATAAGCTAATAATTTATACTCTCCTATCACCCTCTTGAACTTTTAACTCGCTTTTACTAATCTAACCTTAAATACATTATAAAACTCTCTTAACCCCCTCTTTATTCAAAAGCTATTTGTAATTTTTTTAGTCTTATATTTGCCTTGGATATATTCTATCCATCTTTTCCAATCCAATCTAAATTTTTTGTTTGAATAGTCTTTTAGATATGTTGAAATTTTAGCCATTTCTGCTAAGTTTGTTACTTTTAATGTCCATTCTTCAATAGATGATAGGTCTTCCTTCTTCCAGTACTGCGCCACCAGAAGTCTTGCTGCAATTATTAAATTCAAAATCAAATTGGTTTCCGTTACCATACAGTTTTGTACAATACCTAACAAAAACAACTGTGGAGTAAATTTTATCCGTTTTTTCATAACATTCTGTATAATCCACCATATTTTTTATTAAAAATGCTTTTTACATGTCCACCAAATATGAAAATAAGTAGCATCAACATAATCACATCTCCAACATTTAGATTGTAAGTTCGCATACATACAGGCTAATTTTTTTGGATCCAAATGCCATCTATAGAACATCTTACAAAAATTCTCTTGTAAATTTTGTGCTTGTGTAAATTTTACATTTCTAACCCAAATCATTTCCCAAGTTTCCATCATTACTGGCTCCTCAAAATGTTGTGCCCACTTTATCATACAGTCTTTGACTAATTCTGTCTCTGAGTCAATTTCTATCAGTATGTTATACAATCTTTTTATGTGCATAGGCCTCTGATCTCTAATCTGTTGTATCAGATGCTCTTCACTTTGTGCAATACCAATTTTCTGATCTTTTTTCCACCTATTCTGCAGCTGTACATATTGGAACCATGTTTGAATTGCCCTTTCCTCTCTTAATATATTCAAACAGATTCTTTTCTATAATCAATAATTCTTTATAAGTAATCATATCCTGTCTTTGCTCTATACTTATGTTTTCTATCACGTGTCTGGGAACTGTCCACAGGGGTATCTTATCATTTAGTTTATATTGGTATTTTTTCCAGACACGCAAAAGAGCATTCCTTAATATATGGCTTTTAAAAGTCCTATCCACTTTCTTGTCATCAACCAAATAAGCATGCCAGCCATATATCAAATCGTAGCCTTCAATATTCAATATCCTTTCTTCTGTTAAATTAATCCAGTCACTAATAGCTGATAAGACAGCTGCTTCATAATACAATTTTAAGTTAGGCATTTTCAAACCTCCTCTTTCATGTGCATCCTGCATTATTTTTGATTTAACTTGTTAACTTGGATCGATTTGGGGCCCAATAACATACGAAGACACACTGGTTTAATTATCAGGAACAGTTCTTTATTGATCCATGTCTGTTTCATTACAGGTATCATCAGGAACAATGGTGGTAACAACAGGAGGAGACCTTAAATATCCAGGAGGAGGAGTTACAGGTAATGGGAGGGGGAGATAGGAGGGATTAAGATTGTTTAGAATAGTTAACCCCTGACTTGCCAGCATACATTGTGGAGGGTGCCCAGGGAGAACATTTACCTGTGACATAACTCTTGGTTTCTTTTCAACCCAGATAAACTTGTTAATGCCTTTCTGCCATTCTTGCAGATTTGCATCTTTTTAAAGTATTGGTATCATTTGAAAAAGAAATAAAAACTTGGACAAAACATTCATTTTAACTGCTGCTGTCCTTCCCAGTAATGATAATTGTAATTTTTTCCATTTATCTAACTCTGTCTGCATTTTATGCCACAACACTTCATAATTATGTTTATATAGCTTCCTGTTTGATGTCCCAATAAAAACTCCTAAATATTTAACCTTCTTAACTATCTCACAGCCTGTTATTTTTTCCAACTCTTCTCTTTCTTTTTTAGTCATATTCTTGGTTAATATTTTTGTTTTCCCTACATTTATTTTAAATCCTGAAACTTGACCATATTGCCTAACTATATCCATAAGACATACTGCTGATTTCACTGGTTGGGTTAAAGTTACAACCACGTCATCTGCAAATGCTCGTAGTCTATAGTCTTGTTGTCTAATCTTAATACCCTGTAAGTTATCTGCCTCCCGTATTTTATTCAACAACACTTCAAAAGTCAAGACAAACAACAATGGTGACAAGGGACACCCTTGTCTTGTTCCTTTTTCAATTTTAAATATTTCAGTTAAATTACCATTTACTATTATTTGTGCTGTTTGTCTCTGATATATTGCTTGAATTGATTTTATAAAATACTCCCCTAATTGCATCTTTTGAACTACCTTCTCTAGAAATTGCCAACTTAAGCAATCAAAAGCCTTCTCTGCATCCAAAAACATGAGCACTGCAGGGACCTGGTTGTTCTTTCCCAAATATTCCAGTATATTATCTATTTGCCTTACGTTACCTTCCATTTGTCTGCCTTGTATAAACCCAGTTTGATCAGTGTGAATCACTTGTTGCAAAACTGACATTAACCTATTTGCTAAAATCTTTGCAAAAATCTTATAATCTGTGTTAAGCAATGATATAGGTCTATAATTCTTTGGCTGAGTATAAACCTGGTCTTCTTTCAGAATCAAAGATATAAAGGCTGTTCTCCAGGATGGCGGTACCTCTCCTCCCATTTGTATTTTAACAAATAACTCCTTGATTGGTTCCACCATCTCTAATTGGAGATTTTTATAATATGCTGATGTCAGACCATCCATTCCAGGAGCCTTTCCACTTTTCAGTTGTTTAATTGCAAAAAGAATTTCCTCATTAGTAATCATTGAATTCAATCTTTCCCTTTGTTCATCAGTAATTATAGGGATATTCTCCTTCTGCAAAAATCTATCTATATCAATACCTTGTATTTTATGACCAGCATAAAGCTTCGTATAAAAATCTAGAAAGGCTTTCTTGATCATACTCTGTTGGTACACCACTTTACCTTTGTATTCTATTTTTTCTATTGTACGTGATTTTTGTTTTTTCTTTAACACATATGCTAACCATCTGCCTGATTTGTTTGCATTACAAAAAGTGTTATGCTTAGCAAATTGCAAATTTGTTGCCACTTGATCTGACATCAACATATTAAACTGCTCTCGCAATATCATAATAGCTTCTTTAATATTCTTATTATCTGGTTTGCCTATTAGTGCCTGTTCCTTTCTATTTTACTGAAACTTCATTGCAGGGAATCTGTATCTTATTAACTTGGATCAAAATAGTGAGAAAAGATCTTCTTGTTTCTTTATTATCCCTTGTCCTGTTTATCTAGTTCACTGAGTTACAACATATCAGATTACAAAGAGAAGGACAAGGCTGACACTTGGGGGTTAGGAAAAAGACTGTTTACCTACATGCCATCTCTAGTTGAATTTGTTTCTCAAAGGTTTGATGAACTCATAAAGTCTGTGGAAAACATTTTGAAGAAACTGATTAAATATTTTAAACTCATGTAGCAGAGTGGGCTCGATGTGGTACACAATGCTGTGGGGTGGATGAGAAGGGTCGGCCAGCTGTGTGGTGCTGTGTGGCCCTGATCTGGTATATGGCACTCCAGGGGTCCCATCCAGCTCATGAAGCTGCAGAGCAGCTTGAGAGGGCCCAAACTGATGTGGGGTGACTGCGCAGCACTTGGACAGCCCTGATCACTGCAGGATGGCTTAGGCCCGTGATGGTGAACCTATGGCATGGGTGCCACAGGTGGCATGCGGAGTCATATCTGTGGGCATGTGAACATTGCCCTACTCAGCTCCAGCGTGCATTTGTGCACTGGCCAGCTAATTTTCAGGCCTTCCAGGCCCACCTGAAGTCGGGAAATGGGCTGTTTCCGGCCTCCGGAGGGTCTCCCGGGTAGGGAACAGAAGGCCATTTTTGTCCTCCCCAGGCTCCAAGAAAGCCTCTGGAGCCTGGGGAGGGCGGAAAAAAAGCCTACTGGGCCCATCAGGCCATCACATGCCAAAAGTGGGGGAAGCGCAAGGGGGGGTCATGCGCGCATGTGCGGGGGGTAGAGCGCATTGAATTATGGGTATGGGCACACACATGCGTGACCTCCCCACATGATCCCCACTTTTGGCACGTGACAGCAAAAGGTTAGCCATCACTGGCTTAGGCAGTCCTGATTCAGCCACATGGTGCTCGGGAAGTCACAGCCATGCAAAGAGCAGCACTTGGCTGATGAATGACTGTCAGACAGGAAACCTGCCAGAAATTGGGAGGTGTAGCCCAGGAAAAGGGGATGTTAAGAGGAGTGGTGCATGGCATGAAGGGGAGAAGAAAAAGAGGAAAAGGGAGGGAGGCAGAAGACAGATAGACAGAGAGAGAGAAAGAAAATGGAAAAGTAGCATGAGGGAAAGGAAGACGGAGATCAGCAGGAAAAGGAAGCAAAGCAAGCAGAGGAGATAAGTAAGGAGATAGGAGAGAGGGAGGAAGGATTTTTCAGCTTACCCTGACACCACCCCCACCGCATGGTCCCTGATTAGTGGGGGCTGCAAGGGAAGTGTTAGAGGCCAGAGAGAGGGGGGAGAGGGAGAGAATGAAGCTGTGATGTCTCCCTTGGATGACTCCTCTGACTCTTCCTCAGAGACCAATTCAAGGGAGAATGAGCTCATTGCTGGCACATCAGGAATGGAGTTAATTACTGACCCTGAACAGCCAGCAGAAAGAGAATTACAGGCTTCGGCTGGGAATGGCTTGCAGGTTAGTGAAAAGGAGGGGGAGGAGCTGCCTGCCATGGTGGATCTCAGAGCATGCAGGGCAGAGAAATGGAAGTCTGCCAGATTGCTCAGGACAAGGCCCTACCCCCATTTAGCATGGCAGACAGAGGGAGGTGTTGCTGAGAATGTGGGTTGTGGCCATGTGTTTGTTTGGGTTTCCTGCTTGACTTTTGAGATTCTGAACTTCTATAACCAGTGAGCTAATGTGGATGTGCTTTCAGTTTTGGTCTAGGGGCTTTATGTTCATTTATTGGACTTACTTGTTTGAGTAGCTTGCTGTTTGTTTGTTTTTTATGGACTAATTGATCATTGTATGGGGGATTAATCTGGGTTTGCTTCTTGGAACACTTCTAAGGCCAGGTGATGAGAACTGCTGGAGAATAACAATTAAACTCTCCATAAATTACACTGATGTGTATGTATGAGTGAGTGGGGCAGAAGGAGCTGATCCAAAGAAGGACTGGGTGTTTATTTTTCAGTTTTCACTATTTTTCCTTGTTTGATAGTTAGTGTGGCACATTTGTCCAATCCAAACTCGACTGCAATATCTTGGCTGTATATACAGACAATGTTGAGCAGTGATTCTACTTCAGAATGTGTTTTTCCATACAGCTTCAGATCATCCATGTAAAGGAGGTGGGATAGTCTGGCAGATGTTTTTGATGTTTGATAGCCATGGCCTGAGTTATTCAGTATTGCTGACAGAGGAAACAGTACAATGACAAATAGTAGTACTGACAGTGAATCTCCTTGAAATATTCCTCTCTTGATATTAACTTCTCCCAGTCTCTCACTATTGATCTGCAACTGTGTTTTCCATTGTGCCATTAATCTTTGCACAAAGCTTCTGATGTTTCTACTGATTCTTGTTATTTCTAGGCACTTGATTATCCAGTAATGTGGCATAGCATGTAATGTCTTTTTGTAGTCAATCCATGCTACACTCAAGTTGGTCTTCCTTCTCTTGCAGTTTTCCAAAATCATTTTGTCAATTAGTCGATCTTTTTCTTCTCTGCTATTGGGGCAGTTTCCTTTCTGCTTAGGTGGAAGGAGATTGTTTTTAACTATGTAGATGCTGTTGGACTGCATCAGCTAGCAAACAATTTGAAAGTTGTTGGAAAGCAGGTAATTGGCCTGTAGTTGCCTAGTGCTGCCCCTTTTGCTGTATCTTTTATTGTCAGATAGATTTTCCCAGATGTTAGCAACTGTTCAATTTCACTCCTTGTAGTATGTTGTTAAACTGCTTGACAATAGGTGGATATTGAACAATTAGATCTTTCAACCGAAAACCGTGTAATTCATCTTTTACCTGGTGCTGACCAATTCTTGATCTTCCTTCCGCTTTTCTCTACCATTTCTGCTGTTATTACTAGTACTTTCATTTCAACTTCTTTTTTATTCTAATCCACCTCTTTTAACCATGCTGTGTCCTTATTGTATTTCTTTGCATTATCCCATACCTGCACTCAGAACTGCACGGTTTCTTCCTTCCTTGATACTAACTGATTCATTGCAGTTTCTCCATTGATGCATTGGTAGAACCGTTTCTGGTTGGATTGGAATTGGAGGTTCTCAAATTTGCAATTTGAGCTTCATATCTGCTAATTTTCCTGGCTATAGCTGTTGCTGCTTTATTGTTTCCAATGCTTCCTTGATCTTCCTTGTTTCTAAGTGGTATTTCATAATTAGGTATTCTTTGGTTTTCTTTTTCTTCAGCTTCTTTTCTTTCATCTGTTCTAGCTTGCTTGCATCTGATCTCAACTTGTTGAACTTATTTTCCAGTCCAACCTTCCATTTTTGTGGTACACTGTTTGTTTTTCTTTTCTGTTGATTTTGCATCCCAGGTATTTAATTATAACTGCAGCTGTGCTGTATATTAGTTAGTTTGTTTCTTGCAATGAGTTGATGCTTTTACTTGATACTGCAATATTTGCATCTTTTTAAAAGGTTTTATTGGATTTTTATTTTTAGCTAGACATCAATATCAATACATGAACAGTGTGGCCTCTGGGTATAATTCATTTTGATACAAACAGCAATAACAACAACAACAACAACAAGTTACATTAATCAAACTTATATAATACTGGTATTGATACACATATTTGTTTTAGAATAGTTATTCAATATTTCAATGTTCCATTTTAATGCCAATGATATTATTAAGCATATATAGTAATACCATCTTTCAACCTCTAATCTTTTCATCTAATTTTACTTATATTCTATTATATAAAAATTACCGTATTTTCCAGCGTATAAGACAACTGGGCGTATAAGACGACCCTCCTCAGCGCCATTTAAGGCTTGTCAGAGCCTTATGGGCTGGTCTGCCTGGTTACAGGAGAATGAGACCCGGCGTATAAGACGACCCCCGACTTTTGAGAAGATTTTTGTGTGTTAGAAAGTATTCTTATACGCAGGAAAATACAGTATATCTGCTAATATCCCCTCTATTTCTTATTTCTACCTCTATTCTAGCTTCTAAGCAGGCCACTATTACTAATCCTAATGTTAATACACATGTTTATATTAAGACATAGTCCTTCATTATTTGGTTTTTCAAAATCACAATATGTCATTCAAGTGCCAATCATCCTATTACTTAAACATACCTAATAATACCATCTTTCAAACTCTAATCTTTCCATCTAACTATTGCTTTATATAAAAGTGTATATTCTTATTTCTACCTCTATTCTAGTTTTTAATCAGGCCATCATATTAGAAAAGAAAGAGAAAAAATCTTTTCTATCTGTCATCGCTTGCCTGTTTTATTACTTCAATTCTTATTCGTTTTTTAGCTTACCTCCCATACTCCTCTCTTGGATCTTTGTCTCTATCAGCATCTGTGTCTTCACCATTCGGTCTGAATATTTCTCCTTTTTCTATCTTCCTAAGCTGCCAGGTATCCAGAGTGTCCACCCAAACTCCTATCTCCCTTTCAAAAGTATCTTCCAGTTTATCCGATTCCATTTTTAAATCTCTTAGAGTATTTTTCCTTTGGTTTATTTCATCAGTCATTATCTTTATCATCTTCTCCTTCTCATCTTCTTGCTTTGTTTGTTGGCTTGTCTATTCTATCTTTTTCTCCATTCTTTCTGCTGTCTCTTCTTTCTTTCCTGGACTTTTTGATCTTCATTCATTATCAGTTGTAGGATATTTTCTATTTTCCCATTTATGCCTTGTAATAGGTTCTTTATCTCTCTGTGATTCTTTGTTATAATATCCCTAATGCTTTGAAATATCACACCATTTCTTTTGAAATCTCACTCTTGTCTTATTTTAGTAAGTCCCATTCTTATTCAATAATCTAAAAACAATATATTCAAGTCCAATGTTGCTCCTCAGAAAGTTAAATAATCATAGTTCTTTACATCTCAGGATTATTAATCAGTTCCATTTAAGTAGTCCAGGTTGCTTCCACAAATCAAAAGTCATTTTACTTTACTGAAGAGTTTTCCTTATTCTCACAATAGAGTCTTCAATAAACATAAAGTAGATAGTTATAGAACAGTAAGTATCACCACAGTCCTCCAGATGAATGTTGTTAATTTCTCTTATCAGGAATTTTCCCAGGCTTGTAGGTATATGGCAGTGATAGCTAACCTTTTCGCTGTCACGTGCCAAAAGTGGGGATCATGTGAGGAGGTCACGCATGCATGTGCCCATACCCATAATTCAATGTGCCCACCCCCCGCACATGCACGCATGACCCCCCCTGTGCTACCCCCATTTTTGGCACGTGATGGCCCAGTGGGCCCAGTAGGCCTTTTTTCCGCCCTCCCCAGGCTCCAGAGGCTTTCTTGGAGCCTGGGGAGGCCTTCTGTTCCCCACCTGGGAGGCCCTCCGGAGGCCGGAAACAGCCGATTTCCCGACTTCAGGTGGGCCCAGAAGGCCTGAAAATTAGCTGGCCGGTGCACAAATGTGCGCTGGAGCTGAGTAGGGCAATGTTCGTGTGCCCACAGATATGACTCCGTGTGCCATCTGTGGCACCCGTGCCATAGGTTCACCATCACTGGTATATGGTATGTTTTCCATTCATCAGTAGATGGCATCCTCAGCTTAGGTTTCAGCATTGTTTCAAGCCTGATAAATTGATTAATCCAATTTTAATTGAATTTATGGAAGCAAAGTCAGCTATTCAAGTAGGTAGTGTTGGGGGCGCCTGTGGTGGCCCAAGAGCTCTCCCAGTGATAACAGGCTCCTGAGATCCATTTTCGGCTGCAACCATCTTCTACAACCCTCTGCCAATGAAAAAAGAGCTGAATGAATGAAAAAAAATGTACATGATTTTTCTGGCAGAGGCACCACAGGCTGATCCTTTGCTGTTTCCAGGATGGCACTGCAAGCCAGATCTAAGCACCCTGTGGGCCGGATACACACACACACACACACACACACCTGCTTGAATCTGACATCCCTGGTCTAAATAAAAAAAGAATCTTTTCACCCAGCTCCAGTCACTTTCATTTACACCACTCCTGCACATTTCTTTGATGTCTCAGCTGTCCCAGCTTCATGGCAGCAATGATGGCTGTCTCTTTTCCTTGTCATGGATGAGACAGAAGAAGCCCTGGATCAAGCAGGAGAGTTGTTGCTCTCCGTGACCTGCAGGGTGCCGCTCTTTTCTTCACCACCCCATAGGGTGGCTTTAGCTCCTTTTGAAGCCCTCCAACAGGGAGAACATAGCACAGGAGTGCAGAGAGCCGCTCCTCACGTCCAACCTCACCGCAACATCAGCTGGAAATCTCAATATTTGCGTCTTTGAATGCTTGTGCTACCTGTTCCTTTGGAACAAGCTTCAATGCAGGCAGCCTTATTTTGATGTCTTTGTACTGTTCTAGATGCTCAGATACTCTTCGTTTCAATTGTTTTACTTCTGTAGTTAGAGGGCTTTGTTTTTCCTGAGGCAGAGAAGAGGATGCCTGGTTTCCAAATGGAAAACAATTGTATTGTCAAGATTGAATCACTTTGCTTCTTTAAACCTTAATGCTTTCAAACTTTAATGCTTTTCAACTTGCCAGCGAACTGGAGGGAGGAAAGGGGGAAATGGAATGCTGAGAATATATGCAGAGATTGTGAGAGCTTGGCAACCATCAAGGTCACTGCTGCAAGTACTGGAGAAAGAGATGGATTGTTCCTATAACAAAAGGATGTATCATAATTGGACAATGTGATCACTTGGGTGGGGAAGAGAGGAAGCTTTAACTAGGCAAACATTTGCATGAGAAAACCAGAGCTGGTTTTATTTGGTCAGTACCAATAAGGTGTACCCAATAAAGTTTTACTTTGGGGAATTCAAAGTTCCTGAGAGTGTTTTCTTCTTTTGGGATCACTAGTCAGACAATTGACATGTATAACTCTGTTGGATTCTTCTATTGCCAACTCCCCCTTCCTCTACTGCCAGTTCTGCCTACATTCTGACTTACTTCTGGCAAAGCTTTGATTTCTTTGCTCTGTGTAAATCTTTGCAGTTTTTCCAATTCTGCTTCCCCCCCTTTTTTTTTGCCAATTCAAAGCCACAGTTTTTGTTCAAAATGATGGTTAGTGGTGCCATCGAAAGTACAAATAACAGGGTGATAATGAGCTGCCTTGGAAGACCATTTAAGCTGTGTTTTTCCTCTTCCATTGTTTGTTTCACCTGTAAGAGTCCTCTGTCACTCTGAGATCTAGGCAAGTATAATTGATCAATATCACTTTTTGGATGCAAAGCATGATGGATTGTCATTAGTTTTCTTTCAATCCACATTACCAAGTTCTAGCCGAGTCCAATCAATTATTCCAGCTTATAGGCACTGTCCAGGTGTTAATTGCCTGTCCAGCCCCAAGTAACACTGGGTATTTTTCAAGTAAAATATTACAAATTTAAGGTACAATACACTTTTCTTTTTATGTTGTTTTTATTTGATACTACTGTTGCATTTTTTATATAAATCTGAGGCTTAGTAAGAAAACCTTTCCCTCATGTTTCTGCCAATTAGCATGAGCAAGCTAGTTCTAGAAAAACAAACACCTCTGTAATGGGATATTAAATATAAATTAAATTCTCAATCACTAGTGGTTTATCCAAATAGCATTAAAGTGTTACATTCAACTCTTTCCTAAACTAATAACTTGTTTATTTATGCAAATTGGTTACAAAGATAGGATCTGAAATACTAAGTTAAAAAGAACTGCATTCAAGTTGAATGTAGATGCAGTCCAGAACAATCATTTAAATTACTGTTTGATAGAGTTCAAAATTATGGAGGACCATTTTAACTCTAAGAGGCAGCTGTCCAACTTCCAGACAGCTTTCTCAATTTTTAGATCTTTGAAAATACACATATAAATGTTTTCCGCTAGCATATATAGCTCTAGGAAGGTCAACAATTCACTTTGTAAATGGGATTGGGGAAATTGTGTCAACATTTGAAAAGTCTCTGAATCTGTCTCATTTTTATCATTCCTTTATTAAAGAAGGAAGCAATTAAAAGAGGGTTTATTGTGTCTTCGCTATTTTCTTCTTCCTTTGCTATTTTTGCATGATTTGAGGCAAAAAAGAACAGTATTATGTTAAAATTTACAAGCTATTAAGGAGAGCATTAAGCAGTCTTAAAGCTAAAATGCTTCATATTATATACCTAAGGAAATTTATTACACAGATTTTACAGAGGTATTCACAAAAGGCAAGGCATAATGTATAAATACAACTTCATATGTTATAATGCAAACAGAGAATATATTAAAAACATTTTGCAAAAAAAGCAGATGCCTTTTTTAATCTTATTTCCAGGTATAGCAAATATTTTATTTCTGCCTGGATAGGTCATTTTAAGAAATGTCATTATTCTAAATCAGGGATTTTCATAGTGTTCTATCAATACTACTAAAATGAATTCATCTCAGCTGTTGATTTTTAAAATTCTTCTAGAAATGTTTTATCCATAATGAATCAGGGTAGTCAGATGAATACCAAGAAAATGGTGAAACACAGCTCCTCTAATATTTTGTTATTTGTCATGTTAGTCACCATGGAGAATCAAATTCAGAACACATAATTTTTTCCATCTTTTCATAAAATTTTGATGACCAAACATGCAGAGATATTATTCAATTCAAAAATGAACTCTGTACTTAAATACATTCAAATAGGAGCCTCTCATTGAGTATAAATAGACAAATAAGTCTATTTATACTTCCCTAAAATATTTTATTATTCAATTTAGAAACAAATACCTACCATATTTTATAGGATTATATACATATGCATACATTTACTGACTCATATTTTTCTTTAGCAAACTGAATTCATATATTCTCTTCCAATATATGAGTATCCAAACAGATAATCAATCTGTTAGTCTTCATCTCTATAAATGACTATATAAAATGAGTGTCTTCTTGGTGATGGGACTCTTGGTTTTATATTTAAAGCAGAAGCTACTGCTTCTTTCACTTCTAGATCAAACTTTAAATTGCCAGAATGAAGCCACCTTCTTGGCTTCTTGCTTAAAAAGCCAGATTCTAGGCTTTATGAAAGTATTCCTTACATCGCAGCCATTCCCTAGTTGCAGCCATTGCTATTCATTCAATTCATTGATATCCATCAAATGTTTGATGTTTTTAGGGTGGCAATAAAATGCATAATCATAATTTCCTCCCTTTCCTTTCATTAACTCTGGGTAACAAAAATTGTGTCTGAGTATTGCCTCCATATGACACCATTCTGGCACCCAATGTACTGAAGAAATTGATGACAGATAATGCAATCCTTTAGTGTCAAAAAGAATGGGGAACTCAATACAATCACTTTTTTCCATTTAATACTTGCCCTTTGTAGTTTAGCAGAGAAAACTTTACAGCTATTTATATTATTGGAAGAATCATTATCTCTACCATAAACAGATTGCATAAAATGTTTCTAACACAACCTTCTGCTTTCAGTTAGCATCTGAATATGTGTGTGCCTTAGAGTCCCAGCAAACTTTTCCCCTCTCTGTCAATATTTGCTCTCAAGTCAATAAATCTTCATATAAACCATAAAACAGAAACCAGTAATTGTTTAATATCATCTTGGCATCAATTATAAAGGATAAAGGAAAATTTCAATCTCCCAATTTCCTTTACATCTGGAAAAAACTGTTCAGTATTCAGTAGTAATCTGTTTGCTTTCAGACCCCATCTTGATTATAGATCTTATTTCTTTTCCATCTATAATAGCTATACAACATGGAAATAGACTTTACCTGGGAATTAAATTGAAATAGGTTATCAGTAAGGATACATGCAAAAAACAGCAAAACCTAAAAGGCATCTCCTTGTTTGTAAGAAAGTCTGTTGGCTTCTGTAATGTATAAGGCTGTTACTCCTTTGCAAGGAAACCTTGACAACAATCTAAGAGGAAAGGGAATAGGAAGGGAGGGAGCTACTTGCTAGTGCCCAGAAAGAAATTCCTGTGCAAGCATTTTAGGGTGACAGTAAGAGAGAGAGAAGCATCTGTCCAATACTTATGGGAAGAGTTTCACATGATGAATTAAAGATGTTCTTGGATAAGCACCTGGTAGGAAAATCTTGACTGGAAAACATGTAGCATAAAAATCTATAGTTACAAAATTTATGGCAAATCATCTGGAAATCCTTTTTGGAACTTTGTCTATAGGACACATTATAGTAAAGTATCTGTCTTAATGTTATTGTAGCTGGCTGACAAACTGTACTCAATGAGTAGTTCTTAATGGTACTATATCCACTTGGAAAGAAGTAAGCAGTGGAATACCACAAGGTTCCGTCTTAGGCCCAGTACTCCTCAATATCTTTATAAACGATTTAAATGAGAAGGGGAACTCATCAAATCTGTAGATGATACTAAACTGGCAGGAATAACCATTACCTCAGAAGACAAACTCAGGATCCAAAAAAATCTTGACAACCTTGAACAATGAGCCCTATCCAACAAAAGAATTTTAATGCAGAAAAAAACAAAGCTTTACATTTAGACAGGAAAAATCAAAGGTACAGATTAGGTGAGACCTGGCTCAAAAACAGTAACTGTGAGTGGGACCTTGGAGCCCAAAAAAGATGCAAATACAATCCTGGGTTGTATAAACAGAGGCATAGAATCAAGATCACATGAAATATTAGTGCCACTTTACAAAACCCTAGTCAGACCACACCTGGAATACTGCAACCAATTTTGGTCACCATACTAAAAAAATAAAATGAAACTTTGGAAAAAGTTCAGAGAAGAGCACAAAGATGACCAGAGGCCTGGAGACTAAGCCATATGAAGAATGGCTACAGATCTTGAGTCTGGCTAGTCTAAAGAAAAGAATTAGGGCTGACATGATAGCAATATTTTAGTATTTGAGGAGCTGCCACAAAGAAGTTAGTATTTGAGGAGCTGCCACAAAGAAGAGGGGGTCAAATTATTTTCCAAAGCACCGGAGGGCAGGACAAAAAACAATGGTGGAAAACTGTTCAAAGACCTGGAACCTGGAATTAAGGAGAAACTTTCTAACAGTAAGGACTTGTAACCAGTGGTTACAATTAACCAGTGGAACAGTTTGCCTTCAGAAATCTTGGGCGCTCTATTACTAGAGATTTTTAAGAAGAGACTGGGCAGTCACTTGTCTGAGATTGTATAGGTTCTCCTGCTCAAAATGGATTGATAAGAGAATTATAAAATTATAGTTTGGTATTCTGTGCTTGATTAAATTGTCTTCTTTCATATACCACATTTAGAAATTAGATGCACTAAAACCAGGGGTGGGTTCTAAATTTTTTTACTACCGGTTCTGTGGGCATGGCTTATTTTGTGGGCATGGCTTGATGGTTATGTGACAATTCTTTAGGATTTAGCAGAGGCACTGGTCTACCAGGCTTTTAACTGCTTGCAGAGCAGTACCGGTCTACCCATTTATTTTTGCAGGCACTGGTCTACTCATTTATTTTTGCAGGCATTGGTCTATTTATTTTTGCAGATACCGGTCTACTCATGTATTTTTGCAGGCACTGGTCTACCCATTTATTTTAGCAGGCACTGGTCTACTTATGTATTTTTGCAGGCACTGGTGTATCCATTTATTTTTGCAGGCACCAGTCTCCTCACATGTGGTGGTCCTGCCAGAAGGCAAAACAATTTTGGCAAACAAAACATAAATAGAAGAAATTATTAATCAACAAATAGAAATGAGGCCAGAAACTTTCTTACTGGGAATAATTACTGGGTTATATGAAAAAGAAATAAGATACTTAATTATTCATATAATTACAGCAACACAAATAGTTTTTGCCCAAAACTGGAAAAACAAGATGAAGAGTAACATTAGATTTTTTTAAATTAGAGAGAAATAAATGTTATGCTAAAAATTGAATGTACAAAATTGAGTTAAAGATGAACAAAAATTTGTACAAATTTATGACTGGGTCAATGTTCTTTCAGAAAAGATATTGTATGTTTGTCTGTCTGATTAAAAATAAAAAGTGTCATTTACCTTTTCTATTTCATCAGCTTTTACTATCTCTTCTTTTTCTTTATGTATCCTTTGTCATTTTTCCTCCCCTGTCCTTTCCTTTGTCCTTTCTATTTTCTCCTCTACTTCCTGGGTTGAATATTCATTATTCAGTGTCACTTGCTCATAATTTTCTGGTCTCATAACTGCTTCATGTATTAATTAATTCCTTGTGCGTACCTTGAAGCAACAATAATATTACTTTTAATAATACATTTATTTCCCCCTGTTGTACCATTTTGTCTTATTTTAATGAATTAAAAAGTTACTCAGTAATTTATCCAGATCCCAATATCCCAATTTTTCATCACACCAAAAAAGCCAATATTAAAGCAGTTCACAAAATCACTCCCTTAAATAGAACATTAGCAACCTTCACTTAGTTTTAAAACAAATCCAATCTGTTTCCCACTCTCACACTATCCAGCATATTTGTAATCCTCAAGGTTCTAAGATTTGAATGTTTTCACAGTCTGTCTCCAAACACCAAGTATAATCAATATGGTTTAGTGCAGTAGTCACCAACTGGTGGTCCGTGGACCACTGGTGGTCCACAAGAAAATTTTGGTGGTCCACAGAAAATGTATTTGCATATTTTATATTGTACTAAATCAGGGGTCCTCAAGCTACAGCCCCTGGACTGGATATGTGCAAAGAATGTTTGTGTTGCTGCAGAGAGTTTCCCCCTTCGGGGTCTTTTTGTGTGGGTCAGAGGGGGACAGAAATTCTGACATGGCCACTTCAGCCTCCTGGTGCAGGGCTTTGGGCGAAGGCTGGAGGGACTGCATCATGGCCTGGAACTGGCTGACCATATCAGCCTGCTGAGCTTCCATGCACCGGTACCTTGCCTTGCACTCCTGCAGATTTTCCCTCACTTGGAAATCCTATGCTCATAGTCCTCAGTGAAGTGCTTCTACTGAGCCTCCTCGGTCAGATCCAATTTGAACTGAACTGTTTTGCCAACTTTTTCTTGTGGTGGCTTGCTCATCTCCAACAACTGCTTCCTGTTGGGGCCCTAAGGAGCCTGGCTGGAGAGGCAAGGAGTGGCTGGGAGGGGAGGGGCGAGTAGAGGCTGGAGAGGTGAGGAATGGTTGGGAGGGGAGGGGCGAGTAGAGTCTGGCAAGGCACCCCTCAACATGTGTGAAATAAAGTTGGCCATGCCTACCCAGTCACATGCCCACCTAGCCATGCCCATCCATCCAGTCATTAGGCAGATCGTATTAGTGATCCACAGGATTTAAAATTATGAATTTAGTAGTCCCTGAGGTCCGAAAGGTTGGTGACTCCTGGTTTAATGTATTCCAGCTAATTTGTAGACTAAACAACTTTCACTCCTTCTTTCACTTTTTCAGCTCTATGATGTCTTCCCTGGCCAATAGGTGTCACTGTTACTCTTTTTCTCCACTTTTGCTGTGAATAAAATATCTCCAAAAAAAATTCCAATAATTTGCCCAAGTTCTTCAAATCAAGGTGGCAATATAAGTATAATCCAATATTTTGAAATGATTTAAATTGCTGAAAACTAGTCAATCCAGTCTATCCTTTATCTTTAAGGATAGAGTGTTTTTTTAAGGGTGTTTTTTAGGGGAAAATGTGAATTTTGTGAAAAGAAAAATGAAAATAAATAAAATTCTACAACATTATTTGGTGGAAATAGAAATTACATTTGTTAGAAGTAAAAGGAAGGAATAAAAATTGGATGTATTTGATCAAAGCTAAAATAAATATATTATTATCTCTGGTAACTCAATGTTTTGCTGACATAGATTAAAAGAATGAGACTTTATGGATTTGTTTATACATAAGTGATGGAATTTGGGAAAAAGAGAACTTTTGTTGTATTTTAAGATAAGGTGATATGTATATAGCTTTTAAAATAAAATAATTTTTTATACATATGGAAATCACTTTTATATATTTCTTTTCTTTTTCTTAACCACATTACATTCTTATTTTTCTTTCTATTTTTCTTTCTTTCTGCACATTCTATATTTTTTTTCATTATATTTTAATTTTTATTGTTGTAATTATACTTAATAAAATTATAGAAAAAAGATGACAGCAAGTGAAATGTGTAGAAACATTTTAAGTACACGTGCACAATTATGTTCTTGCATTCCCAGAACATACAGACCATCCTTTTAAACACCTTGTGCACATACCTGTCCATTCTTCTTAATTGTATATAGTCCCCCAGCAAATATTATTTCATACCCCTGCCTGTCTAACATGGATATACTTAATAAATTATGCTCTGAAATAGATACATATAACATGTTGTACAATGTAGCATCTATTTCTGGTACATACACATTACCCTCCCCTTTTACAGCAGCTTTCTGTCCATCAGCCAGACTAAACCACATTTTCCTTGCTGGTTTCAAACCAGAAAACAAATATGGATCATTAACAATATGTTTGCTTGTCCCAGTGTCCAACAACCACATATTCCTGTTGTGTTCAGTCGTTGACACTGCCAGGGAAAACGATGCTGGAGAACCACTCCATGTTCGCTGATTAATTCTGCTCCCTTGTCTTGCTGCCCCTCTGTTTCTCCACTCAGGACAGCGTCTCTGGAGATGTTCATTAGAATCACATGTGTACCATCTCATCGCAAAGTTAACTCTTTCAGCTGCTCTGCCAGCATCCTGGACTGTTGCAGATGCTGGTTTGGGCTGAACACTCTCTCCTCCTTTCCTGGTCTCCTCTCCAGACATTTCTGGTCCTTCTCCAACAATTGACCAGTCAAGGACGCCATCCAGTCCTATTCTTGCATGGCTCAAGACTATTCACAAGAATGTCCCATGAACTATCCAAGGAACTACGTACACTTTGTGTGCCTCTGTATATTTCATTCCCCTTTCTTCCAACTCGAGGAATGTCCATCTCATGTTCTGCAAATGTGTGGACACACACTGTCTTGGCTTCAGCTGTGCCTTATACAGCCTCCTAGTCAGCAACACTTTACTGTCCACAGTCTCTCTCACATACACACTGTGCAATGCCTCCCAACTCTCTTTTGCAGACTGGAGACCCCTCATGTGTATTAGCTGACTATCTTCCAAGGCAAGGATAATGTTGGCTAATGCCTTTTCATTTTTTCTCTGATCCCCATCTTCTAGGACTGCTGATGGATTAGTAACAACTGTCCACAACTCCTCCCTCCACAGGTACATCTTCATCTTCACATTCCAGGAGAGGTAATTAGTCTCATTCAGCCAAGACACCAGGAAACCTCCTCCCATTACACTGACAAAGGCCATGCTGCCTGCTAACCAAGATTTAAACCATTTACTCTGGTGCAAGCTCACACTGGGATTCTCTTTCCTCTAGGCTCACTAGTCACTAGTCACTCTGGCCTTCACTGTGGACTGGGCCCATAACCTGTCAGAGTTCAGGAAACCTAACTAGTATTATGAGATAAACCCAGGAGCAAAACACAGCACACAGCACACAGAGCCTTTAGATAAATAACAGTGGTTTTATCTACAGCTAAATATATACAGATTTATACATGGTAAATATCTTAGCATACAGCTACTGACACAAGGAGAGCAATGAGATACATGATGAGAGAGAACATGAAGAGAAGAAACGCCCTCTAATGGCTTCCCTTATATAGGCAACTTCTTACCCAGCTTCTTAAAGTGGCAGTAACCCTGCTGCCTCATTCCCATTGCATTAGCTTTCAGTTACCTCCACTTATAAGCTGGTAGAGGTTGTTAAGCTATTAAGTCTACATACCATGACAGATTAATTGTTCTGTCAGGAAATTTCTTTTTAGTTCTAAGTTGCTTCTCTCCTTGATTAGTTTCCACCCATTGCTTCTTGTCCTACCCTCAGGTGCTTTGGAGAATAACATCACTCCCTCTTGTTTGTAGCAGCCCCTGAGATATTGAAACACTGCTATCATGTCTCCCCTAGTCCTTCTTTTCATTAAACTAGACATACTTCGTTCCAGCAACTGTTCTTCATGTTTTAGCTTCCAGTCCCCTAATCATCTTCATTGCTTTTCTCTGCACTCTTTCTAGAGTCTCCACATCCTTTTTACGTGGCGACCAAAACTAAATGCAGTATTCCAAGTGTGGCCTTACCAAGGCATTATAAAGTGGTATTAACACTTCACATGATATTGATTCTATCCCTCTGTTTATGCCGCCTAGAACTGTGTTGACTTTTTTGGCAGTTGTTGCACACTGCTGGCTCATATTTAAATGGTTGTCCACTAAGACTCCAAGATCTCTCTCATAGTTACTACTATTGAGCAAGGTACCACATATACTGTACCTGTGCATTTTGTTTTTCTTGCTAAAATATAGAACCTTACTTTTTTCACCATTGAATTTCATTTTGTTGGATAGCGCCCAATGTTCAAGTCTGTCAAGATTTTTCTGTATCTTAAGCCTATCTTTATCAGCCATTTTTTTTTCAATTTTTTTAATTGAGTTACATAATGTTACAATTCAACTAATATCAGTTAAGCAGTGTTCATACGTATATATAGAATACATACATCGCCTTGAGAAATTTCCCCATTCTTGGGTGTGGCCAGTAGGCCTTGCAAAGACTTACCTTAATGATGGGTCTTGGGACCCCGAGAGGTGGCACAAGGATTTTAAGGGTTTTAAGGGACATAGATTGAGAGGTTTTTCTAACAAAATTTTTAACAAAAATTTTAAGGGGACTCGGGCGGGCAACTGGGGTGGGTTTGGGGGAGTAAACCACAGGTGTTGGAGGGGACTGGGGGGGGCTAGTTCCTATATTGGGGAGGGTGTTTCCATTGGTATTGTGGGTGGGAGGGGCAGATACGGCAGGAGCAGGGGGCCATATTGTGTTTCATCAGCTGAGGTCCCAGGGGAGGGGCGGGGGGGGGTGGCGGTTCTGATAAAGGAAGGTCTCGCCCCAAGGGAGGCCACTGTACCTCAGATAGCCAGATGTGAGTCCCTCCTTGTGAAGTGGGGACAAGGGAGGCAGATGGGCTTGCTGATTACATACCTGGCTCCCTGCCACGTGTCGGCGGCCCTGCCTGAGCTCCTCAATGTGATTGCCGAGATGGCGGTGGAGACCCCCAGGGTTATGGTCATGGGGGACTTTAACCTGCCGTCTGTTGGCGAAGTGTCTGAGGCGGTCCGGGAGTTCATGGCTTCCATGACAGCCATGGACCTGACCCAATTAATTCGAAGTGTCTGAGGCGGTCCGGGAGTTCATGGCTTCCATGACAGCCATGGACCTGACCCAATTAATTCATGGACCACTCACATGGGAGGACACACTCTGGATTTGATTTTGGATGAATGATCTCGAGATAGGGGAGTTAGAGTTAGAGATTGAGCCCTTCTCATGGTCATATCATTCTCTTCTTAGGTTTGACTTTCTAACCGCCACACCCCGCTACAGGGAGGCAGAACAGACCAGATGGTTCTGCCCCAGGTGCCTGATGGATCCTAATAAGTTCCAGATGGAGCTTGGGCCACTTCCTGAAGCTCTGACTCAAGGCTCAGCTGAGGAGCTGATAGCCGCCTGGGATAGGGCGGCCGCTGACGCTTTGGACCGAGTCATGCCTTTGCAGCCTCTGACCCGTCTCCGAGTCAACCTGGCTCCTTGGTTCTCCAAGGAGCTGAGGGAGATGAAGCACCGGAAAAGATGCCTAAAGAGCAGTTGGAGATCTAGTCATTCTGAATCTGACCAAACACGGTTCAGTCTCATATTAAGACCTACCTAGTGGCGATAAAAGCGGCAAAATGCAACTATTTTTCCACTCTTATCGCATCGGCAGATAACTGCCCGGCTGCCCTGTTTAAGGTGACCCCTCCCTCCTCCATCTGGGAGCACGGGGATCCCTTGCAGGGTCATGCTGAGGATTTTGTCTAGTATCTGCACGATAAAATCACTCAGATTCGGGAAGGCCTGGTCTCTGACTGGGTAGGTATAGACGGGATGATGGGTGGCAATCTTGAGAATGCCATTTGGGAGAAGTTCGACCCTGTTGCTCCCGAGGACATGAACAGGATACTGGGGTGGCTGAACGTGACCACATGTTTATTGGACCCATGTCCCTCCTGGTTGGTGCTGGCCTCCAGGGAGGTTACGTGAGGCTGGCTCCAGGGGATTATCAATGCTTCCTTGAGTGAAGGTGTCTTGCCATCTGCCTTGAAAGAGGCGGTGGTGAGGACCCTCCTCAAGAAGCCTGCTCTGGATCCGGCTGTTTTGGCTAACTTTTGTTCAGTCTCCAACCTTCCCTTCCTGGCGAAGGTTGTTGAGAGTGTGGTGGCGAGACAGCTTCCTGGGTATCTGGATGAAGCTGTCTATTTGGATCTGCTCCAGTCCAGCTTCAGGCCTGGGCACAGCACAGAAACGGCATTGGTTGCATTGGTGGATAATCTCTGGAGGGCTCGGGATAGGGGTTGTTCCTCTATGCTGGTCCTGTTAGATCTCTCAGCGGCTTTTGATACCATCGACCATGGTATCCTGCTGTGCTGTTTGGAGGGGTTGGGAGTTAGGGGCACCATTTTGTGGTGGTTCTCCTCCTATCTCTCCAACCACTCGCAGTCGGTATTGGCAGCGGGGCAGCGGTCAACCCCAAGGTGCCTTGTTTGCGGGGTGCCGCAGGGGTTAGTCCTCTCGCCCCTTCTGTTCAACATTTATGTGAAGCCACTGGGTGAGATCATCCGTGGCTTTGGGGTGGAGTTCTATCAGTACGCTGATGATACTCAGCTGAACATCTCCATCCCAGGCCATCCCAACAATGCCCTTGAAGTGATGTCCCGGTGCCTGGAGGCTGTGCAGATCTGGATGAGGAATAACAGGCTTCAACTCAACCCTTCCAAGACTGAGTGGCTGTGGCTTCCGGCATCCCGATATAGCCAGCTGGCGCCATTGCTGGCTATTGGGGGTGAGTTATTGGCCCCATGGAGGGGGCTCGCAACTTGGGCGTCCTCCTGGATGCACGGCTGTCTTTAGAAGAGCATTTGAGGGCCATGGCCACGGGGGCTTTTCATCAGGTTCGCCTAATTCGCCAGTTGCGTCCCTTTCTGGATCGGGACTCCTTACGCACAATCACTCAGGTGCTCGTCACTTCCTGCCTGGACTACTGCAATGCTCTCAACATGGGGCTCCCCTTGAGGAGCATCCGGAGGCTCCAACTGGTGCAGAATGTGGCCGCGTGGGGGATTATGGGAGCAAGGGACGCTCCCATGTGACGCCTCTCCTGCGTGAGCTGCATTGGCTTCCAGTAGTCTTCCGGGTGTGCTTCAAGATGTTGGCTACCACCTTTAAAGTGCTCCATGGCATAGGACCTGGGTATTTGCAGGACCGCCTTCTGCTGCCGATAGCCTCCCACCAACCAGTATACTCCCACAGAGAGGGACTCCTCAGGGTGCCGTCAGCCAGGCAATGTCGGTTGCCGATCCCCAGGGGGAGGGCCTTCTCTGTGGCAGCTCCTGCCCTCTGGAACAATTTGCCCCCAGAGATACGAAGGATATCTGATCTCCAGGCCTTTCTCTGTGCCCTAAAAACTTTTCCATCAAGCAGGGCTGGCGTAACCCCCACCCCCATTTTAGTTTTAGCTTTTTAAAATTCTCAATGGGTTTTAGTTCAAATCTTTTAAATTTTGGGCCAAAGTTATGTAATTCTTTTAAAATTTAAAATTTTGTATTGGTATGTGTTTTAGTCTTTGCTGTGCACCACCCTGAGTCCACTAGGAGAAGGGCGGTATACAAATTGAATAAACTAAACTAACTAACTAACTACATGGTATCTCAAAAGTTACTCATTCCTTTTCTTAGTTGCACCATCCCTTATTCCTTCTTTTATTTTATCTTCCATCCACTTATACCACCCTTCCAACACCATATAGTATTCCGAATTTTCTTCATCATTTAACTCATGTTAATTTACTCACTTCAGTGCATTCAAATACTTTTCTGATTATGTGCTCTTCCGGTGGTAGTCCCTTTTCTCTCCAATATTGTGCATATATTAATATGGCAGCCGTAGTAATATGTATGATTAGGTATCTCTTTTTTTTTCATATGTCCTTTTTAATATTCCCAGGAGAAATGTTTCAGGCACCAGATCAATGTTTTCCTCAATTATTTCTTGTATCTATTTTCAAAATTTTTTCCAGTATTTCATTGCTTTGGGGCATGTCCACCATATATGGAAGAAGGTACCCTGATGATGATCGCATTTCCAACAATTTGGCCTGTAGTTGGGTAGATTTTTGCTAACCTTGTAAGGGCTAAATGCCACCTATATAACATTTTGTATTGATTCTCTTTGTACACTACAGCTCTTGTCAATTTGTAGTTCTTATTCCAAATTATTTCCCAATCATTCAGATTTATACTATGCCCGATGTTTTTAGCCCAAACAATCATTTGATCTTTAACCAACTCCTCTGCCCTATCGTATTCTAATAAATAATTGTATAATTTGGCCAATATTTTTTCTCCATTCCTATCAATACCTTATCAAATCCGTTTGATCCTATCTCAATGCTGAATTCCTCCTTATCTTTTGTTTTCTAAGGTGACCCATTCCCTTATGTACACTAAATTAGTTGCCTTATGCCTCCCATGCTGGGAGTCCGAACGCCCCCCCTACTTCTTTTATCCTGTAATATTCTAAATGAAATTCTAGGTCCCCCCCCAAAAAAAATTTCCTAATAGATTTATTCAATTCCAAAAAAAAAAAAAAAATTATCCAAATTAACCGGTGTAGTTTGAAACAAATATAATAGCTTGGGCAGGATATTCATCTTTATTGAAGCTATCCTACCTAAAAGTGACAATTGCAGTTTCCCCCATCTTTCCAAATCTTGTTTAATTTTTTTAATCAAAGGCACATAATTGTCCTCTTTTAAAGCTGAGCACCTTGGTGTTATTCAGACTCCTAGGTACTTTATTTTTTTAACAATTTGCAGACCTAACATTTCTTCTATTTCTTTCTTTTGCTCTTCTGTCACATTTTTGGCCAACACTTTGGTTTTGGTTTTATTTAATTTAAATCCAGACACTTCTCCATATTTATCTAGTTCTTCCAAGATTTTTTTGTCCTGTTTCTAGTGGTTCTTCCATAATCAAAACAACATCATCCGCAAATGCCTGGGTTTTATATACTTCTCTCCTAATCTTCAATCCCTTTATTTCATCGTTATTCCTAATTCTTCTTAACAAAATTTCTAAGGCTAGAATAAACAGCAATGATGACAAAGGGCATCCTTGTCTTACTCCCTTCCTAATCTGAAATATTTTGGTCATGCCCCCACTTACTAATTTATTTGCCCTTTGTTTGTTATAAATTGTTTTTATCATTTTCTCAAAATTTTCTCCGAATTCCATTTTCTTAATTTGTTTGACAATGAATTCCCAATTTAGATTATCAAACGCTTTCTGGGCGTCTAAGAAAACTAGGGCCATTTGTTTATCCAAGCACACTTTGTAATATTCTAAGGCGTCAATCACTATTCTTTATTATTTCTTATTTGCCTTCCGGGGAGAAATCCATTTTGATCCGTATGTATCAAGGTATTTAATATTTTCTTTGTTCTTTCTGCCATTATGCTCATAAAGATTTTGTAATCCGAATTTAAAAGGGAAATTGGCCTATAATTTTGTATTTGTTTTCTGTAAAATCTTTGTCCCTCAAAAGTTGCATATTTAGTCTCTATCTCTTCTGTTTCTTCCTCTGTGAATGTTTCCACCTTATTTCTAAAGGATTATGGTCCACCCATATATTTGGTGTTATTTCTACAGATTCTATTTCCATTCTGAGATTCCTACTAACCCAAATCATATCAATTCTCGACCACGATTCTTGGGGATTCGAGTAAAAAGTATATTGTTTATTATTCGGGTGTAGAGTCTGCCAAATATCTACTAAATTCAATTCCTCAGTTAAATCAAAAAATGTTCTTGGTAATTTGTCCCCCCCCCCCCCCCCGTTTTTTGCCACTCTTATAGTCCTTATCAGGATCTACTATTCCGTTAAAGTCTTCTATTATACAGATGTTGCTATATTCCATTTTGCTTATTTGCTCATGGGGTTTTCTAAAATAATCCCCCTGCTTTTTGTTTGGGGGCATATATGGCTACCAGTAATATTTGGGAGTTTCCTCTCTTTATCTCAATCATTAGTGTTCTCCCCTTAATATCATTATATTTTAACTCTGCTACAATCCCTTTTTTAACATATATTACTACTCCCCTCTTTTTTTTCCCTGCTAGCAAGGTAAAGGTTTTTCCAAATTTCTTATATTGTAAACATTTTCCCTCTTCTTTTCTTATATGAACTTCCTGGAGGAAGGATATTATATCGACATTCTGCTTTACTAATTTTGTGGGTATTTGTTTTCTCTTCCTTCTATTATTTAAACCATTAACATTAACTGATATTATTTTCCAATCCTCCATTTCTAATTTTCTTACTCGACTTTAGTTCCTGGTTGCTCATGTGGTTCTTTGAGATCTTAGTTTCCTCCCTTTTGTCTCTTCGCTTTCCTTTTCTTTTATTCCTTCTTCTCCGGGGTTCCTTCTTTAGAGTTCCGTTGGTAGAGGGTTTTCTCTTCTGGAGCTATTGCTTCTATTTCTTCCTTGCTGCTTTGTTCCTCTTCCGTTCCTTTCAATTGGTCAAGAAAATCTTGCATGGCTATTAAACTATCAATTTTGACTTTCTTCCCCTGCCAGGTAATTAACATGCCCTCCGGCAGTATCCACCTAAACATTATGCTCCTTTTATTTAGTTGTATAGCTAAAAATCGATAGTCCCTTTTCATTTCCCTCATTCTCCTGGGAACTGTTTCAAAATTATCACCTCTTTCCCTCTATACGTCACTGGTTCTTCTCTCACCATGTTGTATAATATATCCTTCATTTTTTCCCTCGTAAATCTGACATGCACTTCCCTGGGTAATCTATTCCTTCTAGTTGGTCTGCACTCTGTAAACTTCATCTAATTCTTTAATTAAATCCTGCTTATCTTATTGTACTATTTTTGCAAACAATTCAGCCATCACCTGTCCCAGGTCTTCCTCTTTATCTTCTACTGTGTTTTGAAAATGTAAGTAGAAAGATGCCCTATCCACCTCTAGCTGGTTTATCAAGTCTTCTAACTCTCTATTTTGCACCATATATTTCTGATCTACTGAATCCAAGTTCTTCTCATTTTGTTCCATCCTGGTTTCCACCTTTTTTATCCTTTGTTCATTGTTATGTATTGTTTCTTGTATCTCATTCATCTTATGGTCTAAGGCTTGGATATCTGTCTTTAACTCTTTGTGGTTGTTGGACATCTTTTCTTTCATCTTCAATATAGTATCTTGGATTAATGTCAGGGTCGATTGCATGGCTCGGTATCACCATAGATTTTTCTGTTTTTGACAGCTCTTCTGTCGATCTCTGTGTTGCTGGTGAAGTCATGGTTATCGTAGGGTTGGAGGTAGTCTTCTTTCCTGTTTTCAATACCGTTGATGAAAGACTTGTCATTTCTCTCAGGATCTTTTTTTGGTCTCTTACTATTTTTTCAATATTCCTCCAAATTTTCATTCATTGACTACCTCTTCTCTTTATCTAATGTTGTCTTATTTCTTATAATGCTAAGAGTGTTCGGTTTTTTCTACAAATATATGTATAACCTTCAGATATTACGTTAGTATACTTATCAATCTATATCAATCAATCAATATCTATATCTAAAGCGCTTAAATTACTATAATAATAATTAATTTATAATTGATTTGTAATTAATTAATTTGATTATATTCAAAGACAATTAAATATAATGATTATCAAATTATTAATAAGTTAACATTTTATCACAGTTATAATATATAACTTATCTTAAATAGACAATTTGTTTGCTAATGCTAAGCAGGAAACTAGTAAAGAAGGTGTCACAAATTTAAATTGAAACTATAAGTGTTATATGAATTTATAAATATATAAAAATATATCTAAGTTATATAGAGATATAGGGATATATAGATGTATATAAAGATATGTAAGAAAATATATAAAGATTTCAACGTATTAAGATATTGAGACGTCAAGATATAATTAAATTGCTATATGGATCTAAAGGTCTTCTCCTATTGATAATTCATCAAAGTTGTTACCATCCAGACACCAATGTCATCAGAGTCCTCCTATTACCAATGCCAGCTGGTCTAAGTAAGAATTCCTTTCTCAGTTAGTCTCAATTAGTCTCTGCAATCACTCTTCTGCTGTTGCACCATCAGTTCCTAATGATGGCTGCGCTTCCTGTCCACTCCCCCTTGGTTACAGCCAGGTCTCCAGCCATCTAATTTTCCATCAATCTGTGGCTGTAAACAATATAAATTCTCCCACTTTACTGTTACTTGCTGTATCCCACCAGTTATCTGTTTGCGCCAGCAATCTGCCACAGCAATCTCTTCGTTCTTCCTTGCCGGCTTGTCAGCATTCTATGATATTCCAATCTGCTCTTTTATGTCAATCGTTGCTCGTTTCTTTTCTCCAAATCTTTCTCACCTGACTCCACCAACTGGGGCATTTGCCCAGGTTCGTCTGGTGTGCCAGTTGCACCCATACTTGGACTGAGATGCCCTACACACAGTCACTCATGCGCTAGTCACCTCCCGGATTGACTACTGCAATGCTCTCTACCTGGGGCTGCCCTTGAGGACCACCTGGAGGCTTCAGCTGGTGCAGAATGCGGCCACGCATGTTGTTGCAGGAGGGACTCAATACTCCCATGTTACACCACTCCTGCGCATTGGTTGCCGGTTGCCCTCCAGGTGAGATTCAAAGTGCTGGTGCTAACCTGTAAAGCCCTTCATAGCTTAGGTCCAGGCTATTTGTCGGACCACCTGCAACCAGCGTCAACTTCCCATCGCCTGGTACACTCTCACAGAGAGGGCCTACTCAGGGTGCCGTCGGCTAGACAATGTTGGCTGGTGACCCCCAGGGGTAGAGCCTTCTCCATGGCTGCCCCAACCCTTTGGAATCAACTTCCCTTGGAGCTCCGGCTAGCCCCTGACCTTTGTACCTTCCGCCGTGAATTGAAAACCTGGTTATTTATGTCCCCCGGCCTGGACTGATGGGGTAGTATATTTTAACTTTTTAAAAAAAAAATATTTCTTGATATTTTTTATGTGTATTTGTTGTTTTTACAGTCGCTTGGTCGATTGTCATTGTGAGCCACCCTGAGTCCTTGGAGATAGGGCGGCATACAAATTTTATAAAATAAATAAAATAAATTAGTTCTTCAGGGTATTTATCTGACTACAGGTTTGTGTGAATTAGTGATGGGCTGTCTGCTAAAATAAAGTCAGGTCATGATACATACTTGAAAGTAAATCAGGAAGACTGCAATTGTGGAGTCTGTCTGGTAAGAACAAAGACTGCGTAAAGCTTGTAACAATTCTGGGTAGTTAGAAAGCTAATAAAAGTAACAAGAGTTAGGCATCTTGAAGACCTCAGCTATAAGTTAGGAATAGAGATGGCCTGAAGCAAATAAAAGGTGTATTAGATAACTCCTGGGGCATTCATTAGCAAAGACTTAGGAATAGGGACAGCTAGAGACCAACAGAACAAATTGTAGAATTATTACTAAAATGTTTATTAGATGATATTTCTTATTATCCTGCCTTTTCTCACCTTCTTCTTTAGTGAAAATGTATAAAGCTTTCTTAATCCTTTATTCTTGACTCTCTTGGCATTTTGGCCAGAAGCCCTTTTCCTTGGGGTACCCCAATAAAGAGCAATCAAAACCTGCACTTTGTGTCTGGCGTCCTTCATTGGCCATGGCACCAGGCTCAGACCTGAATTGGGAACAACACTAGTATGATTTATTTCCACTGTTCTTATTAGATGTATACAGAATTCCATCATTATGTTTCTGGTTTTGTTCTCCATTCACTACTACCTCCCCCAAGCAAAACAGGATTATGGTATGTCTGAAATATTGGGCTAGTTTTTACATACATACATACATACATACATACATACATACATACATACATACATATTAAAAAATACAAACAAACAACAAAATGTACAAACAAGTAAACAAAAATCCATCTGTACATCTTCTTTTCAAACTTGTCGCATTGAGACAGATCAAATTCTGATATTGGATTAAACATCAAATATTAGAGGCCCAATATTTTGGCCAAGGCTAACTTTCCTCTTCTGTGTCGATAAAAGGTTGCTGGATTGACAAAGGTATTTGACGAAGGAACTTATCTGTACAAGGGTGACTTGACCTAAAACAAATGCATCCTGTAATTCACTGTTTATTGCACCCCAAATGTCATGTATGTTCCCAGATAACAAAGGCTGCTTCCTTTATTACCCTTGAAGCGTCTTCCTGTCCCTTATCTTCTTATGTTTTGTCTTGAGACACTTACCAGAGGACATGAATGTGTTAGTGGGTGTTTATTATTTCCTCTCCTCTTTGATCCTTGCAAACTGAGGAAGGTTAGTTTCTACGTGTTAAAAGTAGTGGTCTCTGATATGCATATGTAGTTGGATTGTATAAATACTTGTCACAAAGGACCCTTCGGGGTTCAAACTTTTGTTTGCCTTCAGGCTGTTTGAACTGTGCACAATAAATTCTTTCCTGCATTGAAGAGCTTGGCCTGTTCTCTAGTTCCAAACTCGTTGACGTCACTGCCAGAAGTCTAAAAATATTGGGCTAGTTTTTGTATTTTATGTAAAATATATTTGTGATTTTGTAAGATATTGGGAAGGAAAGTTCAAATGATAATATTTTTCCTAGTTTTAAATTTAAAAATAATAGTTAGGCAGAATGGAGATCCTGTAATTATTTATTCTACTCTAATTTCTGCTATGTTTTGATAGGTAAATAAGTCAAATCCTCAGAAAATAAAGGACTCAGCTGTGGACTAAAATCAAAATGAAAGGTATCTTTTTGCTGCAGGATAAAATTCAGTGACTATTATGATTATAACACAGATATCCTGTTTTATACCTTCTAAAACTGCACTTGCAAGCTGGAAGCTTGTCCACTAGGAACATTGTTCAATTGCATCTCACTTTACACATCTCAGGACATAAGCAACAAATAGTTGCTAGTCAAGAGTGAAAATGACAGGGTCAAAGCAGCAGCTGGCAGAGTCTGAACACCATTTTTATATTGTGGTGATCAAAACTGGATGCAGTGGCTTCCGGTGGCGTCTCCGTTGTTGCCGGACGGTCTTTTCATGACCGCCGGCCTCGCTGCGTGTTGGAGCCGCCTCACAGCTGGCAGGCGGCTCGGAAAACCCGCTCTGTAAACAGCAGAGCGGGTAGAGCTAGTGGGGGTTGGTAGAGCCCCCTGAGTTGCTCCCAGGACCTTTCTTTTGTCCTGGGAGGGGCTCAGGGTGATGGCTCCCTATCCACCTCACAGAAGCTCTGCGCAGCGAGGGACCTCTGCTCGCAGCAGCAGAGCCAGACGATGAGAGCAATGCCACTAGAATGATAGAAATCTACAGAAAGCGAGCAATCTGATGAAACCTGGACTTACTAAAAAGGAAAAAGCAAGTATTTGCCCTTTTAATAATTTTTAGGGAAAAAAAGAGATTTAAGAAAATGCCTCAGAAAATGGCGACTGATTTTGCTAGAGAAAATGCCTGAGAAAATGGAGAGTGGAAAGTGAAAGTGAGAGCTAAGCCTGCTTTGAAGTACTTAAAAGAGACATTCCAACAGGATTTTTTAAAAAAGAAACAAAATTGATTTAAATAGAATCCCTTTGCTTTTTTGGGAAAAGTCAAGATTTTGTGGAAGTATGACTCCAAAACAAAAATCAAGGGGGGGCTCCCTTACTTATCAGACAAAGGAAAAAGTAGAAAAGACTCAAATGCAGTTGCAGGGAATTGGAAATGAGGATTTAAAAGACTTTATAACTAGGTCTTTGGGAAGTGTTGTTGAGAAGATAGAAAGCTCACAGAAGCAACTTGAGGAACTGGTACAGGAAAAATATGATAAATTGAATCAAATTATTACTAAAGTAGTTTCTGATCTTTCAAATGCGGTGTTGGAAATGGGGAAGAAAGTGGCTGAAATCAGTATAGAGCTTGATTCCAAGATGAAAGCCACAGAAGAAAAATTTTTTAAAGCTGATGCCAGAAATCAAAAAATTGAAAATGATGTGATGATGCTTCAATTTAAAGCTATGGAGTCTGCGATAAGATTAAGAGGCATAAGAGAGAACAATAGAGAAAATTTAAGAACTGTCTTGCTAAGGCATTAGCGGCATTACTAAAGTTGGAAGATGATCAAATTCTTAGCTGTATTGAAAAAGTCTATAGGGTGAATTCACGTGTGGCCAGACAAAGGAATCTGTCTAGAGATGTTGTTGTCTATTTTACTGATAGAAGATTGAGAAATGATATTTTGCAAAAGTCCTATTCTGCCACTGTGCAGGTAGAAGGTATACAAATTAGTGTTTATAAAGAGCTACCACCTAAGATTTTAAGAGACAGAAAAGATTTTGGTTTTTTGGTGAAGGAATTGAAGAGAAGTAAGATTCCATTCAGATGGGATGTACCAGTTGGTGTAACTCTGAGATATCAAGATGTGAGATATTGTTTAAACACTATTGAAAAATCAGAACATTTTTATAACAATATTCTTAAGGGAGCCCCCATATCTTCATCCTCATCTATGTTGTTAACCATGGAAGAAGACATTAAAGATAAAGAGTTTGAAAGAGAGACTGAGGAACAATGCAGGCAGTTGGAATTAGAAAATCAAAGTGTGTTAGAAGAAAAAGGAGCACTAGATGGTTTTTCAGATGATTTTATTATGGATTTTCCAGACCTCAAAATAAAGCATCCCAGAGATTCAAGAGAGGTGATACCGGGCCTTGAACTGTTGAAGCAGGAACCGAAAGATAAACATATAACTCGAGATGAGAAGCAAATTTCATTAAAGCAGAAACAGCAGAGGCCCAGTACTCTACAAGATGAAAAGAGGGATGATGGCAAGCAACAGAAAGCAGAAGTCAAGGGAGGAACTAAACTGAAAACCACTGCTGTGCAACAGAAACTTTTTCAATTGCTTGATTCGCTCCGTGAAACTTAAAGCACATTTATGAATAGATTGAATTTTCTACAGAAACAATGGCAAATATTTTACTAATTGAAATAGTTTAAAAGATAATCTTGTTCATACTTGATTTATATATGAAAATGGATTATAAAATTTTTGCAAAACTCATCCTGAGTTGGATTTAACATTTTGAGAAAGGTAAACAGATCGCTGCAATACATGCAGATGATCTGTGGTTACCTTATTATAGCTTTTTGGAACTAATAATCTAGATGAAGAAAATAAAGATGAAAACATCTTGGAAACCCGAAGGAAGGAAGTGGAAAGGTTGGCAGGATTTGAAAGAGTTTTAAAGGAACATCTAGGAATGCAGCTTGTAGTTCTTATACAAGGCCTGGAAAATTGAGATGAGCTGCATCTGTTTTTCTTTTTAGGTGGTATAGCAGTAGCTAGGTAGAATGTTCTACCTAGAGGATTACAAAATACCTTTGTGGTTGGATTTTACAAATATAAAGTCACTCGGGGGGATTTTTATATGGAGAGATGTTTTTTATTGATGGGGCAGCTGGAATATGAAGTTTATAAAAACTATGTTGGAAGATATTCAACTTCAATCAAGATGAAGAGAAGATTAAAATTTGGATTATTGAGACAGAAAATTATTTGACATAATTGTTACATATTATATATTACATTTTATTACTATATAATAAGGGGGATTGATTTAGGTAAATAATTATTAATATTAGATTAATAACATCGGAGAAATGTCCGATGTTTTTTTTTAAGAAATTGACTTAATTGGGTTACAGTATACTTAACTTTAATTAAGAGGAAGAGAAGGCTAAAAATTGGTTTATTGATAAAGAAAATTATTTGACATAGATGCTATATATAATAAAGGGGATTGACTTAGGTAAATAATTATTAATATTGGTTTAGAGAAAGGTATGGCATTTTTTATCTGGGTTTAAATATTATAAGAGTGGTATTGATTGATAAATGAGTATTGATGGTTGATAAACGAGGTAAATATTACTATTACTGGTTTTTTTATTATAATATTATTAGCTTTAGGAAATTTTTATTACTTATAGGTTTATTTGTTATATTATTTTTGTTATATGTACTTTTTCTTTTTTAATTTGTAGCAGGGCGGGATGGGGGGGGAATATGGGATTGGGGGTTGGGGGGTAGGGGGGTGTTGGGGGGAAGTGGGGGGAGAAATGATCAAATTTGTATTATAAAACTTTTTCAATAAAAAAAAAGAGTGAAAATGACATTGTTCTGTGCTGCCTGTGCTACCTGTCAAGTGGTGTCACAGACACAATATTTGTGTCATATGTCTTAATAAATCTTCTATTTATTGATCCATCTTTCTCTAGGTGTGCAAAGAGGAACTTTTCATCCCAGTAAAACCAATTATCTAGCTGTGAAACATATAGTAGACTGACCTCAAGAAAGACAGAATTCGCTATTTATCAGTCCATTGTGATTCTTACTACCTATATTGCTGAATGTTCAGAAAAATATCTGCCATTGATAGAAAGATATATTCACATATATTCACATGCAGAAATTATCACAAAACTCCTTTGAAGAAAATATCTCTAAAAGCTTATTATAGTATCTAGTTTAATGAAAAATGTACACTTAGCAATGGTGTTAGATTCAGTTACATATTGGACAGATTTTCATTCCTTACTTTTGGCCTAGTAATTGGGAGCCAGTAATCATGAATCTTTCTCTTTGTTGTGACTTTTCTCTCCACGCAATGTATTATGAGGGAGCCAGTGATCTTAGGATGTGATCTCCCAATAACTACACATGTTTTGGAAGTACCTTACTCTTACGTTTTTCCCCAGTACCTGATAAGTTGGGAAAAGTTGATACAAAACATAATAGTGGAGGAAGGATGGACTTACATTGCCCTACTATCGTTCTCCATGTGACCATGAGCTTGGCTAGAGAGAAATATCTGGAAAAAGCTGGGCTTTTTCTTAAAATAATATTTTTCTAAGAGGCAATCTTAGGGAAAGCAGTAGACCTGATTCAATACTGTTGTGCCTAGAAGGCCACAGTCTACTGTCGGTTTAAAGCTGGGTTTCAGAGATATTATTTGAGATGTTTAAGGAAACATCTGCCCTTTTCCCTAAATTCAAAACTTCTAAAACAATTATCAATCCCCAATGACTTTATTAATCTCAGGCACATTTCTCAAGCAGGTAAGAGCAGTAGATCATGATGAAATATCTGGCTCAGATAACATCAATGTCTGTACTTAGCTAAAGTCCAAGTTATTTCCACTGTATAAAAAGAATAACAATTCAGAATGCAAAAAAGAGATGTAACTAATAAAACAAATTAATTATTCTCCCCTCCATAGTTAGAAACTATGCCGATTCAAGTGGTAAAATTAAGGGAAACCCAAATCCTCCTCCCAAAAGGGGGGGGGGAGGAATCCTGCAAGACCATTTTTAAAAAAACAAGAGGAACTTTAGGTTCTAATTACAAAAAGTAATGAATAGTATTTCTTCATCTGGTTTCCTTATAGCAACAAAAATCATTAGCTTTGTACTCAGGGGAAGTATAAAGTAGGGTCAAAGGGGAAACACATCGTTCTTATATTGGATTGAAGCACTTCAGAATTCCAGGAGAGAGAAAGCAATGTCTATCCAGCATTACAATCTTGTCCACACTCACCCTTTCAAAATCTATCTCCTAGTACTTTAGCAGGAAAAAAGATATCTGTAAATTTTCCTTCATCATTTCAATGGTTTACAGCTGCAATAACCACAAACATGAAAATTGAGGAAAGGATAAGGAGAAGGATATTCCTCTAGGCAAAAGATTCCTGAGGTCTGTTTTTTTTCATGCAGGGGAAGGTGCGTGGATGGGGATAAGCAGAACCTTAAAGTCTTTATAAACTACACAATTACTGTATCCAATCAAACAGAAGGTCTGGAAAAATAATAAATAAGAAAATGCAATATAATTCTGTCACACTGGCAGACTTCTAAATCTTAAAGTCACTGGTAGTAATACCAGGACTACATCAACATGGGCTTTTGAAACAAATGTTGTAATAGCCCTCACTCCTGGGTTTATAGCTCATATGACATCCAAGAATAAAACTATGAATTACATGAAGAGACATACACTATATTGTAAAATGCTATATTCTATGCTTATATTATTTCTTAAATTGTTAGGGAGGGCAAAAAGAAGTGATTACTTAGGCAGTGAAAGAATATATCTTAAATATAGTTTTCATTTCAAAAAATCCATCAATATTTAAAATAGGGGAAAACTGTTGTTTTGAATTTACGATATAAGGCTGCAATGAAAAGCTCATTGTGTAAAATGTAATTCTAAAATAAACATATTTAGGATTGGAATTTGAGGAGATTACAGTGGGAGAGAGGTGTCATATCTCTGTCCCTCCCTCCTTCCCTCTCTTCTTCTCCTCTCTTTCGAGGAACTGTGGTTAGCAGCATATCCTTCAATTTTGCTTAAAAAATTCCCCTTCTTTTCAAATATATAAATCTAGCATTGTATACATTTTCTTAATATACGTAAATATCAAAATAGGAAAACTATGATTATCACAAGTCATAACCTCTAAGTGGATCTAGTTAGAGACCAGCCTTACATGATATAATCCTTCTATTAGATTTCAAAACTGAGAAAGGCACATATAACCAACATTTATACTGCTCTGATATTCATATACATTGCCCAGTAGCAGAAGATTAAACAATGGGGAATTCTAATGGGGATTGTTTAAAAATAATGACAGTATGAAATATACATATAATTGTTGTCAGCATCATCTATGCAAATGAATATGTTGTGTAACTGGCAAAAGAGAATATTTTATTGAGCTATTCTGATCTATGCTTGCATGTAACTAAGCCTATGGCTACTAGTACACTCAAGCAAAAATGAGGCTGACCACAAGAGTCAACGGGCCAATCATTTTTGTAAAAATGACATCATATCTTGGTATCAGATACAGCTCAATTTAAAACACTAGAACTAGCTTACTTCACTTAGGTCCAGTAAAACTCTTTGGAATTTCCAGTGTGTTTCTACAAATCCTGGTACCCGTAGTGGGTTGCTACTGGTTTGCCCCAGATCGGGCAAACCGGTAGTGGCGGTGGCAGGAGGCTCCGCCCCCCCCAGATGCTTCTGTGCATGCACAGAAGTGTCATGCGTGAGTGCGCACCCACCATCAGCAAACCAGTAGCAATCGGTTTTGAAACCCGCTCCTGTCTTCTATTCATTTTAGAGCATCTTCCAATTTTCAAGATTTTTTCTGTATCCCAAGAAATTATTGGAGATACAGGCTATTGAAAAATTGCAGTCTTTATTTGACCTTTGTTTGACTTGCATAACTTATTATCAGCATCTGTTCTGTTCAATTTCAGTGTGGCACATGAAATTCTGAGCTAGTAGATACATTTATCTGTAAAGGAAGTAGCATTTGTTTAAATACTTCCCTTAGGAGACAAATATGATGAAGCAAGTGATCAGATCATGTCTTTAAATTTAGTAACCATCTAGTCATGAAGAAATATTTAGCCACAGTGGTCAAAAGTAAAGTACCAACTCAAAAAAGAAATGAAACATTTTTATATAACATTACAAATTTTGTTTGGATATTTTTCAAATGATCCATTAGTTAACTTGTCTCTTAAATTGTTTGCGTTCTCAGGTTAGAATAAATTATAATTCAATAAAATAATCTTAACGTTGACATTGAAATGCCATTACCAAAGCTTCATTGTTAGACCAATGTCATAAGATGACCAAAATGCTTGGTTAATTGCCATTTTTGGTATCTGGAAAAATTTTTGTGGTGCAGTAATATTTGACACAATTATGTTTGTCAGAATTCTTAAATAACACACTGTTATAAAAATTAAATGAGTGTTGATAACCTAAATAAAAATGAATGAGGTATCATGATTTGAAGCAAATAATAATAATAACATCTATCCAAAATAATAAATAAGTATTGGAATAGAAAGGCTGTAATAAAGTTGCAACTTCCAGCTTCTCTGGAATGTGCTCTTTTAAATATAAACTATGGACTCCTACAACAAATTTCTTTTTAGATATCTACAAATGAAAAAAAAAGTTTAAGATACTTTCATATAATAAATTGTACAACTATCTTAACATCTCCTGTAACTGATAATTTGGGAAGCAATTAAAATCAATTTTACTCCTCTATGAATATCAAAGCCCCATTCTAATAATGTTTTTCTTAATCAAAATCTGTAATTTTATTTAAATAATCTTTAAATAAAATCTGTTTAGAATTTAAAAATTTCCAAGCCATCCACCAAGCATGATAACTCTGAAAGGGAACCATCTTTGATATCGTGCCACTTGATATATTGCTGGGGGGACAATTACAAGCTTGCATCAATAGCGTTTACTGGAATCTGCGCTACAAGGAAAGATGGACAGAAATATTTTGATTTTTTTAAACTTGAGTGACTCTGACTTGTTTTCCTATATTTCTAAGAGAAGCAAACAATTCAGTTGTGGCCATTCTGAATTCTAATTCAAGGGCATCTTTTTCTTGCTATTCTGCACAGCAGCAAGTGCTAAGTCCTCAGACTTACGACAAGTCCTCAGACATACGACACATCGTTCCCATTGGCTAAGATGCACCCAGAAATGGTGGGAGAATTCCAGCAGCCTGATTGGCTGAGCGGTTTGACAGCTAGTCTATAAATAGCTGTCAAACGCCTGAGTTACTGTTCTAGTTCTGAAGCTGTTTTGTTAGCTGTTAGCAATAAACCCTTGTTCCTTACACCTGTCTCGCCTCAGTTACTGCCCACCGTCACTCTACAGAGCACTGGCGACGAGGATGGGATTCTGGGCGTGAAGTGACAGGTAGCTAAAGTCACTACGAGCTGGGTGAACTAGAACCCCATTCTTGTCAGGATGGCTCCTCCAACCTTCGCTCCTTTCAACCCACTGACGGAGACCTGGAATTCGTATGAAGCTCGCTTCGAATGCTTCCTTGAAGCAAACGACTATACCGGCCTGTCCAGCAACCGTAAGAGGGCTCATTTTTTGAACACGTGCGGCCCAGAAATGTTTACCACCGCGATGGCTTTGATGGCCCCTGTTCCTGTCCAGACGGTTCCCTGGGAGGTCTTGAGGGAGAAGCTTAAAAATCACTATTCGCCAACCCCCTCACGAATCGCTCGCAGGTTCAAATTCAGACAGATTCTCCAAGCTGAAGGGGAATCTATCAACCAGTACATAGCTTCCCTCAGAATGGCAGCTTTGAACTGTGAGTTTAAAGACTTAGAAGATTCCCTTTTAGAGCAATTTGTGTGCGGGGTTAAAGACCCACGCATACAACGCCACTTGCTTGAAAAAAAGGAAATCACTCTCCTGTCAGCTATTGAGGAGGCACAGGCATGTGAGCTGTCCAGCAAATCCACCATGGAGATAAGGAAATCGCAAGGCTCCCTCCCTGCTAGCAAGCCTGCCACCATACATTCAGAAGAAGTGGATCCAGAAGAAGAGGATGAGGGGGAGGACAACATTAGCCGCCTCAAAACAGTGAGGGGAAAAATAAAAGCCTCTGAAAAAGAGTTTGCCGGTCCTCCATGTCAGGGTTGCGGTGAAAAACATCCCAGAGCCAGTTGCCGTTTTAAAACTGCAGTTTGCCGCAGGTGTGGGAAGAAAGGACATTTGGCACGTGTCTGTAGAGCCAACCTACAGACCTCCCAAACAAACCCCAATAGACAGCCTTTCCTCAAAAGCACGAAGCCAAGTGGGGACTGCTATACCATTCGGCGGGGAACCAGATATCCTGATGTGGCCACCTGCCAATCAAAAACACCATCTAGCCACAAAATTTACCTCACGATTACCATCGAGGGTGTCCCTTGCCAAATGGAAGTCGACACCGGATCCTCCAAGTCCCTCATTTCATGGGACACATTACAGAAGTTGGTCCCTACATGCAAGAGAGGAAACCTGAAACCCTGCCATCTCCGTCTGCGAGATTACCAGGGAAATCATATTCCCACTCTGGGCCAAATTAAACTCCTGGTGGAGTACAAAACTTTCACCGGCAGCCTGCCCTTGATCATTGTAAGTGGCCACCTCCCCAGCCTGCTGGGCCTCGACTGGTTTGGCGCCCTTGGGCTTGGCATCACTGGCATCTGCTCGACCACCTGTGATGACTTTGAGGACATCCTGACTGAGTTCGCCGAGGTTTTTAACAACAAACTAGGTAAATATAATGGATCACCTATCTCCCTTAGTCTAGACCCCCAAGTCGCACCAATTAGGTTAAAACCTAGGAGAGTGCCTTTCGCACTTCGACCCTTAGTAGAAAAGGAACTGGATAAATTGATAGCACAAGGAGTTTTAGTGCCTACCGACCATGCCCCCTGGGAGACCCCCATAGTCATACCCATCAAGCAAGATGGGTCTATAAGAATCTGCGGGGATTTTAAGTGCACAGTAAATAGGGTGCTCCAGGCTAACCCCTATCCAGTGCCAGTGGTGCAGCACTTGTTGCACTCTTTGGGGCGAGGCACCATTTTTGCCAAATTAGATATGGCTCAAGCCTATCAGCAGCTTCCGGTGGATGCTGCCACGGCTGAGGCTCAGACAATTGTGACCCACCGGGGCGCTTTCAAGTGCCAACGTCTCCAGTTCGGCATCAGCGTCGCCCCAGGCATTTTTCAGGGTCTGATGGAACGACTCTTGCAGGGCTTGCAAGGAGTCATTCCATACTTTGATGACGTGCTTATCGCAGCCACCAACCAGGCTGACCTGAAGCACAAGTTGAGGACAGTCCTGCGCCATTTCCAAACGGCCGGGCTCAAGCTTAAGAAACAAAAATGCAAGATAGGTGTGCCTAGTGTGGAATTCCTTGGGTATCTCATCGATGCCACCGGCATCCATCCAACTCCCTCTAAGGTAGCTGCCATCAGACATGCCCCAACTCCTTCCAATAAAACCGAATTGCAGGCATTTTTAGGGCTTCTCAACTTCTATAGCATCTTCCTGCCTCACAAAGCATTGGTAGCAGAGCCCCTGCACCGGCTTCTGGACAAGAAGACCCACTGGTCCTGGGGCCCCACTGAAGCTGCTGCTTTTGCGGCTGTAAAAAACCTTCTAACCTCTGATGCTGTCCTTGTCCAATATACTGACAGCCTCCCCCTGGTCCTAGTTGCTGACGCTTCCCCTTTTGGCATCGGGGCTGTTCTCAGCCATGCCTTGCCCAATGGCACAGAAGCTCCCGTTGCTTTTTATTTGAGAACCTTGTCCTCTACCGAATGAAATTATGGACAAATTGATAAAGAAGCATTGGCTGCAGTTGCCGCCATAAAACGCTTCCATGACTACTTATACGGCCGGCCGTTCACGGACCACAAGCCCCTACTGGGACTGCTGGCAGGGAACAAACAAACCCCTCAGGTTCTCTCTCCTCGTATGTTGAGATGGGTAGAGTTCCTAGCTTCGTACTCCTACAACCTCATTTATCGCCCTGGCAAGCATCTTGCCCACGCAGATGCTCTCAGCCGCTGCCCCCTTCCTATCACCGTACTAGTCCCTTCCCCAACCTCTTCAGTGCTCCTCATTGACTCCCTCAATCTGCCAGTGACTGCTTCTGACGTCGCTGCCCTATCTGTCAAAGACCCCATCCTGCGCCAGGTCCGTGACTGGGTGCGAAGGGGCTGGCCCATGGGTAAAGTGCCCTTAGAGTTTAAACCGTACCAGGCAAGGCAACACGAGCTGTCAGTCCAACGAGGGTGCCTTCTATGGGGAAATAGGGTAGTAATACCATCCCAGCTACAACACCGAGTAATGGAATGCCTTCACGAGGGACACCCTGGCATCGTCAGAATGAAGGCATTGGGTCGCAGCTATGTATGGTGGCCCAATTTTGACCAGTCAGCCACTGCATGGGTCACCAGGTGCCAGGCATGCCAACTATCTCGTCCAGCAGCCCCAGCAGCCCCTGTGAGAGAGTGGGAAATGCCCAAAAGCCCATGGTCCAGGATTCATGTGGATTTTGCAGGCCCATTCCATGGACAAACCTTCCTGATCGTGGTGGATGCATATTCGAAGTGGGTTGAGATAGAAGTGATGGCATCCACCACAGCTAGTGCTTTAATCAGGGCAATGCAGAGACTCTTTGCCACCCACGGCCTCCCTGATGTCCTCGTCTCTGATAATGGGCCGCAACTAACTTCTGCTTCTTTTCAAACCTACCTAGCGGGGCTCGGGATTCAGCATGCCCGAGTCACCCCGTTTTGCCTGGCCAGCAATGGGTTGGCTGAATGCGCTGTAAGAACGGCCAAAGACGCCCTATCCAGGTTCGCAAAAGGGGACTGGTCAGAGAAGGTGGCGAGATACTTGTTGACCCAACACGTAACCCCCTGCCCTTCTACCAACAGGAGCCCTGCTGAACTGTTAATGGGCCGTCGACTCCGAACGACCCTTGACCGTCTGCACCCCAGTTACACCCCAGATAAGCCCCCAGGGTCTACCAGCCGCGCTCGCAGCTTCCGTGTGGGTGACCTCGTTTTTGCTCAATACTACTCAGGGGAACCAAAGTGGCTTCCTGGGACAATAGTGCATGTCTCGGGGCCCTACTCCTACCAAGTTGAACTACCCGATGGCCGGCTCTGGCAGCGCCACATCAATCAACTGCGTGCACGCATCACAGGAGGCGAAAAAGAATCAATAAGCCAGCAGGAATCTGAAACCCATCCAGTCCCTAACTACGAAAATCCAGGCCCTGTCTCAAGCACGCCACCCACAACCAACTTACCTGGTGAACCAGGCCCGCCTTCCGAAGTCGAGTCTGACGTTGAGATTCCAGAAGAGTCACTGGGAGTTCCACAGGCAGCACAGACACCTCCCACTCCTTCGGAGGCCGTCCCTGAACTGCGTAGATTTGTGCGGACCAGGCGGCGCCCTGCCTACTTGAGTGATTACACATGCGCTATCCAGGAGGGAAGGGGTGCTAAGTCCTCAGACTTACGACAAGTCCTCAGACATACGACACATTGTTCCCATTGGCTAAGATGCACCCAGAAATGGCGGGAGAATTCCAGCAGCCTGATTGGCTGAGCGGTTTGACAGCTAGTCTATAAATAGCTGTCAAACGCCTGAGTTACTGTTCTAGTTCTGAAGCTATTTTGTTAGCTGTTAGCAATAAACCCTTGTTCCTTACACCTGTCTCGCCTCAGTTACTGCCCACCGTCGCTCTACAGAGCAGCAAGGATCCTACAGATTACTGTATGTGACTAATTCATTACAACCCAAAATGTTCTAAAAACATTTTTCTTCTGAATAATAGATTAACCAAGAAGCCACAGTTAGAGAAGGCACACTTCTCCAGTGCCAAGATACATATAATATTATATTTGCTAAGGGGTATATCAACAGGCTTCCATAAAGTTATATATATTGTGAAGCCAGAAGCTTGGGAGTTGCATTTATGCAACCCAATGGTGTACTCCCAGGAACAAAAATCCAAATGCATAGAAAAGAATTAAATAATTGGTGCCCTTCCAGTATGATCACGATAAAACATTTTTGAATTCACAAACCCCTAGTGGGTGTGTTTGCTAGTCATGTGTACCAGTGGTGGGTTCTAAAATGTTTTACTACCAATTCTGTGGGCATGGCTTATTTGATGGGCGTGGCTTGGTGGTCATGTGACTGGGTAGGAGTGGCTTGGCAGACATGTGGTTAGGTGGGCATGGCTAGGTGGTCACAATTCTAGTTCCCCCTATGAGGATTCCCCCATCTGGACCTTTTGGAATCCCCAAAGGGTCAAAGGAAATCAGATTCCATACAGCTCTGAACCCTTAAGGCAAACCAAATACAAGTCCCCACTTAATGGCCAGTTGCTTAGCAAGTGTTCTATTTTATGTCTGACCTCTCCAGAGCTACTTGACCTGTTTTTGGAGTTTTGACAGCCATGCACACACACAAACACATACACTTATGACTATCCCACACAGTCATGTAACTGAGGTTTTCTATGTTTTTTGCCAGCAATTCCTTCTCCCTCTCTCTCTCATCTTCTCTCTCTTTTTCTCATTTCTCTCTCATTACTTTCTTTTTCTTTCTTTCTCTCTATCTCTCTCTTTCTCATCTCCCTCTCTCTCATCTCTCTCTCTCATCTCTCTCTTACCCTCCCCCTTTCTCTGTATCTTGCCACTCTTTCCATCCCTCTCTGTGTCTGTCTCTCTTTCCTCCTCTCTGTGTGTCTGTCTTTTTGTCCCCCTCTCTGTGTGTCTGTCTCTCCCCCTCTGTATGTCTTCTCTCTATCTTTCCCACTCACTCTGTGTGTCTGTCTCTCTCTTTTTCTCTATCTCTGTGTCTGTCTGTCTCTTTTCTCCTCTGTGTGTGTTTGTCTCTCTCCTTCCCCCTCTCTCTGTGTCTTGTCTCTCTTTCCCTCCCTCTCTGTGCCTGTCTCTCTTTCCCCCTCTCTGTGTGTCTGTCTCTTTCCCCCTTTCTCTGTGTGTCTGTCTTCTCTTCCCTCCCTCTCTGTGTGTCTGTCTCTCTTCCCTCCCTCTCTATGTGTCTGTCTTTCTCTTTCTCCCTCTCTGTCTGTGTCGGTCTCTCTTTCCCCCTCTCTGTGTCTCTCTCTTTCCCCCCTCTCAGTGTGTGTGTCTCTCCCCCCCTCTTTGTGTCTTGTCTCTCTCTTTCCATCCCTCTCTGTGTGCCTATCTCTCGTTTTCCATCCCTCTCTGTGTGTCTGTCTCTCTCTCCCCCCCTCTCTGTGTGTCTATCTCTATCTTCCCCCCTCTTTCTCTCTGTGTTTCTTGTCTCTCTCTCTCTTTCCCTCCCTCCCTCTCTCTTGGTGGGGGGACTGGTGCTAGTTGGTGGGAATCTGACGTTTGGAGGCCGATGAGCCACATACTGAAGACTAGATGGGGGCAATCCCGCAAAAATAACCCGTTACTTATGAGCACTTCTACTTAGAAGGAAGAGGAGCACGGTGAGAGGGGGCCAAACTAAGTGCCTGAAGGACCCCATCCCATCACTGGGAGTCCAGGCAACTTGGCGACTGGGGAGCAGCTGGGCTCCTTTGAGGGATGGAGTTGAAGGGGGCTGATCTACCACTGATTACAACACAATGTTCATTCTCATCAGTATTTGAGATTCCTAGCCAGGCCTCCAAAAAGTACCAGCAGAAAAAGCTGCTGCTGTTGTTGCCATGTTCTTTGCACATGCACATCCCATTTGACTTGCAAGGTAATGGGATGCGCATGCGCGAAGGACATGGTGGTGACAAACATGGCGGCCGGGGCAAGCAACTGGGCAACTGGTTCAGGGACATGGCCAGCCAACCATTTCTACCAGTTCTGCGACCTTGGCCCAATTTTTGCTAATAGTTTGCGCGAACCGGTGAGAACCGGTAGCAACCCACCACTGATGTATACAGATGGATTCTTATATAAATTTCTCCCTGTGGAAATCCAACATAAGATACTAAACATTTCCTGTAAAGTTTTAGAAGAGTGATGCTGTGCATGTTTTACATATTTAACATAGCAATTATATTTTACCAGATTTCATCACTCAAAAAATAGAGGAAGTATTACAACTATAACAAATAGATGTGAGAACTCAGAAATAAGCCCTTGATTTGACACTATTTAGTAATGCATACCTAAATTTCAAAGCAGAACACTGCAAGAACTACCCCAGTAACAGCAATGTAATCATGACAAATATATTGTTGTGTAATTTATTACAATAGGGATACTTCTATGCACCATTGTGCAATCAAAAAATAATGTCTTTCGTGTCAGTTAAAATCAAATGAAAACAACATTTATATGTTTCTTGTAAAATTGTGGCTTTCCTTTGATTCCTAAGGATCAGAAAGTCTTGTCTTCCTTCTATTTAGGAATTATTATCTTGGCTTTTTCTTATATCTTTATATTGTAGTTTTTCCTAACTTGTCTTCAGAGATTTTGTAATGAAAAATATTCAGTTCTCCTTGACTGCCCAACCAATTCTTGGAATATCATATTACCAAGTTATCTTTCTAGGACAGTAATTTTCAGCAAGATGTCTTTTTTTAAACATCTTGCAATTCATAATGGACTTCTCAAAGTCTGAATAGAATGATAGTTTTCATAATATTATAGAGCTAATTGATCTGCACATTCGTCCTACATTAACAAAGCAAGTAGCAACCTCCCCACTACTTTAGGAAGCAATAAGCAAAAAGGTCAAATAATGTACAGCTTAACAAACTTACTAATATGGGTGCTAAAGTATACACATCCAATTTCCAAGATTAATGACAAGACCTAGCAATTTTTCGTTGCAGAGTCTTATTAAGCAGATTTAGGATTAGGTTACAGAATCATGGAAACTATAGAATTTAACACCTTATTTATCAATAAATCCATTAGGGTGAGAATTTTTTGAGTTTTTGCTGCCTGTCTATTGAAGGAATGGGGAGGTAGCTACTTGCTCTGTTGATTCAGGAGGAATGTGCGGATGTTTCAGTTCTGTTCTATTGTCAAACCACCATGCTCTTTCCCAGACTATGGGAACAGTTTTACAATAGATCACTTTTATTTGCATTCTGCTCATCAAAAGGAAACACTTACCGATAAAACACAGTGTAGTCCACAGTTGAGTGGCAAATCTGAAAATCCCATGCTTTGAGCTTTTGGCATTCCCGATGAGCACGGAGTTTTACTCTCACAGTTCCTTGGCACAATGCAGGAAATTGTTTCCTTGGAGGACGAGTACAGAATTCATTTGATTCCACACGCCAAGACTCAGCAAAGTCATCCACATCAAACTTAAAATGACCATCACCACCAATCAGATCATCTCTCTTATGTCCATTATAGTTGCCACACAGACCACAAAGCCGACCTTTAAGATGAGGAGCAGCTATAACTTCAACAAAACTGTCTCCATCCCAAGAGATTTCTAGTCCTAATGAAAAAGGCAAAGAAAGAAGGAGTTTAACAGCATATATGATTAAATAACCACATTTCCTATTATTTGAGTCTGATTACTACTCTATTTGATCTTTCCATTTGGTGGTAGACATTTTTCAAATCTCTTAACAAAGATCCTTCCCCATCCTAATACTTTGATTCCTTGACTAGAAATGCCTAGCATTATGCTCCATTTCTGAGCTACAGCCCATGATACATAATAGCTGCGATGAGATGACAAAGTGGAAAGCAGGTGCCAAAAAAAACTTTCTAGCAAGGAGTTATCTAGCACTGTTCTTCTTCCTTTGGTGTTCAATTGCTTGATCTAATGAGTTACAAGCAAGACTTCACCTATAACTGAATCTTCTATCTGCTGTAAAAAAAATGACACAGTAGAATGGATTGAACTATTTTGAATTACAAATAGCAAGATATCAGCTTAGAATTTCTGAAATTAAAACATTAAAAAAGGGATTTTACTTAAAAATATCATCAACAGATTAAAACAAAACATATGGAAGTTATACATACATATATTTAGGAATGTGATACTGGCTGCCCACTTATAGACAATTTTTAATAGTGGAGTGATAATATTAGGGACTACCTCCAATAGGTGTGCCAGAAGGATTCAGGAAATTATATGAAAATGATGGTTTTGATTTATTAAAAAAACCCCACCAATTTTAAAACAAAAGCCCTCCCAATTTAGTTAATAAATACAATACAAAGGCAGAACTTGATAAAAACTGATAAAAAGAACCGGGCTGATCCCAATCCTCCTTAGCAAAAGATCAAAACATAAGCCGATACACCATATTACTTAAGTTATCAATAACCTGACAAAAACCAAGGTGATCCCAGATCAGTTATGCCTGACCAATCTATCACCCACCTCCCAGATCACTACCAACCCCCAAAATAAAAGGTTCCAAATTACTCCTATCTACATTGTTTTTAGGTGATTTTAATCTTCAGAGAAGAGCCACATTCATTAAAGGATAGGTCATAATAGGTAATCTAGGGAAAACTTCAGCTAACATCACTCTTTACCTACCAGGTTTGGGGGGGGGGGGGTGTTGGGTTTTTTTTTGGAAAAACATGTATTTGTAACATCATTTATCTCAAATTGGAAAAATATTTTAATTTCCCATGCAATAAGAAAAAAATTGTTTTATAGAATCCAGTATTGCTTTCTACCATTGTGTACTAAATGTGATTTTTCAGAAAAGATAAACCAACATGAAGCAACTCATGTATGTTATTAATTTATTAAAGGACAATTCTTCTAAACCTAAAACTCAATTCAAAACCAGTTAAATATAGGGTTGGGGTTTTTAAAAGTTTTTTTAAAAAGCTGACCGTTGGTGTGAGGTAACTACTTAGTATTATTCAGGGTTATAATTGCCTTGTTTACATTATTTCAAATTGCATTATATGTCTTGTCTTTTTATCTATGCATATCTAGAAAATTTATTCATGTAACAGTCATTCAGAGCTGCAATAAATGTAGTGATTCAATGGAAAAGGGTTTCTTAAGAAAATCTTTAGCAAATAGGTATCAGATTTCTTTGGTTTCCCCTTTTTTTGAATGAATGAGGTCTCCATTCTCTTGGATAGAAATCAGGATAAAATAATTGATCAAATTAGAAGCCAAAGTCTAACATCCATTCTATCTGGCAATATGCAGAGTAAGAGCTTTCCTTTGTAAGCTTTCCTTTGCTTTCCTTTGTTTTCCTGTATCCTTCTTTTTTTTGGGATAATAGTTAATCAATCCATGATTTAGTTTCTAAAATGGCAAAATCCAATGTGATGAATTTGGAATATAGCCCAAATTTATATACTAGGAGTTCCCAATTCTTCTGCAGTTTCCTTCCAAATAAAAGGTATATATAAAAGTTTCAAGAAATACAGAAAATCCAAGTCCAAAGCTCTAATATCAACAACAATATTAGTCAATATTTTACCAATAATTGTACAATTGATTTCTTTGACTAATTTACCTTACAAACTTTGTCATAGCTTTGTGGTATATCAAGGAGTATCCTAGCCTGCACAGGAACAAATCTATTGGAGCATAAATAAGTATCTTGTAATAAGATCTTGAGAACTTATTTCCAGCTCAGCTTGCAGCACCTCCCCAATATATATTTTCCCAAAGATATACTAAAAGGAGATGTTATATGGTGAGGATAGTCCTTAAAGCATATACTTTTCATTAGATTTTTCTCTTGAGGAAATGTAATATCAAATATAAATCAGAAACATCAAATGACTGGTTGGTTTTTTTAAATGCACGTTCCCTTCACATTTATGTCCTAATTAGCACTCTGTTATAACTGTTCTACAGATAGAGAAAGCTTTCATAAGTACATAATTTGCTAAACATGTAAAGTATGTGTACGGCTTAGACAGAACACCCCAGATTCACTCTATATGAAGACCTTTTTGTGGAAGAAATTGCAATTGTACTTTAGGCTCCTCCCTTCATGTTAGTTAAAAAATAGCTTTAAAGTTTTCTTATGGTGTGGGTTAAATTATTTTTGTACTTTTGGAGGCTGCTTAGAACCAATTGGAAATGGGAGACATATACATTTGTAAAATACATTTAGTACTGTAAATAGCCCTGTACAGCAATTCTAAGCTAAAAAAAAATAAAAATAAAAACCCTGTGCTCGATATACTCTCAGAACTGAGAGACCTGGTGAATAGTCAATATGCTGGCCTTTGACTATAATAAAGATTTTTTTGTTTGGTTGAATATTTATGCTACTTTGAATACATTTTTTAAAAATTTGATTTATATGCCGCCCTTCTCCGGAGACTCAGGGTGGCTTACAATGCGTTAAGCAATAGCCTTCATACTTTTGTATATTTATACAAAGTCAGCTTATTGCCCCCACAAACTGGGTCCTCAATTTACCTACCTTAGAAAGGATGGAAGGTGAGCCATCCTTACTTCGATGAGATTCGAAGTAAGTTCGAATCTCACTTGAGCCTGGTGAGATTCGAACTTACAGTAATTGCAGACAGCTGGTCTTAATCACAACACTCTTAGTCTGCTGAGCTATCCAAGCTATATTTTAAATACATTTAATACACAATAATATAATAACAATCTCAGTGTCCAGATTTTCTAAGTAATATGTGAGAAAACTTCTACAGCTATTATATGCATTTACTTCTACTTGAATGGTATATGTTTTCACTGGGAAGTGTTCATAAGGAAAAAAATCAATTTCATTTGCGCAGAATACTAAGATAATTCTAATATCAACAATTAAAATAAAGTCAGTAAAGTTGAAAAAAAGATGTGAATTTGAATAGATAAAACACAGCACAGGGCTCTAAATTAGATATGGCTTTTTGTTCTTATTTTAAATATTGACAAATGGAGCTTTTATCCTATTAGTTCTGCACATAAGATCTTTCTACAATGGTACTATAATCAACTCATGAATTTGAAATGTCATAGCTATTGCTTTCCATTATAAGCATTAATGCAATTCAAACATATAAGTAGTTCAGGTGACCAATTAATTCATCTTCTTATACAACCTGCTTCAGCATTATGTTAGGCTGCATTAATTTGGGTAGTAAAATTTTGAGTTCATGGGGAAATTATCTGAATATATGCTGCAGTTACTCCTTAATAGAGGGCACCAATAGAGACCATGCTTGCCCCTTCTGTTTTGAAAAAAAAATTAATTTGATGAGCTGGGAGAAGAGGCAAACACAACAACAAAAAGATCAAAATTGTAGTCAATTGAAACGTCCTTGATGATCGGCAAGAATTCAGTGGAATTTCATAACTGAACTGGCAGCAAACAAAGATGCTTAATATGTTTTTAATTAGACTTTATGAATAATATTTCTTTTGTGTGCTCTCTACAGGCAACCGCAGAATGTTTTGTCTTGTAACTCAGATGAAAAAGCCCAGAACTGAATCTTTGCTTTGCAGAAGACAAAAGAACAGGTGTACAGTTTCTTGGCTCAGTAGGAGATGCTATTAGGTCTTCAATGCTTTTGAGAGATGATGATTGACTTTCACAAAATAAAGTTAACAGATCAGATATGAGAGTAGACAAAAATAGAAAATCTGCATTTGAGAATCAGGATCTCTGACCTACATCAAGAAAATACTAGGGAAAGAACTGGAGGGCAATAGCAATCTTATTCAATACTTTACTCTTCCCTTATACTGCTGATTTCCAGCCAGCGATGGGATTCAGCCAGTTCGGCAAACCAACTGAATCCCACCACTGGCTGGAAATCAGTCTTTTGTTTTTCCCACCTTAAGGGGTTAATCGTGTCAGGAAGGCAGGAAGGAGACATTCTAGTGTGCCTCTGTGTGTTCTTTTTAGCCTAATTCTGCTTATATTTATTGCCCTGCTTAACTGTTTTCAGGAATGCCTCTTTGGTTAAGCCTTCTTACATTGTAACAGCTGTTAATGGTTCTTGGCAGTACACTCAGACTTTCTATAGCCTCAGCAGCGGAGTGGAGCTTTTTTTCACTTTGCTGGTACTTTTATTCCAGGGCTTGACTTTTTTAAAGGGGAAAGATTGTTTTAAGCTTTTTACACTGTTTAGTGGTTCCTGGCACTGTCCTTTTGGGGTGTACTTCCAATATAGCTGAATCCCCTCCAAGCCACTCCTTGCCTCCTCTGTCTGGGCTTCTTTCTTCCCTGGATCTGTAATCTTCTCTAAATGGAGCAATTTGGCTAGTCTTTGGCTTCTTTGTTTGTTTGATACAAAAAAGGGGCTTTGGGAGGTCTCCCCCCCTCCAATGAAAAAGGGATGAGGTAATCGTTTTGGACCACCATTGCCTTTCTGATCAAGTTAAGCAATGCTGCTTAGAAAAAAAAATTCAAGCTGCACCTTTCCCTCTTCCCTCCAACACTATCTCTCCTTAAATCTGGATGATTTCCTTAGGATATCATGTGAGGTGAGCGAGACCAGGTGGTACCTTTAAGTGGTGCAAATGGATCTAAGGATTGCTTCTCCTGGGCAGAAAAGGGTACTTTGTCAATTCACAGAGAATGGGAGTATCTTGTCTATCGTGATTCTCCAGGTCATGGTTGTCCCAAAGGTACTTTTTTCAGGAGGCAGCTTTCCAGAAAGTCCAGTTGCCTCTTTAAAAAGCACCTTTGGGATAGGAGTCTCTTGTGTTGCTTCCGAGTGGCCAAGGCACATGATTGTTCATGGATAGTAAGATATTTTTTTAAAAAAAAGAAAGTAGGGGTGTGGATCCTCCTTCCAATTCATTTTAGTTTTCTCTCATGATAATAAGGTTTAGTAGCACTACACTTGAAATGTATTTAGATACCTGTGGCATGTACTAATTTTATTGTGATCCTGACAAACTTGGGAGGCCAGAGATTTGAATTTGGGTCCCCTATTGGGTCCCCTATATACTGTGTTAATTTGTCTCTTTAGCTCAACATTTTGTAGCCCAAGTATGCCCACCCATTTTCTGGAGAACTTAAATGACCTCTCTGCTAAAGAGTTTCACTTTATAAGCAAGAATTGGCTGCTGATAGTTATAATTGCATTTTAATTATTTTAATTCCCCAAGGTGCTCTGGCAGCTTGCCTGATTTGTAACTCCAGGATTTATTTATTTATTTATTTGTTGGGACTTGTATGCCACCCTATCTCCACAGGACTCAGGGCGGCTCACAGCAATTAAAACAGAACAGACAACCATTAAAACAGAAGTCCAAGTTAAAATTAAGAAATTCAATAAAACTCAGATTAAAACCCTCTTCAGTCCAAGGCGGCCAGATGAAATAGCCAAGTTTTCAGCCCACGGCAGAAGGAGCAAAGGTCGAGGGAGTTGATTCCAAAGGGCGGGTGTGCCCACAGAGAAAGCTCTCTCCCTGGGGATTGCCAGCCAACACTGTCTGGCCGCCGGCACCCTGAGTAGACCCTCCCTGTGGGAGTGCACCAGGCGATGGAAAGCTGTTGCTGGCTTCAGATGGTCTGCCAAATATCCCGGGCCTAAGCCATGTAGGGCTTTATAGGTAATCACCAGCACCTTGAATCTCACCCGGAGGGCAACCAGCAAGTCATGCAGGAGAGGTGTAACATGGGAGTGTCAGGACACTCCCATCACTACCTGTATGGCCGCCTTCTGCACCAGTTGAAGCCTCCGAGTGGTCTTCAAGGGTAGCCCCATGTAGAGAGCATTGCAGTAATCAATACAAGAGGTGACGAGCGCATGAGTGACTGTGCATAAGGCATCTCAGTCCAAGTAGGGGCACAACTGGCACACCAGGCGAACCTGGGCAAATGCCCCCCTGGTCACGGTAGTTACATAGTTTATGGTTTATTGGTTTATGGTTTATTATATTTATATATCGCCCTTTTCCCGAAGGATTCGGGGCGGTGAACAGCCAGCAAATAAAATACAGAAAATACAAAATTTAAAACAGTATTAATATCCAATTAAATTAATTTGGCCCAAAGTTAAAACCCCTATATTAAAACCCATAATTTTAGTAATTTAAATTAAAAACAATTAAAAGAGTAGATCAGGCCAGCCCGGCTTGATGAAACAGAAACATCTTTAGGGCAGTTCAGAAAGCACGCAGATCAGGGATCCACCGTATCTCCGGGGGCAACTCGTTCCAGAGGGTAGGTGCCCCCACAGAGAAAGCTCTCCCCTGGGGGCCACCAGCTGACATTGTTTGGCCAACGGCACGCTGAGGAGGCCCTCTCTGTGGGAGTGTACTGGTCAGTGGGAGGCTACCAGTGGCAGAAGGCTGTCTTGTGTCCTAAGCCATGGAGCGCTCTAAAGGTGATAACCAGTACCTTGAAGCGCACCCGGAAGAGCACTAGGAGCCAGTGCAGCTCGTGCAGGAGAGGTGTTACATGGGAGCGCCGAATTGCCCCCATAACCACCCACACGGCCACATTCTGGACCAGTTGGAGCCTCTGGGTGCTCCTCAAAGGGAGGCCCATGTAGAGAGCATTGCAGTAGTCCAAGCAGGATGTGATGAGGGCATGAGTGACCATGTGTAAGGCATCCCAATCCAGAAAGGGCAGCAACTGGTGGATCAGGCGAACCTGATAGAAAGCCCCCCTGGCCACAGCCATCATATGTTCTTCCAAAGACAGCTGTGTATCCAGGACTTTGCGAGCCCTCTCTGAGGGGGCCAACGACTCGCCCCCAAAAGTCAGTGATGGTACCAACTGACTATATCGGGATGCCAGAAGCCACAGCCACTCGGTCTTGGACTGGTTGAGTCGGAGCCTGTTTCTCCCCATCCAGATCCGCACAGCCTCCAGGCACTAGGACATCACATCAAGGGCATTGTTGGGGTAGTCCGAGGTGGAGATGTACAGCTGAGTATCATCAACGTACAAATGACACTTCACCCCAAAACCATGGATGATCTCACCAAGCAGCTTCACATACATGTTGAACAAGCGGAGCGAGAGAACCGACTTGTGGCACCCCACACACAAGGCGCCTCAAGGTCGATCTCTGTCTCCCTGTCAACACGAACTGCGACTGGTCAAAGAGGAAGGAGAACCACCATAGCACGGTGCCCCCTATCCCCAACCCCTCCAATCGGCGCAGCATGATACCATGGTCGATGATATCAAAAGCCACCGAGAGATCTAATAGGACCAGGACAGAGGAACAACCCCTGTCCCGAGCCCTCCAGAGATCATCCACCAATGCGACCAATGCTGTTTCTGTGCTGTGCCCAGGCCTGAAACCTGACTGGAATGGATCTAGATAAACCATTTCCTCCAGGTACCTGGGAAACTGTCACGCCACCACACTTTCAACAACCTTCGCCACAAAGCGAAGGTTGGAGACAGGATGATAATTAGCTAAAATAGCCAGGTCCAGGGAAGGCTTCTTAAGGAGGGGCCTCACCACCGCCTCCTTCAAGGTGGCAGGGAAGTTACCCTCGCTCAAAGAAGCATTGATAATCCCCTGGAGCCAGCCTCGTGTAACCTCCCGTGAGGTCAGTACTAACCAGGAGGGACACAGGTCCAGTGAACATGTGGCCGCGCTAAGTCTACCCAGAATTCTGTCCACGTCCTCAGGAGCCACAGGGTCAAACTCTTCCCAAATGACATTTTGAAGGCCCGCCTCCGTCACCCTGTCTGAAACTACCCAGTCAGAGTCCAATCCTTCCTGAATCTGAGCGATTTTGTCATACAGATATTGCACAAAGTCCTCAGCTCTCCCCTGCAAGGGGTGTTCCCTCACTCCCTGATGGAGAAGGGAATAGGTCACCCTAAACAGGGTGGCTGGGCGATTATCTGATGACGTGATAACAGTGGAAAAATACTCAAATTTTGCTACTTTTATTGCCACTAGGTAGGTCTTAATATAAGACCTCACCTGTGTCCGGTCGGATTCGGTTCAGCTGGCCCTCTAGCCGCTCTCTAGGCATCTTTTCTGGTGCTTCATTTCCCTAAGCTCCTCAGAAAACCAGGGAGCCACACGGGATCGGCACCGGGTCAGAGGCCACTAAGGCACGACCTGGTCCAAGGCTTCGGCGGCCGCCCTATCCCAGGCAGCTACCAGGTCCTCGGTTGAGTTGTGAGCCAGAACCTCAGGGAATGACCCAAACTCCCTCTGGAATCCCTCAGGATCAATCAGGTGGCTGGGGCGGAACCACCTAACCGGTTCTGCCTCCCTGCGGCAGGGGGCAGCGGTACCGAAGTCCAGTCAGAGGAGCAAATGATCAGACCATGGCAAGGGTTCAATGACTACATCCCCTATATCTAGATCATTCAGCCACCGACCTGAGACATAAATCAAGTCCAAAGTGTGTCCCCCGATGTGCGTTGGGCCATGCACTACCTGGGTCAGGTCCAAAGCCGTCATGGAAGCCATGAACTCCCGAGCTGTTTCCGACGTCTCGCCGACAGATGGCAGGTTGAAATCCCCCATGACCATAAGTCTGGGGGTACCCACCGTCACCCCGGCTATCACATCCAGCAGCTCGGGCAGGCCGCTGCTACATGGCAGGGAGCCAGGCACGCAGTCAGCAGGCCCATCTGAACCCCATGACCCCACTTCACAAGGAGGGGCTCACATCCAGCTATTTGAGGAACAGTGGCCTCTCTTGGACTTAGATCTTCTTTAATAATAACCACCACCCCATCACCCCTACCCTGAGCCCTTGGCTGATGGAATGTGCAGAAACCCGGTGGACACAGTTCAGTGAGGGGAGCCTCCCCTCCTTCCCCAACCATGTCTCTGTAACACCTGCCATGTCCGCACCCCCCTCCTGTATAAGATCGCAAATGAGGGGGGCTTTATTTACCATGGGCCTGGCGTTGCATAACATCAACCGAAAACCCGGGCCCTGAGTATCTGGACTACCCAAGGAACAAGAGGAGCCTTGGGGGGTTGGAGCATGCAATCGCTTGGAGATGGCGAGTGTGCACTCCCCAAACATGATGTGGCCCCCTGCTCCCGCAATATCTGCCCCTCCCAACCACAGTACCAATGGAACAACCCTCCACAATATGGACATTGGCCCCCTCCTTAATCCCTGACCCCGCACCCCCCAATAGCATTGCCCATCGGCAGGTTAATCCCAGCCCCCCCATAGATTATCTCTCCCAGAACCCCTTAAAATTTTGTCTAAAATCTTGGTTAAAAAGCCCTTCAACCCTCTTTTCACACCATGCCACCTCTTGGGGTTCCAAAACCCATCATCAAGGTAGGCCCTCAATAAAGTAGAGGACCAAACCTGCGAGAGGGAGGAATCTCGCAGAGCACATAGCTCCGCCGCCGAGTACTTCTAATAAAATCAGGATGGGAGAGCAGCTTGGCAGGATCCAACAAAGTCTTAGGACAGAAAAGTCTCCATATAGGTAGTCACCCGGGCTCCACTGCCCTCTCACAGCAATGGAAGGTCACACAGTCACTCAGAGGGAAAATTTTTCTGGCCACCCTCTCACAGCAGCTAACCAGATGTCCAAAAGCAGGATTTGATGATTTAATCTCCTCTGAAGAAAGATGGTTCATAGCCGCTGACTCCTTCAGGGTCCACATAATCCTTGTCCAAGTCCCCCTCTGCCAGGGAGTTTCGATGAAATAAATGCTATTTCAAGCATTTGGATGCTATTTGATCTTCCAAATTTAACCATGAATCCAGGAGGACGCCCAGGTTGTGCGCCCTATCTATAGGGGTCAACACCTCACCCTCTATAACCAAAGATGGAATATCTTGCTCGAACCGAGATGCCAGTATTCACAGCCACTAGGTCTTGGCAGGGTTGAGCCGAAGCCTGTTTCTCCCCATCCCGGTCCACACTGCTTCCAGGCACCGGGACATCACGTTGAGGGCATCACTGGGAACCACAGGGTTGTCAAGAGTATTGCCAGGATTGCTGTGACTATAAGATTAGTTACAAACTGCAAAGACTCAATCAGGCCAATCTCCGTCTTGCAATTAACTACAAGCCTCCCCTGCCCTAGTTAATTAGTCATCGGCTCACTATATAAGTAGGAGCTTGTTGCTTGCCCAACAGATTCAGAAAGCCAAGCCAAGACAGCTGAGAGCCAAGAAGCCCGAAGAAGCCTGGACTCAGAGATCTGAGTAAAGAGATAGACCTGGAACAAAGTCACTGACTAATGCCTGAGCTAGAGCCGAAGCTCAGAGCCAGAGAGCCAGAGGGAAGGGAGAAGAGAGCTTGCCTTTGCTGAGCTGAGCATGCAAACCAGCATATGCCTGCAAGCTAGCATCTGCTGTTGTCTCTGAGCTGGAGTTGCTGCTGCTGCTGCTGAAGCCACGACCAAGAGAAAGAGCTGGAGAATTTCCCTGCTAGAAGCTTCAAACCACAATGCTGATTGGATCAACTCTACAGGTGATTTGATTCACAGAAGCCCTCTACAGGACTCTCTCATTCATAACTGCTGAGAAGCCTACGCTGCTGCTTCCCACTGCCTCAATGATATATTGATCCTGAAACCACTTAGTATTGTATTAGCTTTTTCCTTCCCTTTGGAAAGGGTTAAGAGGACTAGTTTCGGTATTGTAGGAGAGGAATTTGAGGAGACAGCCTGGCTTCAGCTAATGAAGATAAGTATTAGTTACTGATGTGTTTTAAAGACATTTGTCCTTTTTAATGTTTTTAGTAAAGTATATTTTTACAAGACTCTTTTGTCAGTTTCATTTCAGCCCCAGCGTGTTTGCATGTGAACAGGTTCACGGTTCATTGGGACAAACCTTAACCCCCCCTAACAAGGGTGGATATAAGAAGCTGGGTATCATCAGCATATTGATGATACCTCATCCCAAAACCATGGATGATCTCCCCCAGTGGCCTCATACAGATGTTGAACAGAAAGGGAGAGAGGACTGACCCCTGGGGCACCCTACAAGTGAGGGGCCTTAGGGCCGACCTCTGCCCTCCCGCCAACACTGCCTGCAAATGCCCCAGAGGTAGGAGGAGAACCACTGTAAAACAGTGCCCCCCACCCCCAACCCTCGAGGTGTCGCAGCGAGATACCATGCTCGATGGTATCGAAGACCGCCAACAGATCCAATAGGACCAAGACAGAGAAAAATCCTTTTTCCTGGACCCTCCAGAGATCATCCACCAGTGTGACCAATGCCGTCTCTGTGCTGTACCCAGGTCTGAAACCCGACTAGTATGGATCTAGGTAATCTGCTTCCTCCAGGGTCAATGGGAGCTGCCGTACCACCACACTCTTTACAACCTTTGCAATAAAGTGAAGGTTGGAGGCAGGATGAAAGTTGTTCAAAATAGCTGAATCCAGGGCAGGTTTCTTGAGGAGGGGCCTCACCATTGCCTCCTTCAAGGTGACGAGGAAGCTAATCTAACCCAGGGATGCAATAATCACTGCCCGCATCCAGTCACGTGTAACCTCCTGAGCTGCATAAACAAGCCAGGAGGCACACGGGTCCAACAAACATGTGGTAGCACTCAGCTTCCCCATGATCCTGTCCACTTCCTCAAGGGTAACAGGATCAAACTCCTCCCAGATGACAAGACCCATCGTCTCTCCTTCGTCTGACTCTGCCCAGAGTCCAGACCGTCCCGAATCTGAGTGGTTGTGAAGTTTCCGAAAGATGCCCTAATTAATTCATGAGCCATGAGCCAAACTTCAAAAGAAATACAGTCATTTATTAGGAGCACCATTTTGGCAATATTCGGATGCGGTTAGAACTAATCCCACGTAGATTTACATTTCCCTATGACTCTGTCTCTCCCCTCTTCCCTGGCCATGTCATAAATCACATTCTCCAATTAACCACTTTGGCTGGCTGTGAAATCCAACACCCTCCTTCTGATTGCAGTAAAGAAGCATGTATGGAATGTAACTTCAGTTAGAGAAATCAATCAGTTCTATCAGTTCTCCCTCTCTCTGCTCATGGCAACTTGAAAGCTTTGCAAGTTGACAGCGGTCTTGTCCAGCAGATGCTGACTATACTCCTTGGCATGCACCCATAGAGGGTCATCCCCCGCTCCCCGATTCAAAAGGGAGCATGACACCCTGAACAGGGCTGCCGGGCAATTATCTGCGGATGTGATGAGGGTGGAGAAGAATGCTTCTCCACTAGATAAGACCATGTAAAGGATCTTAACTGAGCACAATCAGATTCGGAATGACTGGACCTCCAACAGCTCTCTAGGCCTCTTCTCCACTGCTTCATCTCCTGGAGCTCCTCAGAAAACCAAGGAGCCAACCGGGATCTGTGTTGGGTCAGCGGCTGCAAAGGCACGACATGGTCAAGAGCCCCGGAGGCCACCCTTTCCCAGGCATCCACCAGGGCCTTGACCAGGGCGTGGGAAAGAGAGATAGGTATCGGCCCAAGCTCCATCAGGGTCCATCAGGCGCCTGGGGTGGAACCAGGTGATCGGTCCCACATCCCAGTGGCAGGGAGTGGCATAGTGGAAGCCCAGCCGGAGGAGATAATGATCGGTCCATGACAGGGAGTAAATGACTGGCATTCTCCCACTGAGCTCCACACACCACTGTTCTGAGATAAAAACAAGATCGGGTGTGTGTCCCCCCACATGGGTTGGACCCTGAATTATCTGAGTCAGGTCCATGGCTGCCATGGAGGCCATGAACTCCTGGGCCATCCCTGACACTCCAACAAGGGAAGGCAGATTAAAGTCCCCCAGCACAATAAGTCTGGGAAACTCAAGCACCAGCCCCGATAGAGCGTTGAGCAGCCCGAGCAGGGCCGTTGATACGCAGCTGGGTGATAGGTATGTAATCAGCAGGCCCAACTGACCTTGCTGGCCCCATCTCATGAGGAGGGACTCACACCCGTCTACCTGTGGAACAGGGACCTCCTGCGGACCTTGGGCCTCCCTAATCACAACTGCCACTCCCCCTCCCCTACCCTGGGCTCTCGGCTGGTGTAGCACTGAAAAATCTGGCAGGCAAAGTTCGGTCAGAGGGACACCTCCCTCCGAGCCCAGCCAGGTTTCAGTAATGCAAGCCAGGTCCGCATTTTCCTCCTCAATCAATTCATGGATGAGGGGAGCTTTGTTAACCACGGACCTGGCATTAAAGTAAACCAGCTTGAGCCCAGGGACCCTCTCCCTCAAACCCCCGGGGAGGCAGGTAGAACCCGGAGGGGCGGAGCAGGCCTCTGCTCAAAGACAATGGTGACGCTCTCCCCAATTCTGATATGGCCCTCCATTCCTCCATCTGCCGCCATTCCCAATCGCAACAGGGATCAAAGCCTCTCCCCCCTCCCCCAGTGTCCCAAGTGACCCCAAACCCACTCCAACTCCACCGCGACCCTCACCTGGCCTGGACTGCCAATGACCCTGAGGGCCCCCCCAACCCCCCACCAGGTATCATAGCCCATCCCCCTCCCCAATCCCCTTAAAAGCTGAGTTAAAAAGGAAAACAAAGCACCCTTATTAAAAACCCTAAAACCCTTGTGCCAGGATGCTGGTATTGCTGATGAAAAGGAAAGTATTCTGACAGAATGGTTTAGGTTTCCATGATGGCTGTGACTCATTGATCTTCAGTGTGAATTCCCCCATTTCTAATCTAATGATTGGTATTTAGGTTAACTTTTTACAAGCAAAGAAACTATTTGTATTTTTGTACATGTAATCCTTGACTAAAGTCATTCATTTAGTGACAATTCAAAGTTACAATGGCAGTGAAAAAAGTGACTTATGACCGTTTTTCACATTTATGATTGTTGCAGCATCCCCACAGTAATGTGATAAAAATTCAGATGGTTGACAATTCTCACATTTATGATGGTTGTAGTCTCTGAGGGTCATGTGATGCCCTTTTGGAACCTTGACAAGCAAAGTCAATGGGGAGGCCAGATTCATTTAATAGCCATGTTACTAATTTAACAACTGCAGTGATTCATTTAACAAATGTGGCAAGTCATGAAATTGGGGGAGGGGGGGGAAATCACTTAATAAATTTCTCACTTAGCCACATACATTTTGGGCTCAATAGTAGTTGTAAGTTGAGGAGAGGAGAGGCCAGGTGTGACAAGGAGTGGCTGGGAGGGGAGGGGAGGGGAGGGGTGAGGCAGGGCCAGGCATGACGCCGAGAGGCTGGGCACCTTTCAATGTGAGTAACATTGAGTTAGCCATGCCCAGGCATGATGCCGAGAGGCTGGGCACCTTTCAATGTGAGTAACATTGAGTTAGCCATGCCCAGTCATATGACCACTCAGCCATACCTAGAAGCCGGTCATTAGGGCAAGAGAACTGGTTGTTAAATTATTTGAATCCTTCACTGTTTCCAGCTGTTTCCCTACCAAGATTTCCAAAAGACATTTTCTACCTAATAAGTAGCAGTGGAAGAAAAAAATCAGAAAAGAGGGAATTATCTTGAGAACCACCCAGCTTCCCTACTTCATGTGGGAGCGGGGGAGGATACCTTGCAGGGTAGAGCTGAGGATTTTATACAATACCTGCATGATAAAATCGCTCAGATTCAGGAAGGCTTGGACTCCGATTGGGTAGGTTCAGATGGGATGACGGAGGTGGATCTTGAGAGTGTTATCTAGGAGGAGTTTGATTCTGAGGATGTGGACAGGATTCTGGGTAGGCTTAGCACTGCCACATGTTTATTGGATCCATGTCCCTCCTGGTTGGTGCTGGCTTCAAGGGATTATTAACGCTTCTTTGAGTGAGGGTGTCTTCCCTGCCACCCTGAAAGAGATGGTGGTGAGGCCCCTCCTCAGGAAGCCTTCCCTGGACCTGGCTACATTAACTAATTATTGTCTGGTCTCCAATCTTCGCTTTGTGGCAAAGGTGGTTGAGAGTGTGGTGGCGCGACAACTTCCCCAATACCTGGATGAAGCTGTCTATTTAGATCCATACCAGTCGGGCTTCAGGATGGGATACAGCATGGAAACGACATTGGTCGCATTGGTTGATGAACTCTGAAGGGCTCAGGACAGGGCATGCTCCTCTGTCCTGGTCCTTTTAGAGCTCTCAGCGGCTTTTGATACCATCGACCATGGTATCATGCTGCATTGGCTGGGGGGGTTAGGAGTGGGGGGCACTGTGATGTGGTGGTTCTCATCCTTCCTCTCCGACCGCACGCAGTCTGTGTTGGCGAGGGGGGGGGAGAGGTCGACCTTGAGGCACCTCACTTGTGGGGTGCTGCAAGGGTCAGTCCTCTCACCCCTCCTGTTCAACATTTATGTGAAGCCACTGGGTGAGATCATCCGTAGTTTTGGGGTGAAGTGTCACCAGTACGCTGATGATACACAGCTGTACATTTCCATCCCGGACCACCCCAATGATGCCCTTGATGTGATGTCCCGATGCCTGGAGGCCATGCGGATCTGGATGGGGAGAAACAGGCTCAGACTCAACCCCTCCAAGACTGAGTGGCTATAGTTCCCGGTGCCCTGGTATAGCCAGTTGGCTCCATCATTGGCTATTGGGGGTGAGATCCTGGCCCCCTCACAGAGGGTTCGCAACTTGGGTGTCCCCCTGGATACACAGCTGTCTTTAGAAGATCATATGACAGCTGTGGCCAGGGGGGCCTTCTATCAGGTTCACCCGATTTACCAGTTGCATCCCTTTCTGGACCGGGACGCCCTGTGCACGGTCACTCATGCCCTTGTCACCTCCCGTCTGGACTACTGTAACGCTCTTTACATGGGGCTCCCCTTGAAGACCACTCGGAGGCTCCAACTGGTCCAGAATGCAGCCGCGCAGGTGATTATGGGGGGCGACATATCGCACCCACGTAACACCTCTCCTGCGTGAGCTGGACTGGCTCCCGGTGGTCTTCCAGGTGCGATTCAAGGTATTGGTTCACACCTTTAAAGCATTCCATGGCTTAGGACCTGGATATTTACAAGCCTGCCTACTGCCACTGATAGCCTCCCATCGGCCAGTACGCTCCCACAGAGAGGGCCTCCTCAGGGTGCCATCGGTCAAATTATGTCAATTGGCGACCCCCAGGGGGAGAGCCTTCTCTGTGGGGGCCCCGCCCTTTGGAACAAATTGCTACCGGAAATACGTAGGATCCCCGACCTTCGCACCTTCCATCGAGCCCTGAAGACCTTATTATTCCAGCAAGCTGGTCTGATGGCATGATGAATTTTAATGGGTTTTTAAATCTGGGGTTTTTTAATAATTGGCCAAACCATTGAATCAGTTTTAAATTGTTTTTAATTTTTATATCTGCTTTTTGTTACTGGCTGTACACCGCCCTGAGTCCCTTGGGAGAAGGACAGTATAAAAGTTTGATTAAAATAAAATAAATAAAATAAAATTGTGATTATGATTTTTAAAAAATGTATATATGTATCTATATGTTTCTGCATTTTTAATTTTCTCAAAAAATAGAGACATTTTTATGCTTTCCAGGAGTCTAAAGCTGTTAATAACTTTTTTTAAGTCCAAAATATTCACATAAAAAATAAGATTATTTATTAGATCAGCAAAAAAGAAAGATTCCCACAGTATCTGGGAAAATGAATAGCTAGTAATTAGTCTTCTTTAAATGGAAATATAGGATTGTGTGTTATTTCAATCTATATCCTGCTTTTTGGTCCATTAGGCACTTAGATAAATATTCTAACATATTTGTAAAAGGATGAATGATCCTTGATTCAGCACATGTAAGCAGAAGAGATTCTCAAGGAAGGATGTTCCCTGAGTGGGACAAGGACCTAACTCTCAAATCAATGTACTTCAGCTTTTTGGGAACATACAATTTCCAATACCGTTTAACTGCATGATGGAATGCATGGAAGAATTTTTAATATAATGTTTTTAGGCTTTATTCAGCAAGGAAATCCTTTGTGTGTTGTGTGTGTTTGTCCCAAAAGCTCATTAAACTACAGAAAGCTCATTATAACAATCTATCCTGCAAATCAAGAGAGATTTTGTTATATATCATTTTCTTGTTTTCTATTCCAATCATATTTTATTTTTTATATTTTTAGATGCTTTAGTTCTGAGTATGAACAGAACTTTATTAACTTTGCTTCTCACATTCCTCCATTTAGTTGCACAAGGAGCCAGATTTAATAGCAACAAGGCAACCCATGCGCCATTGGGTTATTGTTGCAGAGATACTTCCTTACCTAAACAGAGAAACAAAATGACTATGGATGGGCAAAAAAGCAGTGGGAACATGAGCAACTACTGACTTCCTGCCAGTTTTCCCATTGAATTTCCTTGTGGGCAGATGACAGGAAGCATTGGAAAATTTTCTTCCTTCCTTTCTTCTTCCCCCTTCCCTCTCTCCTTCCCTTCCTCCATTCTTCACTCAAATTTCTGCCAGCTTCCCCATTACTTTGTTTGTGAGAAGCTTGTGAAGGCAATGGAGAAGTCAGCAGGGAGACAGATATTGCTCCATGTTAGATCAGGTGCAGGAAAAGAAGGTGCAACTAACGTTGGTCCATTCAGCACCTTTTATTCAGTACAGAACAAGACTGCGGCTGCACTGCCGGAGCTCTCCTTTTAAGCGCTCCGGCAAGTCGCACCACCCAAAGACAACATTTCAAATTTCCCGCCGGTGGATTAGCCAATCCCCGGCGGATGTCCTTATAAGGACATAACACTCCTCCCCTCCTAGTTAGTAGAATGTCCATCACAATTAATGAAAGTCACATAATCGCGCAGGTACGCAGGGCGTCTGATTGTCCTGGTGGACCTGCACAGCCCCAATCGAGCTCCGCCACCTTCTAGGATAGGCAGAGCTCCTGTGTCCTCCAGTTCCTGCCCTGGAACCAAGCGGGGTTCTGCCGTAGAGTGAGCGGGCTCTGTCCCAGCACCTCTGGCTGAAGTTCGGACTTCAACTTGCTAGTGATGCCGGTCTTCTCTGTCCTGGATGTTGGGTGTCTCGCCGCCGGCCATCGCCGCTGATTGGTGCGGAATGGCTGAAACTTGGTAAATCCCTGTTTTTTTCTCTCAGCTTGATGGCTTGCACGGTGGTGAGGTCTGGTTGGGTTCCCGATTCCCGTTGCCGTTGTTGCTGGTGTGCTTGATGTTGTTGTTTCTCAGGTGGTTGAAGTTGTTGTCGTTGTTGTTGATTGTCGGGTTGTTGTTGCTGATGGCAGACTTCGCCAGGGTGGTGCAGGCCTCCCTCGCCAGGGTGGTGCAGGCCTCCCTCGCCAGGGTGTTGGAGGCCTTCCTCGCCGGGGTGGTGGTGACTGCCCTTGCTGGGGTGCAGCGGGTCTGCCTCAATGGGGTGGTGGAGGTCTCCCTCGCCGGGGTGGCGCAGGTTGACCTTGCCGGAATGTTTCGGGACTCCCTCCTCCGGATGTCCCTGGTCTAATGCCGTGCGGTGGTGGAGGTCCCCCTTGCTGGGGTGTCGTAGGCTGGTCTCGCTGGGGGGCTGCAGGTCTCCCTTCCACAGATGTCCCCGGTCTACTCCCTCATAATGGTGAAGGTCATCCTCACTGGGGGGTCACTGGCTGGTCTCGCTGGGGTGCTGTGGTTCACCCCCTTCAGGATGTTGCCGGTCTACCCCCATGGAATGCCGCTGGGCCACTTCGCTGGGGTGGTGCAGACCTACCTTGTCAGGATGTTGCAAGCCTACCTCATCAGGGTGTTGTAGGCCTACCTCGTTGGGGTGCTGCAGGCCTACCTCGTCGGGCTGGTTCCATCCTACTTCCCTCCACCTTTTCCGGAGCTGGTCGATGTGACATCTACAGACCTGTCCATCTTCCAGCTCCACTCTGTAGGACTTTGGGCCAGTTATGCTCTCAATCTTCCCCGTCAGCCATTTCGGAGATCCATGGAGATTGAGCGCAAAAACCGGATCTCCTATGGTGAAGGCACAAAGCGGGCAGCTGGCATTTATTGGCACCTCTGGGTTGTACTGGGGGTGCAGTCAATCCAGGGGGGACCTCAGTCTTCTGCCCATTAACAGTTCTGCTGGGCTCTTGTGAGTGGTAGTGTGCAGCGTGATGTGCTGGGTGAAGAGAAAGTTGTCAATTCTCTCTTGCCAGTCACCCATGCCCATCTTGGTGAGTGCCTCTTTGGTGAGCCTCACCATTCTTTCTGCCTGCCCATTCCCAGCTGGTCTGTAGGGTGCTGATAGGGCACGACGGATGCCCAGTCCTGCCAGGAACGATTCCATGGGTTTGGACGTAAGTTGGGGGCCATTGTAGGAGACCAGCACATCCGGTAGCCCATGGGTTGTGAAAAGCCATTGGAGCACCCTGATCATTGCTTCTGTTGTGGTGGATGCCATGGGAACTACCTCCAGCCACTTTGAGAAGGCATCCACAACTATTAAGAGGTACTTCCTTTGCATCGGACCCACAAAGTCAATGTGGATTCTTGACCAGGGGTTGCTGGGCACCTCCCATTCCGACAGCTGGGCATGGGGAGGTGCGGGTCGTACCTCCTGGCATGGGTCGCATCTGGAGACCCATTCCTCGATGTCCTTATCCAGGGTTGGCCACCAAACGTAACTTCGTGCCAGCCCCTTCATTCTCACCATGCCCAGGTGCCCGCTGTGGAGGGTTTCCAGTGTCTTCCATTGCAGGGCGCTGGGAATTACCACTCTGTCACCCCAAAGAAGGCAGCCCTTCATGGTGGATAGCTCCTGCTGCTTCCTGGTGAATGGGCTGAACTCTTCTGCCATCTTCTCCGTGGGCCAGCCCTGCAGGACCCATGACTTTACTTGTTTGAGGGTCCTGTCCTACTGAGTATGGGCTGCCATGTCTGCAGAGGTTACCGGGCAAGCTTGGTCGTCATCAATATGGAAGAGCCCAAGCATGGGGGCTGGGTCTTCCACTGGCTCTTTGGAGGAGCATCTGCTCAGGGCATCCGCGTTTCCTATGGTTTTGCCGGGTCTATGGATCAGTCTGTAGGAAAATTGCCCATCTGGTCATTCTGGGGGACAAGCTGGAGTCAGTTTATCACCCGCGAGTAATCCCAGCAGCGACTTGTGATCTGTAATGATGTTAAAGCTTCGGCCGTATAGATACTCGTGGAAGCACTTAATGCCCGTGACGATGGCCAAGGCTTCCTTGTCCAGTTGGCTGTAATTCTGTTCTGCGCTGGACATCGCTTTGGAAAAATAGGCGATAGGTGCTTTAGTGCCATTAGGAAGTTCATAGCTGAGCACCAGTCCGACTCCGTAGGATAATGCATCGCAGGTCAACATCAGGGGAAGCGTCTCGTGGTATTGTCTGAGCATGCTGTCCGAAGAGAGCAGTCTTTTAATGGCTTTGAATGATGCTTCCTCTTCTTCCTCGCATTTCCAGGGTGCCGCTTTCCCCAACAGGTGATGGAATGGCTCAGCAGTCGTGGCTTTCTGTTTTAGGAAAACACTATAAAAGTTGAGTAATCTTAAGAAAGACTGAAGCTCTGCTTTGTTTTTTGGGCTGGGAGCTTCATGGATGGCCTTTACCTTGTTTTTGGTGGGGTGGATGCCCGCGCTATCAATGAGAACTTGACCTCCTGGACTCCAATGATGCACTTATCTCTCCTGACTCTTAAACCCTTCGCCTTGAACCACTGCAGGACAAGCCTGAGCTGCTCAATTAGTTGGGTTTTTGAGCCCCCAGAGATTAAGACATCGTTGAAGTATGGCACCACCCCTGGAATTCCTTGGAGAAGGCATTCCATCATAGATTGGAAGATGCCTGGGGCTACGCTGGCTCCGAATTGGAGGTTACATTTAAATGCACCCCTATGAGTGACAATTGTTTGAGCCTCTGCCGTTTTTTCATCCACTGACAGTTGCTGGTAAGTTAGCAAATATTTGCTAACAGTTTAGCAAATATTGATCCACTCCCAAGTGAATGCAACAGATGTTGCACCACTGGAACTGGATATGCGCTCTGCTGCAATGCCTTATTTATCGTGCACTTATAGTCAGCGCAGATGCGCACAGATCCATCATGCTTCATTGGGGTCACAATGGGGGTCTCCCATGACGCATGATCGATCGGTTCCAATATGCCCTGGGCAATTAATTTGTCCAGTTGGGCATCTACTTTGGGCCGCAAGGCGAATGGAACCCGGTGAGGCTTGAGTCTAATTGGGGTAATTGTTTTGTCTAAATTGAAGGAAATGGGCTCTCCCAAAAATTCCCCTAGCTTACCATCGAAGACTTCCTTTAATTCTTCGATGATGTGGTCGAGTTCATCTTGCCTAATTTGGTGGATTCCTCCAATTGAGAGCCCTAAGGGTTTGAACCACTCCACTCCCAGGAGGTTCGGGCGGCTATGCTCAACGACGGTGATGGGGAGGTCGCCGTGGAAGTTGTGGTAGGTGACTTGGAGTGAGGTTCTTCCCAGGACTCCGATGGGATTCCCTCCGAAATCGACCAGCCTCGACTGCAGGGGTTTCAGGCCCTTCTTGCTGGAACTCAGCTTGAGATGCTTCAGCTGGTGCCAGTCTATAATGGAGTAGATCGAGCCTGAGTCTACCTCTACGGAGCATGGTGTCCCTTCCACGTGCACCATCAGGTAGAACTTGGTGGCACTATTGTCATTGGTATGGGCAATGGTAGTCTGGTGGACTGTCCCACTCCTGGGAAATTCGTCTTCCCCGCGTCTGGGTTGGAAAGAGGACCATCTAGATGACCTCTGGTTATCTTTTCGATTTTCACGGTTTCGGTGCTTGGGCAGTTCTGAGGCTGGATCTGCAGCTCTGCAGGGTTCTGCGATGTGACCCCTCTTCAGACAACGTCTGCAGGTTGCATCTCTCCACCGGCAAGTGGCCCTCGCGTGGTCTCCTCTGCAGCTGCTCTGCAGCTGCAGCACTCCCCCCAGTCACCATTTTGCGCAGTTTCCTGCCTTGGGGGTCTGGAGACTTTGTGGACGGCCATTTCCTCTTCGGACTTGGATCCAGCAATGGAGTTGTCAGTGGAGGTTTGGGGAGCCTTTTGGATTTTATGGACCGCTTTGGCTTTCATCATTGCAGCCGCCGCTTTCTCCGACGTCTCCACAGCCATGGCTTCTTCGACAACATCCTTGAGTGTAATTTTTTTCCTACTCAAGAACTTCTTCTGGAGAGCCATGTCCCTCATTCCAAACACGATGCGGTCTCTGAGGGCATTCTCCATGTTGTCGAATTCACAGTTGGCTGCAATTTGTCACAGGGCTGCCAGGAAATCCTTGATGGACTCCCCTTCCAGCTGGTTCCTCTGTTGGAAGGTGAAGCGGTTTGTGATCGGGGTTCTAGTCGGGACATAGTGCTCTTGTAGCACTTCTTGGAGGTCAGCCCACGACATTGCTTCGAAGTTTCTTGGGGCCACGAGGTCAGTGGCCATTTCCAGGACTTCAGAGCCGCAGTGGGCCAGGAAAAGGGCTCATTTGCAGTCATCTGTGAGATCTTGAAAGTTGTTACTCCACAGGAACTGGCGAAAGCGGATCATATACGATCTCCATTTCTCCTTTCTGGGGTTGAACGCGGCAAGCGAGACCAGCGGGGCTTGCGGTGTTGCCATGCTTCTCGGTGGCTTCTGTTCATTGACTTCAGCTCAGCTAGTCACTTGGCGATGTGCCACGAGGTTCGTCGCTGAAGTTCTTTGTGTCCTTCGTCGCCAGTGTTAGATCAGGCGCAGGAAAAGAAGACGCGACCAGCGTTGATCCATTCAGCACCTTTTATTCAGTACAGAACAAGACTGGCGGCTGTGCTGCCAGAACTCTCCTTTTAAGTGCTCCGGCAAGTTGCGCTGCCCAAAGACAGCATTTCAAATTTCCCGCTGGTGGATTAGCCAATCCCTGGTGGATGGCCTTATAAGGACATAACACTCCAAGTTCAAGGTCATTTGCTGGGTGGGGCAAGGGGGCGTACTAGGATATCCAAGAGATGCCACTTGGGTTGCACACAAGGATGGCAAGGGTTGAGAAGGGTATGTAGATGTTTGAGGGATGTGCAAGAAGTGCTATGTGAATTAGGGAAGGTGTGGGAAAGAAGTGTGGGTTTGAAAAGGTGCCTGGTGCTGCTTGGAGGCAGGCCGGGCACTGCACAGAGGTGCAATATAGACCAGAACTATACTGGGTGAATGAAGAGGTGCCATGCAGGTCCCTACTATGTACAGTAGAGAATGTGGGTCACAAAGGATGCGTGAGGATTCCTTTTTCCCTGTTCCTCCCAATTCCTTTCTTCTCCTCTTCCTCCCTCGCCCCTCTCCTTCTCAGAAGCACATTATTTGTTGCTGCTGGGTTGGAGAAAGTGTCAGAGATCAAAGAGTTTTTGGGAAAATGTCACAGAATATTGAAAATGAGGATCACGTGACTGGCAGAACTGAAGCAGCCACAACTTCCCCAAATTTCTTTCCCTCAGGAGTCATGCATCTTGGAATTTGGACACATTCTGTAAGTTAGTCCATCTGAGGTATCTTAATTCAAAAATATTTGCCCTATGATGCATTGTTTCACCCAGTGCAGGGTGATAGAAACAAGAGTTTTATCAATATATGAATGAAAATGAAATTAATATAAATTGAAATATTACATGTTGGGTCTTAGAAAATCTATCATGATGAAACAGAACTAACAAGTTCTAAGATATCCTATTACAGTCCGTTCATTTTTAAAGATTTATATGTACTTATGTAGGGCAAAAGGTTTTTTTGAATTTTTGCAGTTATAAACAGAATATCTTCTTAAGTAAATAAATTCAATTGTCTGAGCTAGCCTCCAAGTACCTGAATCCCTGGTAGCCACAACCCACTACTCTCTAAAATACGATGTGATACTTAGAATCACACATTTTATTTTTACAACATGCCCAGATTAAGGAAAAGCACATCATATAATCTTCATAAACCAAGTCAATTAATTGACACCCTATTGTAAAAAATGGGGGTGAAAGGATTCATGGAGCATTAATTGTAGGTGCCAGTTTATAAATCAAAGTGAACACTCTGTAAAAGTATTATAGGGACTCCACCTCTTTTTTCCTTTGCAAACTCCTTTGTCTACACTAGGGAGGGAAGTGGAAAGAAGTTAGAAGAGATCCTCTCCTCTAAAGAAGAGAGCCTTTTTTCCCACCAGAAAAAGAGAACAGGAAATACATAGATAAAGATAGGAAGCAACAGCTTCTCGGACTTATTTGTGCTGGTTGGGAATGATTTTTAAAATGGCTGCAATAAATTAACTGGACCATCTAAACAGAACCTCTAGTTCAATCTTCTTCCTCATAAATACATAAAGTCAGAATTGTTCTTTATAATGAGTTTTCTAAGCATTTGATGGTTGACAAATGGACTTTCAAAGTTCAATTCATGTAAAATTGATACCATAGACAACACTGTTAAATGAACTAATGAAACCTCTATCATTATGTTTACTGGTCACCAATATAATTTTAAGGATTCAGCAACTTTCAGATGCCTGTGCACTGTTATTTCTGTTCCTTAGCTATAGCTACAATTAGCTACCAATTTCCTGTTAAATCATATTTTATGATGCTAGATAGACTAAACACAAACACAGAAGTAAATTATTTCAGGAGAAAAAAAAATAACCCAGAGATATTACATACTTACTATCACACTTCAGGGAATACAGCAAACAGTTTTTCTTTACATTTGGGAGCTAGGATCACACCCAATTTGGATTCAACAAAGAACATTCATGTGGATTTCTCTGCATTATGAATCTGTTAAAATCTGCAGCATTTCTCAACCTTTTCTTCACCACAGACCCCTTTAAATACCTTTTGTGGCCACGGACCCCCCACCCAAGACTTAATTCAAGATTTAAATCTTAACATTTCTTCAAGTTTTTGCAGACCCCATGTGATGACATTGCAGCTCCCCAATGGTCCATAGACCATAGGTTGGAAACAACTGTGCTAAAGTCTTATGAATTTACTTTTTTTACTGATCTTATTTGGATTGGACATGTTTTATTAAATGTTTTCCTTGTACTACAAGCACTTTTAGAATGATGCTTACTTATTCCAAAACTTGCCTTTGACTATACTGATACCTTGGAAAACTAGCAATCAAAACCTTTTTTGGAGAGCCATAAGGTTGTTATGAGAACCCTGTTATAAGGACAAAACTCTTGCTTGCCAGATTAGAAAATCAAATAGGACTTGCTTTTAGTAAGACTCTAAATTCTGTGTGTATTTTTTCATATTTGTTATCTGCGTAATCAAAGACCCAGACGCTTTCAAATTCTCAATTTAAATGTAATAAGTCCTAATGCCAGGTGGAGAGGTATCAAATAGAAATTCTGTCTTTTCTTATATTGCAAACATGTTTCATTTGACAAGAAATGAAAACCTCATGTTTGTAAAAGCTTCCTTGATCTGTTTCACAAGCCCTGCCTCTAGCAATCTTTTAAAATATGGTCCGATCCACTTTATCAGGGTTCCTTGGTTAACAATTTTTCCCCCAGTCCAAATAGATTTAGTTTTTTTTAAATAGAAACAAATTAATTAGGGACTTCCGGTTGGAGCGAGAGTCGAGGTGGCACGGAATAGGAGCGCTCTGTATTCCGTGCCAATTTTCCAGTGTTTTCGGGCCCCGTAGGGGGTGAGATCGGTCCTGGAGTGGACCGTCAAAAAGAGGGATACTTCGGAGGAAGCGGTGTGGAGAGGTGCGGTCTCCCACCACTCCGAGAAGAGCCCTTATCCCGGGCGCGAGAAGAAGACGGCAAATTCGGCAAATTCGCTGCAAATTTTTGAAGCAGGAAGCGAAAGAGTGAGCACGGGGTGGAGATCGAAGTGAGCAAGAGGACAAAAATTGGAATATGGTTTACTGGCGATTTCTGCGAGGAGGTGATCAGCCCTAGAGTCCGGTGGAGTAGCGGAGAGACAGAGAGACTCAGAAAGAAACAGGTGGCAAATAACGAGGAGAGCGAAGTGACTCAGCGAAACCTGATCCGTTAATATCAGCTGTGAAGGAGACCTCTCAAGAGAAAATACCCAGGAAAAATAAACTCTGGAGTGAGAAGGACAGAAAACAGGACGCTGATTTCTTTTCTTTACTGGATTAAGCTACACCAACGGAGAAAAACAATATAGACAACAACTAGATTGGGGACATAAAGTAAGTGCAAAATAACGACTGCCATCTTTGAACTTTTTTCACCAAGACTTTCTAACCAAAGGAAGAAAGAAATAAACATTGGGGACTTTTGATGAACTATAAACTTATTAAGTGAAGTCTGTGGAATTTGGTGGAAAGAACAGAAGATCTTATGTAATTAACTTTTAAAGGGAAACTTATATATATTTATATTTAATTGCTAATATCTATTTACAATTTACATATTTATATACTATATACTTGTTATATACTATAGATACTTTCAATACATTCTAAACAGAATAGCAAATATTTTAATTGGGTACTTAACATTATAGTAATTTATAAGCATTTATATCCTAATTAATTTATCTTTAGTTATATTAATATTCTTCCTTTTAGAAGATTAATGCACTTTGAATACCATTAATTAATAGACATATCTATAGAAACTAATCTTGTAACTATCTCTTAATTAATTTTTTATAGCAATATTAATAAGTTAGTATTGTTTAGATATTGTAACAATAAGTAAGTTAGACTTTCATGTTCCTTTTTTCTTAATGGTTTTTTTTTAAGTAAGACCAATTTTTAGTAACATTTGATAGTAATAATAATATTAAGAAATTGTTTTAAGTAATAGAATATCATTATATAGTTACATGGTATTATTTAGTATGATATAGTCATATAGTTATATGGTATATTGCAAATTATAGACTTTTGTATAAGAAACATAGATTATTAGTCAGAATAATACAATTAATAGTATTGAAAACTAACTAGTAAGGCAATATAGATTAAGATCAAATTAGTGAATATAAGAAAGCATTCAGGAGAAGAACGATTGAAATAGAAACTATTGAAATTTATTTAAAATTGTAATAACGATAGTACAACAGCAATATAATAAGGGAAACAAAAGTCCTGATTAGACTGAAAAACGGATGTTAATTTGGGAAAAAGTAGACAGAATCCTAGAACAACAATATAAAACTCTGAAAGAAATGTCTCAGACTACAATAACAACTGTAAAGACAGGGAAGAAGGCCATCTCAACATCAGCAGGACTAATGGTTTCTCCAGCCACACAGAAAACTATAGAAACAATTTTCCCAGGTGAAAAACAAACTCCGACCATAAATATGCAGACAGTACAGACTACATTGATAACTATACAAGAGACTATGCAAAAAATGCAGGAATGTATGTTTAAAAACCACGAAGAAACCAGGAGAGATTTAGACGAAAGTAAAAATTCAGTCAAAGAAGACATCCAGAAACTAGATGGGAAAATGGACCTTATCCAGGAGATGATTTCTAAAAACGACCAAAGGATCACAGCCATAGAGGAGAAGTCAGAACAAACAGAAAAGAAAATAGAATTATTAGATGTAAAAATGACCGGTCTTAACAAAGAACTTGAAAATACAGTAGCGCAATTGGAATTAGAAAGAGCCTCATTCTATCTACAGTTTCAAAACGTACAGGAAGAAAGAGATGAAGATCTGACCCAAATAATGGCCGAAATAATAGCAGAGATTCTGCAAAGAGAGAAGGACGAGATCATTAATGAAATGGATGAGGTGTTCAGAATAAATACGAACTACGCAAGGCAACATAGACTCCCGAGAGAAGTCCACGTACGTTTTGTAAGAAAGAAGATGAGAGACATTATCTTTAAAATAGCAAAAGAAGAGCCGATATATTATAAACAAAAAGAAATAATAACACTAAAGCAAATACCCAAAAGGATTAGGGAATGGAGGAAAGATTACGGATTCCTCACACTACTATTAAACAAAAAACAAATATTATTTCGATGGCTGATGCCAGAAGGAGTGTTAGTTACGTGGAAAGGGAGGAAGATAAAAGTTGACACGGTAGAAAAAGCGCAAAATCTATATGATCAGATTATGGAGCAGGAAGGAACAGACGACAGAGGCGAAGAGTCGAGGAGAAGAGACCAAATAACATCGAGAAGAGAAGATCAAGGAAACGTACATGTAGAGAACAACAAAGAGAAGGAAAAAGAAGAGGAGGGAGAAATCCAGGAAGAGGAGGAAAAAGGAGTAACAACAAGAGCACAAGAACAAGCAAAAAAAAAAGGACAAGAAGTAAAGGAATAAAAAGAAAAAGGACTAAATCCGAAAATGGACAAAAATCTGAAAATCATATCAATAAATATAAATGGCCTCAATTCCCCGGCAAAAAAGAACCAAGTATTTAGAAAACTAATTAAACAAAAAGCAGATATAATATGCCTTCAAGAAATTCACATAAGAAAAAACGAAGAAAAGTATTTACAATGTAAAAAGCTAGGGAAATTATATGTATCATTAGCTGACGAGAAGAAAAAAGGAGTAGCAGTTTATGTCAAAGAAGAAATAGAAAGCAAATTGAAATATGTAGATAACTTAGGAAGAATAGTAATGATTGAAGTTAATCTTAAAGGTAAAAATATATTACTAGTTGGAATATATGCACCAAATGGCCAACAAAAAGAATTTTATCAAAATTTACATGAAAAAATAATAGAACAAAATATTGAAAATGTATGTTTACTGGGTGACTTCAATGCAATTATAGATAATAAAAAAGATTACAGATGTACTCAGAATAAAAAAAATAGTAAGAAAAATTTGATTCTGAAAACATTCTTATCCCTTATAGAAGAATTAAACCTAGTAGATATCTGGAGATTATATAACCCTAAAAAGGAACAATACACATATTACTCCAATCCCCATAAATTTTGGTCAAGGATTGATATGGCATGGGTCACGAAGACCCTAACACAAGAAATTCAATCAATAGAAATAGGGGCAAATGAATGGGCTGACCATAATCCACTAATAATAGAATGGAGAGGATGGAGGAAAGGTAAAGGTAGATGGATGATGAATACGCAAATAGTGAAAGAAGAAAAATATGTCAAAAGAATAGAGGAAGAATTGAAATGGTTCTTTAAGGAAAACAATAAAAATCAAACATCCTTACAAAACCTGTGGGACACAACTAAAGCATATATTAGAGGAATAACAATAGCCTACAATAGCCAAAAGAAAAAAGAGAGGGAAAAAGAATACAATAAAATTTATAATGAAATTAAAAATTGCGAAGAGAAGTTACAAGAAAGACCAGGAGACGAACAGAGAAAAATTAACTGGGCGGCTGCCAAACATAAATTAAACATACTGGAACAAGAAAAATATATCAATATATTAAAATTCACAAAACAAAACCAATTCGAACACGCAAATAAGCCAGGAAGGTGAATGGCATACAAATTAAGAAAGGAAAGGGAAAAAAGAATAATCCACCAACTTCAAGATAATGAAGGGAAACTACACCAGAGACCAGAAAAAAAGAAAGAGATAGCAGTTAACTTCTTTCAAAATTTATATAAACAAGAAAAAGTAGAAATAGAAGAAATAAACCAATACTTAAAAGAGGAGCAAATGCCCATATTAACGGATGAGGAAAGAGAGAGGTTAAATAGAGAGATTACAATAGAAGAATTACAGGAAACCATTAGGAAACAAAAAAACAATAAAACCCCAGGCACAGATGGACTGCCAATAGAATTATATAAAGAATTAGGAACATCTTTAAATGGGATATTAATAGAGGTATATAATGAGGCACTAAAAGACGCAAAAATACCAGAATCTTGGAAAGAGGCATATATATCATTAATTCACAAGGAAGGAACGGACCCAACACAAATTAGTAATTATCGCCCGATCTCATTATTAAATACAGACTACAAAATTTTTATGAATTTAATATCAAATAGATTAAAGATAATATTAAATAACAAAATTCATTCAGATCAAAACGGATTCTTACCGACAAGACAGATTAAAAATAATTTAAGAATGGTAATAAACATAATAGAATACTACGAAGAACACCCAGAGAAACAAGCAGTCCTTATCTTCTTGGACGCACAAAAAGCATTTGACCGAGTTAATTGGGATTTTATGAAACAACAAATAAAAAATATGGAATTCGGTGAGAAATTTAGTAGTATAATATCCACAATATATACAAATCAGAGGGCAAGATTGCTAGTCAATGGGGAATTAACAAACCATTTCGAAATAGGAAGAGGAGTAAGACAAGGATGTCCACTCTCGCCCCTGCTTTTTATACTAACTCTGGAAAATTTGCTCAGGAGAATTAGATCAAATAAAAATATAAAAGGACTTAAAGTAAAAGGAGAAGAATACAAGGTCCAAGCTTTCGCCGACGACCTTGTATTCTGTATAGAAGATCCATTGGAGACACAAATAAAATTAATGGAGGAAATTGAGAAATTTGATAAGGTGGCAGGGCTAAAAATTAACAAAAATAAAACCAAAATTCTAACTAAAAACTTGAATAAAAAACAAACAGGAAAATTAGAACAACAATTGGGACTACAAATAGTAAAAAAAGTAAAATACTTAGGCATAAATTTGACAACTAGAAATATAGCAATTAAAGATAATAATTATGGAGAACTAATACAACAAATCAAAAAAGACCTAGAGAGATGGGGGAATTTAAAACTATCACTACTAGGACAAATAGCGGCGATAAAGATGAACATACTTCCAAGGATCCTCTACCTGTTTCAAACTATCCCAATAAGACTAGAAATTTTTTTTTCACAAATTTGAATAAACTAACAGCAAAATTTATATGGGAAGGAAAAAAACCGAGGATAAATTTAAAAACACTACAAGACAATAGATTAAGAGGGGGTTTTGGCCTACCGGCCTGGGAACTATATTATAGAGCCGCTAGCATAATGTGGATCAAGGACTGGGTTAACTTAGACAATCAAAGGATACTGAAATTAGAAGGACACGATTTACTAAAAGGTTGGCATGCTTACTTATGGAATACAGGAAACAAAACATACAAACATTTTAAAAATCGCATAATAAGAAATTCTTTAATTATAACATGGTTGGAAATAAAACGCAAACACTACACAAAAATCCCAGGATGGCTATCTACACTCGAGGCAACAACACATCCGAACATAATGTACCCCAACACAGTAGCTACGCAGACAATAATAAGATACAGAGACATTTTAGATAACGACGGGAAACTCAAATCCCGCGAAGAACTCAAAGATTTGGACATAAAAATAGATTGGTGGCCATACTTGTTGATACAGAACAGATATAAAAAAGACAGGGAAGATGGAGGAGTTGAAATAAAGCCCAATCAACTTGACAAACTATTAGAAACAAAAGAAGGAAAATTAGTCTCAAAGATTTATAAATACTTACTTGAATTTGACCAAGCAGAAAATATAGTCAAGGGCCAAATGATAGCCTGGGCCAGGAATATTGGAAGGAGTATAAAATTAGAAGAATGGGAAATGATTTGGACAAATAATTGTAAAATAACTAAAGCAGTAACATTTAAAGAAAATCATTATAAAATGTGGTATAGATGGCACCTGGCTCCAGCTAGATTAGCAAAAATGTACCCAAACTGTAGCCCGATATGTTGGAAATGTAGACAAACCCCAGGAACATTTTATCACCTTTGGTGGTTATGCCCAAAAATAAAAAAATTCTGGACGAAGATTCGAAAATGGATAATAGAAATAACAGAAGAAAATTTAGACTTAAAGCCCGAAATCTTTTTATTAGGTATACTTAAAAAGGAAATTAAAAAAGAAATAAAATATATCATATTACATATAATTACAGCAGCAAGAATAACCCTAGCCCAGTATTGGAAATTAGAAAAGTTGCCAACAGAAGAACAAATAATCCAAAAAATATATTGGTGCGCAGAGATGGATAGATTAACTCTTAAATTAAAAAACAAGGAAGACTCACACTACTATCAAATTTGGAATAGATGGTATACATGGATTGGAAAACAAGGGGAAAAAAATGATAAATACATCGAGAGATTAAAATTAGTAAAATTACACCGTCAACATAAAAACACCATGGTAAATGAAGATAAATGTATATATATGACTATATATTGAATTTTTATAGATAGCCTTTGCATAGTAAATAATAGAACAAAAAATAATACTGAAATGTACTTTGATTTTAGTTTTAAGATTGTTTTTATGACTTTTGACTTTTTTGTCTTTTATCTGTTTATATTCAAATAAAGTTGATTTTAAAACTCAAAAAAAAAGAAACAAATTAATTAAAGAAAATATTTCTGCCTTCATCCCAATGTATATTTTAATATAATAAAATTTTTGAACAAAATACTTTTGGATTTCTTTTTTTGTTTTGCTTTGTTTTGCTTTATTTTGTCTTGTTTTTTTAGCTCTACTTGGCACTGGACTTTAGCCAAGCAATGAGGAAAAGAATTTATCAAGTTTATCTAATATTCTGTTAATTGTAATGTTCTGTAATGTACTGAGGTAGAGATAGAGAGATAACAGAGATAGAGAGATAGAGATAAAGATAATAGAGATAGAAATAGAGATGATATAGAGATTGAGATAAAGATGATAGAGATATAGAAATAGAGATGATAGACAGAGACATGTTATATATACAGATAGTCCTTGTTTAGCAATCACATTAGAAATGGCAACTTGGTCATAAAGTGAGGTGGTTGCTAAGTAAAACTACAATTGTGCTTATGATCTTACTTCAGTTTTCAGCTGCTTTGCAGACTTGTGAAAATTGTAAATATGGCGATTGGTTGCAATCTTACTTTTTCATCACCACTGTAATTGCAAATCACTAAACTTGCTAATTGCTAAACAAGGACTACCTGTACCTAAACTTAAACTTTTGTTATTCTGTATCCTACTAATAGTGAAAATAGAAGCAGTTGTAAATATGTATTTTAACGTGTTTTAAAATATTAAATATAAACCCCAGTTAAGGCTTTAGGCAGTTAATAAAAAATGATATTTGGCATCAGGTGCAGTGATTTTGGGAATAATCAGTCATCAGCTCACCTACTCTGCTCACGCAAGGATTATTTTACTCATAGCTTGTAAGAAGTTTTAATAATCAGTTAGGAAGCATTATATATGCTTTAGACTTAGGCAGCCTAAAAAAATGAATAATCCATATACAGATCTCTAGAGCTTGTGACATACTAAGCTAAATTTAGTCAATCAATCATGTATCTAATCTGGCAAATGCTTCACAACTCTGATGTATTTATATTCCAGCACAAGAATGAAAAACAAAGTGAATTCAATTATCCAGAAAACATGTTTTATAGATTATGTTGAATTATCTTAGAGACTGATTTCTCCCTTACTATTTTTATTTAATTATTTATTAAATTCAAATCTGAATTTTCAGAGCTGCTTTATCCCAAATAAATATATTTAAAAATCCATCAAATTCTTGTTTATTTGATTTGTTTCATCAAAACCCTAAAAACAAAACATTTTTACTTTTTTTAGGCTTTATTTATTGTTTTTATTGGATTACTTTTTGATGTTAGCTATTCTGAGTTCTGAGCTATTCTGAGCCCCTCCAAATATTACAGGATAATTCTAGGAACTAGAATCCCATCAATAGGGTCCTAATCTATAGGGCAGTGGTAGCTAACTTTTTTGTCGTCATATGCCAGCACTCACCAGTGCTGGCCCCCATAATGCAATGCATCCTCCCACTGTGCATGTGCGCATGACCTCTCCCCTCCCCCTGTACATCCACTGTGCATGCACCAGCCCCCCTTGTATGCCCCCTGCCCCCTCGGCCCGTTTTGGGCCTGGAAAGCCTCCTGCACTAACCTTTGCTGGCATGAATGGCCTGCTCCCCACCTGGACACAGCAGCGTGACAGCCACTGCCAGGAGTGAGAGGGCAGCGATGGCGAGGTCAGGCAAGCTGCGGCTTCCCTCCCTTCCCACCCACCCAGCCAGCTCGGGCGCACGGGGCAGCATTTTCTTACTCTCAGCTGAGATACAATTTTTTTTTCCTTTTAAGCTGAGATTGTTTCACATTGGAAATTTTATTCATCTGTCATTTTCAATACGTATGGATTACAAACTATATCAAGAGGGCAACATCCAGATGAGCTACAGGAAGGATTAAAAAGAGAATTTGAACTCCTTGAACAAAGAGCTGTAGAGGCACCCAGAGATCCAGCCCGACACCTCAACAGAGCCAGAGAAATGCAAGCGGAAGCCGCTGAGCAGCACGGGAAGGGAGTTAGGTGGCTACAAATCAGCGGCCTCTCAATCTGATGGCCTTGGCTGAATCTCTGCCCCCCCCCAGCCCACCTTGGTGGTTTTGTAACTTCCCTGTTGGTCCACTGCCCGCAGGCTTCCTCAGTCACTTGCCAGCCAGGCTTTCTGTAGGCCACAGCTGGGCAGGGCCTGCTGCTGCTTTCCCCTCACCTGGCAAGTTGGGGCACTTGAGTAATCTGATTGCCTTGTCAGAGAACTGCATCATCCCGCCAGGCTGAATTCGAGTCTTTTGGCAGCCTGGTACGTGTTCCAGGCTGGATGGCAACTGGGTACCAGCCCATTCCCTGGCAAGACAAAGCAGCGCCCGTGACCCAGCTGGAAGCAGTACTCTTGGCCCCGACACGTCAGCAGTGCCAAGCGCTGGCCAGTGAAGCCTACGAGACACCTCAGGGTCCAAACAGATGGCTTTTGCCACCCTGCCTGGGCTCCTTCCCACTGGTGTGTGGCTGTTGGGGCTTTGGTGGACCAGCAGATTGTGAGGTTGGGGGTGGGGGCTGGGCTGTTTGCACAGGTGAGCCTGTGGGCTGAGCAGGGCTCAGATGCCCCTCTTGGCTTGCTCTGCCAGCTGCGCAGGTCTCCTGAGCTGTGGGATTCACCATCTCCCTTTGGTGGCGGAGAGCCCAGCTCAGTTCGGCAAGTGGCATAACAGTCGGTGTGGCAGGGGTTGGGTAGGGACATCATACCACCTGCAGTTGGGCCCATCACCTGACCCCGGCCATGCCCATCACTGTGCGGCTGGCTGAGTCAATGCCGGGGAGGGAGCAGTGGACAGGACAGCCAGCCACCCAGCCAGCAAATGCTGCTCTATGTGCTTGAGCTGGCCAGTTGCTTTTGCCCTTCCTCCTGCAGCTGCTGCAGCCCTTCTCTTCTGGGGTGGTGAGGCTGCGGAGGAATGCTGGAGACAGTGCGTCAGCCAGGAAGTGGTCGTGCTTCCTTGGCAGAAGTGGCAGGGGGGCTGTGCAGGGGCCAGCTGGCTCTTCTGGGGCACCCAAGCCAGCAGGTGCTCCAGATTGCCTGGGGCCATGCAAGAAGCTCATTCAGGCGGGGAAGGAGGGAAGCCCCGGCTCGCCCGTCCTGGCTGACAGCTCTGCTTCCCTAGGAAGTGACCGCTGGGATCCCCTCTCGTCTTTTGGCATGTGCACCTGTTGCTCTTGCTGTTGCAGGTCTTCACATGTGCATGCACACCAGAAACTGGAAGACCAAATGGCCGACGCACATGCACACAATGGAAACAGGAAGATCATCTTCCTGGAGCATGCATGTGCAACGGGTGGCTGAGTTTCCGGTTTCCAGTGCACCTGTGAATGTGAAAACTAGCTGGCTGGCATGCCAGAACTTGGACGAGCAATGGGCAATGGCTCCATGTGCCCAGAGAAATGGCTCTGCATGCCACTTCTGGCACGTGTGCCATAGGTTCGTCATCACAGCTATAGGGTCTCATTTTTGGAAAAATGCAGTAATGGAAAACTAGAATTCCCATCATTTTAATAAATCAAGATGACATTATTGCAGAATGTAGAAACTTAAATCATATATATATATAACATTGTGGGGCTATCAAGGAGAATTTAGTACCACATATTATACTCCCACCTGCTTTGGTTGTCACTTTCAACAGATATCCTTCCAAGTCAATGTGAAAATGTGGTGTCTCATATGGTAGAGAAATGCGAGTACTATTCCACTTCACTGTGAGATGCTGATGGAGGCTGACAGTGCTGCTGCCCAGCATAAGGTCTACAGATTTTGTCCAGGAAAAAGAACGAGTCCTTCGGGCATCATTCTTTACCAGCACCTGGAAAGGTGAGGTGGTGGAAGTGCAGTCTTTTGTCAAAACATACTGACATGTTCCCTGAAAGTTAAATGTCTGCCCATCAAAAGTGTTGTAGTGGGGGTCTCCAAATACAGTGCAAACTCCAGGCTCTGCAGGAAAGTGAGAAACAAAAGCAGCATCAAAACCAATTTCAGAATTTGGAAAGGTAGGTATTAGATGAATGTAAAGGAACTTGCAACATGAAGGAAAACCTTCGTATCTTATATTTGGAAGTACAGGAGACATCTAAAGCAAGTAATGTATGAAAGACATGTGACTGGAAACATCAAAGCCATATTGGTACATTCATCTGAAAAGCCGTATTAGCTGTTCCTCTTTTTCAAGTGTACTTCAATGGATTTACTTCCATAAAACATCTGGAATAGTCTTCATTTGGCATAACAATATAACTAAACTGGTTTCTATACATTACAAATATATATGGACAGATAAATTATAAAAACAATCCATAAAATCATATGTTTCTTTAATGTGTAATTTCTATAGCAACAATATGTCCTACTGAACTCTCTGAAACTTATCTCAAAAACTCAAGCAACTGGTTTTTTTGAGAATGAAGATAAGATCCTGAGGTATCTTTTAATATACAGTGGGAGTCCTGTTAATAAGGGTCCTGTAGATCCCTACAATGGGGAAGGGAAGAAGGAATTGGTCTGTGTGTTTGTAGAAGGGGAGGGGGAAAGGGCTGTTTTATTTTTTTTAATTTATACAAATTAATTTGGTAGTGAATTTGTTGAGCATAGTGGGTTCAGTGTGCATAGTGAGATTTACTGTCAAATATACAGAAGAATTACTGAAAAATGTTTACTATTGTACTATTGTAAACATTTTTATCCTGAAAAATGTTTACTATTCCTCTTAAAGGCTGTAGATATGCCTTGATCTTGTTAGGAATGTCTAAGGACAGTAACACCATCACTCCTAATATTCTGTACCATTATCCTTGTTGCAAGAAGCAAAGAGGAACATGTAAGATTTTTCCCACTAATTTGCACCCACAATCACCCTATGTGGTGAGTGAAGGAAGACTCACTCGATATTGGGTAATACTCCAATAACTAACTCAAAGTTTATTGAAAAATTATCTAAAGTAGATTATCTTCCCTGGCTAAATGGAGAATTAAGCTGAAACTTCCTTATTTCAGGTCTGATTCTATTGTGTACTGCGACACAACACAGAAGCAGTTATAAAATGCTGTGGATGACTCATTAGAATGCAAGTATAAATCCTGAGCATTTAAAGGGGAAAATGTATTGGTTATTTTTAAGAGTAGTTACAGGACATGTTTGTAATTTGGGGGTTACTAATTCCCTAACTATAATGAAGGCAGAGGGAGATGATGGTTTTTGCTTCCCCCTTCAGACTTGGAGACCACAACTACAGGGCCTCTTGCTGAACCTTCTTGTTCTACAAGGTAGCCTTTATATAGAATGCCAGAATCAACGTCACCAAGAAGTCAGGTGATAGATCAGATCTTCCTATTCTGTTATTCCTATAACATTCCCCTATTCTGCCAGGTCCATGGGGTGGATACTGATCTCCAGCCAGATCACAGTGACCTGCTTCCTGAGACCCACACATCAAGCATAACTGACAAGTAAACTGTAGAGTAAAAGTACTACTTGTTCTATACCTGGGCTGATAATCTGATTAATATACAGCCTCACTGTTGAGATTTTGGTTATAGATATTAGAAATATAATAATGATTGTTATTTAGTTCTTAAATTCTGGTACTTGCTCAACATTTTCAAAGTTATTCATCTGTGCTGCTTTAATCCGTGCTGCTTTAATCTGTGCAATTTAAAATAGAAGACTTAAAAAGAAAAACTAGAGAATTTACAATAGCCATAGTCCAATATAACTTTCAACAATTAAGGATCCTGCAGTGGAAACAGCATTTGATTGGAACCAGAGAAAACCCTGAGGTTTGTTTGGTCTTCCAAGCACAACCCTCATTTGTTTGGTCTTCCAAACACAATTGCCCCATATATAAATTTTAAAAAACGATAGATTAGCTGCAAGTTAGATGCAACCTGGATAAAAATTTATTCTTATTAAATTATATGGGGAATACAAGAAGAGAAAAGAAGAGGTAATTAAAGTAAATGTAAATTCATATATTTAACCGTGAACTAGATTTAGCCTAAATAATTCTTCATTAAAAATTGTAACATCTATTAAGCAACAAATAGCTTGTAACATCCCTTCTACAGAACTAATCCAGATCACCAAAATCAGAATACAAAGGTTAAGCAAAAATCATTAAAACAAACCAGTTGAATAAAATGTCTAAAAAATAGTATCAGTTTAGTGTTTAAGTCTTTTAAAATATAAGTGTTTTTACTATATATTTAGATTAGCTGCAAGTTAGATGCAACCTGGATAAAAATTTATTCTTATTAAATTATATGGGGAATACAAGAAGAGAAAAGAAGAGGTAATTAAAGTAAATGTAAATTCATATATTTAACCGTGAACTAGATTTAGCCTAAATAATTCTTCATTAAAAATTGTAACATCTATTAAGCAACAAATAGCTTGTAACATCCCTTCTACAGAACTAATCCAGATCACCAAAATCAGAATACAAAGGTTAAGCAAAAATCATTAAAACAAACCAGTTGAATAAAATGTCTAAAAAATAGTATCAGTTTAGTGTTTAAGTCTTTTAAAATATAAGTGTTTTTACTATATATTTAGATTGGTTACAGAGGATTGATCAACTATTTTGATGCTGTTAGTCAGTGTTTCCCTTTGGTGCCCTCATAACCACACAGTGATTTGGTTCATGATAGAGCAGAAATTACAATGGTCTCATACCCCATTGTTAAACATCCTGCCAAGGGGATATGAAGGATATGGTCAAAGAAGTTAAGATGGTGATTGCAATGGGAAGATTGAAGTTTCGTCTGTTTTTGCATTACCATCTTCACTTTCTTTTCTTTTTTTTAACCTTATCTTGCAAATCTCCCTTCATCCAGCAGACCTGCCATATCTATGCTGCTGTTTTTCATATACTTTGGATTGCAACTCCTAGAATTCCCAATGACTTTGCCTACAGTTTAATTTAACACATTTGAAGAATAGCAATGGGATATGGTTGCTACAGATATATTTGGCCCACATAAATTTAGGAACAAGAAAAAATATTTATTTTATAGGAGAAAATATGAAGGGCTAAAGGTCTATATATCTTTAGTTCATCAAACATGCTGTGGCAAATCTTGGCAGTTGAATCTAGACTTTATCTTGGCAAGCTATCAGGGTCACTGTTTAGCTGTAGAAGTACATTATTTCCTGTATTACTGTATTTTAAATTATTCCAGACTGAGAAGGACTTAGACAAGCAGAGAACCTGAGACACAAAAACTCAATAGAACTCAATTGCAAATGCTAAACAGAACATTTCCACTGAAGTTAATATCTTTTAACTCTTATTGATTTAAATCGGAGTTAATCACTTGCTGAAATGAAATATAGTTTAAAACATTTCTATCCTACTTTGCTGTCAGAATATCTTCTGAGCATGGATTTCCTATAGCTCTATTAAACAGACATTATTTTTCAGAATAAAACAGTTCCTCAGGCCTGATGGCATTCTGTCTACTTGCTGAATGATAGCATTCTCCATCAGAAATGTAAGCAAATCATACTATTGATTGTCTCTGGATTTTCAGACTAGGTTTGGTGAATGGATATATTAAATGACATACTGGAAGGAATTCTAAGTTTTTTGGACTGCTTTTGTATTTACTATCTCACATACCATAACAGAGAAGAACAAAATTACTGTTTTCCTATGATGATCATGTCTCAGATGGAAAGCCCTGAAATTCAATACTGTTTTCTGTATAAAAAACAACTGGGAAATGAAGGGCAAAACGCCTCAACAGTCCAAGTGAATTCCAAAGTATCCAGATGTAATGTGTTCTTGAGGCATATGAAATGCTCACACAGAACTTCAGTTAACATTAATTTTCAACCAATTTGGTTTATAAATAATACATATAAAAATGTACAAAAATGCCCCCCAAAAGTAAGACTGAATACTTAGGTGTTCTATTCTTGCACATGGCTTTTATTACAATATATATTAAAATCAACTGCTATATATTAAAAGTCAATTGTCAGAGAAATCTTTATAATAATAGCAAATTCTTTATTCCCAATAGCAAATTCCATGCTATTATTAATTTCATTGCAATTTGTATGTATTTTTAAATTTTTTCATGGCACTGAATATTATTTCAATTATATTTTAATTGAATTTATTTCATATTAAGATAAATATAGATTATTTTGGGAGAACTCTCTAATGACACCAAACATTTTAAGCTTTTCATTATAGGCTTCACATTTTTTATTAACAAGGAAATAGTTTGGACATAAGCAATAAAGAGTAATATTATCGAGATTTATATTGATGTATTTATTTGCTCTTCAACATTTCTCATAAACTCAATTCTATTGCAACTATTTACTTTCTTCAACAAAATGAGGAATAACACACAATAGTTTATCCTTATTTTGCTGACAAGAAAAGTGTTGGGGGAAAAAACAGTAAATAAATGAACTTACTCACTTTCAGTGCAAATGGGACAGCATCCTTTTCGGTTGAGGATCTTTCCCTAAATGAAACAAGACAAAGAATATGGGATGGGAAAATAATTCAATGCAGTGCTTTTGTTGTTGTTCTATTTCTTCTATTTGTTTTGTTTATATAACATGTAAAAATTCAATTTCAATCAAACAGTGTGCTGTTTGAGTACAATTGTTTTTAGGCAATCATAATCAAGATGTACTACTAATCCGTAGTATTCATCACAATAATATTAATACTATAATAACAATAATATTTAACTTATTTACTTTAACAAATTTCCCTTATATAATTTATTCTTTTTATATCCCCATATTTCTAACTTCTGTATTTATTATCTAACCATTGGTAAAATAGATCCCATATCAAGAAACATTCAGTTTCTTCTTTTTCCTTAATTGTAAGCATTAATCTATCCAAAAAGAGCTGAGGTGGAGCAGTGGTTAGAGTGCTGTACTACAGCTACTTCAGCTGACTGCTAGTTCAGCAGATCAGCAGATCAAATCTCACCAGCTCAAGGTTGACGCAGCCTTCCATCCTTCCGAGGTGGGTAAAATAAGGACCCAGATTGTTGGGGGCAATATGCTACTTAGTATACTGTCGATTGTTGTAAGCCGCCTCAAATCCTCGGAGAGTGGGCGGCATAGAAATATGATAATAATAATAATGAATAATAATAATCTCTGCACATTCTAATATTTTCTTAATTACACTCTCATCTGTCGGGATCTCATTGTTTTTCCATTGTTGTGCAAATATAATTCTGGCTGCAGTTAATACATACAAACTCAAATATATATTCCTTTTATCATATTTTTCCGGCAGGATCTATCTTTAAACATTTTTGCCAGTCTTGTTGGTGCAATATGCCATCACTAAAACATTTTATACAAATGTTCTTTATATGCAGTTGACATAGCTAATTTAACATTTCTATCCCACAATTTCTGCCATTTAACCAATTCTATTGCATATTCAAATTTGTTAGCCCAAACTATCATTGTCTCCTTTACCTTGACTATTAAGTTCTTGCTTAGCTCCCACTTTTCATTGAGAATATCTTTATATCTTACAATTTTTTCCATGTTAATAACATTAGGATGCATCATTGCTTCCATTGTGGAAAGCCAGACTGGTATTTTCAGATAATATTGTTCTTTAATTTTAACCCATACTGATGCATTTTTATTATACTGTCTTTGAAAATAGCTATGTATCTTATTCTTCCCATACCATAAAAAAGTGTGTCAACCTAATTGAAGGTTATGTCCTTCTAAGGTTAATAGTCTTTTGTGCCTCAAATAAATCCATTCCTTCACCCATGTAAGTACCGAGGCGTGATAATACAACACCTAATCTGGCAACCCGAAACTCCTTCTTTTTTGGAGTCTTGAAACATTTTCAAACCTATTCTTGCTTTTTTCCCTAACCAAATATATGTTAATATTATTTTATTTAGTTCTTCAAAGTATTTTTTTCTCAATTTTATTGGAATTGTTTGAAATAAATGTAATAATCTTGGTAAAATATACATTTTTATAGTAGCTATTTAATTACAATTGCAGACTTTTCCATTTCTCCAAATCTAATTTAATTTGTTGCATCAATTTCATATAATTATCTTCCTTAATCATTGCACATTTTGCTGTTAGTTGTGTCCCTAAGTACTTTACTTTCTTGACTATCTGTATATCAATTCTTTCCATCAACACTCCTTTCTGTGTATCTGTAAGATGTTTAACTAAAATTTGTATCTTTACTTTGTTTATTTTCAATCCTGCAAATTCCCCGTATTTTTCTATCTTTCTAATTAACTTTGGTCCAGTTTCTAGTGGATCTTCTAGTATAAAAACCAATTATCTGCAAATGCCTATATCTTATATTTCTCTATTTTTTATTTCCATTCCTTTTCTTTCTTCATCTTGTCTAATATTTCTGGTTAACACTTCCAAAGTCAGTATAAATAGTAAAGGGGACAATGGACATCCCCCTTTTTAATATCAGCATTCTCTGTCATATCTCCATTTACTATCACCTTGGCTGATTGTTTGTGATATATTGCTTTAATCATATTGATTAAAGCAATATACTCCAAAGTCCATGTATTTTAGTTGTAATAACATAAATTGCCAATTAACATTGTCAAATGCTTTCTGTGCATCTAGAAAAATCAACACCATTTGTTTTCCAGGATGTGTTTCATAATACTCCAATGTGTTTAAAATCATTCTCTTTAAAAAAAAAGAACAAACATGCAAAAAGATAGATGAATATGATTTTTATTTTGAACAGCACACGCCACTGTATTTACACTCCTGGTGGTAAAGAGGTAGAGAGAGGGACAAATGGAAGAAAAAGATAATTCAACTGCAGTTTCTCAACAGATGAAAGCCTTCTGAGACAGTTAATTTGTGCCTTCAAATAAAGGCTTCATTAACAGTGGAATACTGAGTTTGCTAGTCATAGATAAAGTAAACTATATTATTTTAAACCAGTGTGGAGAAACAATGTCAATCAATATGTCCATGAACACAGTATTAAAATGTGGTAAGGAGAGCAGTTTTGTTCCACTATATTCTATGGCCACTCATTACAGATCATTTACAGCTGGTCATTTATAACATATATAGCCTGTTTTGATAAGTCAGCTACCACAGGATAAGACTCCTGTGTGTCCCTTGGACTGCAAGGCGATCAAACCAGTCAGTCCTAGAGAAGATCAACCCTGACTGTCCTTCAGGCCAGGTCCTGAAGATGAAACTCAAATACTTTTACCACCTAATGAGAAGGAAGGACTCACTGGAGAAGTGCCTAATGCTGGGAAAAATTGAAGGCAAAAGAAGAACAGGATGACAGAGAACGAGGTGGCTGGATGGAGTCACTGAAACAGTAGGCAGGAGCTTAAATGGACTCCAGAGGAGGGTAGAGGAGAGAAAAGCCTGGAGGAACATTGTCCAGGGGGTCACAATGGGTCGGACATGACTTCACAACTAACAACAACAATCCAGTGAAAAGATAGGGGTGATATGACATCAGTGTTTCAATATTTGAGAGGCTGCCACAAAGAAGAGGGACTCAAGCTACTCTCCAAAGCACCTGAAAGCAGGACAAGAAACAATGAATGAAAACTAATCAAGGAAAGAAGCAACTTAGAACCAAGGACAAGTTTTCTGACAGTGAGAACAACTTGCTTTCAAAACTTGTGGACACTCCAAAACTGGAGGTTTTTAAGAAGAGATTGGACAACATTTTGTCTGAAATGGTATGGAGGTATAGAAAAACAAGAAATCCAAGAAGAAACCAACATGGCTGCACAAAGATCTCTTTGACAAATGGAAAGAGAAAAAGGACAAGTATAAAAAGCAGAAAGATGGACACATAACTAAGGCAGAATATCAGCAGATAGTCAGAATCTGCAAATATGAAGTCAGGAAAGCAAAGGCTCAGAAAGAACAAAGACCTGTAACAAAAGTCAAACATAATTTTTAAAAAGTTTCTTCCAACATATAAATAACAAGAAAAAAATCAAGAAAACAGTTGGTCCAGTAAAGAGAGAAGAGAGTAAAGAAGTAAGGCAGCAGAAAGAAAGCAGAGCTGCTTAACTCATTCTTTGCATTGGTTTTCAGGCAAAAAGAAACTATAGTCCACCTATCAAAAACATAACTGTAAAAGACAGGCTAGAACTAAACATTAAAATAAGCAAAAAAACCCTGTTTCATCTTGATGAATACAAATCTCTGGGACCTGATCCCAGAGTTCTAAAGAGGCTGGCAGATGTTATCTCAGAATCACTGTACCACATCTGTAAGGTCCAGCCTTGCCAGTCTTCTCAAAAAAGCCATGAAACAAAAGCCATTTCTTTTATTGGAAGTTTGTGATAGCAAGAGATGTAGACAGGAACTAAGTTTTCCCACTGAAAACGTTAGATTAAACCATTGCAGCCAGAGCCCCACCCAAAGTCCAATACATCATCGAGCCAATCCCGAGGTTTATGGGAAACTCAAGCTGAGAAGGTGATAAACACCAGTCTCCAAGGCAATGCTGCTGCTCTACTCCGGAAATAAGGCAGCCTGCTCCCAAGGTCCCAAAAGTTACAGCAAGGAAAAGCAAAAAATAGAAACAGAAACCCCATACTGAGATTCCCCAAAGCCTCCTCCCTCCCACCAGAATGACAGCATCTCTATAGGAATCTATGGGACCTGACAACATCTTTCAAAAATCCTGGAACACGGGGGGAACTACCAGAGAACTGGAAAAGAGCTGATGTGGTTCCCATCTTCAAAAAAGGGAAAAAATCAGACCCAGGAAACTACAGATCAATCAGCCTAATATCAATACCCAGGAAGATAGTTGAAAAGATAATTTAAAATAGATCTGCCAACATCTAGAAATGAGTAAAGTAATAATTAGAAATCAGCACAGTCTGTTAAAAACTGATCATGCCAAACCAATCTTATTTCATTCTTCAACATAGTGACTAAATTAGAAGATCAGCGAAATACTGTGGACATAATATACTTAGACTTCAGCAATCCATTTGACAAAGTAGACCACAACTTACTTCTTGGTATGCTTGAAAAAAGCAGGATAGTGTCAGATCCCTAAAAGAGATACTGCCATTCAAGTGGAGGAAGGAGGAGACTTGGATTCGATTTACTAGCATGATCAGATATTTTACAACCTATATCCTAGCGCCAAGGAGGCCTGAGATTCCCTTTACCTGAAGGAATTTATATGATAGCCATGTGGGTTGCCTCACTTTAAAGGGTAGTGGTGGGAATGCATGTTTGTTCGGGTTCTCAAAGGAAATAGTAAAGAAAATATCTTCACACTTGTGTATTGGCTAAAATCTGCATTCTGACTTAAAGGGAGGGGTCTTTACCACTTTAATCCTACTGCTTTGCCTAAGGGTATTCAGACTGTGCTTTAGCTGGATGGCTTTCACTTCTCCTTAATAAAAGAATCCTTTTGAACAACTACGTTTCAAGAGTTTGTGCTTTCTTAGGTTGAAAGGAGAGGCGATCCTTACCGAAAGCACAATCTGCAAAACAGTCAACCCAGAGAAGCAATCTTCGCTCTACTGAGGGGACCTTGCAAACCATGTCTGAATGAAGCAGAAAATTGGGAGAAACCGATTGCTGGGGAGAGACAGTAACCGCCACCCAGTCGGATGCCTGTCTCGTGCACCCCATCGGAGAGGATGAGGTAACCCTGGGGAATCCGGAAAAGCCCCGCTGATCAATTGCCATCGGGAAGAAAGAGGGCTGGGATGAGAAAACCAGAGGAGTCACCCTCAACCGTGGCAACCAAAAACTGGGGTGGAAACTGGTACTAGAAAACCTTACTGACCAGAAGGGACTGACCGAAGCATCCCTGAGGGAGGACTATCTGAAGAGGTATATAACCCAATTGGTGATGGAAACTTTGGAAAATCTCAACATCCAAAGAGAGCCAGGACAACAACCAAAGGGCACTGAAAGGGCAGCAGTCGCGGATGATGCCACGGGAAGCATCCTCCCTCTGGAGCCTGCCTATCAAACAGAGGGTGTAACAGCAGTGGGAGAAGACCCAGCAAACCCTCCCCCCCCAGGCAGCACACATATCGGCGCCCATTCCCAACCAATCCCGGGCTCCTCAACTGGAAAGAGAAACTCCTGCCCTTGGGGTGAAGTTTGATGGGAACCCGCAAAAATTAGGATTCTTTGTGGCACATGTGATAACCTACATGCAAGAGTATGGGTGTGATTTCAAAACCCAAGGCTCCCAAGTGCGAGTTGTGACCCTAGCCCTAGAGGGTGCCGCTGCCAGATGGATGGTAACCCTGCATAATGCTAACGCACCAGAACTGCGGGATTTCTGAAGAGCCTGGATAGCTCAACAGACTAAAAGCCTATTATTAACATTCAGCTGTCTGCAATTATTGCAAGTTCGAATCTCACCAGGCTCAAGGTTGACTCAGCCTTCCATCCTTTCTAAGGTAGGTAAATTGAGGACTCAGTTTGTGGGGGCAATAAGCTGACTTTGTATAAAAAATATACAAAAGTATGAAGGCTATTGCTTAATGCATTGTAAGCCACCCTGAGTCTCCGGAGAAGGGCGGTATATAAATCTAATTAAAAAAAATAAAAATAAATTTCAATCGTTTCATGATGGCCCTGCGACGTCGATTTGAGGACACACTGGCAGACCACAAAGCACGCAATCACATTAAGGTGGTGAAGCAGGGGCGACGGCCAGTAGCAGAGTATACTGAAGAATTCCGGGACCTCGTGTGCCATGTGCACTGGCCAGAAGATATTTTGGTGAGCTGTTTCAAGGACGGGCTGAGTGATGATCTATACAATGTCTGTGTGGCCTGAGGGGCATCAAATGACCTACATGAATGGTATGTCACCGCCATCACGAGCATGGAAGAAATCCTCACCCCAATGGAAGCAAGAGCCCCTCAAACCACAAACCACATTCTCTCCAAGATCTTCAGCCTGTTTCAAATGTGGAAAAGAAGGGCACCAAGCTGCAGAGTGTCATTCGCAAACACCCGCCTGGAACCACCCACCAGGGGAGGGTCCTGCAAAACCGGGTTGGTGTGGGAAGGAGACTGCTCTGAGGAGCAGGCAGACCACAAAAGTTCCATCCCCTCCCCTCTTTGGGGAGGAAATCCTGGCATCTGAACAGGAGGAATCACACTCATTCGGAAGTGATCCAGATGATGAACCATTGGTAAGCAAACCTATTAAACCGCTTACCCTCCCCTTAAGACTATTCATCCCAAACCAAGACAGGGAGATAAGTATCTCCACTCTAGTGGATTCAGGGTGCACCCGTTGTTTGATCAGCCCAACCTTAGTAGAAAGGTTAGGGATTAACGTAAGAAAGCTGAAAACCCCCATTGCTTTCTGCCAACTAGATGAGTCAATAGCAGGAGGGGAGCCAGCTTCTCTGGCCACCAAGCCTCTACATATAGGCATCAGAAGCCACAAGGAAAGGCTTACATTTATAGTGGCACCTGGCATGGAATGGCCATTGGTTCTGGGCCTTGCATGGCTAAAAAAATGGAACCCACAAGTCAATTGGAAACAAGGCATCATAAAATTTCAGAAGGTGACTCTTGTTGAGTATCCACATAAAGGAATTGAGGGGGCAGAGAATCGAGAAACAGCCATGCCTGGTCATGCCACACCAATTGAGAGCATACCCATAGAATACAAGGATTTAGCTGAGGGTTTTAGAGAAAAAGCCTCAGATGAGCTCCCCCCACCGCACCACTGACTGTGCAATAGAAATCTTACCCAGCATGAAACTCCCTAAACCCAAGATGTACAGCATGTCACCAAGGGAGTTGAAAGAGCTGAGAACATTCATTGAGAAAAACCTAGCAAGGGATTTCATTGAGCCAGCCTGACCAAAAATTGCAGCTCCTGTGCTCTTTAGAGAGAAAAAAGATGGCTCAAAACGTCTTTGTGTTGATTTTCGGACTCTTAATGCTATCAGTGTGCAGAACATGTATCCTCTCCCCCTTATGAAAGATACGTTAGCACACCTCGCTAAAGGGAAATTTTTTTCAAAGCTGGACTTAAGGGAGGCTTACTACCATGTCAGAATTAAGGAAGGGGATGAGTGAAAACAGCATTTAACACCCCCCTTGGCTGCTACAAATTCAAAGTGCTCCCCTTTGGATTGCAAGGAGCTTCTGCAGTATTTATGCAGTTAATAAATGAAGTGCTGCATCAGCATTTATATAAGGGACTTCTGGTCTATTTGGACAACATTTTAATCGATACTGAGACCAAAGCAGAACATGTGAAACTAGTCAGGGCAGTTTTAAACAAACTCCGCGCTGCCAAACTTTATGCCAAACTTTCCAAATGTGAATTCCACCAAGAGAAGATTGACTATTTGAGATACCGCATTTCACACCAGGGGGTTGAGATGCATCCTCTAAAATTGCAGGCTGTACTTGATTGGGACCCTCCACGCACATGTAAACAGTTACAGAACTTCCTAGGGTTTGCCAACTTTTACCATCAGTTTATCCCTGTGTTCACTCAGATTGCCCTCCCCATCACCAAGCTCTTAAAAGCAAAGTGGGAGGACAACCCTAAACCAAAGCAACCATTGAACTGGACTATGGAATGCCAGGTGGCATTTGAAAAACTTAAACCGCTGTTCTCGGCAGAACCAATTCTAAAACACCCAGTGTTTGTCATTTGTTATACAAGCAGATGCCAGCGATGTGGCAATAGGAGCAGTCCTACTTCAGAAGAATGAGCAAGACCAACTACAACCCTGTCCTTACACATCCAAAAAGTTGAATGAGACTGAGCAAAGGTGGGCAATTTGGGAGAAAGAGGCTTATGCACTTTGTTGGGCATTGTTGACCTGGCAGCACTTCCTAGAAGGCAATAAGACTCCTTTTGTAGTCTGCACTGATCATAAAAATCTAGAAGCCCTAAAGACACCAAGGAAACTCTCCCCAAAACAAGTATGATGGGCTCAGTACTTTAAAACATTTGATTTTACTCTAAAATACCTTCTGGGGGGGAAAAACTTTCTGGCGGATGCGCTATCCAGAAAACCACAATACAATAGTGCAAAGCCAGACATAATCAAACCTATAGTACAAAACAATCAACTAGCCACTAAAGTAGTCACCAAATCTCAGGCTAAACAAGAAACATTGACGGACAATGACACCACCCAAACTTTTTAACAAGCATTGGCCACTGATGAATGGTTTTTGAATAACTAATCCAGCTGTCTGATGAAAGAAGACTTGGCTTGGGTGGGTGGGAAGTTGTATGTCCCTGCAAGCCAAAGACTATGCTTAATGGAATTAGCTGGACATTTGGGGTTTGTGAAAACTTTACACCTGATTAAAAGACAATTTTGGTGGCCATCACTAAAAAAGGACATAGAAAGCTATGTAGCTAGCTGCCCCATTTATGCAGCAGCAAAAAGACGCCAGGGGAAATCCCCAGGTCTATTGCAGAAGGCAGCCTTGGAGAGAGATCGCTATGGATTTCATTGTGGAACTGCCAAACAGTAAGGGAAATATTGTTATTTGGGTTGTGACAGAACTATTTTCAAAACAGGCACATTTTATACCCTGTCAAAAGATCCCAATTGCTAAAAGTTTAGTCAAATTATTCCTAATACACATTTATTGACTTCATAGTGCTCCACAAAGGATCATCTCCGACAGAGGGGCGCAATTCACCTCCAACTTTTGGAGGGCATTTTTGGGTTTACTTGGTACTGGCCAGGGGTTGAGCACATCCTTTCATCCTTGTACTAATGGTAATTCTGAAATTTTGAACTTGGTGCTAGAACAATATTTAAGATCTTTCATTAATTTTCAACAGGATAACTGGATTGAACTTTTGCCTTTTGCTGAAGTTGCGTTTAATAATGCTGTAATTCAAGCACTGGTTTTACCCCTTTTAGAGTAGCAACAGGCCAGGATTTCAGTCCCATGCCTGAATTACCCACAGAAGAACCCACCATCCCCTCACTTAAGGAGTGGATAGATAATTTGCAAAACACGTGGCCAGTGGTTAGATTAACCTTACAGGAAGCTACAGAAGCTTTTAAGATTCAAGCTGATAAGAAAAGGATGGAACCCAAACCTTTTCATATTGGAGACAGAGTATACTTACCTACAAAATTCTTGAAATCATTACAACCTTCAAAGAAACTAGGGCCAAAGTTCATTGGACCTTTCCCCATCACAAGAATCATCAATCCAGTAGCAGTTGAACTACTCCTTCTAAAGACACTCAGGCAGATCCACCCATTATTCCATATCAGTTTACTCATACGAGAAGTAATCTCATCCCTCAGACCACCTGCATCTACACCACCTGTGCCCATCATGTTTGAAGGTAAACAACACTTTGAAATCAAGGAAATCCTTGACTCTAGGATACACAGAGGGAAAGTCCAATACTTAGTCACTTAAAAACATTTACCATCAGCACACAATGAATGGGACGCTAAACACCATGTTAGGGCTCCAATCTTACTAAGAAAATTTCACTCCCAATACCCTAACAAACCTTGTTGATATACTATCATGAGATCTTGAAATCTTGTGTATATTTGTTTTTTTTATATAGGTGGACCCTTTTGTTTTCTAAGGAGGGTAGCATGTCAGACCCCTAAAAGTAATACTGCCATTCAAGTGGAGGAAGGGGGAGACTTGGATTCGATTTACTAGCATGACCTGTGTCATCAGATATTTTAGAACCTATATCCTGGCGCCAAGGAGGCCTTTACCTGCAGGAATTTATATGATAGCCATATGGGTTGTCTCACTTTAAAGGGTAGTGGTGGGAATGCATGTTTGTTCGGGTTCTCAAAGGAAATAGTAAAGAAAACATCTTCACACTTGTGTATTGGCTAAAATCTGCATTCTGACTTAAAGGGAGGGGTCTCTACCATTTTAATCCTACTGCTTTGCCTAAGAATATTCAGATTGTGCTTTAGCTGGATGACTTTCATTTCAGCTTATAAAAGAATCCTTTTGAACAACTATGTTTCAAGAGTTCGTACTTTCTTAGGTTGAAAAGAGAAGTGATCCTTACAGATAGCATCACCATCAGATGGATTTGTAATTCACTGACAAACTATACTTGACAAGTAGTCCTTAATGGTACTACATCTACATGGAGTGAAGTAAGTGATGGGGTACTTAGGCCCAATACTCTTCAATATCTCCATAAATTACTTAGATGAGGGAATAGAAGGGGAATTTACCAAATTTGCAGATGATACTAAGCTGACAGGAATAGCCAATCCCTAGATAATAGGGTCAAGATCCAGATGGATCTTGACAAACATGAACACTGGGTCCTATCTAACAAAATAAAATTCAATGTAGAGAAAAATAAAGTCTTACACTTAGGCAAGGAAACCAAAAGTACACATATAGACTGGGTGAAACCAGGTTTAATAGAAGTAATTGTGAAAGGGATCTTGGAGTCTTAGTGGACAACCAATTAAATGTGAGTCAACAGTGTGCGGCAACAGTCAAAAAAGCTCATGGAATCCTAAATTGCATTAACAGAGGGATACAATCAAGATCAAGTGAGGTACTAATACCATTCTGTAAAGCCTTAGTAAGACCAGACCTAGAATACTGCATCCAGTTTTGGCCACCACACTATAAAAAAGATGCTGAGGCTCTAGAAAGAGTGCAAAGAAGAGCAACCAAAATGATTTGGGGACTGGAGGCTAAAACATATGATGAATGGTTGCAGGAACTGGGCATGGCTAGTCTAATGAAGAGAAGGACCATGGGAGACATGATAGCAGTTTTCCAGTATTTGAAGGACTGCCACAGAGAGGAGGGGTCAACCTATTTTCCAAAGCATCTGAAGGCCAGACAAGGACTAATGGATGGAAACTGATTCAGGAGAGATTCAACCTGAAAATAAGGAGAAATTTTCTGACAGTGAGAGCAATCAAACAATGGAACAGTTTGCCTTCAGAAGTTGTGGGAGCTTCATTACTGGAAGCTTTCAAGTAGAGACTGGACTGCCATCTGTCAGGAATGGTATAAGGTTTCCTGCTTGGGTAGGGGGTTGGACTAGATGACCTAAAAGGTCTGTTCCAACTATGTTAATCTGTTAAGGGTTTCTTATGTGAGCAGTGGCTTGGATTAGAAGATCTCCAACATCCCATCCAACCCTGTTATTCTATTAAGATGCCCATGTCAGAAGCTGTTAAGATGTCAGAATAGTGTGCAAACACATTTTATCTTGGACTTCACCTTCACTCTAATCTCCTTCACAGGAGAAAATCAAATGTTGTACCTTACATTTTCTAGAAGGAAAATAGGGGAGAAAATGTAGTATTGTATATATGCAATGTTAGCAGTAAAATGTGATGGAAATACAAATGAGATAATGTCTATCTACATAGAATGAAGTCTAAACTTATAATTATATTTTTTTTATCTGAGTTTAGGACACAAAAAAAAAAGTTCCATAAAGCACCTTCTGATCTTTTAAATCAGGATAGAACTCCTTCTCCCATACTTCAACAAACATCAAATCAGCAGGAAGTGAGCTAAATGGACAAACTACTTTAGAATAGAGGTGAGAAATACATTTGAATGCTTTTTAATTTAATTGGCTAGCCTTATCCCTGAGTTTTCATAAAATGCTGTAGCCATTTTTTCCAGCAATAAAGTGGCTGGAATTCAAGCAAAGTTATTCTTTGATAAGTCTAGTTACTTGAACCATCCTGCTGGCATAGGATTCTGCTTTTGTCTTGTAAAAGAAAAAAAAAAGAAAGTTATTGATAACATGTATGGTGGGTGTTATTAATCAATTGAGGGATTCCTTAGAAATGGGCCATTTTTCTCCATGAATATTTATAAGCAGTTCCTATCTGGCAATTTTTGAGTTCTGCTTTGCTTCCTTTCAATTATCTAGGTTTGTATCTATAGTTTGTCTTTTCTGTATGTTAATTTAAAAAAGCAAAACTAGTTAAGATTTTGGGGAGAGGTTATGTAATAAAAGCAGCTGGTTTTGCTTTTTCCTCATTTGGCATGGGTATATGACCAGCCATATTTATTTCTTGTTTATTTGTTAAAATAACAGATGTGTATAAAAACATATGCTAGGCATGGGGCAGCATGCCCTGAATAAATCTGAAGCTCAGTTCAAGTTCATAGGTTTAAAATGTATTTTGACAATATATGCTGCAAGGAGGTGGTAACAAACAAAATACAGAATGTACAAAGACTATTGTAGGCTCTTGGCGAACATTTTTTATGCCTACTATTACTACAGGTCATTTTAATAAAGAGCATGGATATGAAAATTGGCCCAAAGAAAACTGAAGCGATTTACTTTCTTTTGAGAATTCTAGATCCTCTTGAGAATCAAATAATTCACATGGCATGACTGCAATTCTGGGTCTCAATATCTCCTGCTGCTTTTCTAATACGGATCTGGGTTTCAATCAAGTAAGAATGAGAACACTAAGAGTGGTCTCCACTAAATCTAAGAGCTGGGTGGCTCTGCACCTTACCTTTCCATTCACTATTTTAAAAAGTTAACAAAGGCTTATTCTTTATACTGACTTGTTTTCTGTCTGAAGGGCTCTTTAGTCTGCATGTATCAAGGCTGTCAAAAATTTCTACCCAAAATTCCTACCATTTGTAAACAGCTCAACTCCTTCTAAAGAATTTATTGTTACACTCACATGAGGGCAGCTGCTGACTGGAATACACTGCTTCTTGCGACATTCTGTCTTGCCTTTTACACAGGCACAGATGGTACAGTTAATAGAGGACCACATCTCTCCATCCTGCAAGAAGGAAAAAAACAATGCATCCATCACCTGGGATAGCAGAAAGAAACTATTCCAGTGATTTTGTATCCTGTTATATAAGGAAAAAGCAACATTCTCCATGTTGGAATTATGTCATTGTTTAGTCTAAATCAATTATCAGGTGTCTGTTTCCTACTTGCTGGATTGGCAAACTATCAGGATAATTTTTCACTTGGGTTCTTCCACATAGACAAGTGTAACTCCAGACTTAATGAAGACACAATAGAATTTCCTATAAATCACCTGATTATCCATATATTTTTTCCTTAGGAAAGAAAACTATTCAATTTGTGGTTATCCTGTATCCTGATTGCCTCATTTGGGATGACATAATTAGAAAAGTCTGATTCAATAAGCCACTGTGATTGGCATGTTTAAGTTATTGCACATAAAAATATTTGATTGTTCCATTAAGATAGAAAATTTACTCCCAGATGTAGCCTCATTCTGCTTTATACCAGAAATACAGCTAATACTGAATTTAAATTTAGATTACTTACGGGGCTAAGGCAGACATCTGATCTACTATAACATCTGAAAACATTTAGAAAATACAAAGGAGAAATTACGTATGTCCTCGAAGGTACAGATACATTTGACTTAATCCCACCTCTCATTCCCCCTCTCTGAAGACACTATGATTCCAATGTGTTGCTAGAATAATGCACTGGTTCAGTTTCTTACGGTTTTACATATGTCAAATGAAGTTTTTAAGGTATTCCTTCATTAATCGATGGCATAGAATTAGTCCAGCAGTCTGCAACCTTAAACACTCAAAGAGTCATTTGGACCCATTTCCCACAGAAAAGAAAACACTGGGAGCCAATAATTTAACCAGTATGACTGGATGGGCATGGCCAATTTGACATCACTCATTCCCACCCAATCATATGATACCCCCCAGCCATGCCTACCCAGCCAGTCATTAGGCAGAGAACCAGTTGTTAAATTATTTGCCATGCTGGGCCCCACCTAATCCCTCCCCTCCCCTCCCCTCCCAGTTATCTCTTGCCGCACTTGGCCTCAGGTGTGCTATTCACCTCTCTCTCTCTCTCTGTGTCTGCCTCTCTTTCTCTCTGTGTGTCTCTATCAGTCAGTCTGTCTGTCTATCTGAGTCTCTCTCACTCTGTGTGTGTGTGTATCTCTCTCTCTGTCTTTCTGTCTCTCTCTTTCTGCATGTGTGTGTCTCTCTCTTTCTCTGTCCCTTTTTCATTCTCTCTCTCACACTCTGTGTGTGAGTCTGTCTGTCTGTCTCTTTCTTTCTCTTTCACTCTCTTTTTCTTTGTTTCTATTTCTCTCTCTATCTCTTCTCTCCATATCTGTCTTTATCTCTCTGTCTCTCTCTTTCTCTCTGTCTCTCTTTTTCTCTCTCTCCCTCTCTCTACTCCCTCTCTCTCTCTCTGTGTGTGTATCTTTCTGTTTCTCTCTCTCTGTGTGTCTGTCTCTTTCTCTGTGACTCTTTCTCTGTCTCTCTGTGTGTGTTTCTTTCTCTCTCTCTCACTTAGTTTCTCTCTGTGTGTGGATGTCTGTCTGTGTCCTTCTGTCTCTCTTCTCTCTCTCTGTCTCTATCACTCACTCTGTCTCTCTCTCTCTCTCTCTCTTTTTCTCTTTCTCTCCTCTCTCTGGTTCTTTTTCTCTCTCTAACTCTCACTCTCACTCTCTGTCTCTGTGTGTGTGTCTCTGTCTCTCTGTCTGTGTCTGTGTGTGTGTCTCTCTCTCTTTCTCTCTCTCCCTATATCTCTTTCTTTCTCCCCCTATCTCTCTCAGTGTCTCTCCCTTTCTCTCTCTCTCTGTTTCCCCCCCTCTCTCCCTCCCCCCTCTCTCTGTATGTTTCTTTGTGTGTCTCTGTCTCTCTGTGTTGTGTATCTCTCTCTCAGCATCTCTGTCTCTGTGTATATCTGTCCCTCTCCTCTCTCTTTCTCTCTCTCTCTCTGTATCTCACTATCTGTCTCTGTGTGTGTGTCTCTCTCTCTTTCTCTCTCACCCTGTCTCTTTCTCTCTCTCTCCCTCTCTCTCTCTGTGTCTCTCTTTCTCTTTCTCTCTGTCTCTCTGTTTCCCTCTCAATTTCTCTCTGTCTCTCTATCGGTCGATCTGTCTATCACTCTGTGTCTCTCTTTCTCTGTCTCTCCTTCTTTCTTTCTCTCTCTCTCTCCCTCTCTCTCTGTGTGTCTGTCTGTCTGTCTCTCTCTTTGCTCTGTGTGTGTGTGACTTTTTCTCTGTCTCTGTCCCATCTCTCTCTCTCACTTACTCTCTATCTATCTCTCTGTGTATCTCCTCTCTCTTTGTCTCGCTTTCTCTTTCTCGCTTTGTGCATGTGTGTCATTCTGTCTTTGTCTTTGTCTCTGTCTGTCTGTCTGTCTGTCTTTCGCTCCCACTTTCTCGGTCTGTGTGTGTGTGTGTGTTTCCCTCTCTGTCTCTCTCTCACACACCCTCTCTCTCTCTCTCTCTCTGTATGTGTGTGTCTCTCTCTCTCTTTCTCTCTGTCTCCAGATTGATCGATCAATCGATCTATCACTCTGTCTCTCTCTTTCTTTCTGTCTCTCTCTCTATCCATCTATCTCACTGTCTCTTTCTTTCTTTCTCTCTTTTTCTCTCTGTCTCTCTCTCTCCCTTTCTCTGTCTCTCTCTTTCTGTCTGTGTGTGTGTTTCCCTCTCTTTGTCTCTCTCTCTCTCTCTCTCTCTCTCTCTCTCTCTCTCTCTCTCTCTCTCTCACCCTGTCTCTCTCTTTCTCTCTCTGGGTATGCGTCTTTCTTTCTCTCTGTCTCTATATCAATTGATCAATCTATCACTTTGTCTTTCTCTCCCTCCCTCTCCTCCTCTCTTTCTGTGTCTCTGTCTCTCTGACACCGCTGCTGTTGCTAGGGGCAAGTGGGGCAGTAGGATTACATTGTGGCTCCAGGTTATAATGGGCTCCAGGAGAAGGAGGGGACCCCATCTCCCCCATTGTGAAGCCTGCTAAATTTCACTGTGCCGCACAAGGGGCTGCAAATGCAGCAGGCAGGCCATGGAGGCAGCAACAGCACCGAGCCCGAAGCTGCTTACAGTTCCGAGCCCAAAGCAGTGAGAGGTGAGGGCTGCCTTGAGCACAAATGTACTGCAATGAAGGCAGAATGCTGTTGCCATACAACGGCAAGTACAAGGGCACTTCGCTCCCGCTCTGGAATATGGAGCAACTCTCCATCCCCTGCCATCACTCTTACCTTCTCAGGCCAGGCAAGGAGTGACTGGGAGCAGATCAGCCAGCCAGTGGTGGGATCAGACGACAGGGAGCCATAGCAGAGGGCCGAAAGAGCCACAAGTTGCTGACCCCTGAACTAGTTCTTTAATGACCACCAGAACACCCCCTTTTGATTACTTTTTTGATAAAAAATTTCCAGTACTATTAGTTTATTATAAGTAATCCTCTAAATAACTTACAGCAGTTACTATACATAAGTTACAGTAATAAGGCTATTTCTTCAGCAACTGTTCAATCATATGATAGCAGTGAATAAAGGGAATTTATGACTGGACTTCATGGTTGCAGCTATTGTGGTGGTTCTACAGTCACATGATCACAAGTGAAGCACTTGAAAACCTGTTCTCAATTACAATGTCACAGTGTCCAAAGATCATGTGAACACAATTTCTAATCTTCACTGCTGACTTCTGACAAGCAAATCAGTGAAGAAGCCAGCAGGAGGTCACAAGTAGGAATTACATAACCACATGGGATTCATGTAATGATGGGAACAAGGACTGCTGCAACTGCCACCATAAATTGATGAAGTCATGTAACATTCCACTTAACAACTGATTCTACTTACTACTGATAATCCTAAATTTGAAATGATTGCATAAACTAAGTATATTTTTTTAAAAAAAACTTTTACAGACAATTGCAGAGTAACATGAGAATATAGATACGGTTTTACAGTGATGGCTAACCTTTTCCGGACTGAGTGCCCAAAGCGCGCACATGTGCAAATGTGCATATTCATGCCTGAACCTCCAAAATGCAATGTGCGCATGCCCCCATACATGCCCCCTGCTCCCATGCATGTGTGTGTGACCCCCTGCATGGACCCCACCCTCCGATGCATGCACACATGGCCCCTGCATGCACCCCAACCCACCCCCATGTATGCATGCATGCCCCCCCACATGTGCCCCACTATTTGTGCATGTAGTGCAGAGACCCAAAGATCAGCTGGCTGGTGGGAGGTGTGCTTGCATGTGCGGCAGAACTGAACTGGGGCGACAGCTCACATGCCCATAGAGTGCTGCGTGACACCTTTGGCACATGTGCCATAGATTCGCAATCACAACAGTATTATCATGCTATCCATATTAATTATACAGAAACAACCTTGTTGGAACTTTCAGATTTATTGTTGTGGATTACTCACTCATGTCTCGCTAACAAACAAAATGCCTGAATTCCTCCTCTTACTAAATACGGATAAATTGAACATTATATTTTTCTGTGAGATGTGGTTGACTGCATCCTTTCCAGACTCTGTTACCACAGTAAGTGACTATCATGTTTACTGGTCTGACCATGAAATCTGTAGAGGAGGTGGTGTTGCCATTTTCTATAAAAAATCCCTAAATCTGAAAAATATTCAAGTTACACAGGAGCTTGCTCTTCCTGAGACCAGTGTCTGTGAACTGTCCCTAAATACCCCATTTTGCTTCTTACTATGTTACAGAGCCCCTGATTACAACCTTGTTCATGTGAACAAGCTAATTTCACTACTAATGTGGGCAGCCTCATGCCCACACCCTCTTATCTTTCTTGGTGACCTCAATTACCTCTTATTAATTGGACCCTAAATGAATGTACAACTGAACCCATACATGCAACCCTGTACAATGCCGTCACTACTCTGGCATTGGATCAATTAGTAACAAGCAACTTTAGACTCAACAACTGCCTTGATCTCATCTTCTGCAACAGTTTAAACTCAAGTTATGTTCTACAAATAAAGGAACCCTTTTCCAATAGTGACCACAGCATGATTGACTTTTGTCTCAATTTATGTCCTTACGACGATGAACATAATGATGAGATCCCAAATTATAATTTTAAAAAAGCCAACTATGATCTCATAGTTGCTGACCTCTCATCTCTCGATTGGCACATTCTATTCACTGGCTGTAATACTGCTGAAGACCACTATAACACACACATTTTTGTTCCAAGTCAAAAGAATTACTGTGTTTCCCCAAAAATAAGACCCTGTCTTATATTTTTTTTGAACCCTGAAATAAGCGCTTGGCCTTACTGCCATGCGTTCAAAAGCCTGATTGGACTTATTATCAGGGGATGTCTTATTTTGGGGAAAACAGGGCAGGGGTGAAATGCTCCCAGTTCGGACTGGATCACCTGATCCGGTAGCGATGGAGGCGGGTGGTTTGGAGAAATGATAGCAAAAATCCCTGCCCCCTGCCCAGCTGAGCCACACAATTATCAGAGGCTTTTTTTTTACTTTTAAAAGCATTTTTTCTACAACCTCTTCGGCTGAAAAAATGCTTTTAAAAGCAAAAAAAAAAAGCCTCTGATGATTGCGCAGCTCAGCTGGGATCATCAAAAGCTTTTAAAAGAAAAAAAACCTTTTTTTCTTTTAAATGCCTCTGACGATCCAAGCTGAGTTGCCTGATCAGCAGAGACCTTTTTTCTTTTAAATGCCTCTAACAATCAGGCAACTCAGCTTGGATTGTCAGAGGCATTTAAAAGAAAAAAAAGTCTCTGTCGATCAGGCAACTCAGCTGAGATCATCAGAGCCTTTTGAAAGCATTTTTTTACAACCTCTTCACCGAAAAGGTTGTAGAAAAAATAGTTTTAAAAGTAAAAAAAAAGATTGGCCATGCCCACCCAGTCACATTACACACACACACACACACACACACACACACACACACACAAGCCATGCCCACAGAACCGGTAGTAACAAATTTTAGATTTCACCCCAGAAACAGGGTATTAAATTATATGTACCACTAGCAACCTCCAAAACTAGAAAAAACAAATTACCGATTACAATAAGGAAGCTTCAAGGGAAAAAAAATCTCTTTGGCGAAAAAAAACCCAGGCTGCATAGCTAACTTTAAAAGCCGCTACACAACGTTATGCCACCAGATAAAGGCAGAATGCACCAATTACCACTGCAAACAAGAGGAATATCTGTTACACACAAAATCCACCTGCGCCTTCTAAAATTTTGTAAACACCCAACCAACCATGGTATGGTTTTTGTAAAGACTCAAAAACCATACCATCCCTAAAAGGGCCTAACGGGAAAAACAGTAATGATGAAGCTGTTAAGGCAATGTCTTCAACATGTTCTTCAGTTCAGTCTTTGTTAACAGCAATGGCTCATGCCCCACATTTCCTAATCATACCACAACTAATTGCAACAATCTACTACATATTACTTTTACAGAAGATAATGTTGAAAAGGCACTACACAACCTAAAACCATCTCTATCTATTGGCCCTGATGGATTATGCACCTATTTCTTAAAAAAGCTTTCCAATGCCATAGCAGAACCTCTAAGCACAATTTATTAGTTATCTTTCAGAACCAGCTCCTTGCTTGACCTATGGTCATTAGCCACGGTCATCCCTATCTTCAAAAAGGGAGACCCCAGCCTAGTTGAAAATTACAGACCATACTCACTGTGTTGCATCATCTGCAAAGTCATGGAATCAATCATAAACCAATTCATTACCCTCCACTTAGAGTCAAACAACCTACTCTCTAACAAGCAGTTTGGTTTCAGGAAAAAAATGTCCTGTAATTTGCAACTCCTACACTGCAAAAACATATGGACTACAAAACTCGACCAGGGTAAAGCAATAGACACAATTTACATAGACTTCTGCAAAGCCTTTGATTCAATGGTACATGACAAACTACTGTTAAAACTAAACTCTTACAGCAGTTCTGGATCCCTGAATAAGTGGATAGCTTTGTTCCTTTCAAACAGGCAACAATTAATCAAAATAGGGAGCGCCCTATCAAATCCTGAACCAGTTAACAGTGGTGTCCCCCAAGGTAGCGTTTTACAACCCACACTCTTTATACGTTACATAAATGACCTCTGCAATCATATTATAAGCTACTGCATTCTCTTTGCTGATGAGTGAAACTGTTCAACACCATCGACAATGCTGCTGCCCTACAAAGCGACCTTGATTATATGTCAGAATGGTCAAACAATTGGCAACTCCAAATCTCAACCAACAAATGCTCTGTCATTGGCAAAAAAAAATCAGAACACCAAGTTGGATGGATACAAACTCATAGACAACCCTCACTCTGTCAAGGACCTTGGAGTACTCATTTCAAATGATCCAAGTGCCAGAGCTCACTGTAACAGCATTGCCAAAAAGGTTTATGGTTTAGGTTTATTAGATTTCTATATCGTCCTTCTCCAGAAGGACTCAGGGCAGTGTACAGCGATCATAAAACAATGTAAAAATACAAAATTTAAAACAGTTTAAAAATAGGTTAAATATTTCAGCTGTTACATTAAAACCCCCAATTTTAAAACACCCCATTCCAGTTTCATTACGCCAGTCCAGCCTGTTGAAATAGCAGGGTTTTAATGGCACGGCGAAAGGTACACAGGTCGGGAATCATACGTATCCCAGTGGGCAGATCATTCCAGAGGGTGAGTGCCCCCACAGAGAAAGCTCTCCCCCTGGGGGTCACCAGTCTACATTGTTTAATGATGGCATCCTGAGGAGTCCCTCTCTGTGGGAGCACATTGGTCGGTGGGAGGCTATCAGTGGCAGAAGGCGGTTCCGTAGATAGCCGGGTCCTAAGCCATGGAGCGCTTTAAAGATGGTCACTAACACCTTGAACCGCACCCAGAAGACCACTGGGATCCAGTGCAGCTCACGCAGGAGAGGTGTCATGTGGGTGCCCCAAGTCGCACCCATAATCACCCATGCAGCCACATTCTGGACCAGTTGGAACCTCCGAGTGCTCTTCAAGGGGAGCCCCATGTAGAGAGCATTACAGTAGTGCCGAGGGCATGAGTGACCGTGTGCAGGGGGTCCCGGTCCAGAAAGGGACGCAACTGGTAGATCAGGCAAACCTGATTAAAAGCTCCCCTGGCCACAGCCGTCAGTGAAGACAGCAGTGCATCCAGGAGGACATCCAGATTGCGAGCCCTCTCTGAGGGAGCCAAAGTTTCACCCCCAATAGCCAGCGATGGTGCCAGTTGACTATACCAGGATGCCGGGAGCCATAGCCACTCAGTCTTCAAGGGGTTGAGTCAGAGTCTGTTGCCCCCATCCAAATCCACATGGCCTCCAGGCATTGGGACATCACATCAAGGGCATCATTGGGGTGTCTGGGGTAGAGATGTACAGCTGAGTATCATCAGCGTACAGATGACACTTCACCCCAAAATCATGGATGATCTCCCTCAGCGGCTTCACATAAATGTTGAACAGAAAGGGCGAGAGGACCGATCCTTGTGGCACCCCACACGAGGCACCTCAAAGTCGATCTCTGACCCCCTGCCAACATAGACTGCGTCCGATCGGAGAGGAAGGAGGAGAACCACTGCAACACAGTTTCCCCCCATTCCCAGCCCCTCCAGTTGGTGCAAAATGATACCATGGTCGATGGTATCAAAAGCTGCTGAGAGGTCAAATAGAACTAGGACAGAGAAGCACCCTTGTCCCAAGCCCTCCAAAGATCATCAACCAATGCAACCAATTCTGTTTCCATGCTGTATCCTGGCCTGAAGCCCGACTGGAACAGATCCAGATAGACAGCTTCATCCAGGTACCGAGGGAGTGTTGTGCCACCACACTCTCAACAATCTTAGCCACAAAGCAGAGGTTGGAGACTGGACAAGTTTGCTAATACAGCTGGGTCCAGAGAAGGCTTCTTGAGGAGAGTCCTCACCACCGCCTCTTTCAAGGCAGGGGGAGGAAACCCTCACTCAAAGAAGCATTAATAATCATCTGGAGCCAGCCTCATGTGACAGCCCGGGAGGCCAGCATCAACCAGGAGGGACATTGGTCCAATAAACATGTGGCAGAGTTCAACCTCCCCAGAATCCTGTCCATGTCCTTGGAAGTCACAGAGTCAAACTCTTCCCAGATAACACTCTCAAGACCCACCTCCGTCACCCCCTCTGAACTCACCCAATCGGAGTCCAGACCTTCCTGAATCTGAGCGATTTTATCATGCAGGAATTGCACAAAATCCTCAGCCCTCTCCTGCAAGGGGTCTTCCTGCACTCCCATATGGAGGAGGGAGTGGGTCACCCTAAACAGGGCAGCTGGGTGGTTCTCTGCAGATGCAATAAGAGTGGAGAAATAATTAGATTTCACCGCTTTTATCGCCACTAGGCAGGTCTTAATGTAAGACCTCACCAGTGTTCGGTCAGATTCGGAACGGCTGGTCCTCCAATCACTCTCCAGGCATCTTCTCTGGCACTTCATTTCCCTCAGCTCCTCCAGAAACCAGGAAGCCAGATGGGATTGGCATTGGGTCAGAGGCCGCAAAGGTCCAAAGCTCCGGCGGCTGCTCTTTCCCAGGCGGCCACCAGTTCTTCAGTTGAGTCATGAGCCAGAGTCTCAGGGAATGGCCCAAGCTCCGTCAGGAAGGGCCTGGTGGCTCAGCAGACTAAAGCATTGTGATTAACACCAGCTGTCTGCAATTACTGTAAGTTCGAATCTCACCAGGCTCAAGGTTGACTCAGCCTTCTATCCTTTCTAAGGTAGGTAAAATGAGGACCCAGTTTGTGGGGGCAATAAGCTGACTTTGTATAAATATACAAAAGTATGAAGGCTATTGCTTAACGCATTGTAAGCTGCCCTGAGTCTCCGGAGAAAGGCGGCATATAAATCAAATTAAAAGAAAGAAAAAAGAAAGAAAGAAAGGAACCTATAAGGATCCAACTGGCACCTGGGACGGAACCACTTAGTCGGCGGTTCTGTCTCCCTGTGGTGTAGGGAAGCGGCTCGAAAGTCTAGTTGAAGGAGTGAATGATCTGACCATGACAAGGGCTTGATGACTACCTCCCCTAGTTCAAGATCATTCAACCACTGACCAGAGACAAAAATCAAGTCCAGAGTGTGACCACCCGTGTGCGTACGGCCTTGCACTAACTGGGTCAGGTCCATGGCCGTCATGGAAGCCATGAACTCCCGAACTGTCTCCCACCAACATCCCACTGACAGATGGCAGGTTGAAATACCCCATGACCATAAGTCTGGAGGTATCCACCGCCACCCCGGCAAACACGTTGAGCAGTTCAGGCAGGGCTACCACTATGTGGCAGGGGGGCAGGTATGCAGTCAGCAAGCCCATCTGCACCCCACAACCCCACTTCACAAGGAGGGACTCACACCCAGCCTCCCTCGGACAAAGACTTTCCTTAATAATAGCAGCCACCCCTCAGCCCCTCCCTTGAGCCCTCAGCCGATGGAATGCACAGAAGCCTGGTGAGCACATTTCAACAAGGGGAACCCCCCCTCCTGGCCCAACCAGGTCTCCATAATTCCTGCCAGGTCTGCACCCCCCTCCTGTACAAGATCATAAATGAGGGAGGCTTTATTAATCACAGACCTGGCATTGCACAGCATCAGCCGGAGGCCCAGGCCCCGAGGCTCTGTACAACCCAGAGAACGAGAATCGCATTGGGGACTGGAGTGCACAATCGCTCGTAAACAGCGAGTGCACACTCCCATAACCTGATTTGGCCCCCTGCTACCGCCATTTCTGCCCCTCCCACTCACAGTACTAATCACGTTACCCTCCCCCTCACCTCCGGGACCCTAACTAGACTCCCCTTCCCAGCACCTCAGACCTGCTGTGCTGTCCTGTGGACCCCCCCAGGTCCAGTCTTAGAACAACCCTCCCCCTCCTAACACCCCTTAAAATTTTCTTTAAAAACATAGTTAAAAACCCCTCAACCCCCTTTTCATAACATGCCATCTCTCAGGGTTCCAAAACCTGTCATCAAGGTAGGCCCTTGATAGTGTAGAGGGCCAGGCCTGCGAGAGGGGGGAGTCTCGCAGTGCCCAAAGGTCGGCTGTCGTATACATCCTTAAAACCCTGGGAAGGAGGTAGAACTGGTCTCAGGTTCCTAATAGTCCAAAACAGCTGGGACAAAGATGGATCCCCGATCGTCATTATGTTGGACTCCACTGCCCTCTCACAGCAGTGGGAGGAGTCTCGCATTCTATCCACCCAGTCAGAGGTAATATCCAAGCCACCCTCTCACAGTGGCTAGCCCAGCTGGAACTGGCATGGTAAGATGGTAGTCTATCTATTCCCTCCACTGGTGAATGCTCATAGATCCCTCAGCTCCTGCGCGTTAAGTTGCCTAGTCTCTCCATACAGCTAGGAAGGCATAGTTGACAAGAAGATAAGGCGGTCCATCAAAACAAATGATCCAATCCTGCGAGGGAGAGAGAAATCCCAGCCGTCATCACCAAATCTCCCCACCATAGGGCTGCAACCACCATTGCAGCAAACCAGCTGCAGCTGCTGCTGACCGTGTCCACACTGGCCCGCTCCCCCACACAACCCCAGGATCCCCAGAGACCTCCCAGAATATCCGGGGGCCTGAGGGCCTGGTTCTGGTGCCAACATCGCCATCCAGCCACCGCCTTCACCACTCCGGCCTCCATTGCTTCTGATGTAAAGGGGGTGGGGGGAGGGGGCTGTCGCAGCCAATGCAATTCTACTGCTACTGCTGCCACCCCTCCAGGCTCCAGGCTCCATTTATCCAGATAGAAAAAGAAGAATCGCTATGACTGGGTCACCCAGACTGCTGCCACCATCATTCTCGCAGTGCCGCCCTCACTCTCCTGGCGCTCCCACTGCGCCACCCTCACTCTCCTAGTGCTTCAATGCACCACCTCCAATGCAGATTTCTAGCCAGCCAAGTTATCCTGGAGGACAAAAAACTCTCCACTGGCTGAGCAGAAAATTCTCTAGCTGGGGCTGGGGCCGTAGATGATTCAGACAGCCCCTAGAACCCCTGAAAAGCCCAGAAACCCTCCCATCCTCGGATGCGATCTACCGGGACGCCACCATCTTCGCGCATGCTGTTTGAATAGTAAAAAAGCATTAAGAGTTTTAAACCTAATCTTTTATTAACAAATTTTTATTTCATAATCAACATGCAAACAAATAGCCATATAAACAAAACATAGTCAGTCATCAAAATATAGCATCTAATACATCAAAGCTTGAAAAAGTTTTTTGAAAATTCCCCCTCCCCGCCTCCCCCCTCCTATCCCAACTCCCACCCCACCCCAGACTTCCCAGAGCAAATACAGGGTAAAACATTTGATAAACACACACAAAAAAAATACACTAACTATCTATAGATTTATCTCCCTCTTGCACTTTAATTCACCTTATTCATATCTAAATATAATTGTTCTTGCTTGAAGGTAGTTAGTCTCACTTCATTCTTGTCCATTCTTCAACAATAAGCAGATCTTCTTTGTTCCAGTCAAAACCTAGTAACAATTAGCCATTGCATCTTCAACCCTTACATATATTACCACAGTGAGAAAATACTTCAACTAGTCTCCAGTAAAATATATTGTAAAAAACCTTATACTTCCCATCCTATAAACTTACATTAAACATAAACTTATTCAACTTATTCTCTCCAAACCCACTAGATAACATTAATGTAACTTAAAACAAAATATAAAAATTGTAATGATATCCTTCTTGGAACCCTTGAATTTATATTGAGAGATCTATATTGACCTTAATTTAAACATCCACAATATTTTCCTTTTAGTCCATCAACTTTTATAGTTTTTTTTAAAAAAAAACACTGTTCAAAATGTACTTCCAAACACAAGTAAAAATTTAGCCAATAACCTATAACAATTCAAACATAACATTACTTAAAATAACTTTCCAAAGTAAATCATGTCCCTAAATATAAGTAAATCATTCATTTTCACTCTAATATAACTTTTCAAAACATAACAAATCATATCCCTTAATACAAATATAGTAATTCTTTTTCACCATTATTATCCTCCCCAACAAGGAGGAGTTTAATTCTTCCATCTCCATTTTTTCCTGGCTTTTTTACGAGCCTTCTTCTTTAGTCTTATTCCTCCATCTTTTTTTACTTTTACAAACTCTTGAATTTTCAGCTGTAATTTTTGAGTCTTGCAATCTTGTACACTTCGCAAAATAATTCCTTTTAGTAAGCACACCTCTTTAACTAGAATTGAAAGTCCATTTTTATAAAGAAATTGTAATGTTCCATTTCGAATCCTTCTTCTTATATTAAAAATCCCAACGCCTCCTGCCACTTTTCCATTTGACTGTGTCAAAACCTCTGGAAAGAAATTCTCCTTCCAAGACCATCAGAAGTACAGAATACTGAAAAAAACAATTCAGTGCATTCTATGCAAAGAACAAAGCAAATATGCAGAGCATTCTATGCAGATTCATAGCATTCCATTTAAAGAAACAGCTGATTGGTCATCTGCCTGGGGAAAATGCATCAGCGTACTCTACCAAAGGACTAGCTAATTTGATAATTTCTTCAGTTCTACTGCATTTTTACATTCATTTGGCTAAAACAACAGTGAAAAAATATATCTGTAAAAATATATACGTAATAAGAGCATGATTTTGAATGTACTACAACTTGTTAAGAAATCAAATGGTCTAGAGAGAGGAGGAGCTTAGCATTGCGATGAAACGGATGGGAGATTCTGGGGCTCCAGGATCACCACTGATAGCCCCGCTGCTGGACGGTCCTTTTTGGACTCCACAGTCTAGTTTTGACTGTGGTAGTGGAGGACACATCCTGACAATCTCAGGGACATCACTAAGTCCCTGTTTGATCCAGGAGAAGCCCTTTTTCTCTCAGCGGGGTGGCAGCCATTGTGGCTGCTGAAATTGGGACAGCTGCGGAAGAGAAAGAAGGACCGTGAACTGATGCTGTGAGAGAGCTTTAACTTATAGCAATACAAAGAACACCTGATGAGAAGCGACAAGAGATTTGGAGATTAAAAAGAAATTAAGCAGCGAATTTAATTTGGATTTTTTTTTAATCCAAAATACTCAATTTGATTAACTTTAAAGTTTAGTTTTTTACTATTGACCGGGACTGGACTGAAAGAGAATGGGAAATTAAGATGCTAATATTGGTAATCCTTTGTGCCTTTTCTTTTTAAAATAATTTTTTGAGATTGAAGCCTTTCCTCTTTTTTCTTTTTTCTGAAACTTTATATTATTTTTCTGACAAAAAAACTTTGGATTATAAACTGTAGGAAAGACAGGAGAGTGTGCAATGCTGCCATCTGTTGGAAAAGAAACTATTGCTTATGTTTATACAGGTAACAAGTTGAGAGAGATATTGTTGCCACAACTTAAAGACTCTGAACTTCTTAGTTGATAAGAGTGTTGTGAGAACATCTGAGGAAATTGGAACTATCTGTTTTGTTTTCCCAGGTGTTCCTCATGGATTCACTTGAAGTAGGAGTCTAGAAATAGCACAGAAGAACTAATACGGAAGAAATTGGAACTTCTTTTGGCAGTTATTTTCTTGTGTGTGTGGCTTGGCTAAGTGATATCTCTCTGTATGCTTTCTGTGCACAAATGTGTTTGATGGATTTCCTCTTTTTTTTTTTGTTTTGTTATTTCTACATAATCGAATTGGATTAAGGCACTTAAGAGCCTGAAGATTGACTCTTGAGTTTTGATTTTGATTTTTTTTTAAACCTTGGCTGGCTTTTTTTTCCCTTCTCCCCTTTGATCTGCATCCCTCTTTTTTATTTTTTGTTCTCTAATGTATTGGGGTTTTGAAGAACCTGAAGAGTTGTTTATTTTTCCTCTTTTTTTTGTATCTTGTATTTTTGTTATTTTTTGGCTTTGGTCTTTGTTGACCACTAGATAAAATGAGCAGAAAAATTGCAACAGTAGGAGCTGCTTCAACCACGCTCTCTTTGTCACCATCTGGAGGACAACAAACAATTTAGGTCTAGTTTTGGTGGTACACAGAAAATTTTGGTGGTACACAGAAAAATTATTTGCATTTTTTATATTGCACTAAATCAGGGGTCCTCAAGCTATGGCCCCTGGGTCAGATATGTGTAATGAATGTTTGTGTTGTTGTAGAGAGCTTCCCCCTTTGGGTTCTTTTTGTGTGGGTCAGAGGGGGACAGAAATTTTGAAATGGCCACTTCACCCTCCTGGTGCAGGGCTTTGGGCGAAGGCTGGAGGGAAGTGCTGCTGGTGGCGAAGAGCCGGAGGGCCTTGTTCCAGTGGGATTGCATCATGGCCTGGAATTGGCTGACCATATTAGCCTGCTGAGCTTCCAGGCAGAGGTACCTGGCCTTGCACTCTCGCAGGTCTTCCCTCACTTGGAAATCCTATGTTCATAGTCCTCAGTGAGGTGCTTCTACTGAGCCTCCTTGGTCAGATCCAATTTGAACTGAGCTGTTTTGCCAACTCTTTCTTGTGGTGGCTTGCTTATCTCCAACAACTGCTTCCTGTTGGGGCCCTAAGGAGCCTGGCTGGAGAGGCGAGGAGTGGCTGGAAGGGAAGGCTCCCCTCGCTGGGCGAGTAGAGGCTGGTGAGGCACCCCTCAACGTGAGTGACATAAAGTTGGCCATGCCCACCCAGTCCATGCTCACCTAGCCACGCCCACCCACTTAGTCATTAGGCAGATTGTATTAGTGGTCCACGGGATTTAAAATTATGAATTTAGTGGTCCCTGAGGTCAGAAAGGTTGGTGACCCCTAAACTAGAGCAACAAAACCTACATATAAAGTATGAATATGGAAGAAAGAAAATTAATCTCAATAAATATAAATGGACTTAATTCAGTAGTTAAAAGAAGGTCTTTCATAAAGTAGAGAAATTAAAATTTGATATAATTTGTCTACAAGAAGTACATATTAAAAAGCAATATGAACAATTATTGATACAATCAAAACTTGGGAGAACTTTTTTTATCACTGCCACAATGTAAAAAGAGAGGACTGGTTTTATATATTAGAAATGCAATACCAGCTGAGCAAATATATACAGATACAGAAGGTAGAATTCTGATGGTGGAGATAATTGATAATAACAAAAAATTCTTTTGGTAGCAATATATGCTCCAAACCACAACTGAAGTGATTTTTATAGAAAACTGCATATGAAAATAATTGAAATGAAATATAATAATATATGTATGATGGGTGATTTTAATGGAATTCACATAGTGGACCTGGACTATAAAACATAAAATAGTAAGACATAGTAGAAAGACATTACCGAATTCCTTTTTTAAGATGGCAGAGGAAATAAATTTGAAAGACATATAGAGAGATAGAAATGGAAAAAATAGACCATATACTTTCTATTCTGACAGACATTCAGCTTGGTCGAGGTTAGATATGATATGGACAACAGTGGAATTGACTTTGAATATAGAATGAGTAGAAATAGAAACAACTATATGGGCAGACCACAATCCTATGATAGCTACTTGGAAAGGACTAAATGATGTCAGCCTCTCAAATTGCATTTCATTCAGGACTGACATAGTAAAGGGGGGGGGGGTTAAATTCCTGTGGGATTAGTAAGAGAAACTGCAGTAGAATAATTTAGAGAATGACCAATAAGAATAAGGGAGCAAGCCAGGAAAGGGAGGGAATTTGGAGCAGAGGTCATTTCCTGGCTATATATGAGTTTGTGAGGACATTGTTCTAATAAATAAATGTTTTTTTCTTTATTATCAAAATGTGAGAGGCACTTTATTTCTTTTTAGACAACTCCACTCGGACAGATAGCCAGGAAAAATTTCGTCTCTTCAAAAACTTTTCTTCTAAAAATATTTATGCATTCTTAAGCTTCTCCATGCCGACATTGGCAGACCTCCAGATGTCTGTGAAGGCAAACAGCATTTTCAAAGGCCATGGAAGAAAGCCAACTCCCCACGGGAGTTTTGTCTCACGAAGCTGCAAAATCAACAAGCTGGGAGGAAAAAATTATGATGCCTTTTGCTGGACTCTCACCAAGTGCCAGGTAACGGGGGAAGGTTCAATGGCTCTCTAAATGGCAGCATAGCCCCCCCCCCAAGGAAAAAAAAGATGAGAGAAGAAAGCTCTAAAATGCACCCAGGGCTTCCCTCCCTGCTCAGCAAGCAACCCAGCCCAGCCACGACATCACCCCCCTGCACCCAAATGGGAGATGATGAAGAAGACCAAGGGCACCGGGGGCAGGCTCACAGACCCCCGCAATGGGAGGAGTGGCCACTGAGGGTGGAACCACCCCGATTCAGAAGGAAATTTGATGGGCATCCGGACCTGCTAGCTCAATTTCTCGATGCAGCTGAGATTTACATCGAGCGCTACGGACACCTTTACCCTTTCCTTAGGGCCCTGGTCAGTGCCATCACAGAAGGTTTGGAGGGAGAAGCAAGGAGCTGGTCAGCGGCCCAGTACAAAAACAGGGCCCCCCCAACTGCAAGATGCACATGGTTTCTTACAACTGCTGCGAGCCCGCTTCGAAGAAACAGGGGACGATCCCTATGTAGAAGACGAGCTCAGGCACCTAATGCAGAGGGGGAAGCCTATCCAAGAACATATCCGTGAGTTCAGGAAAGTTGTTGGGACTTTACCTCCTTTGCCTGAACGACTGCTAGTATACTTCTTTAGAACAAGCTTAGATAAGCAAATCGCCCAAGTGACCACTTATCAAGATATTCTGAACCGACTGTCCGACTGGTTCCGGATAGCGATGCAAGTCGAGAGAGGGCTACGTGCCAACAACATGCTAAAACAACCACAGGCAAAGGAGAAAACCCAGCTGGACCAGGAACCGTCTACCAGACCAGGAACTACAGCATCACGGACCACCCAGAGGCCATCCACCCCACGGAGTCCACTGAGGTGCTACAGATGTGGAGGAGTTGGGCATTTGGCAGTGGCGTGTGGAACCCTGGGGCCAAAAACAGCCCCCGGCCAAGGCATGACCGGAACAAGGACCCAGGTGCACCACCAAGGCACCATTAAGACTTTCCCTGAGTGCAGAAGTTTTTGCCCATCTGACTGAAAATAGGGGGAGCTCAGACGATGCGAATCGACCCCCCGAACTGTATGATGGCGATGATGATGGTGAGAACGACCCAATGGTGAGCGTACCCATCCACCCTTTTCTTTTCCCCATACGCCTAACAGCCCCAAAAACAGGTACCCAAGGGACTTTCCAAGCCCTAGTAGATTCAGGTTGCACCAGGTGCCTGATTAACCTACCCACAGTCCTAAAACTGGGGATCCGGGCAAAAAGGCTCAGCCACCCAATCCGTTTTCAGCAAGTTGATGGATCCCTACTGGGGGGGGGGGGCGGACGCCACACACTTGACCAAGCCAGTGAAGCTGGAGCTAGCGGATCACTGGGAAATGATTTGGTTCATAATAGCCCCCAAGATGACCAACCCAGTCATATTGGGACTCTCCTGGCTGGACAAGTGGGGCCCCACCATCTGGTGGCAAGAAGGGACCCACAGTCTGAGGATAGCAAGGGGACCCCACCCCCCTGCCGCCACAACCAGAGAAAACGGCCAATCCTCCCACCCAGGGGGTCCAACCTCTCTCTCTAGAGGGACAAAAGACGCCTCCAACACAGGCGCCCAACCCATCCTGTAAAGGGACAACAGAGCAACTGGCAGCCACCTCCAGCACCTCCCATGGCCCGGACCAGATCCCAAAAGAGTTCCAAGGCTTGGCAGAAGTATTTAGCGAGACCGAGTGTGATGTACTACCACCCCACCGTGACGCTGATTGCGCTATCGAAATCATCCCTGGTTCGAAACTACCAAAACCTAAATTGTATGCCATGACACCCCGTGAAATGCAAGAACTGCAAAAGTACATAGACAAGAACCTACAAAGGGGTTTTATCGAACCAGCCAAACCATGGGTAGCGGCACCAGTTTTCTTCAGGGAGAAGAAAGACTGCTCCATGCGTCTGGTGGTCGATTTTCACGGGATAAACTGTGTCTCCGTGCACAACTTATACCCCCTCCCCCTCATGAAAGACATGCTAGCTCATTTGGCCAAAGGGAAGGTTTTTACCAAACTAGACCTTCATGAAGCCTACTACCGCATACGCATCAAAGAAGGAGATGAGTGGAAGACAGCATTCAACTACGCCCTAGGAAGTTTTCAATTTAAAGTGATGCCTTTTAGACTACAGGGAGCACCGGTTGTGTTCATGCAACTGATAAATGAAGTTCTACATGATCACCTTTATAAGGGGGTCCTCGTCTACCTGGATGACATTCTCATTTACACAGAAACCATAGACGAACACATACCCCTCATCCGCCAGGTGCTCGAAAAACTGCTGAAAGCGAACCTCTATGTCAAACTGTCGAAATGCGAGTTCCACTAGTCATGGCTAGACTACTTAGGCTACCGAGTGTCCAATGAGGGGATAGAAATGGACCCAGCCAAAGTACAATCAGTCCTTGACTGGCGACCCCCACGCACCCGCAGACAACTGCAAAGCTTCTTGGGGTTCGCGAACTTCTACAGACAATTTATCCCCTCTTTTGCAAAAATTGCCAAACCTCTAAGCGACCTCCTAAAAACAGGGAGTCCAGCAACAAAACCTCGCCCAGGACAGCCTCTACAGTGGAGCCTGGCCTGCCTACAAGCCTTCGAAACACTAAAAGAAATGTTTGCAAAAGAACCAATCTTGAAACATCCTGACCCCAACCAGTCTTTCGTCATCCAAACAGATGCCAGCGACGTGGCAGTGGGAGCAGTTCTACTCCAAAAGAACAGCCAAAGGAACCTTCAGCCCTGTGCCTACACTTCCCGCAAATTCACCGACTCAGAGTGAATTTGCCGACACAGAGTGAATTCACCGACACAGAGAGACGCTGGGCAGCATGGGAAAAGGAAGCGTTCGCAGTGAGGTGGGCACTGTTGACCTGGCGACATCTGCTAGAAGGAAACCAGACACCGTTCGAGGTTTGGACTGACCATAAAAACCTGGAGGCCCTTAGGACCCCACAGAAATTATCACCCAGACAAGTCCAATGGGCCCAATACTTCAATCGGTTCAACTTCGAGCTGAAACACATCCCAGGGGGGAAGAATTTTCTGGCCGATGCCCTCTCCCGAATGCCCCAGTACAACAGTGAATGGGAGCAGGTGGTGAATGCCATCATCCCCTCGCCTCAAGGAGTGGGTCAAGTAACCACCAGACGGCAGCATCGCAACCAGCAGGGCCAACCAGCAGGTGACCTGACGACACGGCTCAAAACAGAGACATTGGCGGACCCCTGGTTCCGAGACAATCAGCATCTCTTGACAAGGAGGGACGACGTAGCATGGAAAGGGACAAAACTTTACGTCCCAGAGACTCTACGCACCCTAGTCCTCAAAAGGAGCCACGACATTAGACCAGCAGGCCATTTCAGCTTTCTAAAGACTCTGCACTTAGTACAAAGACAATTTTGGTGGCCTCACATGAGGAAAGACGTGGAGAGCTATGTGAAGAGCTGCACCATCTGTGCCACAGTGAAAAACCGACCAGGAAAACCTCCTGGGTTACTGCAGCCAGTAGCTGAACCGACAAGACCATGGGAGGAGATTGCAATGGACTTTATAGTAGAGCTGCCGAGGAGTGGCGGAAACACAGTGATCTGGACCGTAATACTTATTCTCCAAACAGGCACATTTCATACCCTGTAGTGGGCTACCCTCAGCCCGCCAATTGGCCAAGCTGTTTGTGAAACACATCTACCGCTTGCATGGAGTACCCAGAAAAATCATCTCCGACTGAAGTGTCCAGTTCACAGCGAAATTTTGGAGGGAATTCCTACGATCCATAGGATCATCCCAAGGTCTCAGCTCAGCGTTTCACCCGAGCACCAATGGCGGGGCGGAGAGACTGAATGTCATGATAGAGCAGTACTTGAGGTGCTACGTAGACTACCAACAGTCGAACTGGGCGGACCTCCTATCTTTTGTGGAGGTCGCGTACAACAATGCTGTCCACAGTAGTACACGACTAACCCCATTCAAGGTAGTGAGCGGTATGGATTTTGTCCCCATGCCCGAGTATCCCAGGGAACCCCCTTCTTCAGTCAGCTTGAACGATTGGATGGCGATGCTAAGAGAATCCTGGGAGAACGTCAAGAAGGCATTAGACAAGGCTGCACAGGCTTATAAGAAGCAAGCAGATAAGCACCGAGCCCCTCAAAGACTGTTTCAAGTAGGAGAGAAGGTCTACCTCTCCACCAAGTACTTGAGACTCAAACTCCCAACTAGGAAATTGGGCCCGAAATTTATAGGACCATTTCCTATAGTAAAAATAATCAACCCGGTCACGGTACAATTGCAGTTGCCCCGGTTACTAGGAAAGATACACCCCGTTTTTCACAGTAGTCTTCTGAAGCCTGTAGTGGGGTCAACTTTAAGGCTGGTGCCACGTGATCCCCCAGGGCCCTTGATCATTGGGGGCCAAACTCACTATGAAGTACAGCAAATTCTCAATTCGAGGTGGCACAGAGGCCGCCTCCAATACTTAATTAAGTGGAAGGGTTACCCCTTGTCAGAAGTTTCCTGGGTGAAGAGCACAAACATTCAAGCTGACCGCCTTATAGCTAAATTCCATGCAGATCACCCGGACAGGCCAGGAGGGGGTGGGACACAGTCCCAGATGGGGTAATGGTATTAGACCTGTTGTTTTATCTTGTGCAAGTTTTGCTGAGAGAATGAAGGGAGAGGGGCCGGATGTCAGCCTCTCAAGTTGCATTTCATTCAGGGCTGACATAGTAAAGGGAGGGTTAAATTCCTGTGGGATTAGTAAGAGAAACTGCAGTAGAATGATTTAGAGAATGACCAATAAGAATAAGGGAGCAAGCCAGGAAAGGGAGGGAATTTGGAGCAGAGGTCATTTCCTGGCTACATATGAGTTCGTGAGGACGTTGTTCTAATAAATAAATGTTTTTTTCTTTATTTCAAAATGTGAGAGGCACTTTATTTCTTTTTAGACAACTCCACTCGGACATCTAAATAATAAAATATTAAAAGAGAAAGACTTTGTACAGAAAATGGAGAGAGAGTTGACTTTTTTTCCCAAGGAGAATAAGAAAGAAGATACATCGGCACAAAATCTTTGGTATACAATGAAGGCATATGCCAGAGACTTAATAATGGATTATTCAAGGAAAAGAAATTTGAAGAAAAGGCAGACATTTAAAATATTGACAGACGACTTATAAGAGATTTGAAAAGGAACTCCAGAAGGATCCATATAAGAAAGATGTAAAAGTGAAAATGGATATAATAAAGCATAAAATGGACTTACTGGAGAAAGAAGAATTAGCCCCTATAATTAGAAGCACTAAACAGAATTATTTTGAAAATGCGAATAAACCAGGAAGATGGCTAGCATATAAATTGAAAAAAGAAAGAGAATCAAGAAAAATAACACAATTAATTGATGATCAAGGGCAAAGTAAATTTGGAAATAAAGAGATGGGAAAAATGATACAAGAATATTATAGATAATTTTACAAGAGAGAAGATAGAGAAGGAAAAGATATTGGTAAGATATTTACAAGAAGCAAAATTACCTTGGATTCCCAAAGACATTGAGGAGATGTTGGAGGGGAACATAACAATGATGCAGAACAGAAGCAATTAAGAAGCAAAAGAACAGAAAGGCACCAGGGCCAGGTCTACCTACTGAATATTATAGGATACTACAAGAATCTTTAAGTCTCCCACTACTGGAAGATATGAATGAAGTGATGATGAAGAAGAAAATACCCAAGTCATGGACTGAGGCATATATCACATTGATCCACAAAGAAGATACAGACCCACAACAAATCAAAAACTATAGGCCTATATCCCTGCTAAATTCAGACTATAATATTTTTGCTTCAATATTGGCAGAAAGACTTAAGAGATATTTAAATAATTTTATATACACAGATCAAAATGGATTTCTTCCCAAAAAAAAACAGATTAGAGACAATATTAGAATAATTTTGGATACTTTAGAATACTATAAAGCACATCCTGAAAAGCAGATGGCTTTGATATTCTTAGATGCACAAAAAGCTTTTGACAATGTAAAGTGGCGATTTATGATGCTTCAATTGGAAGAGATGGGCTTTGGTAGGAAATTTATTCAGACAATCAAAGTTATATATTTTAAGCAAACAGCAAAAGTAATGATAAATGGAGAATTGACTGATTCTATTGAGATAGAAAAAGATACTAAACAAGGATGCCCACTGTCCCCACTATTGTTTATATTGACATTAGAAGTTTTAAATAGAAATATTAGAGAAGAAAAAGATAATAGGCATGAAATTTTGAAAAGAAAAATATAAATTGCAAGCATTTGCAGATGGCCTGGTCTTTATTATTGAAGAACCACTAACATCAATAAACAAGCTGATAGGACGTCCAGTGGCACTGCCGGAGCCGCAGCAGCTCTTTCGAGAGCTCCGACCCCCAGGATCCGTAAAAGCCGCCGGAACAGCGAAAATCAGCTGTTCCAGTGGCTCGGAACTTTCCCCTCGGGCAAAGAGGGGAAAGTGAGTAAATAGGCATGGGTAGAGCTCCCCAGGACTCCCCAGGATTAATCTGGACCTGGGCAAGCTTCTGTCACCGACAGAACAAGGTGCCACAACCACCCCTGCGAACCAAATGAGCTCAATGTTTTGACTGGACGCAGGCAGAGCAAAGACAGAAGAACTGACAATAACTGCAAGTATTACAACTTTAATTCCAAAAACTATTACTTCCCTCAAGAACCAGAGAAAGTTAATAAACATGGCGCTGGCTGATCTCAGACTGTGGAAACAAAACTTAAAAGAAGAAAGTGATTTTTAACGCTCGTTAACACTTGTTAAGGCTGTTAACATTTTAAGACTTTGTTGAATGGAGGAGAGGCTTGAAAGCTTAAAGATACAGGACTGATTTGCTGATCAGTTGTAATAACCACTAAGGATTTAAAATAAGAACTTTGCTGGCTTTGTTGGGTGAGGCTGAGGGAAAGTGAAACTTGGAAATGGCAGCCAGACAAGTCTGGGGTGGTTAAGAGTGCTGGATCATCCCCAGCTCAGACTTCAAAAATTCAAAAATTCAGTCTTTAGCTCCCCCCCACCAGCCCCTACTGATTCACAAGTTTTAACTTTGGAAGTTTTGGAAGGGGCACTGAAGAAATTGTCTGATAATTTGGAAGAAAAAATTACAATTCGTTTAGAAGGAAAATTAAAAGATGTTAAACTGGAGGAAGCTCAGATAAAAAATGGAGAAAGCAGAAGCTGAACTTGTAATGGAACAATACAGGGCAATGGAATGGGCAGTGAGGGTGAGAGGATTGAAAGAAAATAATCAAGAAAATCTTAGAGAGATTTTTGTAGAACCCCTTGCGCATCTCACTGGAGAAGCAAAAGGTGAGTGCGCCTGGCAATTGGACAAAATATTTCATGTGAACTCATGAAATGCAAGACAAAGACAGCTGCCTAGAGATGTTGTGATTTATTTCATAACAAGGAGGATGAGGAATGAAGTTCTACAGGCATCTTACCAAAAGAAACTTCAAGTGGCAGGACATTATAGACTTATTGGAACATCTTGAGAAAAGTAAACAGATCCCTGCAGTGCTGGTGTTTTTGGATGCGGAGAAGGCCTTTGATCGAGTCAATTGGAACTTTCTATTAAAGACTTTAACAAAGATGGACTTTGGGGACCAGTTTGTTCAGGCGGTTTCAGTAATTTACCAAGAGAAAATAGCACAAATTATCATTAATGGAAGTCTAACTACAAACTTTAGTATAGAAAAAGGAACAAGACAAGGTTGTCCGTTATCCCCACTGTTGTTTATCTTAACCCTAGAAGTCTTGTTGAACACAATACGGGATTCGAGTACTCTGAATGGAATAACTATAAAGCACGAGGATTACAGAACAAGGGCATTTGCAGACGATCTGGTTGTTACCCTAACACGGCCGATGGAATCAATAATTCAGATGAAAGACATTATAGAAGAATATGGCATGGTATCAGGACTTAGATTGAATCAGAAAAAAACCAAGATGATAGTCAAAAATATGTCAGAAGGTCAAAAGAAGGAACTTGAAAGGAAGGCAGGCTTTGAAATAATAGCAAAGGTGAAATATCTAGGAGTTCAAGTTGCAGCTTCAAATATAAAACTTTTTCAAAATAATTATGAGGTGTTGTGGCAAAAGGTGCAAAAAGACATGAAAACTTGGAAAAAGCTGCAGCTATCTTTACTTGGAAGAATAGCAGCAGTTAAGATGAATGTTCTACCTAGATTTCTATTTTTGTTTCAAATGATTCCGGTGCTTAAAAGTGATAAACATCTGATGGAATGGCAAAAAGGAGTGAATAAGTTTGTTTGGAATGAGAAAAAGCCAAGAGTTAAACTGAAAATTATGCAAGATGTTCGTGAAAGGGGTGGCCTTAAACTTCCAAACCTATTATTGTATTATGAAGCAGCAGCGTTGACACAAGCAAGTGATTGGTTTGGAATGACAAAGACTGGAATATTGAATATAGAAGGCAATGACTTGGAATCTGGTTGACATGCATATTTATTCTATGAAAATAAAGTTGATAAAGTATTCAAGAGCCATATACTCAGAAACTTTTTGATGAGAGAATGGAAGAATCACCAGTTTAAATTGGATTACAAAGTACCTTTGTGGTTGGATCTTGGTCATATTACACGGAATATAAATATAAAATCACTCGGGGGGATTTTATATAAAGAGATACTTTTTAATGATGGGGTAGATGGCAATTAAAAACATTAAATACACTGTTGGAAGAACGGATTAATTTAACTTGGTTACAGTATAATCAACTTCAATTGAGATGGAGGGAAGATCAAAAAACTGGTTTAATGTTGTATGAAGAGGAATTGGTAAGACAGATAAAAGAGAAAGGCCCAATGCATATCAAGAGGGTTTATAACATTTTGCTAGAAAGGGACTCTGAAAATGAACTGGTTAAAGATTGCATGATAAAATGGGCGCAAAACTTTGCAGAACCAGTTATGATGGAAACATGGGAAAAAATATGGGTTTAGAACGTTAAATTTACACAGTCACAGAACCTGAGGGAAAATTTCTATAAAATGTTTTATAGGTGGCATTTAGATCCTAAGAAATTGTCGTGCATATATCCTAATGTTCAGCCAAAATGTTGGAGATGTGATTGCTTAGATGCTACATATTATCATATATGGTGGACTTGCAAGAAAGTGAAGGTGTTTTGGATTAAGATTTGGTGGGTGATGCAAAATGTTTTGAAGAAAAAACTCCAATTTTCTCCTCAATTGTTTTTACTGGGCATAGTTAAGGATTCTTCATTGACTGACACAAAACTGATATTATATATGATTACAGCGGCTAGGCTATTGATTGGTCAATATTGGAAAAAAGATGTTATGCCTACTATTGAAGAATGGACTTTGAAGGTGGCCAGTTTTGCAGAAATGGCAAAGATATCAGCATATTTAAAAGACCGGACTCAAGAAACATTTGTGCGGGAATGAAAGAAATGGATAGATTATGTGCAGAATAAATATCAAACAAGGAAGTATCAGATAGCTTTTAGCTAAATGTTATGTAGAAATTTATAGTATAGACAGGGGGCAGAATAGTTGGGGGGTATTGAATGATATGGTATGATTTGGATTTCACCTTGGGAAGTCATGGGGGGAGGGGAGGGTTAGGGAGGGTTAGGGAGGGGAAGGAAGGGGGGAAAGTGGAAAAATTTATGTTTGTAAAACTTTTTCAATAAAAAAAATCACGTACAGTAGAAAAAATACAATATAAAGGTAAAGGGGTATACCAACAGAGCATGATTAAAAAAGCCTTTTTAGATTTGTATACTAAGTTTTATGTTGGTGATAAAATACAGGGTAATGAAATAGATAGATTTTTGCAGAAGGAGAATATCCCTATAATTAATGATGAACAAAGAGAAAGGCTGAACTCAATGATAACTACAGAGGAAATTCTCCTTGCAATTAATCAACTGAAACAGATGGTTAGACATCGGCATATTATAAAAATCTCCAACTAGAAATGGTGGAGAAATGGTGGAGATACAAGGTAGACAAATGAAAGGCAATGTAAAGCAAATAGTTAATATACTGGAATATTTGGGAAGGAACAACCAGGTCCCTGCAGTGCTCATGTTTTTGAATGCAGAGAAGGCGTTTGATCGATTGAATTGGCAATTTGTAGAGAAGGTAGTTCAAAAGATGCAATTAGGGGAGTATTTTATAAAATCAATTCAAGCAATATATCAGAAACAAACAGCACAAATAATAGTGAATGGAAACTTAACTGAAACATTTAAAATCGAAAAAGGAACAGGACAGGTATGTCCCCTGTCACCATTGCTGTTTGTTTTGACCTTGGAAGTTTTGTTGAATAAAATACGGAGGGAGGGGGCAGATAATTTACATGGTATCAAGATTAGACAACAAGATTATAGAGTACGAGCATTTGCAGATGACGTGGTTGTAACTTTAACCCAACCAGTAAAATCAGCTATAAGTTTAATGGATATGGTTAGGCAATATGGTCAAGTTTCAGGATTTAAAATAAATGTAGGGAAAACAAAAATGTTGACCAAGAATATGACTATAAAAGAAAGAGAAGAGTTGGAGAGAGTAACTGGCTGTGAGATAGTGAAGAAAGTTAAATATTTAGGAGTTCATATTGCAACATCAAACGGGAAGCTATACAAATATAATTATGAAGTGCTATGGCATAAAATACAGGCAGAGTTAGAGAAGTGGAAAAAATTACAATTGTCATTGCTGGGAAGGATTGCAGCAGTTAAAATGAGTGTTTTGCCAAAGTTTTTATTTCTTTTTCAAATGATACCAATACTTAAAAAAGAGGCAAATTTGGAAGAATGGCAGAAAGATATTAATAAGTTTATTTGGGCTGGAAAGAAACCAAGAATCAAGTTAAAAATAATGCAAGATACATGTGGAAGAGGAGGCTTGAAAATGCCAAATCTTAAATTGTATTATGAAGCAGCTGTCTTATCGGCTATCAGTGATTGGATTAACCTAACAGAAGAAAGGATATTGAATATTCAGGGTTATGATTTGATATATGGCTGGCATGCTTATTTGATTTATGATAAAAAGGTGGATAGGACTTTTAAAAACCATATATTAAGGAATGCTTTTTTGCGTGTCTGGAAAAAATATCAATATAAATTAAATGATAAGATACCTTTGTGGACAGTTCCCAGACACGCAATAGAAAATATAAGTATAGAGCAACAACAGGATATAATTATTTATAAAGAATTATTGATTATAGAAAAGAATGTATTACAGTTAAAGTCTTTGAATATATTAAGAGAGGAAAGGGTAATTCAAACATGGTTCCAGTATGTACAGTTGCAGAATAGGTGGAAAAAAGATAAAAAAATTGGTATTGCACAAAGTGAAGAGCATTTGACACAACAGATCAGAGATCAGAGGCCAATGTATATAAAAAGACTGTATAACATACTGATAGAAATTGATTCAGATGTTAACAAATTGATTAATTAAAGATTGCATGATAAAATGGGCACAAAATTTTGAAGAACCAGTAATGTTGGAAACTTGGGAAACGATCTGGGTTAGAAATGTAAAATTTACACAAGCACAAAATCTACGAGAGAATTTTTATAAAATGTTTTATAGATGGCATATGGATCCAAAAAAATTAGCTTGTATGTATCCAACCTTGCAATCTAAATGTTGGAGATGTGATTGTGTTGAGGCTACTTATTTTCATATCTGGTGTAAAAAAGTCAAAGCATTTTGGATAAATATATGGTGGATTATACAGAACGTTCTGAAAAAACGGATAAAATTTACTCCACAGCTGTTTTTTTAGGTATTGTACAAAACTGTACGGTAATAGAAACTAAGTTGATTTTGAATTTAATAACTGCAGCAAGACTTCTGGTGGCGCAGTATTGGAAGAAGGAAGACCTACCATCTATTGAAGAATGGACATTAAAAATAATGAATTTAGCAGAAATGTCAGAATAAGCAGAATAAGCAGAATAAGGAATGGGTTGAGAGAGTGTTATAAAGTACTTAAGGTTAGATTAGTTAAAGGGAGTTAAAGTTCAAGAGGGTGATAAGAGACTATAGATTATTATCTTAAATTAGTTTATGATTGTTAAATGTAATACTCTGTATTTTGCTTTGGGAAGTGGGGGTTGGGCTAGGGAGGGCATGGGGGAACAGGTGGGGGAAGGAGAAATATATGTAAAACTTTTTAAAAATTTTCAATAAAAATAAATAAATAAACAAGCTGATAGAGAATATTGGAAAGTTTGGGAATGTAGCTGGCTTGAAAATTAATAAAGATAAAACGAAGATTGTAACTAAAAATATGTTGACGAAGCAAAAAGAAGAACTGATGGAGATATCAAAGATGTAAATCACAAACAAGGTAAAATATTGGGGATATATCTGACTGCAAAATGTAGTACATTTAAAGAAAATAATTACAATAAGCTTAAGCAACAGATAGGGACAGACCTGGCGAAATGGGGAAATTTGCAGCTTTGATTGGTAGGATCTCAACTATTAAGAGGAACATTTTGCCTAGAATTTTGTATCTATTCCAGACAATTCCAAGTAGGTTGAGTAAGGAATTTTTTGAAGATTTGAATAAAATGATGTTGAAATATATTTGGCAGGGAAAGAAGGCGGGATAAAATTAAAGTTGTTACAAGATGCTAAAATGAGGGGAGGTTTTGGTTTACCTAATTTGGAACTTTATTATCAAGCAACAAGTTTGATGTGGATTAAAGAATGGATAATGAGAAATACTAGATTATTGAATTTAGAAGGACATGATTTGTTGATGGGGTGGCATGCCTTTTTATGGTATAAAGGAACAAAAATACAGGGGTATTTTAGAAGACATCAGATACGGGAAGCTTTATTGTTGAACTGGGAGAAGATTAAAAAACAATATTATTTGAAGATTCCAGTCTGGGTATCTACAATTGAAGCATTTTCATATTCTGTAGTATTCAAAAGGGAACAAATTGCTAGATATAGTGAATTATTGGATGAAAAGGGTGAACTTAAATTAAAGCAAGAATTAGAAGATCAGGGATGTAAGAAGAATTGGTTTTCATATATGCAAATACGTTCTAGATATGAAGATCTTAAACAAGAAGGTTTTTATAATGTTTTGACTAATTTAGATAAGATTTTAATGGGTTCTAATGATTACGTAATTAAAAAATTATATGGATATTTGTTAGAGGTAAAATTGGAAGAAGAACAAGTTAAAGAATCAATGATAGCATGGAGAAAAAATTTTGGTCATGGTATTGATTTAGAGAAACGGCAAAAATTGTGGTTGCATAATTATAAAATGACAATGTCTACAGCATATAAGGAGAATTTGTATAAGATGATTTACAGGTGGCATCTACCCCCAACGAGGATAGCCAGAATGTTTAAAAATACATCGGAGAAAGGTTGGAAGTGTCACTTTCGTTTTTTTCTCCAGGATCATATTACCATATGTGGTGCACATGTGTAGAAGCTAAGAGATATTAGACTAAGATACACACGTGATTGGAAAAAATGATAAAGAGACATATTGATTTTAAACCAGAGATATTTTTATTAGGGATCTTACCAGAGAAATACAATAGAGAATTGCAATATTTAATTGTGAATATTTTTTTTTATTGAAAAAGTTTTACAAATACAAATTTCCCCTGCCCGTTTCCCCCCCTCCTGCCTAACCCCTACCTACCCCTACCCCCCACGACTTCCCTAGATGGAATCCAAATCATACCATATCATATATTACCCTCCTACACTCTAACCCCTAACTACACTATAAGTTTCTACATCTTAACATTCAACTAAAAGCTATCTGGTACTTCCTTGTTTGGTATTTGTTCTGCACATAATCTATCCATTTCTTCCATTCCAGCATGTAAGTTTCTTGGGTCTGATCTTTTAAGTATGCTGATATCTTCACCATTTCTGCAAAACTGGCCACCTTCAAAGTCCATTCTTCTATAGTAGGCATAGAGTCTTTTTTCCAGTATTGGCCAATCAGTAATCTAGCTGCCATAATCATATATAATATCATTTTTATCTCAATCACTGAAGAATCCTTAACTATGCCTAGTAAAAACAATTGAGGAGAAAATTTCAGTTTTTTCTTCAGAACATTTTGCATCACCCATCATATTTTAATCCAAAAAGCCTTCACTTTCTTGCAGGTCCACCATATATGATAATATGTAGCATCTAAGTATTCGCATCTCCAACATTTTGCCTGAACATTAGGATACATGCACGATAATTTCTTGGGATCTAGATGCCACCTGTAAAACATTTTATAAAAATTTTTCCTCAAGTTCTGTGACTGCATAAATTTAACATTCTGAACCCATATTTTTTCCCATGTTTCCATCATAACTGGTTCTGCAAAATTCTGCGCCCACTTTATCATGCAGTCTTTAACCAACTCATTTTCAGAATCTCTTTCTAACAAAATGTTATAAACCCTCTTGATATGTATTTGGCCTTTATCTTTTATCTGTCTTACCAAATCTTCTTCATGCAACATTAAACTGGTTTTTTGATATTCCCTCCATCTCAATTGAAGTTGATTATACTGTAACCAAGTTAAATTAATCCCTTCTTCCAACGGTGTATTTAATGTCTTTAATTGTATTCTACCCCCATCATTGAAAAGTACCTCTTTATATAAAATCCCCCCGAGTGACTTTATATTTATATTCCGTGTAATGTGACCAAGATTCAACCACAACAGTATTTTGTAATCCAGTTTAAGATGATGCTTCTTCCATACTCTCATTAGGGAGTTTCTAAGTATATAGCTCTTGAATTCTTTATTAAGTTTACTTTCATAAAATAAATATGCATGCCACCTATGTACCAAGTCATGGCCTTCTATATTCAATATTCTAGTCTCTGCCATTCCAATCACTCGCTTGCGCAAAGCTGCTGCTTCATAATACAGTCGTAGGTTTGGAACTTTAAGGCCACCTCTTTCACAAACATCTTGCATAATTTTCAGTTTAACTCTTGGCTTTTTCTCATTCCAGACAAACTTATTCACCCCTTTTGCCATTCAGTCAGATTTTTATCATTTTTAAGCACTGGAATCATTTGAAACAAAAATAAAAATCTAGGTAGGACGTTCATTTTAACTGCTGCTATTCTACCAAGTAAAGATAGTTGCAGTTTTTTCCAAGTTTCCATGTCTCTTTGTACCTTTTGCCACAACACCTCATAATTATTTTTAAAAAGTTTTGTATTTGAAGCTGCAACTTGAACTCCTAAATATTTCACCTTTACCACTATTTCAAAACCTGCCTTCCTTTCAAGTTCCTTCTTTTGAGCTTCTGACATATTTTCATCTTGGTTTTTTTCTGGTTCAATCTGAATCCTGATACCATGCCATATTCTTCTATGATGTCTTTCATCTGTATTCCTGATTCCATAGGCCGTGTTAGGGTAACAACCAGATCATCTGCAAATGCCCTTATTCTGTAATCCTCTTGCCTTATAACTATTCCATTCAAAATACTCGAATCTCGCATTTTGTTCAACAAAACTTCTAAGGTTAAAATAAACAACAGTGGGGATAGTGGGCAACCTTGTCTTGTCCCCTTTTCTATACTGAAATTTGTAGTTAGACTTCCATTAATAATGATCTGTGCTGTTTGGTCTTGATAGATTGCTGTAACAGCTTGCACAAACTCATCCCCAAAACCCATCTTTATTAATGTCTTTAGTAGAAAGTTCCAATTAACTCGATCAAAGGCCTTCTCCGCACCAGCACCAGCACTGCAGGGATCTGTTTACTTTTCTCAAGATATTCCAGCAAATCTATGATTTGCCTCATATTATACTTCATACATCTGCCTTCTATGAATCCTGCTTGATCATGATGAATCACCTCTTGCATAACTGGCATTAATCTGTTGGCTAATACTTTTGCAAAAATTTTATAATCCGTATTCAGGAGAGATATTGGTCTAAAATTTTCCGGTTTTGTACTTTTTCCTCTTTTGGTATCAATGTTTCCTCTTTTGGTATCAATGATACAAAAGCTGCTTTCCATGAAGGGGGTATTTTACCCCCTTTTTGTATACTACCAAATAAATCTCTGAGGTGTTCAATCATTTCTAATTGTAATGTTTTGTAGTACATCGCTGTTAGACCATCCGTCCCTGGATCTTTAGCTGTTTTCAGTTGTTTAATTGCAATAATAATCTCCTCGACTGTTATTGGTTGATTCATTCTTTCCTTTTGCTCCTTAGCAATTTTCGTAACTCTCCCTTCTTCTAAGTATTTATCTACAAGTTCCTTCTGTATATCATCTTTGGCATATAGTTTTGTATAATAATCTAAAAGGGCTTCTTTAATTACACTTTGTTGAAAAACTTCCTTCCCTCCATGTTCAATTCTACCAATGACTCAAGAACTCTGCTGCTTCCTCAATGCATAATTGTGAATATTTTAACAGTGGCGAGAATTGTATTTGCTAAAAATTGGAAAGGAGAGAAGATACCCACCGATGATAAAGTTATTAAGAAAATTATGGATTGTGCTGAAATGAGTAAATTGACATTTGAAATCAGAGAACAGGAAGAAAAACAATATTATTTGATATGGAATTTGTTCTACCAATGGATAGATAATAAAACATCAAGATGAAATATGAAATATGAAGTTGATGTAAAGATAAAATATGTGAAGTTTTTTCTAATGAGTAATAAGCTTTGGTTATATATTGATATTCTGAAGATGGGATTATGCACAAAAGAATGTTAACCGATTGACACACTGCAAAGTTATCATAAACATTAAAACGTTTTTAAAAGGGCAGCAGTGTTGTAATGCAAGTTGTAATGTAAACACATGAGCGTTCTATTGACATTAATAAAGACACCTTGATGGCAGTACAGTATATATGTCAAAAAAAAAAGAAGAAATCAAATGTTCTAGTGAAGTTATTTTGAGACATAATTTAAGAATGTGTACCTGGAAGACTTTATTTCCAAACTTGCACACTTTTGTTTCCTCAGGAGACACATATAAGAGGCACTCCTTGCAACACTCTTCTCTGGTTTTGATACAAGCTCTGGGAGGAGAGCACTTTTTCTTGCATACCACAGTGGAATTCTGCATGGAAATAAAAACAAATGAGACTCCAGACAAGTAACAAATTGATTCTCACGATCAGTTAGTTAAAACTGAATAGATTTAGAGATTACCAGTTTATGTTACTATAGAATGTCTTAGCCACTACATTTACACAAACACCTTCATTGGAACAACACTGGAATAGGCTCCTTTCTTTAATTTGTATCCCTACTCAGATTCTTATACTACTATTTGTTTGTTCGTCACTATACCTTGTACTTGCCCAAATTCTTAGCACTACATGGGAATCCAGAAATGAATGAAGTTATTGCTGGAATTCCTTTTCAATATTAGCTTTTGTGTGTTCTTGGGGACTTTTAGTGGGTTTCCAGTGCTGGTTTTAGGATTTTAGAAGCCCAGGGGCATTCTCAATCAGATTTTTCCACCTGGAAGCTGGAAGATATCACTAATATTTGCAGTTGTTTCCTACAATGAGTTCGAGTGACTTAATCACTAGAACAATGCTATTCTTGAACTAGCAAATATCTGAAATGCCATCTCTGAAATAGACTTCAGTGGCTCTCTTTCAACTAGCATGAATCTCTAGTGTGGCTCTTGCTATTCATATGAAAGATTCAGAAGCATCCTTCTCATGTCAGACTTATACATGAGGCCAAAGATTAGCTAGGCAAAGTCAAAAGCAAAAAGCCTGAGAGGTAACATCAAGGTAACAATGCATAGTTTTCCTGCGGAAAAACAAATGACCCTTGGCCTGTTTTAATGCAGGTTTTAATCTCTCCATATATAAACTTCAGTCTTCCAGTTGACAGTTTTGATTTTCTTTGTACTAATGGTTTTTCTAGTAGCTGAAACAAATACTACCTTATCAAAAGCTATTTTCTTTAAATTAATTCACAATGTATTACCCATATTTATTTTCCGTTCCATTCCATTCTCCTCCATATCTTTTACTAATTTAAAATAAAAATGTATATCAACAAATCTCTTAACTCCTATTCTCTCCTAGACTTTCTCCCATTCCATGCTTATTTCTTATTTTCTATAAGTAACAATATTTCAAGTCACTTTAAAAATCAATTTTCTATCATTGTTAAATCTGTAAATAGTTCTTTTTAATATCCAACACCTTGAAAAACATTTTCTTCAAAATCATTAAGGATGTAAATACAGCTTATTAAAGATTCCAAATTTTAAAAGGCATTAAAAAATCCAGAAATCATGTTTGTCAGTCATTTGTACTTTTATTTTCTAATCAAATTAATTGTATATTTATAAAGTCAACTTCAATAAAAAATAATAGTGAAAAAAGAGAGAGAGAATAACAGTATTAATAATAATTAGGATAAGAAAAGAGAATAAAAAAAGAAGCAAAAATAAAGAAAGGAAAGAGAATAGAAATATAACAAAAGAGATTAATTATTTTTTAGAAAAAAGTAGAGAGGGGAAAAACAAAAGAGAAAATAAGAAAAAGAAAGAAATAGAGAAAGAACAAAGAGAAGAAGGAAAGTATCTCCTAACATTAAACATCAAACATCCAGACACCATTACATTCCTTTAAATCAAACTATGATATTTTGTTATCTTGTTACATAATATAGCCCATTTTTTTTCCTGTCTCCAATCTGTCTAAATATGTTTCTTTTCAATTTCAATATCATCAAAGTTATAAATTCTATAAAATTAGATCCAAGTTGGTTATTTCATATATATTATCATCATGTCCTCCTTTTGTTGCCACACCCTTTTTCTCTTGTTGCCATGCTTATTAGTTCAGTTTTCATTATTCCATTTAGTTTCTTCTTTCTGATCTTCAACAACTCCTCCAATAAACAGATTATATATCCAAAGTCAAGACTCCTAATTTTTTTCTCAATATAATCCACTTTAAGTAACCAACAACAAAGTTTCTCTTTCAGGCAGTCTTTCAATCAGTGACAAGCAGTCTGGAATTTATACTTTCACTTCTCAGCCGACAGCCATTTTCTCTGTCCCCGTTTGTCTTTTGTCTTTACTTTAAAAAGCATGTTTATTTCCTCTTCTCTTTCCTCTCTCTCTAACTTAATCCATTCTCATTTAGCCACAAAAAAAGAAAAAGAAAAGAAATAAAGTCAAATCCGTAATAAAATCATTTCCAAAAAGTCAGTATTCAACGCTATCCATCAACAGGTCTTTTCCTTCCAGCATTTCTTTGAATCTTTTTGCCCCAATAGTTCTCAGCCGCTGTTAAGGCTAGGTCACACTTTTTATAATCCAGAGTTTACAGGCAGTTCCCGCCTGGGCAGAAATCCACTCACCCGGCTTTCAAACTCCCTGCATCGCTTTCCGCTTCTCCTCCTGCACATCCTTTTGTTCCGATGCCGCGGTTTCAGGACAGCCACTATGGCTGTCGTTCCACTGCCGCCGGCGTGAAGGGAAAGCCTCCAGCCCTGAGGAACCTGCCTGTGCGTCTTGACTGCCCAAGGGGTCCTTTCTTGTCCCCCTGTCCCTTCAAGACAGGGGAGGTCTGAAGACCTGTCAGCGGCAGTTTGGCAGACGGGGTTTTGGCAGGGCTCCATGGAGCTCGCCATTTCCCCATCTGTGTCCCCGGGCACCAACCGGAAGTCAAAAAGCTATTTTCTTAAATCTCTGCCCATGAGCCTTTTAGTACCAGTATCAGCCTGGAAGGAATGAGGCAATGGATAATACATTGTAAACTTATCCATATTTTTAGGTAGATCTCAAAACCAGATAAAACCTCTGTCCTATATTTGTCACTAAAGATTTATATACTGTAGGTTAACTGAGTAACAAAATGGGTAATTAAACTTTATTTTTAAATTCTTGTAAAGCACTATATAAATACTTGTGTATAATATATATGCGTGTGTGTGTGTGTGTGTGTGTGTGTGTGTGTGTGTGTGTGTGTGATTTCACTCAGTAGTGGTTCCAAAAGATCTCAGTTATGTAGGAAAAACCTGGCTTAAAAAAGAAGATAATTGTTATTTGATAAGTTCTTTGGTTTAAACATGTTCTTCCGGAACATTTATGACAGCTGCCCAGAGTCACACTTGAGAGTGAGATAGGTGGCATATAAATGTGATAAATAAATAAATTACTGGCACATAATCAGAGTGAATTGGAAGACGAAAGATGGAATAATTTGGCTATAATAGCAGTTTCTATTAATAATCAAGCAAAGAGCAACCCCATCTCTGCAAATGAGGAGAGTTGTCCACAAACAGACTGTGCATGCCTCTTCCACAACTGCTTTGAGTGATTGTTTGCCTGCCTCTGAAGACAGCAGCATGTACAGACAAGTTTTAGATATTTTGGTCCCAATTTGCAAAATATTTTAAAACAGGAATTAAATATTCATACAGAAATAATGCATGTTTCCAAGGTTCAAGTTCTTGAACTTACCTAATCCACTGTGATTTATGAGAAATAACTGTCATATTACAAATGGCAGCAAGTTCATTGGTCTCAAAGTATATCCAATTTATCATATAAAAAAGATACTATTGAAAAAAGAATTATTAATGCCTTACCCTGCATGTACACTTAGTACAGTTGTCATACATAAAGGAGGCTCCATTGTCATAAATGTCACTATGAAAGAGACAGCTTCCAAACGGGAGATCAAACACTTTCCTCTGTCCTGCATATAAATAAGAAAAAGAGAATGCCGTTAAAAAGAAAGTGCATTGAGCAAAACTAATTGTCACCTATATTGTTCATGTAAGTCAGTTTTATTTTATTGTGAACTAGAGTGTGAACAAAATAGTAAAAGTAGTGTTAAATCTATGATAGCATAATTTCATATTCAATGAGTTCAATACCTTTCATTCTGACTAATTCCACAGTATCAGATAAAGCTATTTTCCTAAACTTTCTACCAGAGTTCATTAAAGAAGCAAAAGATGAATCTAAAATTTATTTCTATGCTAGCCTTCTTCAATTTACATCATTAAGGTATGCTGATACTTTAGAGTTTAGAAATTTCAGGCTTTCAGGTAAAGTTACTCTATCTCAGCTTCAGGAATCTGAAACACTCGAGGATAGCAATGGCTAAATTTTTTGTTTGCCATAAGATGGTTGTCCACAATTTTTCAGCCCAGAAACACTAGTCTTAACTGAATGAAAAGTAAAATTTTATGTTGTTTTTTTAAGTTAGTGATTCAAGAAGTTGCGCTCCCTTCAAAAACTGGACAGCAATTGGGAAAGACTGCTGTGAATTTTTATCCCCATATTAATTTAATTTTGTCATTATTTCTTACAATTGTTGACATTTCAGTGTTGAAATAACAGACACTGTATTGTTATAAGATATGGCACGAACAGCAAAAAGAAAAAAAAAAGTCCCACAGATTTTCTTCTACAGAAATACCACTGCAATAGGGCAAGTCTGGTAAATCAGGTAGCCATTAAGAGCCGCTACATTTACTAGTCAGCTCAGGACCTATTCTCCAAAAATGATTTTAAGATTTCACTCTCTTCCCACCATCTTACAAAGTCATGGTAAACATTTGCTGTTCCACCATAATAAGAAATAAAATGGACTATTATCTGAATAAGCTTCTCAGGAAGCACAGGCTACCATTATATTCTGAAAGATAGCATACAATAATCTGTGAGAGTGATATGTGTATCTACACTTTGTTCTACAGCCTGTTTTGGCAAAGCAGTTTTTCAGTATTTTTCCTAATTCTCAAATGTGCAGAAAAATGAAGCTAAATAGCTAAGAATATTTTCCAGCTTCATTTACCCATTGAATACCCAATATAATCATATAGTTCATTCAAAAAGTGCAGAAAGCAGGATAAAGCCAATTTGCAAAGAAGCCAGACCTCTGTGTTGTTAACTTTTAAACCAAGCTAGAAGTTCCTCAACCATCTTACATCTTTAATGAAAAGAAAATACTCTCTTCCAGGCCTGCTGCTGATTTTTTTAAAAAAACAGAAAAATAAATATTAACCAAACATTGCCTGTTGCTAGTGTTTGCTCCACCATGAATTTTCTCTCAGGGTGAAGCCTCTAAATCTGCTCCAAGAGAAATTCAAGACATAATTCTACACTCGTAGTCTGAGGAAGTATATATTTTGGGCCAGCCACTCTCTCTAAGGCCAATCCATCTCACAGGATTGTTCTGGGGACAATCAGAGGAAGGAGTGTTAGATATGTTTGCTGCCCTTTATTATAAAAATAATAAAGGCAGAATATAAATAAATAATAAATAAATAAAAATATCTCCTGCAACAAGAGATATATGAAAGTAGTAGCTTTCTTCCTGGTAAAGAGTCTTAATCCCATCTAAACAAAATGCTAAACTGGCAGACGTCATTATATCTGTAATAGTAAATTAATAGTACATTAATTGGACATTCTGTGGAGAAACACATTGATGATTTGTTATGGACTCAATTATTTCAGTCAATTCTAATAAAATCAATTTCTAAAGAAAGACCATGCATTTAGTTCTCTGGTTTCTCACAAGGAGAAAAAAAAGAGGAGGAAATAGGAGTGGAAAAATTTGATGGGGAAATCATGCTGGAGATTCTTAGGAAGTTAACTTGTAAATGCATGAAAGATTGAGAAAGAAGGTTTCAAAATCGATGGCTTCCATAAATGCAGACCGACTCTAAACAATTAGGAAGACAAACATATCATATAGTGAGAATTAATAACATATTTGAAATGGGTTAACAGATACCTCAGAACTCCTCAGGAGTAAAAGAGCAGGGCCTGCACATTCCCAATACAAAGGGGATGAAGACCAAGTTCATTTATGCCAGATTAGGAAACTGACACAAAATAATTCCTTGCATGCTGATTCCATGAGCGAATAAGAATATTCTCAATAAGTGATATTAAAACAGTGACCACCCGTAGCTGGAGTATGATGTATCTTTAATAGAGTGTCTTTAATAGTGTATCAAATTTCTTCTGCTGGTGAGCACACTGCAGTGGTTCTATCCTGCAGTGATTAAGTTGAAAATAATACTGTAATACACAACCTTAAAATGATTCAGGACATCCTGCAAAATAACATATTTGATGTAATATTTGGTGATAGAAACTAGTAATTACCTAGTGATGATGCACTCTGGCCCAAAAGGTAATTTAGGGAAACTTTCATGGCCTGCCAGTCAAGTCTAGCTAGAGATAAAAAATCTCAATCAACATCAACACTGTCCTCTAAACATTAATTCAGAATAATCAGAAATTCATATATTATAGATAACACATGTTATCTATAATATATAAATATGTTAGATATGATGTACATTGCATGAAAGCTGGTATCATAATGCTATGTTATGTGGCCTAGTTCTGTGGTTCTCAATCTGCGGTCCATGGATCCCTCGGGGCCCACAATGCCTGCACAGGAGGCCCACAAAGGTTTGAAGAAATGTTATGATTTAAATCTTAAGTTTTGGGGGTCTCTGGCCATGCTCCAAGGCCACAGAAGGTATTTCAAGATTGACTCAGCCTTGCATCCTTCCAAGGTTGGTAAAATGAGGACCCAGATTGTTGAGAGCTATATGCTGACTCTGTAAACCACTTAGAGAGGGCTGTGAAATGGTATGCAAGTCTAAGTACTATTCCTATTAAAGGGGTCTGTGGTGAAGAAAAGGTTGAGAATCACTGGCCTAATTTATTTGCTATCAAAGGCAGTGGAGGGTTTCTACCGGTTCACCCCGGTTCAGGTGAACTGGTAGTGTTGGCAGTGGAAGGCTCCACCCGCCTGCCTGGATGTCTTCATGGATGCTCTGTGCATGTGCAGAAGGTTCTGCGCATGTGCAAAAGTGCTGCGTGGAAGCAAAGCAAGCACACATACGTGTGCACTCGCAGTTCCGAACCAGTAGTGAAGGTAAGTGGAACCCATTACTGATCAAAGGTACTAGTCCCAGACAACAAGGCATTTGGAAGGTATTACCTAAATTCCTAGCACTAGATATTTAATGCCACAAACTGGTTTGAAATAAAGGTAGTCTGATAACATAGTCTGTTATATGGGGTAGAACAGTGCAATTAATCCTCTATTGCACTGAGAATATACCTATAGAATATTAATAGTGTGATTTTGGGAAAATATTATCATAATTTTTATATATTTTATATATGTCCACTTCAGAGTTATGCCATACCACAAAAAAAGTTTAGTGGCAAAAATACTTTTCCCATTTTGTACAAAAAATAGTACTTTAGAGTCCTTGGCACCCCCTGAGCTTGGTTGTTTTCTTTGCTACCTGACTAGATAACATCTTCAGTACTAGAAGGGAATGGAGTTTGCTTTCTGGTTATATAAACAATTGGGACCAAAATTTCTCCAAAAGTTATGATATTGTTGTGGCTCCGTTGCCTGAGCCTGGGCTATCGACAGATGCAGACTCTGAGAATGAGGGAGAGGAGTTGGCAAGACCACCCTCTCCAGGATCCTTCTCTCTGGAAATGCCTCTAGAGGACACTGAAGGCCGAGAGATAGGCCCAGAGCCAAGCAAGTCCCTGCAGCCACAGATGGACAGCAACGAAGGAAATAAGTGCTGGCTGGATCCTCGACCGCAGCGCAGGCAGAAGCGTGCGCAGCAGAGGACAAGGCATGCCAGAGATTAGCTGAGTCACTGGACCACACCCCACAGGGTATAAATGTGGGTGTGGTGGCTGGCTCAGTTTGTGACGAGCAAAACTAGAAATCATCCATGGACTTTGTGTTGCTGAAACTGTGCCTGCTTAAGTGGACTGCATTCAGATTAATTCTTGTATTGCTGAAGCTCTGCCTTATCAGAAGGCTTGTGGACTTATCTTTATTTATGTGAGTAAAGTTTGAATTGGCAGCCAGCCACTGGGTTGCGGCTAGCTTTATCTTCAAAGACTTTGTCGTGTGTCTTATTAACTCCGGGCTGTCTGCGGGGGTGCGTGTGTGAGACGGGGACAGAACAGGTATGTCCCTCTAACTATAGAAACACAATCAAGCTCTAAGCTTATTTCTTAAACTTAATAAATAAGAAAATAAATTAGAACCTATGGTGCTCTAAATTTGTCTCCAAAAAATGGTTCAGAGCAAATGGAAACATGAATATAAAATATAAAGCAACAAGTATTTTAGAGATTTATCCAAAACACAGCATAGCCATAATATAATATAATAAATAGCATAGCATAGCATAGCATAGCATAGCATAGCATAGCATAGCATAGCATAGCATAGCATAGCATAGCATAGCATAGCATAGCATAGCATAGCATAGCATAGCAATGCAATGCAATGCAATGCAATGCAATGCAATGCAATGCAATGCAATGCAATATTATGGATTGTGAGAGATGTTCGTTGTAAATGTTCCTACGAAAGTAACTACTCACCTATGCATTTTGGACAACACTGCCCAGAAGGTGTGTGACTGAGATGTTGAGGACATGAAAGAATGGAACACACTTCCTGTACACAATGTGTCCTTCCACCCTAAAAAATACAAACCCCAAAGGATATTTAGAAAACAAATGCATGCGATGGTATAAATAGACTGATTCAATATTTTGTCAAATACACATTAACAGTTAAGAAAACAATAGAACTCAATTGCATGATGCACAAATTTTCAGGATTACATAAAAACCAAATTCAGGTAAGACAAAATAACAAAACTTCAGATGAAATCACTAGAAATCTAACTTCATCATCTCTATATCTGACTTGGGATTGCACTTTTTAAAGTATATTGTAGGACCTTCCCAAATGAATGAAATTGAATATTATCCAATGTCATATAACTCAGGTAGAAATAATGTCTTTAGACTCACCATGGATCACTGGATATCTGGAGTTTTTAGATGAGCCCTTTTCTATAAATTCATTTTTTAAAATTTGGAGGTCACTTTATTATTGTTCGTGCTTAATTGTACACTTAGCACTTTCAGCTTTTTAGAGTTGTATATAATTTAAAATTAGTTTATGGATATAATATTGGATGCTTCATTATAACACTGTTATGTAGTGAAGATTTTGGATCTGAACAGCACAAAAGGTTATGTAAAAAAAACCCCAAATAAATATTTATTTATTTTTTTATTTAATTTAATATATATGCCGCCCTATCTCTAACGGACTCAGGGCGGATCACAACAATAAAATCCACAATAACCAGTACAAAGTTAAAATACCTAATTAAACCAGATAAAAGTTAAAAACCCATATAAAATCCCATCAGTCCAGGCCGGGGGACTTGAATAACCAAGTTTTTAATTCACGGTGGAAAGTCGAAGGTCAGGGGCCAGCCAGAACCCCAAGGGGAGTTGATTCCAGAGGGTGGGTGCATCCACAGAGAAGGCTCTACCCCTGGGGGCTGCCAGCCGACATTGTCTAGCCGACGGCACCCGGAGCAGGCCCTCCCTATGGGTGCGAACCGGGCAATGGGAAGTTTTTTCTGGCTGCAGGTGGTCCGCCAAATATCCTGGGCCTAAGCAATGTAGGGCTTTAGAGGTCATCACCAGCACCTTGAATCTCACCCGGAGGGTAACCGGCAACCAATGCAAGTCACGCAGGAGAATGTTACATGGGAGTATCGGGATTCTCCCATCACAACCTGCACAGCTGCATTTTGTACCAGCTGAAGCCTCTGAGTGGTCCTCAAGGGCAGCCCCACATAGAGAGTGTTACAGTAGTCAATATGGGAGGTGACTAGCGCATGAGTAACTGTGCGTAGGGCATCTCAGTCCAAGTAGGGGCACAACTGGTGCACCAGATGGATCTGTGTGTATGCTCCCCTGGTCATGGTCGTTATATGATCTTCTAAACTCAACCGTGAGTCCAGGAGGACACTCAAGTTGCGTGCCCTGTCTACAGGGAGTAAAACTTCACCCCCTATAGCCAGCGATGGAACCTCTCCTTTGGACCGAGATGCCGGTACCCACAGCCACTGGGTCTTGGCAGGGTTGAGTTGAAGCCTGTTCCTTCCCATCCAGACCCTACTGCTTCCAGGCATCGGGCCATCACATCAAGGGCATCACTGGGTTGGTTTGAGGGGGATATAAAAAGCTGAGTATCATCAGTGTACTGGTGGTACTTCATCCTGAAACCACGGATGATCTCCCCCAGCAGTTCCATATAGATGTTGAACAGAAGGGGCAAGAGAACTGACCCCTGGGGCACCCCACAAGTGAGGAGCTTCAAGGTCGATATCTGCCCCCCTGCCAACACCACTTGTGTTCAATCTGAGAGGTAGGAGGAGAACCACCATAAAACAGTGCCTCCCACTCTCAGCCCCTTGAGGCGCCGCAGCAAGATACCATGGTCAACGGTATCAAAAGCCGCCAAAAGATCTAATAAGACCAGAACAGAGGAATAATCTCTGTCCCGAGCCTTCCACAGATCATCCACGAGGGTGACCAATGCTATCTCCATGCTGTACCCAGGCCTGAAACCTGATTGGTACGGGTCGAGGTAATCCGCTTCATCTAAGGCCAGTGGGAGCTGACATGCCACCACACTCTTGACAACCTTTGCTAGAAAGTGGAGGTTGGAGACCAGACGAAAATGATTCAAAACAGCTGGATCCAAGGCTGGCTTCTTGAGGAGGGGCCTCACCATTGCCTCCTTCAAGATGGCTGGAAAGCTTCCCTCCCCCAAGGAAGCTGTTATCACTGCCTGGATCCGGCCGTGTGTCACTTCCCGAGCTGAGTAAATCAGCCAGGAGGGGCACGGATCCAGCACACAAGTGGCCACACTCAGCTTCCTCATGATCCTGTCCACTTCCTCTGGGATAACAGGATCAAACTCTTCCCAAAGCACAGGACCCACTGCCTCCTCACCGTTTGACTCTGTCCAGTCAGAGTCGAAGCCGTCCTGAATCTGAGCAATCTTGTCCAACAGGTGCTGGCTAAACTCCTCGGCTTGTCCTCGCAGAGGGTCTTCCCTTACCCTCTGATTCAAGAGGGAGCGGGACACTCTGAACAGGGCAGCCGGGCGATTCTCTGTGGACTCGATGACATTGGTGAAGTAGCGACACTTTGCCATCACCAACTCCACCAGGTAGGCCTGTGTGGCTGACCTTAGCTGGGACCGGTCAGATTCGGAACGACTGGCTCTCCAACGGCTCTCTAGGCCTCGCTTACATCGCTTCATCCCCCGGAGCTCCTCTGGGATCTGTGCCATGTCAGAGGCTGCAAAGGAATGACCTGGTCAAGAGCCCCAGCAGCAGCCTCATCCCAGGCATCTACCAGGGTCAGGACCGGGGCATGGGAGAGAGAGAGAGAGGCATCATCCCAAGCTCCATCTGGAAGCTCTCTGGGTCCATCAGGTGCCTGGGGCGGAACCAGATGGTCAGCTCCGCCTCCCAGTGAGGAGGGGTAGCATACTGGAAACCCAGCTGGAGGAGATAGTGATCTCCATATTTATAACACTAAATATGTTTAGTGTTATAAGATCAGCCATTCTCATTATTTTTTATAAAACTATATTGAGAGAAGGCTCAGAGGAAACTAAAGAGCTTAAGCCCATGATGGCCAGGGCTGTGGAGCCGGAGCCGGAGCCGGAGTCGAGGAGCCAGAGTCAGAGGAAATTTTGGGTAACTGGAGTCGGAGTCGGCAAACAATGCACCGACTCCGACTCCTACTAAATTTAGATTGGAATTAAAAGAAAAGCAAGTTTAAAATATCCCAATTCTCCCGACTCCACAGCCCTGGTGATGGCGAACCTATGCCACGTGTGCTGGAAGGGGCACACAGAGCCATCTCTCCAGGCATGTGAGCCATCGCCCATTGCTCTTCCTGGTTCCGATGCACTGACAGCTGGTCTTCACACACATGGGAGCACCGGAAACTGGAAGATCAGCTGCCAGGTGCGCATGTGCATGCTGGGTGGCTACTCTTCCAGTTTCTGGCACATGCATATACATCGGCCAGCTGGTCTTCTCATGTGCATGTGTGCCGGAAACTGAAAGACCAGGTGGCCGGTGCACATGTGCGTGCTGGAAACCAGAAGAGCAGCCGCCCAGTGTGCCTATGTGTACCAGGTAGCTGATCTTCCAGTTTCTGGCATGCATACATGTGCTCCTGCTCCCAAAAAGGTTCGGCAGCACTGGTTTAAGCCATAAAAGTCTATTGGTTGCTTTTAGATTCCAACCTGCCTGCAAAAAAATCTTATCCATGTTTCTAGGCTTCCAAATGCATTTGATTCAATTTTTAAAAAATGTTTTATTAGAAACAAATACATAGGAATCTGGCATATTGCAAAACAAAACAGCTTTTTGCATCATTTTCATTTCCAAGAATTTCTGTGAACCCATGTGGAACGGATATTCAAAATCACAAAATGTCTATCACCCATAGATTGCCTAAACATGGCATAAAGGTATCATTATTAGAAGCCATTCTCTGATTCTGCTTCCTTGAAAAATTACTATTACTACTACTATTAATACTACTACTACTAATAATAATAGTAATAGTAATAGTAATAATTCCAACACTGAAGACTGTCCCTAGAAAACATTTGGCACCATTGCTGATAGATGCGAACTATGCACTTACAGCAGTCCAAATAATATCAATTGAACAAACAAATCAGCTTGCCTACAGTACAGCACCCATAGTAATGAAAGAACTGGGGATTCAACAGCTGCAGGCCCCTAGAAAATTGACTGGAAAACCACAATGGAAAATCAGGTTGCAGTTGAAAATCAAGAGCCTGCGAGCAGATGCAAGCAACCTGAAAAATTTGCAGGAGAAAAAGCTGAAGAACAGCAAGATCCAGAAACACCTGATAAAAAAATACAAACTCAGCACAAGAAGAAATGACAAAGCATTGGAAAGTGTGAAGCAGCAGATAACAGCAACAGCTAGAAAAATTGAAAGATACGAAGCCAGAGTCATCCAGTACAAACAAAATCAATTGTTCCAATCAGACCAAAGACGGTTCTATCAGAGTCTGAATCAGACGGAGGATACAAAAATTGAAAAACCTAAGAAAATGGCAACTACTCAGTTTTGGAAAGATCTGTGGGAAACTGAGAAATGTTACAACAAAAATGCTGGGTGGATCAGAGACTTTGAGATGAAATTCTCCAAGAACAAAATGGACTAACTGAAAATAACTACTGAATTGATAAGCAACAGAATGAAAAAAGTCAAGAACTGGACATTGCCAGGCAATGATCAACTGCATGGCTTTTGGCTCAAATACCTGACCAGTCTGCATGGAAAAATGGCCAAACAATTCAATGAGATGCTGCAAACAGGAAACATCAGTGAATGGTTAGCAGCTGGGAAAACCTACTTGATACAGAAGGATCCAGCAAAAGGGGCAACGTCTGCAAATTACAGGCCAATAACGTGTCTGCCAACCATGTTCAAGCTGCTGACCGGCATCATAGCTGACAGGATCCAGGACTACCTAGAAGCAAATAACATCTTGCCACTAGAGCAGAAAGGAAACAAGTGAGGGAGCAGAGGCACGAAAGATCAGCTCCTGATCAACAAAATGATTCTAGAGAACTGCAAAAGCCAAAAAATAAATCTGCATACAACTTGGATTGATTACTAGAAAGCATTCGACTCACTACCGCATAGCTGGATCATCAAGCGCCTGGATGTCATCGGAATATGCAAGTGCACTGGTACTTTCATTGCAAATGCAATGAAGCATTGGAAAATGGAACTGTTTATTGGAAGTGAAAGCTATGGACTGGTCAACATCAAAAGAGGGATTTTCCAGGGTGATTCTTGTCACCTCTACTGTTCATCATCACCGTGACCCCTCTGTCAACAATTTTACAGAAAACTAACCTAAAGCAGTTATCAAACTGCTAAAAGTTCACAGAAAATCTCTCACCTGCTGTACATGGATGATCTGAAGTTATACAGAAAATCAGAAATTGAAATCCAGTCATTGATCAATACAGTTCTAATTTTCAGCACTGACATCAGCATGGAGTTCGGCCTGGACAAATGTGCCAGAGTGGCACTAAAGAAAGGGAAGATCATAGAAAGTAATAGGATAGAAATGCCCAATGGACAAACCATCAAGTGCCACCAACCCGAAGCCTACAAATACCTGGGCATACTGCAGCTGGACAATATCAAGCATGGGCAAGTGAAAAATGTGGTCAGCAAAGAATACACACAAAGGGTCAGGAAGCTTCTAAAAAGCAAACTGAATGACAGTAACACCATCAAGACTATAAATACCTGGACCATACCCGTCATCAGATATACTGCTGGGATCGTAAACTGGACACAGGCAGAGCTGGACAGTCTGGATAGGAAAACAAGAAAACTGATGACCATACACTATGCACTGCACTCGCGTAGTGATGTCGACAGGCTATATTTGCCCAGAAAAACAGGCAGCAGAGAACTTCTGCAAGTGAAGCAGACAGTCGAAGAAGAGAAGCATGCTCTGGCAGATTATGTGAAAGACAGTGTTGAACCAGCTCTGCTGGAGGTCAACAAGAGGAAGCTGCTCAAAGTGCAGCAAACCAAGATTCAATATAGGAAAACAGCGATGCAAACTTGGGCTGACAGCGGGTGTAACAAAGCACTGCATGGACAGTTCCTTGAGAAGATCCAGGGAAAAGTAGATAAGGAAAAGACCTGGTTATGGCTGACCAACGGAACACCGAAGAAAGAGACAGAAGGCTTGATTCTTGCAGCCCAGGAACAAGCCATCAGAACAAATGTAAGACTAGCCAGAATAGAAAAATCAACTGATGACCCCAAATGCAGACTCTGCAAAGAAGCAGAATATGAAATTGACAGTATCAATGGCATACAAGGAAAATCAGATGAAAATGTTTCATAGATGGCATCTTCCACCAGCTAGAATAGCAAAGATGTTCCCTGGTAATTCACCGAAATGTTGGAAATGCAAGAATAATTATGGAACATATTATCACCTCTGGTGGACATGTCCAGTGGCAAAACAATTTTGGACTAAAGTTAAAAAAATTATAGGATATAATACAGAAACCAGTAAAGGGAGAGCCAAAGCAATTCTTATTAGGGATTCCAACAGAAAACTATACAAAAGAAATTAAATATTTAATATTACATATATTAACAGCAGCCCGCATAATATATGTGCAAAACTGGAAGAAGGAATGTCCACCAACAGAAGATGATTTAATTAAAAAAATCCTTAAATGCGCAGAGATGGACAAGCTTACAAAGGAACTTAAGGAAAGAGAGGACTCAGATTACTATAGAGTATGGTTTAGATGGTATGATTGGTGTGAGAAAAGGAAAAATGAAAAAAACGGAATAAAGGAAAAAAGGGGGAACTGAAATAATACTCTATTGTTTATTTTTGTGATAATATGGCTTGAATGTGCTGAAGATTAAAGTAAAGAGAAGTAAAGGAAATTAGATTATCTAAATAGATTAAGATAAAGTTAGAATATATGTAAATAATAAGAAAGGATCATCTTAAATGAGCTGTTAAAATGGAAAAATGATATGTATATATGTGTTGTTTGTTTTGTGTTTGTTTTTAATGTATTTAAAATAAAAAACTTTTTTAAAAAAAATCAGCTGATGACCCCAAATACAGACTCTGCAAAGAAGCAGATGAAACCATTGATCATATACTGAGCGGTTACAAGACAATAGTTCAGACTGACTACAAACAACACCATAACACAGTCACTCAGATGGTCCACTGGAACTTGTGTCACAACTACCATCTGTCTGTAGCAAAGAACTGGTGGGATCATAAACTGAAAAAGTGGCTGAAAATGAGCATGCAAAACTACTGTGGGACTTCCGAATACAGACTGATAAAGTTCTGGAACACAATACCCCAGATATCACGATTGTGGAGAAGGAAAAAGTGTGGATCATCGACATTGCCATACCTGGTGACAGCAGAATCGAGGAGAAACAACTTGAAAAAGTAACTCAGGACTTGAGAATCGAAATGCAGGGACTCGGGAATAAACCAGTGCATGTGGTTCCAGTGGTACATGGCACACTGGGTGCTGTGCCTAAAGACCTAGGCAAGCACTTAAAAACAATTGGCGCTAGGTAAGCATGCCAGCCATATACCAAATCATATCCCTCAATATTCAATATTCTTTCATCTGTTAAATTAATCCAGTCACTAATTGCTGATAATACAGCTGCTTCATAATATAATTTTAAATTTGGCATTTTCAGACCTTCTCTCACATATATCCTGCATTATTTTTAATTTTATTCTTGGTCTCTTCCCTGCCCAAACAAAATTATTAATACCCTTCTGCCATTCTTCCAAATTCGCATCCTTTTTAAGTATTGGTATCATTTGGAAAAAGAATAAAAATTTAGGCAAAACATTCATTTTTACTACTGCTATTCTTCCCAAAAGAGAAGATTGTAATTTTTTCCAATTATACATCTCTGTCTATACTTTATGCCATAACAGTTCATAATTATGCTTATATAATTTCCCATTTGAAGTTGTAATATAAACTCCTAAATATTTAACCTTTTTTACTATCTCACATCCTGTTACCCTTTCTAATTCTTCTTTATGATTTCTAGTCATATTTTTGGTTATCATCTTCGTTTTCTCGGTATTTATTTTAAAGCCAAATACTTGACCATATTGATTAATTATATCCATTAAACCTATAGCTGATTTCACTAGTTGGGTTAAATTTACAACCAAGTCATCTGCAAATGCTTGTAATCTATAATCATAATTCCTATCTTGATTCCCTGTATATTATTTGAGTCACGTATTTTGTTCAGCAATAATTCCAAAGTTAGAATAAACAATAATGGAGACAAGGGGCACCCCTGTCTTGTTCCTTCTTCAATTTTAAAGATTTCTGTTAAACTACCATTAATTATTATTTGTGCTGTTTGTTCCTGATATATTGCCTTGACAGATTGTGTAAAATACTCTCCAAACTGCATCTTTTGTACCGTTTTCAATAAAAACTGCCAATTCAATCAATCAAATGCTTTTTCTGCACCCAGAAATATAAGCACTGCTGGGACTTAGTTGTTCTTTCCCAAATACTCCAATATAATAACAATTTGCCTTAAATTACTTTTCATTTGTCTTCCATGTATAAAACCAGATTGATCATTGTGAATCATTTGTTGCATAACTGACATTAACCTATTTGCTAGTATTTTAGCAAAAATCTTATAATCTGTATTAAGTAGTGATATAGGCCTATAGTTTTTTGGCTGACTATGATCTTGATATTCTTTCAGGATCAAGGAAATGAAGGCTGTTCTCCAAGATGGTGGTACCTTTCCTCCCAATTGTATTTTACTAAATAGTTCCTTAAGAGGTTCTACCATTTCCAGTTGTAATTTTTTATAATAAGCCACTGTCAATCCATCTGTGCCAGGGGCTTACCAACTTTAAGCTACTTAATTACCTGGAGAATTTCTTCTGTGGTTATTGGTTGATTCAATCTTTCCCTTTGCTCATCTGTAACTATGGGGATATTCTCCTCCAAATATCTACCTATAGCTATATCTTGTATTTTATCACCAGCATACAGTCTCGTATAAAATTCTAAAAAGGCCTTTTTAATCATATTCTGTTGATACACTTCTTTTCCTTTATACTCTATTTTATCTATAGTACGAGACTTTTGTTTTTTCCTTAACATATATGCTAACCATCTACCTAGTTTATTTGCATCGCAAAAAGTTTATGTTTAGCATATAGCAAGTTAGTTGCTACCTGGTCTGACATCAATATGTTAAATTGCCCTCGCAATAAAGTAATTGCTTCTTTTGTCTTCTTATCATCTGGATTAGATATTAGTGCCTGCTCTTTCTTTTTTATCTCCTCTTCTAGTTCCCTCCGTTTTTCCCCCTGTCTATGTCTGTGTGCATTATTCAAATTTATTAGAACACCTCTCATGTATGCTTTGCTTGCATCCCAAACCATTTCCATAGGTGTTCCCTTAAGCATATTTAAAACAAAAAATTCCTTCATTAATTTTTTACGTTCTTTCACATTTCCCTCATATCTAAATAAATTTTCATTTAGCCTCCAAGACCTCCAAGACCCCTCTCCATATTCCAGTTCCATCCACACCAGATTATGATCTGTTAGGGTTCTTGGACATATCTTCATCTTCTTCACCCTGGAAAGAAAATCATTTGTAATTAATATAAAATCAATTCTAGAAAAAGATTGGTGCCTATCAGAAAAAAATGCAAAGTCTTGTTCTTTAACATTCCGTTCACACCAGATATCTCTCAGCTTCATATCATCCATCATGTCAAAAAAAAAAAAAAGATTTGGGCAATCTTGCTCATATTTTGCAAAAATCCCTTCTTGTCTTTTCTAATTTCCAATACTCCATTCCAATCATCCAGCAATATACACGACCTATAATCCCATTGTGTTAGTTTAGTATGCAGCAACTTGTAAAATTTTCCTTGTTGTTGATTGGGTGCATATACTCCCATTAAGAGTATTTTCTTTCCTTCTATTAATAGTTCAATTGTTATATATCTTCCTTGAGGATCTGCTTCATTTAATTTAGCCTTTAAGTCTTTCCTTACAATATATAACTATGCCATTTTTCTTCTCTGGAGCAGATGCCACAAAATGTGTTCCAAATCTTGCATTTATCAAATATTTTTGGTTGTTTGTTCTAATATGTGTTTCTTGAAAACACAAATTACATCATTTTTAAATTGTTTCAAATAGTGAAATATTTTCTTCCTTTTTTGTGGTGAATTTAGACCATTAAGGTTCTAGGTTAAAAATTTAGTTGTCATCTTTAGACCCCTGGAAGCTTTCGGAGCACCGACTGAAAATCCTGTTGGAATTTCTTCTTTGGTCTTGTTCCCCCCACAGCTTCTGTATTTGTGTTTGTACTTTCTTGAGTTATTATCTGAGTTTGTTGCATCTTTAATTCTTGTTCTTTACGTTTAGTTGCTGCTCGAGTCTGTCTTTGTTCCATAGCTCCTTCTGTTTTTTCAAATAGTTCCAAGGCTTGAACAGCACCCGAGAGTTGTATTAAGTCTTCTTGAGTACTCAAAGCGCCTCCTTGAGCTTGTGCCTGCATACCTTCCTTTCTAGCCTCCCCTGCTTCTTTTCTTCTTCTGGCTCCTGGAGATGGTGGGTATCCACCCTTTAGTACATTGATATAAAAATCTCTTGCCTTCCAAACTGTATTGAGACGATATCTTTCTTCTGAATAATTCACCACCAATCCAGCTGGAACCTCCCATCTATACTGTATCTGGCGGTTTCTAAATTCATTAACTAAGAATGCATAGTCCTTTCTGGATCTCAACATTTTAGGGGGAATTTCCTTCAGTACTGCCACCTCCTGTCCTGCCACTTGTAGCTTGTTTTTATAGGAAGCTTGTAATATTCCATTTCTTGTCCTCCTGGTAACAAAGTAGATTACAATGTCTCTTGGTAGTTGTCTCCGTCTAGCAATCCATGAATTAACATGGTAAATTTTATCAATCTGCCAATCACACTCTATTTTTGATTCTCCAATTAACTGAGCAAAAGCTTCTACAAAGATCTCTTTCAGATTTTCCTGGTTTTTTTCTTTCAGGCCTCTTATTGTCAAAGCAAATTCCATCACTCTGTATTGTGTCATTGTAACTTCTGCCTGTCTTTTCCATCTTGATTTGAGCCTCATCAACTTTATTTTCCAAATTCACATTAGACTGATTAATTTCTTCCACCCTTTCCTCCAACGATGCAACATGACCTACCAAACCCTGAAATGTTTCTACAATATCCTCTCTTGTTTCTTGGTTTCAGGTTTGGATCAAGTCCTTAATTTCAGCCGTTTCCTCAAACACATCTTTAAAAGTGGCTGTAATTTTTTCTTGCAAATCAGAGGCTTGTGCCTTTAAAGCCCCTTGATGAGCTTCAAGTGTCAGTGTTTGTGTATCCACTGGGGCTATCAAAGATTGCAATTTAGATGGTTGAGCTGGTGAACTTCCAGCGCTCTTAGGAACATCTATTTTTATTTGCTTTGAGGCCATTTCCAAATTTCCAAATTATACTTTCCATCAGCCAAATCAGTAAATCCAAACAATCCACTTAATCCTCAAACTTTGGTAAATCTTATAGTTTGTTAGTAAATCAGCGCTATGTTCTTTAACCTTGAAGTCTTAGTTCTTTTAAAATTAAGTCCATTGATTAAAACAGTGTATGATAAGAAGGTGGATAGAACTTTTAAAAATCATATACTAAGGAATGCTTTATTGCGTATCTGGAAAAAATATCAATACAAATTAAATCATAAGATACCTATATTGGCAGTACCCAGACATGTGATAGAGAATATAAGCATAGAACTAAAACAGGATGTAACTACTTATAAAGAGATTCTTAATATATAGAGAGGTATATTACAGTTAAAGCCCTTGAATGCATTAAAAGAAGAAAGGGTAATTCAAACTTGGTTTCAGCATGGACAGCTACAAGCTAGATGGAAAAAAGACCAGAAAATTGGTATTACACAAAATGAGGAAAATTTGGTAAAACAAATTAGAGACCAGAGTCAAATGCATATAAAAAGGTTGTATAATATATTGATAGAAATAGACTCGGAAACAGAGTTGGTTAAAGACTGTATGATAGGTCTTCTGGTGGCTCCGCGATTTGCCGATGGAGTTCCTTTTTGGAGCTCCAGCCCTGAAATCTGTAAAAGCTGCTAGAACAGCATAAATCGTCTCTCTAGCGGCATAAACTCTCCCCCTGGGAAAGGTGGGGAGAGAAGAGCAGAGGGGCTTAGGTAGAGCTCCCCAAAATCCCCAGGCTTTCTTCTTTTTTAAGCCTGGGGGTTGGAGGGTGAGAGCTCCCTAGAAACCTCTCAGTGCTCCGGATTAGGGGCGTGTCTGCCTGGTTTGGCAGAACGGGGCATCCCAACCACACCAGCAGCATAGGAATAAAGATTTGAAGAAATTTTTTCAAAGATTTTAAGAAAATTGAATTCTGGATGCTGGCAGAGCGAAATCGGGACAGCAGAATTTGAAGTAGGCAAGTACAAGCTTTAACTCCATATGAAAAGAGAAGGGGAAGATGGTGCTAAGTGAAAGTGCTTGTCAGCCCCTGCTACATTGTTAAAGCTACTGGACTATATAACAAGAAGTAGATTTAAAGGTGAAGTGGAAGAGAAAATTATGATGGGGATTTCAACCAATATAAATTTTTGAAGATAGTGGAAAATAATTGGACTTTGACTTCACAGTTGAATAAATATAAAACAAAAATTGAAGTATGGCTGCTACCAAGGAAAGAGAGGTCAGAAAAAAGGGAGAATGAAGAATTATTGTCGCAAGCCCAAGGGGGAGAATCAGACAAACAAGAAGATTTTATGCAAATTGTGACTGCTGTTCAAGATTTGGATTTAATTGATATAACAGAACAACCTAAGGATCAAAGATTGACCCGAGCAGCAACAGCCAAGCGTAAAGAGGAACTAAGAATGCAGCAACTCCAGATGATGACTCAAGAATATACACAAACAGGAGTGATGGAGGAGCTAAGCCTAAAAGCCAAATGCGTGAAAGCCATCAGCAAATGCTTCAGATACTGCAGAGGCCTAAAGATGGTAACTAGATTTTTAACTTAGAATGTTAACGGTCTAAATTCACCACAAAAGAGGAGGAAAATATTTCATTATTTGACGCAATTTAAAAATGAAGTAATCTGTTTACAAGAGACTCATATTAAAACAAAAGATCAAAAATACCTAACCAATGCAAGGTTAGGTACACACTTTGTTGCATCTGCTCCAGAGAAGAGAAATTGTATAGTTATATATTTTAAAAAAGATTTAACTGCTAAACTAATTGAATCAGATGATCAAGGAAGATTTATAGCAATTGAACTTTTAAAAAGTTTAAAAATTTATGTAAAACTTATACTAAGCTTTCGTCGGCCCCTACCAACTTCGTCAGAGTATAGAATCCCCATCGAATAAATGCTTGCTTTTATGTAATGCTGATCAATTTGGTCATCGCGTGTGTAACAGGCCCACACCCTTCCTTCCCCACTGTAATTATCTTTTTTCAGCCTTAGTCATGCTGACAGATGATGCATTTTCTCCTACCTCTTTCCCCATTGTGTTGCCTCTTTCTCTCCCTGGGGGGTAATGCAGGGCCATCAGGCACTGCTTTGAAGGTATTTCTCCCGGCTCCCTCTCCCTCATTGTTATGCCTTTCCCTTTTAGGCACACCCATTGCCTCCTCTAAACCCATTTGTTTTGCTGTAGTTGAAAATCAAGAGCCTGCGAGCAGATGCAAGCAACCTGAAAAATTTGCAGGAGAAAAAGCTGAAGAACAGCAAGATCAAGAAACACCTAATAAAAAAATACAGGCTCAGCACAAGAAGAAATGACAAAGTATTGGAAAGTGTGAAGCAGCAGATAACCGCAACAGCAAGAAAAATGGAAAGATACGAAGCCAGAGTCATCCAGTACAAACAAAATCAATTGTTCCAATCAGACCAAAGACGGTTCTATCAGAGCCTGAATCAGACGGGGGATACAAAAATTGAAAAACCTAAGAAAATGGCAACTATTCAGTTTTGGAAAGATCTGTGGAAGACTGAGAATGTTACAACAAAAATGCTGGGTGGATCAGAGACTTTGAGATGAAATTCTCCAAGAACAAAATGGACTAACTGAAAATAACTACTGAATTGATAAGCAACAGAATGAAAAAAGTCAAGAACTGGACATTGCCAGGCAATGATCAACTGCATGGCTTTTGGCTCAAATACCTGACCAGTCTGCATGGAAAAATGGCCAAACAATTCAATGAGATGCTGCAAACAGGAAACATCAGTGAATGGTTAGCAGCTGGGAAAACCTACTTGATACAGAAGGATCCAGCAAAAGGGGCAATGTCTGCAAATTACAGGCCAATAACGTGTCTGCCAACCATGTTCAAGTTGCTGACCGGCATCATAGCTGACAGGATCCAGGACTACCTAGAAGCAAATAACATCTTGCCACTAGAGCAGAAAGGAAACAAGTGAGGGAGCAGAGGCACGAAAGATCAGCTTCTGATCAACAAAATGATTCTAGAGAACTGCAAAAGCCAAAAAATAAATCTGCATACAACTTGGATTGATTACTAGAAAGCATTCGACTCACTACCGCATAGCTGGATCATCAAGCGCCTGGATGTCATCGGAATATGCAAGTGCACTGGTCCTTTCATTGCAAATGCAAATGAAGCACTGGAAAATGGAACTGTTTATTGGAAGTGAAAGCTATGGACTGGTCAACATCAAAAGAGGGATTTTTCATGATTCTTTGTCACTTCTGCTGTTCATCATCACCATGACCCCTCTGTCAACAATTTTACAGAAAACTAACCTAAAGCAGTTATCAAACTGCTAAAAGTTCACAGAAAATCTCTCACCTGCTGTACATGGATGACCTGAAGTTATACAGAAAATCAGAATTGAAATCCAGTCATTGACCAATACAGTTCTAATTTTCAGCACTGACATCAGTATGGAGTTCGGCCTGGACAAATGTGCCAGAGTGGCACTAAAGAAAGGGAAGATCATAGAAAGTAATGGGATAGAAATGCCCAATGGACAAACCATCAAGTGCCACCAACCCGAAACCTACAAATACCTGGGCATACTGCATCCAAATCTGGGAGCGCTGTTCCTTATGTCTGACCGCTAGTTTGTGCTCATGCACCCTAGTTTTCAGTCATTTTGATGTTTCTCCTATGTAATGACCTGCACAATTGCTGCAGTTAATACAATAGATTATTGTACGATGAAACAAAAGGAGGACGCCTCTTGAAAGAAGCCTGGTTCTCTAACAACTCCCTCAATAGACATATTGACATACCACCGGCATACCAGGCTTTACGGCACCAGGAAGGACTTAAGGAGGACAGATCACTAAGACTGAATGGGGATCGGGAACAAATCTCCTCCTTTAGGCATAGAGATTGGCCCAACGAAGGTGTGACAAACCCTGACAGAGGGCAAGAGGATATGTTAGAGAAGCAGCAGAATGAGAGAGACGGGGGGGGGGTGAGGAAGAACAACGCAAACCTATCACAAGATCATGGGCAAAACAAATGGGTTTATAGGAGGCAACGGGTGTGCTTAAAAGGAAAAGGCATAACAATGAGGGAGAGGGAGCTGGGAGAAATACCTTCAAAGCAATGCCTGATGGCCCTGCATTACCACCCAGGGAGAGAAAGAGGCAACACACAATGGGGAAAGAGGTAGGAGAAAATGCATCATCTGTCAGCATGACTAAGGCAGAAAAAAGATAATTTCAGGGGGGAAGGAAGGGTGTGGGCCTGTTACATGCACAATAACCAAATTGATCAGCATTACATAAAAGCAAGCATTTCTTCAATGGGGATTCTATACTCTGATGAAGTCGGTAGAGGCCAACGAAAACTTAGCATAAGTTTTAAATAATTTTTTAAACTTTTTAAACGTTCTGGAGATCGTGATGTCTATCGCTTCTTTTATAACTATACCTGGAACTCACAATTTTAGGACAATTCTCAATTGAACTTTTAATAAAAAGAGAAAAAGTACTTTTAATTGGAGTATATGCACCAAATCAGCAACAGGAAAAATTTTACAAGCTTTTACATTCCAAGTTATCACAATGGAATTACAAAACATGCATCTTATTGGGTGACTGGAATGGTGCTTTGGCCACTAAAAAAGACAAGAAAGGCCTCATACAAAATATTTCAACACATGCAAGACTGCCAAAATCTTTTTTTGAAATGATGGAAGATATGGAATTGAGGGATATTTGGCGAGAGAGGAACCCTGAAGAAAAATATTTTACTTTCTTTTCTGATAGGCACCAGTCCTTCTCTAGGATCGATTTTATACTAATTACTAATGATCTTTTTTTTAGGATGAAGAAAACAAAGTTATCCACCTAAGAGTTTTAACGGATCATAGTCCAGTCTGGATGGAAATGGAGCATGGGAATGGACCTAAAAGGTCCTGGAGATTAAATGAAAATTTGTTTAGATATGAGGAAAATATAAAAGAAAGTAAAAAATTTATGAAAAAGTTTTTTACCATGAATATGCATAAGGGTACATCCATGGAAATGGTGTGGGATGCAAGTAAAGCATATATGAGAGGTATTTTTATATAGTTAAATAATAAATATAGAAACAGAGGAAAAAAAGGAAGGAATTAGAAGAAGAAATTAAGAAAAAAGAACAAGCTTTGATAGCGAATCCAGCAGATAAGAAAATAAAGGAGGCAATTAACCTATTGCAAGGGCAATTTTAGATGTTAATGGCAGACCAGGTCTCAACTAATTTACAATATGCAAAACATAATACTTTTTGCAATGCTAACAAGCCAGGTAGATGGTTAGCTTACTTATTAAGGAAGAAACAAAGTTTACGGACTATAGAGAAAATAAAATACAAAGATAAAGAGGTTTTTCAGCAGGATATGATTAAAAAATCATTTTTAGAATTTTATACTAGGTTGTATATGGGGAATAAAACTCAAGATATAGATATAGATAGATACTTACAGAAAGAGAATATTTCCATAATCTCCAAAGAGCAAAGGGAGGGGTTAAATCAACCGATAACTTTGGAGGAGATTATGTTTGCAATCAAACAGTTGAAAGGGGGTAAAGCCCCGGGGACAGATGGGTTAACAGCTGTTTATTATAAAAACTTACAATTGGAAATGATGGAGCCACTTAAGGAATTATTTACTTATATACAACTTGGAGGAGAGGTACCCCCATCATGGAAAAAGCTTTTATCTCTTTGATCCCAAAGGAGGATCAAGATCACACTCAGCCAAAAAAATTATAGGCCTATATCACTACTACATACAGATTACAAGATTTTTGCTAAAATATTGGCAAATAGACTAATGATAGTTATGCAGCAAATGATTCATCATGACCAAACGGATTTTATAACTGGTAGACAAATGAAAAGTAATGTAAGGCGTCAACTTATTAGAGTTGACAACCAAGTCCCTGCGGCGCTAATTTTTTTAGACGTGGAGAAAGCTTTTGATCGAGTGAATTGGAATTTTTTATTGAAATTAATAGAAAAGATGCAATTTGGAGATTATTTTATACAAGCTATTAAGGCAATATACCAGAAACAAACAGCACAAATAATAATTAATGGTGGCTTAACAGATAGTTTTAACATAGAAAAAGGTACAAGGCAAGGATGTCCTTTGTCTCCATTATTGTTTATTTTGTCTTTGGAACCCTTGTTGACTAAAATACAGGAGTTAGATACAATAAAGGGAATTAAAATCAGACAGTATGAATATAAATTAAGAGTGTTTGCAGATGACTTGGTTGTTACCTTAAGTCACCCAGTGCAATCGGTTACAGGTCTAATGGATGTAATTAATCAATATGGACAAGTATCTGGATTTAAAATAAATGCAGAAAAAACAAAGATAATAACCAAAAACATGTCTACAAGTCAAAAAGAAGAAATAGAAAGAGCAACAGGATTTGAAATAGTCAAGAAGGTTAAATATCTAGGGGTTTATATTATGACTTCAAATACGAAATTATATAAGTATAATTATGAGCCATTGTGGCAAAAAATACAGAAAGATATGGAGAAATGGGAAAAACTACAATTGTCTTTGATGGGAAGAATAGCAGCAGTAAAAATGAATGTTTTACCAAAGTTTTTATTTCTTTTTCAAATGATACCAATACTTAAAAAAGATGCAAACCTGAAGGAATAGCAATGGGGCTTTAGTAAATTCGTTTGGGCAGGGAAGAGACTGAGAATTAAGCAAAAAATAATGCAGTATGTGCGAGAAAGAGGTCTTAAAATGCTCAATTTAAGATTGTACTATGAAGCTGCTGCTCTCTCAGTAATTAGTGATTGGATCAACTTAACAGAGGAAAGTATATTGAATATTGAAGGATATGATTTGGTTCATGGTTGGCATGCTTATTTATTATATGACAAGAAAGTGGATAAGACTTTTAAAAGCCATGTATTAAAGAGTTCTTTACTGCGTGTCTGGAAAAAATACCAATATAAATTAAATGATAGGTTACCAATATGGACAGTACCCAGACATGCGATAGAGAATATAAGTGTAGAGCAAAAACAAGATGAGAATACGAATAAAGAGCTTCTTAGCAATGAAAGAGGTATACTACAATTAAAATCTTTGAACCAATTAAGACAAGAAAGGATAATAAAAACATGGTTTCAGTATGGACCGGTGTAGGCCAGATGGAAAGAAGATCAAAAAATTGGTATCTCGCAGGAGGGTGAGAACTTGGTAAAACAAATTAGAGATCAGAGTCAAATGCATAAAAAAAGATTGTATAATGCATTGGTGGAAAGAGACTCAGAAACAGAGCTAGTAAAAGACTGTATGATAAAATGGGCACAAAATATTGGGGAACCAATAATGATGGAAACATGGGAAAAAATATGGGTTAGAAATGTAAAATTCACGCAAGCCCAAAACTTGAGAGAAAATTTTTACAAAATGTTTTATAGATGGCACCTTGATCCTAAGAAACTAGCCTATATGTATCCAAGTATGCAACCTAAGTGTTGGGAATGTGAATGTGAGGATGCTATGTATTATCATATATGGTGGACATGTAAAAAAATTAAGGCTTTTTGGATAAAAATACGGTGGATTATCCAAAATATTTTAAAGAAAAAGATAAAAATCTACTCCACAGTTATTCTTGTTGGATATAATTACAGATTGTACGGTAATAGAGACTAAGTTGCTCTTAAACTTAATAACAGCGGCCAGGCTTTTGGTGGCACAGTATTGGAAGAAGGAAGATCTACCTACTATTGAGGAATGGACTCTAAAAGTAGCGAATTTGGCAGAGATGGCGAAAATTTCAGCGTATTTGAAGGATTACTCACATGAAAGATACGTACTAGAGTGGAGAAGATGGATTGATTATATTCAAAACAAGTATCGGACCAAAAAGTTCCAAATAGCCTATGTATGAAATATTTAACCAAATTTTTAGTTTTCTTTTTTCTTTGAATTATGTGGTGTTAGATCAAACAGGAGTTAAAGACCAAGAGTGAATTGGGAGTCTGTAGAATGTTAGCGTATTTTAGTTTAGGATTGTTATATGCTATACCCTGTATTTGTTTTGGGAAATCTGGGGGGGAGGGGGGTTGGATGGGTGAGGGAGGAAAGGGGGGAGCAGGGGAACTGTTTGTATTTCTGATAAAACTTTTTAATTAAAAAAAAAGTGTAACGCTTCAGTTAAGATAGAGGTGCTATATAAATCCGAAATAAACTAAAACTGTATAAAAGACAGACCTTGGGCGTAGCCCAGGTTTCAGAATCTGCCATGCTAATGCTCTGAACCTTTGTACAAATAAACCTGTGTTCTCCAACCTTTGTGGTCTTGTCTCCTGAACTGGTAAAGAGAGATTTCTATTTCATTTTCTGGCGAGCCAGCCAGGAGACAAGGAGTCTTTGGGACTCGCTGGAGGGTCACACCCTGCTTTGTTGAGTTAGAGGGAACTTCCCAGGCGCCATCAGACATTTCGCTCTGAGGGACTTCCCAGTGATGCAGGACTCTAGCGGTGGCAATTGGCACCTCCAAGAAGAGGGAGGGTCACTGTCCAGCCAGCTGGAAGGAGAAAAAGCCTAGCAGGCAAGTATTGAGGGAAGGAAAAAGGGAAACATCCCTCCTTGTAATCAGGGACAGAGAAGAGGACTGATCACTCTCTCTTTAGGCAAAAGTGGGAGCAATGTTCTGAGCATTTGAGTGTGAAATGCTACTGCGGTTCCCAAAGGTGACTGTCAAGTGTCCAGCACCCTGGGCCAGTAGAAAGTGAGTGGCGTTTGCAGTTCCCATTGGAGACCGTGATCTTCCAGCTCCCTGGTCGGACGTGAAAGTGTGGAAACAAAGTCCTTCATGTTGTCCCAAGAGGAACGGAGCCCTTACCTTCCTCCCATCCCTCTTCCTCATTTGTCTTGTCTGTTGCCCCGGGAGGATAATGGGAGGGGATGGAAGTGTGCCCCCCACTCCATTAGAGTGTATGTTGAAGCATTTTAGTATGGCCTACGCAACTCAGGATTACGGCATTAAGTGGAGCAGGCAAAAATTGAGAATTTTCTGTGAGGTAGACTAGCCAGACTTTAAAGTTAGCTGGCCTGACAGGGGAACTTTTGACCCCTCCATAGCTATCAGAGAGTATCAGAGAGTGTTCCACCCCACTGAAGGACATTCTGATCAAGCCCCCTTCATCGATGTGTGGCTCAATTTACTCCAAAGACCTCCAACTTGGATCCAGAAGTGTAAAGTAACACAGTGCCGGCGTCTGGTATCCTGCACCCTGCCACCCTGAAAGGGAAAGGTGGCCGTTCCAGTTTTCCCTAATTGCCCTGAAGAACTGCCCCAGCCACCACTATATGTGGCCCCACTGACCGCCAGTACTCCTTAAGCATTCAGCATGTCCCGAACCCCACTCGCCCAGGGTGAGGACAATTCTGGGACAACTGGGGACGAGTTGTGGAGGATGGCTGCCTTATCCCCAATGCTAGACTATCCTGAGGTGGCAGATCAATCTATCCAAATCTATCCTTGACCAGCCCTGGCTCGGAGCAAAAAGCAGAGGAAGGATCAGAAAAGGCAATAGCAATAGCAGCGGCTGGGGACAGGGAAGAAGAGGAACTAGTAGGAGCAGCTGGGGGTGCTGCTGAAGAAGAGAGACCAATGAATGAATGCCGAATGAATAAGGGCCAAGACAGAGCAAACATCTTTGACTGCCCCCCTTTGGGAAATCAACCAACTGGTTGTTGATAAGTGCCAAACCTCCCACACCCAACTATTTCAACATGTGCCATTCACTACCTCAGATCTCCTCAATTGGAAACTTCATTATGGTCCCTTTAGTGTAAAACCAGTAGAGATAGCAGATCTTGTGAAGACCATTGTAGACACCCACAATCCCACGTGGCATGTTCTCCAGCAACTGATGGGGATGCTGTTTAATCCTGAGGAGAGAGAGAAGATTAGGAACGAGGTGGTAAAGATTCTGAAGCCTGGCAAACCTTCCGGGAGAACTTTAGAACAATTGGTTGAGGTCAAGTTCCCATCCGTCAAGCGGAAGTGGGATCCTTACCTCAACATGGATACCATCAAAGATTATCAGACCCTGGTAGCCCAGGCAGTTTGAGCCACCGGGAGACTGGCTGTTAATATGTCTAAACCCTCCCTGGTAATGCAGGGAGCCAATGAACGTCCGGAGGCATTTTACACTCGGCTGCTTGAGGCTTATCAGATGTACACCCCCATAGACCTGACACAGTCCGACAATGCCCAAGTGCTAGCAATGGCCTTCATATCTCAGAGTGCCCCTGATATACATAAAAAGTTACAAAGATTGGAGGGAGCCCTAGGAAAGCCCATGAGTGAATTGATGGAAGTCGCTAGAAAGACCTTTGTCAATCAGGACAAGGTGGAAGAAAGGAAACAGGACCAGAGAATGCAAAGGAAAGATGAATGCAAAGGAAAGATGCCATGATGGGGGTACCAAGGGGAAGAAGAGATGGCAGAGGCAGAGGATTTGGAATGGGTTTAGGATGAAACCAGTGTGCCATATGTAAAAAGGAAGGATACTGGAAGGGGAAGTGCCTGGAGAAGGACAAAGAGGAAACACAAGAGGGACGACGAGGTGGGTTTGTACGCAAATATAGAGGTGGCCGTGGGAGAACTCTGGGAGGGAGAGGACATGGCCAAGGATTCTCAGGCATCCCCCTCATTGGCATGGCAGAAGTGGAGGAATGGGACTGAGACCGACCAGGTTCAGCCCACCTCCCAGAACCTCTGGTCAGCCTAAAGATAGGAGGCAAACTCACCTTCTTCCTCGTTGACATCGGGGCCACCCGATCAGTCCTAACCCAACCTCTAACCAAAGCCTCCCCCTATACCATCAACATTCAAGGAGCGATGGGGAAGTTAATACAGCAGCCATTTCTGGAACCTCTAACTCTTAATACAGGAGGAAAGACTATCATCCACCAGTTTGTGTACGTGCCAGACTGCCCCATCCCTTTGTTGGGAAGAGATTTGCTATGTAAATTAAGGGCACAAATCTCATTTGAGGAAGATGGTATGATGGAAATGAGTTATGGCAAAGTGAAAATGGAGATACACTGAGAGGAGGCCTGGAGGATGATGCTAGCATGAGAGACAGAAAGGAATGCCGGGTGGAAAGACTTTGAAGTACCCTACCTGTGGGCCGAAGATAACCCCCCAGGCTTTGCTAGCCATCACCCTCTGATGATAGTTGAGGAAATTCCATCAAAACCACCAATTAGAATTAGGCAATGGGCATATCCCCGGCCCATAGTGCAGGCAATCCAGGAAGTAATAGACTTGTACTTGACCATAGGATTCTAGTCTCCACTGAATCCAAGTGCAACACACCAATCCTACCTATTCCCAAGGGAGATGGGAGGTATCACCCCGCCCAAGTTCTGCGTGTTGTAAACCTCGCTACTGTGACCATACATCCAGTTGTCTCAAACCCTTATGACATATTGGGATTAATTCCCCAGACTGCTAAGTGGTTCTCAGTCATTGATCTGAAGAATGCCTTCTTTACTATACCGGCACATGAGAAGAGTCAGCACTTATTTGCATTCGAGTGGGAAAGCCCAGTTACAGGGAGAAAACAGCAGTATACCTGGACACGATTACCCCAGGGATTTAAGAACTCCCCTACCCTTTTAGGGGCTGCATTGGCAAAAGGTTAGGAAACTCTGGAGGTTCCAGACCCAGATGTCGTGTTGCAATATGTGAATGATTTTCTAGTTACAGGGCAAACGAAAGATGATTGCTGGCAAAACATCTACGACTTATTCCATCTGCTGGAAGAGTTGGGCTATAAAGCATCCAGGAAAAAGGCACAACTAGTCTTAAAGAAAGTTAGATATTTGGGATATGACATTGAACGGGGAAAAAGGACTCTAGGCCACGAGAGAAAGGAGGCCATCTGTCAACTCCCAACGCCTACAAATAGAAGAGACCTGAGGGGATTTCTAGGGGCTGCAGGCTTCTGTCGTATTTGGATTCCCAACTTCAGCTTAATTGCCAAACCTCTCTACGAGGCGACAAGACGAAGTAATAAAGAACCTCTATGCTGGGAAAAAGAGGAAGAGAAAAGTTTCCCCACTTTAAAACATGTTTTAATGCAAGCTCCCAGTCTCGGCTTGCCTGACTTAGAGAAGCCATTTCAACTGTTTGTGGATACAAAACAAAATGTGGCAGTGGGGGTCCTTACTCAGAAACTGGGGACATGGCATTGCCCTGTTGCTTATCTGTCTAAGCAGCTGTACAATGTAGCAAGAGGCTGGCCTGGCTGTCTGAAAGCTCTCGCAGGCACAGCCTTGTTAACACAGGAAGCTAGTAAATTGACTTTCGGCCAGGATTTGGATATTTACAACCTCCATGCTCTCAAAGCTGTCTTAGAAACAAAAGGACATTTGTGGTTGACTAATCTGTGCATGCTAAAATACCAGGGTCTGAACACACACAACCCAATGATCAACTTGATACATTCTACCGCATTAAATCCTGCCACCCTGCTGCCTGAACCGGATCTTAAATCACACATGACTGTATTCAGACTATTGAGGAAACATGCCAGCCGCCCAGTCATGACAGATGTTCCACTTTCCCACCCCGACCTCACATTGTACACAGATGGCACTAGCTTTGTCCAAGATGGCATACGGAGAGCTGGATATGTAACTCTGCAAGAGGTATGGGAAGCTGAGCCCCTCCCCCAGGTATGAGTGCTCAGTTGGCAGAATTGCATGCACTGACTCGAGCTCTGGAACTCACAAAAGGCAAACGCATCAACATCTATACAGATTTAAAATATGCCTTTCTGACAGTGCAAATTCATGGGGCCCTATATAAGGAGAGAGACCTTATCACGGCAGGGGGTAAGGACATTAAGTATGGGACATTAAGTTGGACAGCGTTTGGGCTCCCCGAGAAGTGGCCATCATGCACTGTAGAGGGCATCAGAAGACAGCTTCCGAGACCCAACAAGGCAATAACAAGGCCGACCAGGAAGTTCGCCAAGCCGCACAGAAGCCATTAACCTTACAGGCAAACTGTTTAACCTTGTGGGTCCCTCGTGAGCAGATGAAACCTAACTACTCCAGGGAGGAATTACAACAGGCTAAGGAACTTGAGGCGATGTTGGAAGATGGATGGTGGATCTTTCCTGACCAGCAAGTTTTTGTACTGGGATGCCTGGCATGGGATGCGGTGCAACAGGTCCATAAGCAACTACATTTAGGAAAAACTGCATTGGCAAGTGCTCTGCTACGGAAAGTCTATATTAACAAAATACACAGTGTCGCTGCAAATGTCTGCACAAGATGTGAAATCCGTGCAACCAACAACCCCAGACAAGGACCTCAACCAGGACACCAACCAAGAGGAAATTATCCATTTGATTCACTAATGATTGATTTTACTGATATGCCCTGATCTGGTCCATATCGCACAATGCTAGTGATAATTTGCACCTACACTGGATGGCCCAAGTGCATCCCAACTCGAACAAAGAAGGCAACTGAAGTCAGCAAAGCATTGCTCCAAATTATAATTCCCCGGTATGGACCACCATCCAGAATCTCTTCTGACGACAATGGTCCTGAATTTATTCATAAAGCTACTCAAAAGATTGCCATAATGCTTGGAATAACATGGAAGCTTCATTGTAGTTTTCACGCTCCTTTGAGATGCCGAGTGGAGAAGGCTAACCATACCATCAAAGAAAAATTGGCTAAGATATGCCAAAAGATTCACCTCAAGTGGCCTGACACCTTGAGCAGGGCCCGGGTTGCCATACGGTATGCTCCTCAGAAGAGTCTGGGAGTATTTCCCTTTGAATTATTATATGGGAGGCTCCCAAATTTAATTAGACCCACCGGCCACAACACGGGCCCAGTTGCAGACACAGTCAAGTTGAAACAATTGCAAGGACTTAACGTGGTAGTCCAGAGATTGCAGCAGTATGTTCTAACCTGTAGACCCCAAGTTCTTGTTACTTCCACTCATAATAAACAGCCTGGACAAGAAGTCTGGGTTAAAGACTGGAAAAGGGAGGTTTTAAGCCCAAAACGGAAAGGACCGTATGCTGTTATTATGTGTTCTCCCCTTGCTGTTAAGGTGGCTGAGATCAAACCATGGATCCATTGGTCCCTTGTTAAATTGGCAGCTCCTGCCCCCTGAGAAGCAGTCTCTGACCCTCTCCAACCCCTAAAGCTTACCCTTCGCCGTACCAACAGAAAGCTCTCCCCTTCTGGTGACACACCAGAAGCTTTCCCTCCACGAACAAGAGAGGAAGAGGAGGAAAACCCTGCAGGTGTCACTCCGGAAGCTGACACCCAGCACACGGACAATGCACAGACCATCACCTGGATGCTGCGGTCTCATTGCCAATATACCTGAAACCTCTCCTGCAATTCCCGTGCCGCTGTACCTTTTGTTTGTAAGGGGTGTAAGAATGGAAGCCAGCCAATGGATTAGGGAAGCTGCCTGCATCTGTAAAGGCCTTATGCCTTCCATTTGGGTGGTTGTAGTCCTATTACTCATCAGCATTGTCATCAATTTGCTTTACCTATATAGGGTATTGGTTGCTAAAAGGGGGAATGAGGAAGGTGGGCTACCCCCTGGGGAATATAATGTTCATGAATTATTATTATTATTATTATTATTGTTGTTGTTGTTGTTGTTGTTATTATTATTATTTAGATTTATATACCACCCTTCTCCTTACAGACTCAGGGCGGTGAACAGCCAGATAAAAAACAAGGTACACAAAAGTTAAAATTTTAAAAACAACAAATATAAATTTAGCCGATAATTAAAACAAATTAATTTAAAATGAATATCAACTCTAAAAATTCTAAAAATTTAGCAGGGATCAGGCTAAGCTGGCAAGCTGAAAAAAATATGTTTTTAAAGCCTGACGAAAAGTCCGGAGGTCAGAGATCGTTCTCAACTATGGAGGAAGATCGTTCCAGAGGGTGGGAGCTACCACAGAGAAGGCTCTCCCCCTGGGGGTCGCCAGCCGGCATTGTCTGGCTGACGGCACCTGGAGGAGGCCCTCTCTGTGGGAGCAAACCGGCCGGTGGGAGGCAATTGGTGGCAGGAGGCGGTCCCGTAAGTACCCTGGTCCTAAGCCATGGAGCACTTTAAAGGTGATTACCAACACCTTGAAATGCACCCGGTAGTCCACTGGCAGCCAATGCAGCTCTCGCAGGAGAGGTGTCACGTGGGAGCACCCTGTCGCTCCCATAATCCCCCGCGCGGCTGCATTCTGCACCAGTTGGAGCCTCCAGGTGCACCCCAAGGGGAGCCCCATGTAGAGAGCACTACAATAATCCAGGCGAGAAATGACGAGAGCCTGAGTGACTGTGCGTAGGGAGTCCCAATCTAGAAAGGGCCGCAACTGGCGTATCAGGCAAACCTGATAAAAAGCCCCCCTGGCCACAGCTGTCATATGACCCTCTAAAGACAGCCGTGGGTCCAGGAGGACGCCCAAGTTGCGGACCCTTTCCGTGGGGGCCAATGATTCACCCCCAATAACCAGCGATGGCGTCAGCTGGCTATATCGGGACGCCGGCAGCCATAGCCACTCGGTCTTGGAGGGGTTGAGTCGAAGCCTGTTTCTCCCCATCCAGACCCGCACAGCTTCAAGGCACTGGGACATCACTTCCACGGCATCGTTGGGGTGGTCTGGGGTGGAGATGTACAGCTGAGTGTCATCAGTGTACTAATGGAACTCCACCCCAAAACCATGGATGATCTCACCCAGCGACTTTACATAAATGTTGAACAGGAGAGGCGAGATGACCAACCCTTGTGGCGCCTCGGGGTCAACCGCTGCCCCCGTCAACACGGATTGCGACCGGTCGGAGAGGTAGGAGGAGAATCACCATAAAACGGTGCCCCCCACCCCCAATCCCTCCAACCGGTGCAACATGATACCATGGTCGATGGTATCAAAAGCCACTGAGAGATCTAACAAGACCAGGATAGAGGAGTACCCCCTACCCCGAGCCCTCCAGAGATCATCCACCAATGCGACCAATGCCGTTTCGGTGCTGTATCCAGACCTGAAGTTGGACTGGAGCGGGTCTAAATAGACAGCTTCATCCAGGTACTGGAGGAGCTGCCACGCTACCACACTCTCAACAACCTTCGCAAGGAAGCGAAAGTTGGAGACTGGATAATAATTAGCCAAAACAGCTGGATCCAGAGAAGGCTTCTTGAGGCGGCCTTCAAGGCGACCGGTAGGGCACACTCAAAGAAGCGTTAATAATCTTCTGGAGACAGCCTCGTGTAACCTCCCAGGAAGCCAGCACCAACCAGGAGGGACACAGGTCCAATAAACATGTGGTCGCGTTCAGTCTTCCCAGAATCCTGTCCACGTCCTTGGGAGCCACAGAATCGAACTCAGCCCAGATAACACTCTCAAGACCTGCCTCAGTCACCTCATCTGAACTAACCCAGTCAGTGGCCAGATCTTCCCGAATCTGAGTTATTTTATCATCCAGATATCGAACAAAATCCTCAGCTCGTCCCTGCAAGGGATCCTCCCGCGCTCCCGAATGGAGGAGGGAGCAGGTCACCCTGAACAGGGCGGCTGGGCAATTATCTGATGACGCGATAAGAGCAACAAAATAGTTAGACTTTGCCGCTTTTATCGCCACTATGTAAGTTTTAATATGAGCTCTTACTAGTGTCAAGTCAGATTCAGAACGACTGGCCCTCCAACCGCTCTCCAGGCATCTTTTACGGCACTTCATCTCCCTCAGCTCCTCGGAAAACCAAGGAGCTAAGTGAGTTCGGCGTTGGGTCAGAGGCCACAAAGGCACAACGCGGTCCAAGGCCCCGCCGGCCACCCTATCCCAGGCAGCCACAAGGTCCTCAGCCGAGTCGTGTGTCAGTGTCTCAGGAAATGGCCCAAGCTCCGTCTGGAACCTATCAGGATCCATCAGGCGTCTGGGATGGAACCACCTGGTCGGTTCCGCCTCCCTGCGGCTGTTGTGGCTCCTTTGCCTGAGCCTGTGTCATCGTCAGGAGAGGACTTCGAGAGTGAAAGGGAGGAATTGGCAAGACCTCCCTCTCTAGGACCCTCCTCTCTGGCAATGCCCCTGGAGGACACCGAAGGCCAAGAGATAGGCCCAGAGCCAAGCACATCCCCGCAGCCACAGGTGGACAGCGACAAGGGAGATAAGTGCTGGCTGGATCCTCGCCAGCGACGCAGGGAGAAACGTGCCCAACAGAAGGCACGGCGTGCTCGTGATTAGCTGACTCACTGGACCACACCCCACAGCCTATAAAAGAGAGTGAGTCAGCCTGAACTTTTGTGATGAACAAAAACAGATATTCTTGCATCCCAGCTTCAGATCTTCCTGCATCTCAGCTTCTATTTCTGGACATTTTGTGGTGTGTATTTTTCTGTTATGACAAAAAAAGGTTTTGGCACGCAGCTTCTGGGATTGCTGCCAAGCTCCTTATCAGACTACTTGGTTGCCTGCCAGCTTATTTTAACCTCTGACTGTCTGAATTGGGTTTATTCCTGGGGGCGGGGACAGAACAGCGACGAGGTGTAGCAGTCAGAAAGTCAAGTCGAAGGAGCGAGTGGTCAGTCCATGACAAGGGTTCAACACCTATATCCCCAATGTCAAGACCACTCAACCACTGACCAGAGACAAAAACTAGATCCAGGGTGTGTCCACCAATGTGAGTCGGGCCCTGAATTACTTGGGTCAGGTCCATGGCCGTCATGGAAGCCATGAACTCCCGAGCTATCTGTTGTGGCCCCGTCCTCTGAGCCTATCCCATTGGAGGAAGGAAGCTCTGAGCATGAGGAAGAGGAGCCAGCCAGATCTCCCAGCCCCCACCCCTCTGGCACCGTCTCAGGTGCCAGCTGAAAGAGAGCAAAGTAGTGGGGAAACAGGTGTCTCAGATGAGAGTGAGGGAGAGACGTCATTCCTGGACGCACGTCAAAGAAGGCGAGATAAGCGCTTACAGCAGCTGAGGAGACGTATGAGGGAATAGACCTGAGTCACTGGACTTGAGTCACAGGACCAATGAGTCACTGGACCACACCCAGAGACTATATAAGACAGGGTGGTGGTAAATGATCTCTGTGACGAACAAAAACTCAATCTGGTAGTCATTGGAGCTAAAAGCTGAAGCTGATCAGAGACTTTGCTGAATATTTGTTATGATTTTCTTTCTGTGTACTATTAAAGCACTTGGCAGACGGTGTGCATATCGCTGCCAAGTTAGAGATAAGAACTGGGGTGTGTGCCAAGTGCTTCTTTAACCCTCGACTGGCTGTGTTTTTGTGGGTATCTGTAGAGGGGGACAGATCACTATCTCAGATGTTTCACTGATAGAATTGTGTCAATATGCACTTGCGGGCCAGGAAATTGAAAGGGCGACTACTCCGGCTCCCATCTTTAGCTACCCCAAGCCCCCACGACAGGTATGCTGGACCCCAAAGACCCCTCCTTAAAGAAAAGGGGAGGATGGACTCCTTAGTACGCCTGTCATGGTGCAGAAAGATCGAAGGGTCCTGTTCCCCCCTTGTACAAAATGTTTCACATTCCTCTCTACGAGGAGGCACTTTACTTATAGTATCATCTCTTATCCAAATTGCTCTATCTCCCACCCTGTGAGTATAAAGGAACCTGATATTGGCAATGTGATGACAACTCCTCAATAAGATGTCACCTCATACAATCTCCTCAGGGTTCAGTAAGCTCTAGGGGTTGAGGTCATACTAAGAGACCACACCACACAGCCAGAGGGAAGAGGACAGTTCCTAGATGCCAAGAGTGTATGCAGGATCAGCATTTATATATAATCCAATATCACCTACAGTGTGCCAAGAGGAGAGTAAATGCCTTCAGGATTCCCAAATATATAAAACATGCTTGGAGGAAGGGAGGACATATTGTTATAAGTCAGACTCAGTAGACATAGAGATCCCTTGCCTCCAGCGGGAAGCTGTAGGTGAGGAAGAATGTCACCAGTGCATACACAGTACAAAAACAGGAACAGTAATAGGTGAGACTGTTGTATACCACACACATAAGCCTACCTCTTGTACCCAATTTGTTTTGACATCATGTAAGGTTAATGGAACTATCTATAAGAGATGTAATGGGACTCAGGGTTTTCAGTGCTACAACCCCACACAGGCAACCAAGGTAATTAACTATGAAATGTCCATCTATACTACAGAATGTGGCTATGAGAGACTACTCAACTCATCCATAGTAGCGAACCTCAATAAGGCCGTCAGTGTTACCTCTGACGTGTGTGCCACCATAGGACACAATTGCTTCAAGGAAACCTGTGGGAATTTAGAGTGGGAACGATCTTACATGCTGGAAGAAAAATACATGTGTCACAACCAGGGCAATTGTAAGGACCGATATTATAATTATTACCCATATTTTCCTTCCCCTATCCCTCTGGTCAGGGGAAGGAAAAGTTCCGAAAGGAAGCCAAAAGTGCAGGCTAGAAAAGGGGGTTCCAAGAAGCGACTGCCAGACAGGACACTGTAACCCAGTAATCCTTACCTATGAGTCCACTAAGGAATGGACTGGGGAATATGGGATCAGTATATATGGGAAGGGAAAGGATCTGGGAGTCACATTAAGATGGAAGGTCCAGAGGAAGGAACAAACATTGGGGAGTCAGAAAAGTCTTTTTTTGGTTGTACTATCAAGAGATAGAGAAGTTGAACTTTCAGGAACTACCCTCCAAAGTTTTGTACAGCTAGCCGAAGAGGTGGCTACCTGTTAGGATATGATTTGGGCCTAACAGTTGTCCAGGCAATATAAGTGTTCTGTGACTTTAAGTTTTAATGCTGCATCATGCTGTAATGCTGAGTCATGCTATAATTACTTGTAATTTAACAATGTATTTAAGAAGGGTACTGTAAGGTATTCAGTGGATGATAAGCTGCTATCATCACGTGCGTGTGTGGGTGGATCTGCTACCATCCGGAGTTTGTGAACCAACTACTGTTTGTTTGGTAAGAGTTTGTTTGGAGTTAACCAGTAAAGACTTGGACTGTTTAGAAGACTACGAGATTGTTTATTTCCCATTATAAAGAACACTTTTTGTATGTATCTCTATCTCATTGCTCTCAGCAACGTTTCTCTGTGCACTTCACTCTGCTAGTCGTTACACAACAACAATATCCTTAACACTACCACTTTAAATGTTAGCAACTGTTTTGTGTGTGGTGGAACTAATATGGGAGAAAAATGGCCGTGGAAGGCGCAAGAACTGAACTACTCTGTGGTATGGGAAATGGAGCTAAGGGGAAATTTAACAGCAACCCCAGGGAAGGATGATAATTGGGCTCTTGCCTTGAACCTTGAGGGATCCGTCTGTTATGCCCGGAACTGGACCATGGGGTGCCACCGGGTGACAGCACTAATGTGCCTGTCAACCTGGAACAATGGCGAATGGTGGTTGGAAAAGGGAAGACAACCCACAGCAAAGGCTCTTTTGAATGTCACACTCCTGAAACCCTACATCTCCCAGCCCCACAACACTTCGTATATTTGGTTGGCCCCTAATGGTATGTACTGGATCTGTGGAAAATATGCTTACAGCCAACTCCCAGCAAATTGGTGTGGTGCTTGTGTTTTGGGCATAATAAGACCTGGATTTTTCTTGCTGCCCCTCTGTCAATGACAGGTGTTGAGGGCGCCAGTGTATGATGAGGTAGGAAACATTCAGGCAAAGAGGGCTGCCATTGACACTTCATTAATAGAAAAGGTCAAAATAGGCCATTGGAAGGATGATGAATGGCCTCCAGAAAGGATCATAGAAGTGTATGGACCAGCCACCTGGGCAGAGGATGGTACCTATGGATATTGGACCCCCATTTACCTGTTGAACCACTTAATTAGATTACAAGTGGTAGTTGAGATAATAACAAATGAAACTGTGAAAGGCTTAACAAAGTTAGTTGCTGAGAGCGTAAAGTCCTGAACTTATATTATGCAGAATCGCTTAACCCTAGACTACCTCTTAGCTAAGGAAGGAGGTGTGTGTGGTAAATTCAATCTATCTAACTGCTGTATTGAAATTGATGACAGTGGAAGGATTATTAAGGAAATAACTGATAAAATGGTAAAGCTAGCCCATGTCCTAGTCCAAACTTGGAAACTTCAATTTAGCAGATGCTTTCTCAGGCTGGTTCCCCAAGCTACCCAGCCTACAAGCTATCATGTCACTTATTGGTTTAATAGCAGCTGGATGTGTAATACTACCATACATTCTCCCAATTTTTGTCTGCACAATCTCTTAACAGTCTGCTTGTAGAAAAGAAGGCCACGGCACAGGCTATGGCTTGGTGGGAATATGAGAAATTGAGCACCATGGATGATAACGTGCCATTATACAAAACCCTGCCATTATGTGAAACTCCACAGTAATCATGGGATTTAGATGAAGTTTCAAAGGGGGGAATGAAACAGGTGGGAGAAGTACCCGAAAATTCCTGATTAATATATTAAGAGCTTTAACAAGAATAAGGTTGCTTAGATGCTGTCAGCTTTGGGAAAGTATGGGAAAGTTGCTAAATGTAACACTATGCTTATGTACTACCTTATTTGGTAACTGAATCTCTGGTAAAGGAAGGGTACTGAAAACAACAGATGGTGTAAGATACCTTGAGTGGAAAATTTACTAAGATAACTTCTCTTTTTCTGTATCCTGTTTATGAACTATTGTAGTCAGATAAGTGTGACAAAGTGTAATGCTTAGGTTAAGATAGAGGTGCTAACTGTATAAAAGACACACCTTGGGCATAGCTCAGGGTCAGAATCTGCCATGCTAATGATTTGAACCTTTACGCTGTCACTGTGTTTTTGTATTTACCAGCTGAGCTCTTATTTTTGGACTTTCAGACTTACGGTAGCTTGCCAAAACTCTTATCAGTAACTACTGCGCATGTCTACATTCCTTTCTTCTTCTCTAAAACTTTTCTTTGTTCTCCGGCCAAGAGAGGTAGCCGGGAAAACTTCCAAGTTGTAACTTAATTTAGATAGATGTTTTTATTTCTTTACAAATAAATATGAGTTTTTAATTAGAATGTATTTTGGTTCATTTTCCTGCAAAGTATACAGAAGAAAAAAAGCCACGATTTCACCCCTAACTCAGGCAATTACCCCAGGATGGGAACAGGGCTGATTGCTGCTCTGACATACGCAAATAAACCTGTGTTCTCGAACCTTTGTGGTCTTGTCTCCTGAATTGGTAAAGAGAGATTTCTATTACACAAGAACAAGCACTACAAACTAATGCCATGAAAGCAAAAATACAAAAATCCATCGACAGTCCAAACTGCCCACTTTCCTTCATGTATGTTTCTGAATAAGAAAGTGGAAGTTATTGATTTAGCTTTGCAGTTATTGTTTTAGTTTTTTACTTATTGTTTTAGAGGGAGAAGAAGAGGAGAGGAAGAGGAGGAGAGACCTTTGGTGCCTAAGGCTGGTAAATGCTACTATGAATGTTGCTATGGTAAGGAAAAGAAAAAGCTAAAAACAAAAACATTCCATCAGCAATGTGCCAGGGCAGATTTGGAGAAAATAATTATACAAATCTACTTAGCTTTGAGATTATATTGAAGTTACACTGAAAAATAATAAAGATCTTGGGAATAAAAAAGAGAGATGGTTATTAATGAATTAACTTCTGGAAGAAAAAACAGCTTGAACTCAGAGAGGGATCAAAGATGCTGATACTTGAATTTGTTACACAATGCCAGCTAATAAAATTGATTAATTTTTGCTTAGAACCCTAGCTACCAAGATCCTTTCTTAGAAATTAATTATGCTATTCTACAGAATAGTTGAGGCTTTTTGGATTAAGATTTGGTGGGTTATGTAAAATGTCCTGAAGAAAAAAAACTCTAAATTTCTTCTCAATTGTTCCTAATGGGTATAGTTAAAGATTTTTTATTGATTGAAACAAAACTGATATTATACATGGTTACAGTAGCTTGGTTACTGATTGGTCAATATTGGAAAAAAGATGTTTTGCCTACTATAGAAGAATGGACTTTGAAGGTGGCCAGATCTGCAGAAATGGCAAAGATATCAGCATATTTAAAAGACCGGACTCAAGAAACTTTTGTGTGGGAATGGATGAAATGGATAGATTATGACAGAACTTCCGGTTGGCGAGCTACAGCAGCATGGCGTGGAGCGGGTGACTGCACCCCTCAACGCTATCAATCATTGCGTTTTGGGGATCCCTGTGGGGGCGTGAGGATTCGGAGGATCCCACGGACGAAAGAGCGAACAGGTCTAGTGGGAAAGTGACGAGCAAATACTCCCACTAGACTGGAAGGCTCTGTCAATCCAACGCGGTCAGCCTGACAGTTAATGTCAGACTTGAAGCCGTAGTCGCCGACAATCTAAGAAGGAAGCAATTGGAGATCGGAGGCTGTGGTGTTGGGACTCTGTTGTACCACCCCTATTTTGCTGTTTCGGACACCAACGAAGGAGCTGGTGGATGCAGGTCACGAGAAACTTGAAGAGGTATTAAGCGGCGACTGCAACTCTAGAGTGATTTGCATATGGCAAGACCTGACAGCTGGCATGGAGTAGGAGAGGGAGAGGAGTGATTGTGACTCTCGATTTGTGGAAACGGCGGGGAAGATCCTGAATAAGAGAAACTGAACTGAACTGAGATTTGTGCAAGGAAACAGCGTTTTTATTGCTGCTGGGAGGAGAGCGGAGGGAGAGTCAAGTCAGAGGCTTAAGTGGAAAAATCCATTCCAAGAAGCAGGAAGCGAGGCCATTACGGAGAGCTGGAATCTGCCAGTCATTAGAAGACTAACAGAGTGACTTCCATGCTTGAGTGACCTGGGTTAGCGTTAATTTTTGCCTGCCGGATTTGGAAGGGATCGATGGCTCAGAATTGATTGTGCGAGATATTTCTACCAAAATTGTAGTATTGAACCCTAGACTGTATCCTAGATGGTATTACACTTTAGTTCTTAGCCTATTCCCGGGATTAGCTGGGGCCTCTCTCCCCAGTGAAAGAGAGTTTTGTATATTGAGTTATTTCATGAAACTGTCCTTCCTGGACCTAATTGGAAGATCTTCGTGGTTACTTACGCTAGTCTAACTTCTGTATTACTATTAATTATTACATTGCCGATGAATTTCTATTATTAATTATTAATTACTAATTATTAATTATCATTTAACTTATCTTTAGATAGCACTCTTGTAAGATATTCTTATTTATACATTTAGATATATCAATACTTTTCTATATTTAATGTTACTGTTAGCTTTGGCTGTATTAGCCTAGCTGAATAAGTTCTGTTGCATCTACCTTTATCATAATTAATTAATTGTTTTTTTCTTTGATAATTATTACCTTAATAAGTTATTGGATTTAGTGGACCATTTATAGTATTTTTAGTATCCTGATTAGGACCTTTTCTATTGATATTTAATTAATTAATATAAATATAGCAAGTAATTTTTTTAAATATTTATTAGTGGAATCAATCTTCCTTAATCCATTTTATTTACCTAACTGACATAGACTGGAATTAATTAACTTGATAGATTGATTTATTTAAAGAAGGTTTAAGACAAGAAATTAACAGAAATCAAGAGGAAAACTCTTAAACCAATAGATTCTCCATTATATTGATATATCCCCGATATTTAATATTTAAAGTTCAGACTTTCCACAGCTAAAAAGGGGAAAACAGGTACCTTAATTTGACTCTTTAGGAGTAACACTCAGGAGATTTTGCGACAGCCCCATTGAATGCTCATTTGGGAAAACATAGAATTCATAATAAAAGAACAAAAGGCTATTCTGAAACAAATGGCAAATATGACTACAACAATTCAAAAAACTGGTAAAAAAATTCCATCAAATCCCACTTTAGCATTGTCATCTCCAGCTGTTCAGAAGCCCTCTGATGGCTTACAGAAACCAGACAAACTACCAACGACGCCATCACTGCAAACAGTCCAGTCCTCTTTGTTACTAATACAGGAAATGATGATAGCTATGCAGGAAAAACTTACTAATAACCACACTGAATTAAAGCTAGATATGCATGCGTTGGATACAAAGATGAGTGAGATTCAGGCGTCAATTGCTAATAATGAAAAAAGAATTCAAAAAGTCGAGGAAAGAATGGATCTGAACGAAAAGAAGTTAGATAGAGTAGATAAATCCCTCACGGCCCAGGGTAAGGTAACGGAAGATACATTGGTCCATCTTGAAATGGATAAGGCCTCATTTTACCTTCGATTTCAAAATATTGCAGGAGAAAAAGATGAAGATTTAGGAGATAAAATGGCGGAGTTAATAGCGGATATACTCCAGCAAGACAAACTGGAAATTATTAGGGAGCTCGATGAGATATATAGGGTTCAAACGAACTACGTCAGAAGAAATAAGCTCCCTAGAGAGGTCCATGTAAGGTTTGCTAGGAGAAAAGTGAGAGATATCCTTTATGAAATTGCGAGAGATGAACCAATAGTGTATAGAGGGAAGGAAGTGATTATACTCAAACAAGTACCAAAAAGGGTGAGAGAGGGAAGAAAGAACTATAGATTCTTGACAAATCAGTTAAATAGAAGGAATATAGTGTTCAGATGGCTACTGCCAGAGGGCTTGTTAATTTCCTGGCAGGGAAGGAAGATAAGAATCGACAATCCAAGTGTACCACAAGAGTTTCTGGACCAACTGAGAGGAGAAGAAGAGGAATATAAAAGTAAAGAGGAGGTTGAAACAGTAAACACAGAGGAAGAGTCATCCCAAGAACAGAGCACTAGGGAGGATATAGAAGAAGGGAAAAAAAGAGAAGTAGAAGGGGAAGAAACAGGAAAGAAAACCCGACCAGTGAGAGCAGTAACACTAAAAAACAAGAACTAGGAAGTAACCACAGACACTAGGAATGAATGGCTTAAAAATCTTGTCACAGAATGTAAACGGTGTTAATGACGATAGGAAGAGAAAGCTAATACTGCCAAAACTGGTAAAATTCAATCCGGATATAATTTGTATACAGGAAACCCATATAAAAAAAAGATGAGGCTAAACAATTAGAATTCCCCAAATTCGGTAAAGTATTTGTGTCTTTAGCGGGGGGAAAAAGGGGGGATCGCAATTTATGTTAAGAAAGAAATAGAGGCGGAATTAAAATACCAAGATTCTAAAGGCAGAATCTTAATAATTGAGATAACGAGGGGCAATTCCAAATTGATATTGGTGGGGATATAATGCCCCTAATAAAAAACAGGAACTTTTCTATCGGAAATTGCACGAGCAACTAGGAAAATGGGCTGATAGTGAAGTATGTATGCTAGGGGATTTTAATGGGATTACAGACCCTTCCATAGATTATAAAAGCGGGAAAAATAAAAAGAACAAAAGACTAGACCTCCCAAAGAGCTTTTTTGATTTGGTAGACGAATTAAACTTAATAGATATATGGCGAATGCTCCACCCATTAAATAGTCAATACACTTTTTATTCACCACCTCATAACTCGTGGTCCAGAATTGATATGGTTTGGGTTACCAGGAAACTAGGCTTGCAAATACAGAAGGTTGAAATAAATATCAGTTCATGGTCAGATCATAGATTTCTGGAAATAAATTGGTTTCAAGCGAAAAAGAGAACACAAAAGAGGTGGAGATTAAACACGTCTGTATTGAATGAAAAAGAGTTTGTAATTAAATTAAATGAAGAAATTAAGCGTTTTTTTGCTGAAAATGGAAATAAAGGAACAGCTAGAGAAATAGTGTGGGACACTATGAAAGCTTATGTGAGAGAGGTGACTATCTCTTATATGGCATATAAGAACAAGGAAAAAAGGAAGGAGAGAGAGGCCCTCACTAAGAAATTAGAAGAGGCAGAAAATAATCTACTGCGGAGGCCGGGAGATGAAATATAGAGCCTGTGTAGCGTAGGGGGCTAATGCCTCCTACTAAAGGCAGCAATTAACACCAGCTGCCTGTAATTTCTCTGAGTTCAATCCTAGCCAGGCTCAAGGTCGACTCAGCCTTCCATCCTTTCTAAGGTGGGTAAATTGAGGACCCAGTTTGTGGGGGCAATAAGCTGACTTTGTATAAATATACAAAAGTATGAAGGCTATTGCTTAACGCATTGTAAGCCGCCCTGAGTCTCCGGAGAAGGGCGGCATATAAATCAAATTTTAAAAAAAAATATTTAAAGAGAGTTGGAGGCTAGCGAGACATAGGCTGAATATTTTGGATCAGGAGGAGATAGTGGGCAAAATAAAGAGAGCTAAACATTATCTTTTTGAAAATGCTAACAAGTCTGGTAGGTGGCTCGCATATAAACTCAAAAAACAGAATGAAAAAAGTCAAATTTTGGAATTGGAGGACTCCATAGGCAACCTCTTGACAAAGGAAGAGGATAAATTAGGCCTAGCTAGAGACTTTTATGAAGCATTGTACAAACAAGAAGAGGTCGAGGCCGAAGCAGTAGAACAATATTTAATGGAGGCTAACCTACCACAAATGTGCATGTGACGGCCGTGGCCAGGGGGGCTTTTTATCAGGCTCGCCTGATACGCCAGTTGCGTCCCTATCTAGATCGGGACTTCTTACGCACAGTCACTCAGGCACTCGTCATTTCCCGCCTGGACTACTGCAATGCTCTCTACATGGGGCTCCCCTTGAGGTGCACCCGGAGGCTCCAACTGGTGCAGAATGCGGCCGTGCGGGGGATTATGGGAGCAAGGGGGCGCTCCCATGTGACACCTCTCCTGCGTGAGCTGCATTGGCTTCCGGTGGTCTTCCGGGTGTGCTTCAAGGTGTTGGTGACCACCTTTAAAGCACTCCATGGCATAGGGACTGGGTACTTGCGGGACCGCCTTCTGCTACCGATAGCCTCCCACCGGCCAGTTCGCTCCCACAGAGAGGGACTCCTCAGGGTGCCATCAGCCAGACAATGTCGGCTGGCGACACCCAGGGGGAGAGCCTTCTCTGTGGCAGCACCAGCCCTCTGGAATGATTTGCCCCCGGAGATCCGTACGATACCTGATCTCCGGGCTTTCCGCCGTGCCCTAAAAACTTTTTTATTTTGTCAAGCTGGGCTGGCGTAACCCCCCCCCCTTTTTTTAAGCTTAAAGTTTTATGAGTTTTAAATTTTAATTGCCTATTGGGTTTTTTAAATTTATTGGGCCAAAATTATTTAATTCTTTTATTAATATTTTAAATTTTGTATTGGAGTGCTTTTTATTCTTGGCTGTACACCTCCCTGAGTCCTCTAGGAGAAGGGCGGTATATAAATTTAATAAATAATAATAATAATAAATAACTGAGGAAGAGAAGGATATATTAAACAGACTGATCACAATAGAGGAATTGGAAACCGCCCTTACTAAAATCAAAAAAAATAAATCCCCAGGCCCTGATGGACTTCCAGGGGAAATATGTGCTAAATTTGAGGAACCACTAAAATTAGAATTACTAGGGATTTTCAATGAGGTTTTGACAGGTGTAAGTATTCCCGAGACATGGAGGAAAGCGTACCTCTCACTGATTTTGAAGGAAGGTACCGATCCTAAGCATATAGCAAATTATAAGCCAATCTCTTTATTAAATTCCGATTATAAACTCTTTATGTCCATCATTGCGGAAAGAATGAAGAAAATCTTAAATATTTGGATCCATAAAGACCAAAATGGGTTTCTCCCTGGGAGGCAAATCAGGAATAATTTGAGAACAGTATTAAATGTCATAGAATATTATGAACACCATTCTGATAAACAGCTGGCGCTAGTTTTCGTAGACGCTCAAAAGGCCTTTGACAATTTGAACTGGAGTTTTATGATTAACCAAATTAATTTAATGGGCTTTGGGACTAATTTCAGGAAAATGATTGAAAACATATACCATAATCAGAAGGCAAATATTGTAATAAATGGGGATAGGACGAAAGTATTTCCAATCCAAAAAGGTGTAAGGCAAGGATGCCCCTTATCCCCCTTACTTTTTATTTTGGCGCTAGAAGTGCTCCTCAGAAAGATCAGGGCTAACAAAGATATTAAAGGTCTCAAGATAAGGAACGAAGTTTTTAAGGCACAGGCCTTTGCAGACGATGTGGCCTTAAATGTGGAGGATCCACTCATATCAAGCCCAAAAGTCCTACAGGAGATAGAAAATTATGGTAAAGTGGCTGGCTTCAAACTCAATAAAACCAAAACAAAAATAATAGTGAAAAATGAAACAGAAACACAAAAAATAGAGCTAGAAGAGTTGCTAGGCATCCAGATAGTGAAAAAAACTAAGTATCTAAGTATTTGGCTAACCTCCCGGCACTCATCATTAAAAGAAAATAATTACATCCCGTTATTGCAAAAAATACAGCTAGATCTGGAGAGATGGAAAAAGATAAAATTGTCCCTTATAGGAAAAATTGCAGCAATCAAAATGAACATCCTCCCCAAAATAATATTTCTATTCCAAAATATCCCGGTGAAATTAGGCAAAAATTTTTTTTCAGAATTGAATAAAGGTATTAGGCTCTTTCTATGGGAAGGGAAAAAGTCCAGGATTTCATATAGGATTCTACAAGGCAAAAGAAATTTGGGAGGCTTCGGTCTCCCAGATTGGGAAACATATCAAAAGGCAGCCAAATTGGGGTGGATTAGGGACTGGATCACACTACATAATAGAAGAATCTTGACTTTGGAAGGGCACAACCTGCAAGAAGGTTGGCATGCCCAATTGTGGAACCCAAGAGAAAAAAAAAGCCTCCTTTTTTGTAGAGATAAAGTAAGGGAAACCCTTATTCAAATATGGGTAGAAATCAGGCAGAGGTTTTACACTAAAGTCCCAAATTGGCTCTCCATTCTGAAGGCCCTAATTGACCCAAATAGGCGAGACATTCAAAATTTCCCCACATATAAGGAGATATTAGACGATAAAGGGAGTTTAAAATCTTTAGATTTATTAAGAGACCAAGGCCTCAATATAGATTGGTGGACTTATTTCCAGATCAATTCTAGGTACCAAAAGGATAGGGACCGATTTGGCATAGAATCCAAATATAGAAATCTAGATCAAATTTTACTGGGACAAGAAAAGAAAATGCTGGCTAGACTGTACAACGTGTTACTAGATGAGGATAGGGCAGAGATCATAGCTAGGAACCAACTGGGTGTCTGGGGAAAAAATATAGGATACAATATTAACTTTAATGAGTGGGAAGAAGCTTGGAACAGGAATTACTATATAATGAAAGCGGTATCCTATAGGGAAAATCAGTATAAGATGTTCCACAGATAGCATCTAGCAGCAGCTAGAATAGCTAAAATGATTCCCAATGCCTCACCAACCTGTTGGAAATGCGGTAAGGAGGTTGGTACCTTTTTCCATATGTGGTGGTCCTGTCAGATAACCAAAAAGTTTTGGCTTAAAATTCGGGCCTGGCTGAAGGAAATAATTGGAGAGGATTTGGAATTAGCCCCCGAGATCTTCTTACTAGGTATAATTAGGGAGAGATTGGCAAAAGAAAAGACTCAACTCGTGATCCATATAATCACGGCAGCCAGATTAGTTTTTGAAAAGACATGGAAGGATAATGCGTCTCCTTCTGAGGAAAGTGTAATTAATAAGATTCTAGAATGTGCGGAAATGTCCAATCTAACAAATGAGCTGAATAATGGTGAAAAATCTAAATATTATGAAGTATGGGGTAGATGGTACAATTGCATGCATAACAGGAAAAATATTTGAGAGTCGGAAAAGTGATTTTACTTACTCTTAACTAGAATATTATTGTGATAAACTCTGTAAATTACGGTTAACACTGTACTTCCGATGTGGCATGAAACATCTTGTATTTTGTTTTATTTTCATAAAATCAATAAAGTATATTTAAAAAAAAGAAAGAAAAAGAAATGGATAGATTATGTGCAGAATAAATATCAAACAAGGAAGTATTAGTTAACTTTTAGCTGAATGTTATGTAGAAATTTATAGTATAGACAGGGGGCAGATTAGTTTGGGGGAATTGCATGATATGATATGATATTGGATTTCACCTTGGGAAGTCAAGTGGGGAAGGGGAGGGTTAGGGAGGGTTGGGGAGGGGAAGGGGGGGAAGTGGGAAAATTTGTATTTGTAAAACTTTTTCAATTAAAAAAAAAGAAATTAATTATGCTATTCTTCAGATTCTCCCTCTTGCTGACTCTTGGGATACGTTTGCTTCAATTAGTCTACTATGTATGTATGAAACCTGGACTGAATTTATGACTTTGATATAAGACTGATGGATGTATTAATACTTGCCGAATCAGGACAGTTTATTTTTATAAAACCTGGATATGTGATGACATGGATCTACTGGTAAAAAAAATTATGCTAAATGACAAGTTAGCTTGCCATGGAAATATTAAACTAGAAGCCAGGAGCTGAGGAAAAGGAACAAACTGAAACCTTGGAAGGAGAGAAAAGCAATCTCAAATTCCATTTAGGGGATAAAAACCCTCTCAGAGCCAAATGGTAAAATATTAAATAAGTAAGGAGACTTATTTTCTATAAAATTGTTCAAGAAGTAAAGCCAGTTTGATATGATAGTTAAGGTACCAGGACAGAAACCAAGAGACCAGGCTTCTAGTCCTATTTTAGGCATAAAACTAGCTGAGTGACCTTCAGCTAATTGATGCCTCTCAGCTATAGGAAGCAGACAAGGACAAACCATTTTCAAAAATCTTGCCAAAAAAATTAAAGGGATTAATCCAGGCAGCTTCCAGGAGTCAAAAACTGATTTAAAACTACAGCAGTGGAATAAATGTTATAGTACTATAGATGTTTCAAAGTACAAATCCAGCAAATCTATGAAAATGATCCCATTCCTGTCTGCAAGAATGGACAAGCATTTTCTTCTTTTTATGATCCTCTAATCCCTTTTATTGGGATGGGGTCGGGGTGACTGAGTAGAGCTGAGCATTTACTGGCTGGATGCCCTTCCTGACACCTATGTGAAGTTTGCAGTAGAAATTTTCTCTTTGCATCCTGATAGCAAAAACATCCATCACTGCCTAGGATTGAACTCTCAACCTTTCAAATGGGAAATGAGCGTCTTCACCCTTGGCCACCACACCACTCAAGAATGGACCAGCAATATGGGCCTGAAATAAGAGCACCTGAAAAAATAGATGAGATTAAAAAAGGTCCAATATTGGTTTGATCTTTTTTTGGAATGATATAGCATCTTGGGCATCACATTCTCTGTCAGTGCTAGGAAGGAAACAATGGTAAACTACTTCTGAAACTTTGTCAAGAAAACTGCAGGCACTTATCCAGGCAGTTACTAGAAGTCAATACCAACTTGAAGGGAAAAAATAAAACAATTGAAGAAAGAAAATGGAATGCAACTTTTACCAAGAAAGGTTACAATTACAAAGATGTATAGAAATCTGACAAAATTCTGGAGAAGCTTTTAAAGGAACTGGTGTGTTATTAGCCCAGATTTCAATAAGGAAACTCTGTGAAATGATCACCAAAACCCAAACCATCTTGGAAGCAAGGTATCACCACTTGGAACTTTGAGGTTAAATCTATGGCTCATCTTTGATAGATATGTAGGGAATGCCAAAATCCATCAACAGTGCCTGGACACAGAAAAGTGAACTTGTTCTATCTGAAACAGCTTTTGGATAGGGCATAAATGGGCATAAGTGAAACTATGGACCAAGTAGTGTCAACCCTGAAGTGAATCTTGCTGAGGCCATTTTGGAGACTTCAGGGTTGCCACACCACAGAGTGAAGGGGGAAATAGATAGGATTTTGTAGCCAAAACAATAAAATTTTCCTGTGGGAACCAAGGACATTCTCACAAATGGCTGGGCAGAGGAGGAGTGAAGTAACTAAGCAACCAGCCAGCAACTGGATTGGACAGTGTGACCAGTGACTTGGAGGAAAGGGGAAACTTTTCCTTTTTAATTAGGTGAAAGCCATGGGAATTTTAGAGTTGGCTGTCACCAGTTGTGCCAGATGTTTCCAATGAACTGTTCTTTGAGGATCTTGTCTGCCTCAGAATTCTCCTTTCTATGGGTACATTACTTGGAATGCTGACAAGTAGTTTATAACATTGTATAGCAGACATGTCAAACACAAGGCCCACAGGCCAGATTCAACCTGTGATGAGGTTAGATCTGGCCTGCGGGACAGCAAAGGAGCAGTCCGTGATGCCTTCGTCCAGCCCAGGCTGACCGGGCACTGATCTACAAACTGGTGGCAGCCATTTGGGCCAGAATGCAGTCAGCATTCTTAGATCTGTGGGGGCCACCCTATAGCCAGTGAGAGGCTGCCCCCGCTCCCCGCCTCCTGAGTGTACAGGAGGCAGTGAGCGCACTGGCCTGGCATCCCTGTGGACTATGTTGCCTCACAGGCTAACAGCATTCCAAGCACTTCCCTTTCACTCAGGACAGCAGTGCTCGCAGGTTCACTGCTTCCTGTGAATATGCCCAGGGGATGGGGGTGGGGAAGTCCCTCACTGGATCCAGGGTGACCAAGCTGCCTGAACCAAGCTGCCCTGCATTCATTCCTTTTTCCCTCTCTCCCTCCCTCCCTGCCTGCTTCCCTCCTTCTCATTTGCATCTCCTTCCTTCCTTCCTTCCTTCCTTCCTTCCTTCCTTCCATCCATCCTTTCTTCCTTCCTTCCTTCCTTCCTTTTTCCCTCCCTCTCTCCCCTGCTTCTCATTTCCATCTCCTTCCTTTCTCCATGGTCAGGAAGGGACGAGGGGAAGGGGAGAGATTGGCAGTGCTGCCAGTGGCCATTCTGTCACTGACTGTGGCTTTCCCACATGGGGGCACGTGCAGTCCTGGTGAAAGGGAAGCCTCACAGGTTGTGAAGCCATGCTGACAAATGGACCATGGAAGTGCTGGTGGCAGGTGTAGCACTGATCTACAATTTCATGGCTGCCATCAAGGCCAGACACAGTCAGCCTTAGCTCTGCGGGGCCATCCTGCCACCTCGGCTTACCCATTGGGTATGCACAGAGGAGGCGGCATGTGCCTGGCGTCCCTGGGAACTGTCTTGCCCCACAGGCTGGCTGCATTCTGAGAGCTTCCCTTTAACCCAGGACACTAGTGCTTGCACATGCGGAGGGGGCAAGGATGATGTGGCGGGGCAGACCCTCCCAGGCTCCAGGGCGGCTGCATGGATCAGATCTAAGGCTGATTGTGTTCCAGCATGGATGGCCACCACAAGTTGTAGAATAGATCAACCCCACACCACCTCCTCCATGACCCATTTGCCAGCCTGCCCTCATAGGCTGGCTTTCCCATGCAGGACTGACTGCCCCAGCAGGATGGACACCAGCAGGGAAGGAGGGAGGGAAGGAGGGAGGGGGGAAAGAAGGAAGGAAGGAAGGAAGGAAGGAAGGAAGGAAGGAAGGAAGGAAGGAAGGAAGGAAGGAAGGAAGGAAGGAAGGGGAGGCAACTTGGTTAGAGATGCCCCTGTTCATGGAGTCCTGCATCAATCCTGGATCCATTGAGACTTGGGTTCAAAGGAGAGAGCAATTTTGTGTTCTGTTTTGTCATAGACAGGACTTTGTTGGCAATCAAAGTTAACATTGGTATTCTTGAATTGTGAGCTCTTAGGAAAGTATCCCCTTCTTGTGTGCTGCAAATAACCATTTTCAATGGAGAAAACAGGATAAAGCAGAATGGAAGGAAATATTTTCCTTTGCTATATTCCCTGCCTTAGCACTTGGCCACCAGCAGCCCTGCTGCCCTTTCACCATTCCCTTGCCCCCTCCTCTCCTGGTAGTCTCCCATCCTATAGCTAAAGATGGTTTGGTTACAAAGCTGGGTCTCCTTGCAAGGAGAGGGAGTGGGCCTAATTCCGACCCACACACTTTACTCTCCTGCACCCACTATAAGCAACTTGGCCAAGGAGGGCAAGCACAGTAGCAGCAACCTTAAGGAAGAGGTAAGCGCAGCCGGGTGCCCCCTTGGGGAATCAGGGCTGGGCTGGGCTAGGCTTTGGGGTCCCTAGGAGCTGGGTGCACCACAGGGCCAGTTGTTCAACCTCTTATCTGTATGTAGGCTCATCATCATGTTGAATGAAACCAATGACTGTTGTATCATCTGCAAACTTGAGTTATTTAACAGAGGGATCCTTCGAGATGCAGTCATTGGTATACAGAGAAAAGAGTAATAGAACATAGAAGCAACCTAAACCATTGTATTTGGGTGATACACCACCATAAATTACCAAATTGTAAATTAAACTAGAAAGCAAATTAATAATTAATCCCAGAAGGCACTTGTAAACTAATGATAAGGAAACTATAGGAATTCAATCATGCATTCATTAATATTTAAAACAATTATTATATTAACATTTTTATTTAGCATCTTTCATAGAATCCAAATTTTACATGAATGTCATTTAAGAGGAAAAAATAAAGAAGAGAGTGTGTATAAGTATACTGTATATTGTTGACTACAAATCTCATGTAAGAAAGCAAGAAGGTGACAAACAACGAAGAGAAAGCAGAACTACTTAACTTGTTTTTTGCATCCATCTTTATACAAAGGGAAAAAACAATCCAACCTATCAAAACCAGCACCATAAAAAAACAGATTAGGAACACAAGTTAAAATAGGAAAGAAAATGGCAAGTGAGCATCTGTCTACCCTAGACAAGTTCAAATCACCAGGACCAGATGGATTACACTCCAAGGTTCTAAAGGAACTGGCAGACATGATTCCAGAACCACTGAAGTATATCTTCCTTCCTTCCTTCCTTCCTTCCTTCCTTCCTTCCTTCCTTCCTTCCTTCCTTCCTTCCTTCCTTTAAAAAAAATATTTATTTCTTTGCAAGCAAAATATATAACAGCATATAGATCGTGGTGAGAACCTTACACAATACATTATCTTCAGTCCAAATATACAAATAAGAAATAAAAGCTACGCTAACCTTATCCTCTTTTCATTCTATTATTTAGCCAAGTATACCATTGGTCCCAACACTGAAAATATGCAGATTTTTTTTTTATCTCTCAAACTTCTTTTTAGCCTATCGGCTTCTGCATATTCAATAATTTTCCCTAAGATCAAGCCTTCTGATAGTAGGTCTTTCCCCTTCCAATTTTGGGCGAGACTTATTCTTGCTGCAGTTGTAATATATACAATTAAACACCATTTACTCGTGCCTATCTTGTCTGGCCTAATATTTAATAGATAATATTCTGGTTTCAGTTGCAATTTATATCCAGTGATTTCTAGCAGCCACCTCTGAATAAGTTTCTAGAATTCAATTACCCTAGAACAAGTCCACCATATGTGAAAATAGGTACCTACCTCCCCACACTTCCAACAGTTTGGGGAGAGTCCAGGAAACATTTTGGATAATCGAGCAGGGGGGAGGTGCCACCTGTACAGCATCTTTTATAGATTTTCCTTTTGGAAAGTTGGTTGCCATTAAAAATTTCAGTTGTGTGGTCCAAATTTCTTCCCATTTTGTCAACTCAGTTGAGTGACCAATATTTCTCCCCTATCCCCATTGTTGTTTATTTTAACTTTAGAAGTCTTGTTGAATACAATATGGGACTCGAGTACTTTAAATGGAATAGCTATAAGGCAAGAGGATTACAGAACAAGGGCATTTGCAGACGATCTGGTTGTTACCCTAACACGGCCGATGGAATCAATAATCCAGATGAAAGACATTATAGAAAAATATGGTATGGTATCAGGATTTAGACTGAATCAGAAAAAAACCAAGATGATAGTTAAAAATATGTCAGAAGGTCAAAAGAAGAAACTCGAAAGGATGGCAGGATTTGAAATAGTAGCAAAGGTGAAATATCTAGGAATTCAAGTTGCAGCCTCAAATATAAAACTTTTTCAAAATAATTATGAAGTGTTGTGGCGAAAGGTGCAAAAAGATATGGAAACCTGGAAAAAGCTGCAGCTATCTTTACTTGGAAGAATAGCAGCAGTTAAGATGAATGTTCTACCTAGATTTTTATTTTTGTTCCAAATGATTCCGGTGCTCAAAAGTGATAAACATCTTATGGAATGGCAAAAAGGTGTGAATAAATTTATTTGGGTTGAGAAAAAGCCAAGAGTTAAACTGAAAATTATGCAAGATGTTCGTGAAAGGGGTGGCTTTAAACTTCCAAATCTATGATTGTATTATGAAGCAGCTGCGTTGACACGAAGTGAGTGATTGGTTTGGAATAACAAGGACTGAAATATTGAATATAGAAAGCTACGATTTGGAATTTGGTTGGCATGCATATTTATTCTATGAAAATATAGTTGATAAAGTATTCAAGAGTCACATACTCAGAAACTCTTTGATGAGAGTATGGAAGAAGCACCAGCTTAAATTGGATTACAAAATACCTTTGCGGTTGGATCTTGGTCATATTACACGGAATATAAATATAAAGTCACTCAAGGGGATTTTATATAAAGAGGTACTTTTTAATGATGGGGTAGATGGCAATTAAAGACATTAAATACTCTGTTGGAAGAAGGGATTAATTTAACTTGGCTACAGTATAATCAACTTCAATTGAGATGGAGGGAAGATCAAAAAACTGGTTTAATGTTGCATGAAGAGGAATTGGTAAGACAGATAAAAGAGAAAGGTCCCATGCATATTAAGAGAATTTATAATATTTTGATAGAAACAGATTCTGAAAATGAGCTGGTTAAAGACTGTATGATAAAATGGGCGCAAAACTTTGCAGAAGCAGTCATGATGGAAACATGGGAAAAAATATGGGTTCAGAATGTTAAATTTACAGTCACAGAATCTGAGGGAAATTTTTTTTTTATTGAAAAAGTTTTACAATACAAAATTTTTCCATTTCCCCCCCCCAAACCCCCCTTCCCCCCGAACCTCCCCCCACCCCAACCCCATATCCCCCCCATCCCCCCCTTGGCTTCTGCTACAAATTAAAAAAGAATAAATACATATAATAGAATAATATAACAAATAAATAAAATTTTCCTAAAATTAACAATATTACAATAAAAAAACTAATAATAATAAGATTTACCTTATTTATCAACCATCAATATTCATTTATCAATCAAAAAAATTTTATAATCCATTTTCGTGTATAAATCAAATATAGTCAAAGTTATCTTTTAAACTATTCAGTTAATCAGATTTTTTCAATCCTTTCTGCAAAAAGTTTAAACATTTCATAAAGATCCTTCTGTTGCACATCAGTGGTTTTCAGTTGAATTCCTTCTTTAGCTTCTGCTTCCTGTTGCTTAGCATCACCCCCCTTCTCTTGTAAAGTACTGGATTTCTGGTGTTTCTGGTTAAATAAAATTTGTTTCTCATCTCGAGTTATAAATTTATTTTTTGATCCTTGCTTCAACAGTTCAAAGTCCAATACTACCTCTCTTGGATCTCTGGGATGCTTTATTTTCAAATCTGGAAAATCCATAATAAAATCATCTGAACAACCACCTGGTGCTCCTTTTTCTTCTAATACACTTTGAATTTCTTCCATCTGCTTACATTCCACAATCTCTCTTTCAGGCTCTTTATTCTTAATACCTTCAGGGGCTCCCTTAAAAATATTATTGTAAAAATGTTCTGCTTTTTCAATAGTATTTAAACAATATCTCACGTCATGATATCTGAAAATTATACCAACTGGTAGATCCCATCTAAATGAAATCTTACTTCTCTTCAATTCCTTGACCAAAAAACCAAAATCTTTTCTGTCCTTTAGAATCTTTGGTGGTAACTCTTTAAAAACACTAATTTGTGTACCTTCTACCTGCACAATAGCAGAGTAGGATTTTTGTAAAATATCATCTCTCAATCTTCTGTCAGTAAAATAGATAACAACATCTCTAGGCAAATTCCTTCGTCTAGCTACATGTGAATTAACCCTATAAACTTCCTCCATGCAGCCAAGAATTTGCTCATCTTCCAACTTTAATAATGCCGCTAAGGCCCTTGCACAAACTGTTCTTAAATTTTCTCTCTTATTTTCTCTTATAATCTTATCGCTGATTCCATAGCTTTAATTTGAAGCATCATCACATCATTCTCAATATTCTGATTTTTGGCATCAGCTTCCACAAATTTTTCTTGTATATCTTTCATCTTGGAATCAAACTTGATACTGATTTCAGCCACTTTCCTCCCCATTTCCACCACCGCATTTGAAAGATCAGAAACTACTTTAGTGATGGTTTGATTCAATTGATCATATTTTCCCTGTACCAGCTCCTCAAGATTCTTCTGTGAGCTTTTTATCTTCTCAACAACACTTCCTAAAGACCTAGTTATAAAATCTTTTAAGTCCTCATTTGCAGTTCCCTGCAAGCACATTTGAGTCATTTCTGCTTTTTCCTTTGTCTGAGTTGTAAGGGAGCCCCCCCTTGATTTTTGTTTAGGAGTCATACTTCTAAAAAAAGTTTTAACTTTTTTTTCAAAAAAAAAACCCAGAGAAGTTCTGTTTAAATCAATTTTGTTTCTTTTCCCTTCTAGAATGTTTCTTTTAAAGTACTTCGGCGCTGGCTAAGCTCTGATTTTCACTTTCCACTCTCTATTTTTTAAGCATTTTCCGAGCAAAGCCAGTCGCCATTTTCAAAACACTTTCTCCAGTCTCTCTCTTTTTTTCCTTCTAAAGAATTAATAAAAAACAATACTTGCATTTTTCCTTTTTTGATTAATCCATGTTTCACCAGCTTGTTTAAATTTCAATCAATCTTGTGGTGTTGCTCACGACGTCTGGCTCCGCTGCTAAAAGCAGCAGAGATCCCTCGCTGCGCAGAGCTTCTCTGGGGGTGAATAGGGAGCCATCACCCTGAGCCCTCTCCAGGACGAGAAAAAAGTCCTGGGGGCAATTCAGGGGGCTCTACCACACCCCCAGTAGCTCTATCCACTCTTCCAATTGAAGAGCGGGGTTTTCGAGCCGCCTGCCAGCTGTGAGGCGGCTCTTTAACGCGCGGCGAGGCCGGCGGTCATGGAGTGACTGCCGACAAAGATGGAAGCGCCACCGGAAGTCGGAAAATTTTTATAAAATGTTTTATAGGTGGCATTTAGATCCAAAGAAACTGTCGTGCATGTATCCTAATGTTCAGCCAAAATGTTGGAGATGTGATTGCTTAGATGCTACATATTATCATATATGGTGGACTTGCAAGAAAGTGAAGGCTTTCTGGATTAAAATTTGGTGGGTTATGCAAAATGTTTTGAAGAAAAAACTCCAATTTTCTCCTCAATTATTTTTACTGGGCATAGTTAAGGAATTTTCAGTAACTGAAACAAAATTGATATTATATATGATTACAGCAGCTAGGTTACTGATTGGTCAATATTGGAAAAAAGACGTTTTGCCTACTATTGAAGAATGGACATTGAAGGTGGCCAGTTTTGCAGAAATGGCAAAGATATCAGCATATTTAAAGGACCGGACTCAAGAAACTTTTGTGCGGGAATGGAAGAAATAGATAGAATATGTGCAGAATAAATATCAAACAAGGAAGTATCAGATAGCTTTTAGTTGAATGTCATGTAGAAATTTATAGTAAAGACAGGGGGTAGATTAGTTGGGGGGAACTGTATGGTGTGATATGATTTGATTTGGATTTCACCTTGGGAAGTCAAGGGGGGAGGGGGGTTAGGGAGGGTTAGGGGGAAGGGGGGGGAAATGGGGGGAAATTTGTATTTGTAAAACTTTTTCAATAAAAAAAAAATTCTGTTGTGTGGTCCAAATTTCTTTCCATCAATTGAGTGACCAATATTTCTCCCCTAGGCAATCATTGAGTCTTTAACAATCTTCTCTCCTATCCAATAACTTAAGAGTTTATAGATCTTGGCTAACATTTTTTTGTCAAGAGTATTGCCAGGATTGCTGTGACTATAAGATTAATTACACACTTCAAAGACTCAATCAGGCCAATCTCTGTCTTGCAATTAACTACAAGCCATCCCTGCCCTAGTTAATTGCCCATTGGCTCACAATATAAGTAGGAGCTTGTTGCCTGCCAAACAGATTAAGATTCAGCAAGCCAAGCCAAGAAGCCTGAAGAAACCTGGACTCAGAGAGCTGAGTAAAGAGATAGAGCTGGAACAAAGTCACTAACTAATGCCTGAGCTAGAGCTGAAGCTCAGAGCCAGGGAGCCAGAGAGAAGGGAGAAGAGAGCTTGCCTTTGCTGAGCTGAGCATGCAAGCCAGCATATGCCTGCAAGCTAGCATCTGCTGTTGTCTCTGAGCTGTAGTTGCTGCAGCTGCTGCTGAAGCCAGAACCAAGAGGAAGAGCTGGAGAATTTCCCTGCTAGAAGCTTCAAACCATGATGCTGATTGGATCAACTCAACAGGTGATTTGATTCACAGAAGCCCTCTACAGGACTCTCTCATTCATCACTGCTGAGAAGCCAATGCTGTCACTTCCCACTGCCTCTATGATATATCAATCTTGAAACTACTTAGTGTTGTATTAGTTTTTCCTTTCCCTTTGGAAAAGTGTTGAGGACTGGTTTCAGTTTTATAGGAGAGGAATTTGGGGAGATGTCCTGGCTTCAGCTAATGAAGATAAGTATTAGTTACTGATCTGTTTTAAAGACATTTGTCTTTTTTAATGTTTTTAATAAAGTATATTTTTACAAGACTTCTCTGTCAGTTTAATTTCAGCCCCAGTGTGTTTGCATGTGAACAGGTTCACGGTTCGTTGGGACAAACCTCAACCCCTCGTAACAGTTGGTAGCAGAGGATGGTTTGACAAACCTTCGTTCACATTGTAATGCGCTAAGCTGAAATGTCTACAATTAAATCAAAGCAAGAAAAAAAGACTTGGGCTGCTGTAAGAAGTATGGAGTCACAAGATAGACTATCTGGGGCTCAGGCCAAAATGGTCTTAGCTGAAAAACCCCAGACTTTAATTGAGCAAGAGAGGAGCTCTAGGTTTTGGAGCAGAAGCCTCAATTTTTGAAATACCTAAGACAGTGAGTGAACCATCATCATCTGCAGAAGTAGAGACCAGAAGAATGCCACTTCTGGCTTTTAACATAAGTGGGTGATGAATTTAAGAAAGCAATTTTTTGAGCTCTAGGTTTGCCAGCAACAAGAAAAATCTGATTGCATGTTGCTGAAGGATTCTGCTATGATTACAACTGAAAGAAACAGGATTGAAGCTCCAGAAAACATCGGACTGCTAAGACACTTTCAATCCTTTTCCAAAACTCCTATTGTGGACTCTAAGTTGAGGATGGGGGATAATAGACTGCCCGTTTTGAATGCCCCTGCTTCTTCGTTAAAACAGCATGGCCAAAGTGATACAGCGCCATCTAGGTTTAGGTTTAGGTTTATTAGATTTATATACCGCCCTACTCCTGAAGGACTCAGGGCGGTGAACAGCCAACAATAAAAATACATGTATACAAAATTTAAAAGCCCAAATTAAATCAAATTAAATAAAATTGGCCCAGACAGAATTAAAACATCCCACACAATTTAAAACAGATTAAAATTTAAACACTAAAAGAGGAAGAGAGGTTAGGCCACGCCCGCCTGGTGAAATAAAAAAGTCTTAAGAGCGCAGCAGAAGGTGCGCAGATCCGGGATCCTCGGTATCTCCAGGGGGAGCTCGTTCCAGATAGTAGGTGCCCCCAGAGAGAAAGTTCTCCCCCTGGGGGCCACTAGTCGACACTGTTTGGCTGACGGCACCTGGAGGAGCCCCTCTCTATGAGAGCGTACCGACCGGTGGGAGGCTATTGGTGGTAGTAGGTGGTCCTGCAAGTACCCAGGTCCTAAGCCATGGAGCGCTTTGAAGGTGGTAACCAAAACCTTGAAGCGCACCCGGAAGACCACCGGGAGCCAGTGCAGCTCACGCAGGAATAGTGTTACATGGGAACGCCATGTCACTCCCATCACCACCCGAGCGTCCACACTCTGCACCAGTTGGAGCCTCCGGGTGCTCCTCAAGGGGAGCCCCATGTAGAGAGTGTTACAGTAGTCCAGACGGGAAGTGACAAGGGCATGGGTGACCCTGAGTAAGGAGTCCTGATCCAGAAAGGGATGCAATTGGCGAATCAGGCGAACCTGATAAAAAATCCTCCCGGTCATGGCCGTCAGGTGCCCTTCTAAGGACACCCATGAATCCAGGAGGACACCCAAGTTTCGAACACTCTCCGTGGGGGTCAATGATTTGCCCCCAATAGTCAGTGATGGTGCCAACTGACTATATTGGGATGTCGGAAACCACAACCACTCGGTCTTGGATGGGTTGAGCCTGAGCCTGTTCCTCCCCATCCAGATCTGCACGGCCTCCAGGCACCAGGCCATCACTTCAAGGGCATCGTTGGGGTGGTCTGGGGTGGAGATATACAGCTGGGTGTCATCAGCGTACTGGTGGTACTTCACCCCGAAACCACGGATGATCTCACCCAGCGGCTTCACACAAAAGTTGAACAGGAGGGGCGAGAGAACCGATCCTTGTGGCACCCCACATATAAGGGGCCTTGGGGTCGACCTCTGCCCCCCTGCCAACACAGACTGTGACCGGTCGGAGAGATAGGAGGAGAACCACCGCAACACAGTGCCTCTCACCCCCATCTCTACCAACCGGTGCAGCATGATACCATGGTCGGTGGTATCAAAAGCCGCTGAGAGATCTAACAGGACCAGGACAGAGGAACACCCCCTGTCCTGAGCCCTCCAGAGATCATCAACCAACGCGACCAATGCAGTTTCTGTGCTGTACCCGGGCCTGAAGCCCGACTGGAACGGATCTAGATATGTCGTTTCATCCAAGTGCCAGGGGAACTGTTTTGCAACCACGCTCTCAACAACCTTCACCACAAAGCGAAGGTTGGAGACCGGGCGATAATTTACCAACATTGCCAGGTCCAGGGAAGGCTTCTTGAGGAGAGGCCTCACCACCGCCTCTTTCAAGGCAGCGGGGAAGACACCTTCACCCAATGAAGCATTTATAATCCCCTGGAGCCAGCCTCGTGTCACTTCCCGGGAGGCCAGCACTAACCAGGAAGGACACGGGTCCAATAAATATGTGGTCACATTCAGTCCACCCAGGATCCTGCCCACGTCCTCAGGAGTCACAGGATCAAACACAGCCCAAATAACATTCTCAAGACCTGCCCCGGTCCCTTCCCCTGAGACTACCCAGTTGGAGTCCAGATCTTCCCTAATCTGAGTGATTTTATCATATAGATATTGAACAAAATCCTTGGCTCTACCCTCCAAGGGGTCCTCCCACGCTTCCTGGTGGAACAGGGAGCGGGTCACCCTAAACAGGGCAGCCAGGCGGTTATCTGATGATGCAATAAGAGCAGCAAAATAGCTATATTTCGCTGCTTTTATCGCCACTAGGTAATTCCTAATATGAGATCTTACCAGTGTCCGGTCGGATTCAGAAAGACTGGCTGTTTCTGCTGTTCAAACTATTGTAGATCAGGCTATAAAAATTCTAGCTCCCTTAATGACAACAAAGACTCCAGCTGAAAGTTCGAGTGGAATTTAGGGTTGCAAAAGTGATAGAAATGCTAACAAATATTTTAGGCGATAGCTCACAGGTGCCATCGGCTCAATGTACAGTAGCTGCATGCATTAATACACCCCCGATGTTTGCAACCAATTTAGCGCATGTCACGAGCGGGACGCATCCTTGACAACACTGACATCTAGTGCCATTCCGGAGACTGCTTCAACGAGGGACAGGAACCTAGGAGCACATCCAAAATTTTCTAGAGAGGAGCAGCAAAGAGGACCCTCGAACCTTTATAATCACACTCGAATAAGTTCTGCAACTGCACAAAGTGAGGTTTTGATCCCTCCCATTGGGGAGGAACAATTATCGGAATGTCAGCTGGAAGATATTGTGTTATGTGCTTTCATTTCAATGCCTTATTGCCAGTTCCAGGATGAACCACATGTTGAACATCAATTAATGTCTGTTTCTATGTTTAATAATGTACAGGTTCTCCCTCCCAATTTTAAGAGTTTGCGTGTGGGTGGAGGAAATTTTAAGGAATGGGTCAAGAGTATTCAAGTCATTTTAATGAAAGAGAATGTTTTATCGTTATTGTTGAAACCCCCACCCAAACCCTGGTCTTTGGAAGTCAATCTTTTACATCATAAGGCCTTTTGTATCCTATTGATGTCAATTGATCCCGCTTTATATCCCAGTATATCACATAACCTGACTATAATGGAAGTCTGGACAAAACTGCATAAGTTATTCTATTCTAAAAGCTCCCATGCCACAAACAGAATCTACAGAGAGTTTTATTCTGCGAGGTTGAAGGCGGGAGTAGATATTAATGAACATTTATGTGAGTTAAACAGATTAAGGGAAGAGTTGATTTTGAGGGGAAACAGTATCTGAACAAACCCTCATTACTATTATAATAAATTCCCTTGATCCTAGCTGGGATAATTTCATATCTCAATTGAATAATGTTAACTATAATAATTTACCCCCAGAAGTGCTATCTGGTAAATTAATAGCGGAAGATAACATGAGAAAATATAGGGCATCTTTCCACAAGAAAGAAAAACCTGTGAGAAGATCCGGTAATCCAGATAGAGCATATGCTATTGGAGAATGTTTCAACTGTGGTTCAAGGGAACATTACAGAAGGGATGCCCACAACATGTGAATGCTAGGGCATGTCTAAGGGCATCTTCTGGTAGTAAATGTAGAAGGAGGTCATTCACTCCAGGTAGAAAACCAAATGGAGATGTTCCTAGCCAGAGAAGGGGTAAATGGCTAAAGAGAGGTGACAAAAGGGACGATCTCAGGTTTAATGATACAAACATAGTTGAAACTATTGAGTCAGAACTCACGAGGAAACAGTGTGATCAACTATGGTTAATAGATAGTGGGGCTAACAACCATGTAGTGAATGACCAAAGGTTGTTTGTTGATATGAGAAAGCATAAATCCATGGTTAAAGTCACAAACGGCAAAAAGGTAAATGTTGTTGGCATTGGAAATGTTTTTATTCCTGGGATAGGAGAAATTAATGATGCACTGTATGTAGCTGAGATAGACCATAATTTGCTAAGTATAATGAAAATATGTGAAAACCCTAGAATAGGGTTTTGGAAGGAACAGCTGTAATCACAAATGACAAATGTGTGATTGGGGAAGTGTTAAAAATTGGTGGTTTACCTTACTATTCCCCCAACGCAAGTACTGAGGTATCTGGTGCTAGCAATTATACTATCTCATTTGGTAGTAATGATGAATTCCAGCTGGAACTGGGTGGTGAGCATCAAGACTTTCAAGAGAGGAAGTCTTGTAATGATGGTTGTAGAATTAATTTTAAAGATAAAAAGTCTGTAACTTTTAATTTAAAGCAAAATGATAAGGAGCCTGAGAATGCTAATGTAATTTCTCTAGGTGAACCATTGCACAACGAATGTGCCCATTTAATGCATCATAGGTTGGGTCATATGAGCTTCCCTATAGTGCAGAACATAACTGAATTCTCAAGTGGAACCAAGATCAATGATTGTAACATGTTTGTAGACTGTTCAATTTGCAGAAGTGCAAAATTGAAAGTGAAACCTGCATCCAAGAAGTCTCAGAGGTACTCTGAACACGCATTCCAGCTTATCCATATCAATTTGGTACCTTCTATTGGCAAGAGACTGTACTTTCTAACGATAGTTGATGACCATAGTAGGTTTGGATTCATCTTTCCCCTTGTATCCAAAAATCAAACATTGGCTAAGTTTAAGGAATTTTGCATCGTAGTTGAGAACCAGTATAAAGTCAGAATTAGGAAAATCTTGACTGACAGAGGGACTGAATTTAATTCAGATCAGTTCTCCAACTGGTTGAGGAGTAAGGGCATAATTCATTTATGCACCACCCCATACTCTGTGTTTCAAAATGGCGTTGTAGAATGACGTAATGGTGTATTACAAACTACGATGCAGTGCATCCTAGAGGATGCTGAACTAAACTTTACATACTGGACGGAAGCAGTCATGTATGCGAATTACACTTGGAATAGAGTGTGGTCTAGCATGGTGCAGAAGACCCCATATGAGATGCTATACGGCCATAAGCCCAGGTTGGCACACCTTCATGTTTTCGGGGTGATGGCTGATGTTCATATCCCAAAGGAGCTTAGGAGGAAGGGGGACCGAATCTCAGTTAAGCTGAGATTTGTTGGTTATAAGACAGGCTCCAAGGCATTTAGGTTTATGTTTCCAGATGGAAAATTAGTTATATCAAGGTCTGCTACCTTTTATTTATTTATTTATTTTATTTTATTTTATTTATTAGATTTATATACCACCCTTCTCCTTACGGACTCAGGGCGGTGCACAGCCAATTTAAAAAACAAATACACAAAAGTTAAAATTTCATAAAAGAACAAATATAAATAGCCGTAGATTAAAACTAATTCATTTAAAAGATAATAAAAACTCTAAAAGTAATAAAATATTTACAGGAGTCAGGCTAAGCCGGCAAGCCGAAAAAGATGAGTTTTTAAAGCCCGCCGGAAAGTCGGGAGGTCAGAAATTGTTCTTAACTCTGGAGGCAGATCATTCCAGAGGGTAGGTGCTGCCACAGAGAAGGCTCTCCCCCTGGGGGTCGCCAGCCGGCATTGTCTGGCTGACAGCACCCTGAGGAGGCCCTCTCTGTGGGAGCGAACCGGCCGGTGGGAGGCAATTGGTGGCAGAAGGCGGTCCCGTAAGTACCCTGGCCCTAAGCCATGGAGCGCTTTAAAGGTGATTACCAACACCTTGAAACGCACCCAGAAGTCCACCGGCAACCAATGCAGCTCACGCAGGAGAGGTGTCACGTGGGAGCGCCCCGTCGCTCCCATAATCCCCCGCGCAGCCACATTCTGTACCAGTTGGAGCCTCCAGGTGCACCCCAAGGGGAGCCCCATGTAGAGAGCATTGCAGTAGTCCAGGCGGAAGTGACGAGAGCCTGAGTGACTGTGCGTAGTGAGTCCCGATCTAGAAAGGGCCGCAACTGGCGTATCAGGCGAACCTGATAGAAAGCTCCCCTGGCCACGGCTGTCGTGTGATCCTCTAAAGACAGCCGTGAATCCAGGAGGACGCCCAAGTTGCAAACCCTTTCCGTGGGGGCCAATGATTCGCCCCCAATAACCAGCGATGGTGTCAGCTGGCTATATAGGGACGCCGGCAGCCACAGCCACTCGGTCTTGGAGGGGTTGAGTCGAAGCCTGTTTCTCCCCATCCAGACCCGCACGGCTTCAAGGCACTGGGACATCACTTCCACGGCATTGTTGGGGTGGTCTGGGGTGGAAATGTACAGCTGAGTATCATCAGCATACTGATGGAACTCCACCCCAAAACCACAGATGATCTCACCCAGCGGCTTTACATAAATGTTGAACAGAAGGGGCGAGAGAACCGACCCTTGTGGCACCCCACATACCAGGCGCCTCGGGGTCGACCGCTGCCCCCCTGTCAACACGGATTGAGACCGGTTGGAGAGGTAGGAGGAGAACCATCGCAGAACGGTGCCCCCCACCCCCAATCCCTCCAACCGGCGCAACTTGATACCATGGTCGATGGTATCAAAAGCCGCTGAGAGGTCTAACAACACCAGGATAGAGGAGTACCCCCTACCCCGGGCCCTCCAGAGATCATCCACCAATGCGACCAATGCCATTTCGGTGCTGTATCCAGACCTGAAGCCAGACTGGAGCGGGTCTAAATAGACAGCTTCATCCAGGTATCGGGGGAGCTGCTGCGCCACCACACTCTCAACAACCTTCGCTAAAAAGGGAAGGTTGGAGGCAGGACGGTAATTAGCCAAAACAGCTGGGTCCAGGGAGGGCTTCTTGAGGAGGGGCCTCACCACCGCCTCCTTCAAGGCGGTCAGTAGGGCACCCTCACTCAAAGAAGCGTTTATAATCTCCTGGAGCCAGCCTCGTGTAACCTCCCGGGAGGCCAGCACCAACCAGGAGGGACACGGGTCCAATAAACATGTGGCTGTGTTCAGCTTATGAAGGGGCTAATTGGAGTAACATCCATGCCAATGAGATTCTCACTCAGAACCCTTCCTGCAATTCAAGTAGACAGGCGGAGGATGTATCGGAGAACCTATCTGGTGATAGGGATATATTTAGTTCTGAGGAGCATGCATCCCATGTACCCTTCAAGGGGATATTAAAACACAAGATGGGTGTGGCCTGGAAGGAAGGGCATCCAGCTTTAGAGATGCACCATGAAAATCATGAGGAAGACAATCCATCAGATGATTCTGATGGGGATGATGCGCCTAGAGACAGACCAGTTAGATCTACCAGAGGTAACAAACCTAGGAGGTATGAAGATTTTATCATCTCAGTTAACCAAGTTTCAGCCATACCTCAAAAGTATGAGGATGTGCTAGCTTTACCTGATGGAGAACGACAAAATTGGCTTGCTGCTATGGATACTGAGTTAGAAGGCTTGAAAAGATTAGATGTATTCATGCCAACAAGATTACCCAAGGACAAGAAGATGATCGGCACCAGATGGCTTTTTAAAAAGAAGCCTATTGAGAATGGAGGTTTTATTTATAAGGCGAGGTTAGTAGCACAGGATTCTCGCAGAGATTTCCTGATGATTACGAGACACCTTCTCACCCACGGTGCGCCCTGAGAGTGTGAAAACAGCTCTCACTATTGCTACCATACAGGGTGAAAACGTATATCAATTTACAAACAGACTGCTTACCTGCATGCCCAATTAGACAAGGAATTGTATGTAAAAATTTATCAGAGTGTATGTCATCAGGAAGACGATGTTTGGTTGTTAAATAAGAGCCTTTATGGTCTGAAACAATCTGGTAAAAAATGGTATGAGTGTCTCACTAAAAATTTAAAATAGATGGGCTTTTCACCATCATCAGCTGATGAATGTGTGTTTGTTAAAGACCATCAGGGTATTAAGGAGACAATTCTGTTATATGTGGGTGACATTCTGTATATTTGTAAGTCTGAGGACAGGTACAAGAAGTTCTCAGACAGCCTAAGCAAAAGTTTTGCATTGAAACCATTAGGCTGTATTAACAAATTCTTAGTGATACGGTTTGTTAAACTGAGAAGGGTTCCAACTCTCTCAGCAAGATAAGATCTTAGAATTAATCAAAAAGTGTAACATGATAGAACAAAGTCACTGACTAATGCCTGAGCTAGAGCTGAAGCTCAGAGCCAGAGAGCCAGAGAGAAGGGAGAAGAGAGCTTGTCTTTGCTGAGCTGAGCATGCAAGCCAGCATATGCCTGCAAGCTAGCATTTGCTGTTGTCTCTGAGCAGCAGTAGTAGTAGTTGTTGTTGTTGTTGTTGCTGCTGCTGCTGCTGCTGCTGCTGAAGCCACAACCAAGAGGAAAAGCTGGAGAATTTCCCTGCTAGAAGCTTCAAACCATGATGCTGATTGTATCAACTCTACAGGTGATTTGATTCACAGAAGCCCTCTACAGGACTCTCACATTCATCACTGCTGAGAAGCCAATGCTGCCACTTCCCACTGCCTCGATGATATATTGATCCTGAAACTACTTAGTGTTGTATTAGCTTTTCCTTTCCCTTTGGAAAAGTGTTAAGAGGACTGGTTTCAGTTTTGTAGGAGAGGAATTTGGGGAGACGGCCTGGCTTCAGCTAATGAAGATAAGTTTTAGTTACTGATGTGTTTTAAAGACACTTGTCCTTTTTAATGTTTTTAGTAAAGTATATTTTTACAAGACTTCTCTGTCAGTTTCATTTCAGCCCCAGTGTGTTTGCATGTGAACAGGTTCACGGTTCGTTGGGACAAACCTCAACCCCTCGTAACATTTTTGAAGTATATCTTTCAAAGATCCTGGAGCATCAGGGAACTACCAGAGGACTGGAAAAGACCCGATATAGTTCTCAATTTGAAAAAAGGAAAAAATAGGCTTAAGATACAGAAGAATCTTGACAGATTTGAACATTGGGTGCTATCTAACAAAATTAAATTCAATGATGAAAAAAGTAAGGTTCTACATTTAGGCAAGAAAAATAAAATACACAGGTACAGTATATGTGTTACCTCACTTATTAATAGTAACTGTGAGATGGATCTTGGAGTCCTAGTGGACAATCATTTAAATATGAGCCAACAGTTGCCAAAAAAGCAAACAGAGTTCTAGGCTGCATTAACAGAGATAGAATCAAGATCACATGAAGTATTAATACCACTTTATAATGCCTTGGTAAGGCCACATTTGGAATACTGCATCCAGTTTTCGTCGCCACAATGTAAAAAAGATGTTGAGACTCTAGAAAGAGTGCAGGGAAGAGCAACATATAAAAAATGGTTGCTGGAATTGGGTATGTCTAGTTTAATGAAAAAAGGGACTAGGGATGACATGATAGCAGTGTTCCAATATCTCGGGGATTGTCACAAAGAAGAGGGAATCAAGCTATTTTCCAAAACACGTCAGGGCAGGACAAGAAGCAATGGACGGAAACTAATCAAGCAGAAAAGTAATCTGGAACTTAGAAGAAATTTCCTAGAAGAACAATTCTTAGAAGAACAATTAGAAGAATTCTTAGAAGAATTCTTAGAAGAACAATTAATTAGTGAAATAACTTGCTTCCAGAAGTTGTGAATGTTCCAACATTGGAAGTTTTTAGGAAGAGATTGAACAACTATTTATCTGAAATGTTATAAGATTTCCTGCATGAGCAGAGGAGTTGGAATAGAAAACCTCCAAGGTACCTTCCAATTCTGTTTTCTGTTCTGTTCTGTTCTGTTCTGTTCTCCTCTCCTCTCCTCTCCTCTCCTCTCCTCTCCTCTCCTACTCTACTCTACTCTACTCTACTCTACTCTACTCTACTCTACTGAAAGTCTTGAGGGAGCATACGTGCCAATGTCACCATTGCTTCTGCAGGAGTTCAAAATCAAGGAAAGTTCTTCAGGAAACACCCAAAGTCTCTGAGATGACACCCAATGTCCTTGAAGGACCTCAAAGGGTGATGGATGCCTATTTCTCTATTTCTTTGTCTTATCTAGAGTGTGCCTGCTTGTCTGGATGGAAAGTGCCAATGCTTCTGGCGAAGAAGTGGACAATATAGCAATTTATATAGTACTATATAAATATGAGTGTCAAAGGTATCAGTGTTCTCCTTTGCTTAGGAAAGTCCATCTTTATTCAGCTGAATAAACATGTAAAAAGCTTATCAAGGTGAAAACCTGGGGTTTGTGTGTATACCTTCAAGATTCTATTACTGTAAAATTAGTAAATAGTAAAAATTATTTACTATCTTTACTATTCATATATCTAGAAATCTATATAAATAAAAATGTAAATGTTCGTTTGTTCAAAATCTTAAATCTCTGAAAGTTCTTCACCAATTACTCTGAAATTTTGACACAGCGTTGCATTCAAATACGTGCGTGTTTTTATATACCTATTATATATAGATGTCAAACCTGTGACAGGTAAAAACATGCTTTTTTGAAAAACAGCGCCATCTGTTGGACGTAAAAGCAACACACACTATACTAAATATTTCACGATTCCATTTCAATGTTTCTGATTGCATTGTTAAGTTGAATTTTCCTGGATTTCGATTTATTTTCATTTTGATTTAATTATTTCGTTCAACATTGCGTTGGAATTGACCTGTGTCATATCCCTCTGTAGCTCAGGTCAGAGATAAGTGAATGCCTTGCTGAATCTGGAATGGTACAGGGTTTCCTGCCTGAGCAGGAGGCTGGACTAGAAGACCTCCTGGACCCCTCCCAGCTCTATTCTGCTCGATCGATTGATTGATTGATGAAGGAAGATCTGGAAGATCTGGGGAGAAACCTGTGGAACTGGAAGCCATGCAGCGTGGGGAAGGGGGGGGAGGGTGGCGCAGGGAAAAGAGAGAAAGGGGGGCTTTTTAGCCCCCTCCCCTTGGAAAATTGCCCCACCCCACCAGTCCATCCGCTCAGCTTCCATGACCAGTGTGGGGAGAGTGGAAGCGAAGGAGGCGGCTGCTTGCAGGAAGTGGTGGTGGTGGGAGGTCAATTGAGTGGTGAGGAACTGCAGGCCCGGGTGGGGATGGGGCAGGCCAAGAGGCTTCTGCTCTTTCCCCTTTCCTCCTCCTCCTTGCATGGCAGACCCGTGATGCACAGCTGCAAGTCCTGCATGGGGCAGCCCCTCCCGAAATGGAGCCAGAAATGGGTCCAGGTGAGTGGAGATGGGTGGGGGGAAAGTGGGGGGTTTGGGGTGGGGTCCTTCTGTCCTTCCGGCCTGTCTGGAACATGGTCTGGCCCCTTGCAAAAAAGGAAAAAAAGGGGTGAGAAAGGGGAGAGGAGGAGGAGGAGGGGATCCTTCCTATTGCAAGGGGGTAGGGTGGGGAGGGTGGGGAGGGTGCTTTGCAACAAGTGGGGGAGGGAGGGGGTGACCTTGGGGGAGGAGGAGGAGGAGGAAGAAGGGAAATCGACTAGATTGGCAAGGTTTGGGGCGGGGTCCCAAGACCTTGCCCATCTGTCCATCAACCTTGCCAATCCATCAAATAATCTTGCTAAAAAGCAATTTTCCAAAAAAAAAAAAAATCAGCCCTGCCCCCCCTTCCTGCCTTTTTTCTGCCCTCACCCCCCCTTGCAGAGGCCAGGTGAGAAAGAGAAGGGGGGACACCACTTGGCATGCTGGGGTTTGTAGTCCTTCCCCAGAAGCCCCCAGCGAGCCAGGTGAGAGGAAGAAAGGCTAACAACATAGGAATCCCCAGGTAGAGAGAGCGAAAAAAACCAGTCCAGGCAGCTTTGTGCACGTTGCACCTTCTCGACTTCGATGCAATCTTGAGGGGAGAAGAGGGGGCAAGCTCTCCAGGGGTAGCAAGCTCTCCAGGGGTGGTTCCTGAGGCTGGATCCTGCTGGGGAGGAGGGCTCCCCATAGGAAAAGACTGGTGGGACGGAGGCAAGGTAGATGTGACCTGAGCTACAGAGGGAAATTATTGGCACTCAGTCAAAAAATATTGTATACCTACAAGACTGAGCCACAGCAACGTGTGGCCAAGCACAGCTAGACTCTAAATAAAAATGAAAATGCCTTTTTAAGCTAGCTTCAAATAATTGTTTGATTAGCTTAATATAATGTGCCCTTTTTTTGGTAAATGAGCTTCATTGATTTGATTAATTGTGTGCTATGTTTTGGTGGTATATGATATGTTAAAAAATATTAAGTTTATAAATGTTAAATTATCCTTTATAAATTTTCACACCTTAAATATTAAAGATAGTATTTAATAATGTGAATAATATCTAATAACTTAGGGGGAAAATATATTTAAAAACTGTGGAAAAGGCCTGATCAATTTGATTAGCTATTTAAAAACTCCTGATTCACATTCTTGGAATATTAAAATTCCATGTAATTACAACAGTAGTTCTCTTTTGGAATAACGTTTTTAATGTGGTGGCATCTAACTGCAACAACTTTTTTGTATGCTGTCCATTAGCTAGCAATTTAGATCAAAAGGAAGCCACTGAATTACAACCATTCTTCTCCACAAATGGCAAACATATTGAAACATATGATGGAGGTTAAAGCCATATTGCTGTTTGTCATGTATTCTAACTTCCAAGAGTTGTGTTTCCAGAGAACACAAAAGCAAATTTCAGTGTATTAGTCTTACAGCAGAATGCATTGTAATGATTTCAATGGATTTCTTCTTAATAAAGGAACTATGTTAAACCTATAACACAGAAATCTGATTTTATTCAATGAATACACTTTTATTTTTTTAACTTATTAAGCTGAATATTTTAATCTACTAATTATACTAACACACTTCCTGACTTTTAGACTTAGAAACAACAAAATATATATTAGTCCCTGCTTATATTTTATGCTATAGAAGTGCCATATGCTTGTTGCATCTACCAAAATTGTGGGTTCTTAATCCATGAACCAAGCCAAGGTTAGCATAAACCATGAAATAATAATCACCTTCACTCATAGTTAGTTTCTGTTTGCTGGCTGATTAGAAACTATTTTGAGTTTGTGGTACTCCATTTTTTCTTGGTGGATTATGCAAACCAACCTTTGCCGTATAAAGAAAATCAGGAATTTTAGGTGTCATGGGGCTTAACACTGAAACTTGATAATAAGGAATCTGATTAGTTAAAGTGGAGTAATGTGAGTATGTGAACATTATTGATAGCTGAAGCAGCAAAGTAGGCAGTCTCTACTTTTGAGGGAAACGCTCTTCCCACATCCTTCTCTTTGGCTCCTTTCCATCCCACCAATGAAATCAACATGCTATGGCATTTCACCACTTCGCTTGTACTCTTGTTAAAACCAAACTACTTGTTAAAACCGACAGCGGGGGACCTCTGTTTAAACAGAGCCAGACGGTGGAGCAACCCCAGCGAAAAAACAACAGAAGTTTTCAAGCAAAACAGGGTGAAATCCGGATTCCACAAAGCACAAGTACTTTGGCTAGCCCTGTTAATAATTTCTTAAAAGAAGGACTGAAACGGGAGAAAGTGATTTAAAGTAACTTAAAATGGCGACTGTCTCTAACGGAAGAAGGAAAAGTTAAAAGCGAAAGTATTAGAGTCTGCTTGCCTCGAAGCATCTAAATTGCCTAAAGGAACATTTTAATATACAAGAAAATAGAAAAGTTTATTATTTAAACTCTTTCTTTATAAAACTGGGGAGAAAAGGTGAGAAAGGAGGGAAATCCTCTTTTCTGGAAAGGCTAAGATTGTGTAGAGGCATGGCTTCAAAACAAACCAAACTGGGGGGGGGGGGGGCTCCCCCACTCATCAGACAAAGGAAAAGTCAGAAAAGCCACAAATACAGACTCAGAATCACGAACAGGAAACTGGACATGAGGATTTGAAAGAGTTTATAGCTAAGACTTTAGGAAATTTTGTTGAAACAATGGAAAAATCCCAAAAGGAAATTAAAGAGTTCGTACAAGAAAAATATGATATACTGAACCAAAACTAATTAAAGTAGTTTCTGGTCTTTCAGATGCGGTGGTGGAGATTGAGAAAAAAGTGAGTGAACTTAGCTCAGAAGTTGAATCTAAGATGAGAGTAATGGAGGAAAAAAATTTTAATGCGGATGTCAGAACTCAAAGGATTGAAAATGAAGTGACAATGATTCAATTCAGATCTATGGAGTTTGCTATAAGATTGAGAGGAATAAAAGAAAACAACAGAGAAGATCTAAAAGTAGTTTGTGCTGATGCACTAGCTGTGTTGTTAAAGGTAGAACCTGATCAAATTTTTAGCAGGATTGACAAGGCTTACAGGGTGAATTCTCGAGTGGCAAGGCAAAGGAATTTGCCTAGAGATGTAGTAGTTTATTTTACTGACAGAAGATTGAGGAATGATATTTTGCAGAAGTCCTTCCTTGCTACTATCCAGATAGAAGGAAATCAGATTGGTGTTTACAAAGAGTTACCACCCAAGATGTTAAGAGATAAAAGGATTTTGGATTTTTGGTGACTGAATTGAAGAGATGTCAGATCCCATTTAGATGGGATGCCCCAGTTGGCATAATTTTGAGATATGAAGGTGAGAGATACAGTCTAAACACCATTGAAAAAGCGGAACATTTCTATTACCATATTTTTAAAAGGGCTGCAACATCTCCATGTTCATCTGCGGTGTTAACTATAGAAGAAGGTGTTAAAGATAAATAATTTGAAAGAGAAACTGAGGAACAGTGCAAGCAGACGGAATTAGAGGCAATAGAAACTCAAAGAGCAGTAGAGGAAACTCAAGGAGCAGTAGGTGGCTTTTCAGATGATCTTCTCATGGATCTTCCAGAGCCTAAAAAAAGGCCACTTAAAAGTACAAGAGAGGTGGCATTGGACCTTGAACTGTTGATGCAGGAACCTAAAGATAAACATATAACTCGAGCAGCTGAGAAGCAAATGTTAGAGAAGCAGAAACAGCAGAGGTCCACTACACCACAAGAAGAGAAGGGGCCAATGGTAAATCACAGAAATCTGAAGTCATGGGAGGAGCCAGACCGAAGACTACTGCTCTGGAACAGAGACTTCGGCAAATGGTTGATTCGCTTCGTGAAACTACAAATGACAGTTAAATTTCTATCTTGGAACGTGAATGGTCTGAACTCTCCACAGAAAAGAAGGAAAATATTTCATTATTTGAGACAATTTAATAATGATGTTGTTTGTTTGCAAGAAACTCATATTAGAACTCAGGATCAAAAATATTTGATAAATTCTAAATTAGGACTACACTTTATATCTTCAAGCCGGGAAAAAAAGAATGGAGTAGTGTTGTATATTTCTAAAAGATTACCAGCTAAAGTCATAGAAACAGATGACTATGGAAGATATATTGCAATTGAACTAAATCTACAGAATGATCCATTACTTTTGATTGGAATCTATGCTCCCAACCAACAGCAGGAAAATTTTTATAAATTATTATATGCTAAAATATTACAATGGAATTACAGATCTATTTTGATTATGGGAGATTGGAATGGGGTGATTGACACTAAAATTGACAAAAAGAGCTTGGCAAAATCAGTGGTTAAATTGCCACAGACCTTTTTTGTTATGAAAGAGGACTTGGAATTGAAAGATGTATGGAGAGTCCAGAACCCGATGGAATTGGACTTCACATTTTTTTCAGACTGACATTGATCTTTTTCTAGGATTGATTTCATTCTGGTTACACCTGATTTACTTACTAAAACAATAAAGACCAAAATATCTCCTAGGACTTAACGGATCATAGTCCGATATGGACAGAAATAGAATTGGGGAAGAAGGAGAGAAGATCCTGGAGATTGAATGAGAATTTGTTTAGATATGAAAAGAATATAATTGAACTTAAAAAACATGTGAAGGAATTATTTCAAATGAATTCGAATAAGGATACACCCATTGAAATTGTTTGGGATGCGAGCAAGGCATATATGCGAGGTGTACTGATTCATTTTTTTAAAAAATATTTCAATTTTTTATAAATTTGTTTATTTAAAACAATACATAAAAAAGAAATAGTCAAACAAATGATCGCGACAGGAACTTTATATGATATTTACACTTTCTACGGTATGTAAGCTTCAGTCAGATTTAACATATATTAAATATAATCCTGGTTATACTTGACTTTTTGGGTGTCTGTTGTTCAATCAAACGTACCATTTGTCCCAACATTGGAAATATACGGATTCCTTTTGATCTCTCAATGCTTTAGTCAGTCTGTCGGCTTCCGCATAATCCAAAATTTTCTCCAAAATCAAATTTTCAGCCGGCAGGTCTTTCCCCTTCCAATGTTGGGAGAAACATATTCTTGCTGACGTGGTGATAAATACAGCCAGACACCATATATTTGTGCCTATGTTGTCTGGCCTAATGTTCAGTAGATAGTACTCTGGTTTCAGAATTAAGTTATAATCTGTGATTTCCATGATCCATGCCTGTATGATTTTCCAGAATTCAGTCATCCTGGAACAGGTCCACCACATGTGGAAATAGGTGCCAATCTCCCCACACTTCCAACAGAAGTGTGAGAGATTTGAATACATTTTAGAAAGACGAGCAGGTGGGAGGTGCCATCTATTCAGCATCTTATACACATTTTCTTTGTATGATGTTGCCCACAGGAATTTCATATGTTTAAGCCAGATTTCTTTCCATTTTGTCATATCAATTGGATAGCCAATATTTCTCCCCCAGGTAATCATAGAATCTTTAACTATTTCATCCCCTATCCAATAGTCTATTAAAAGTTTATATATCCTTGATAACATTTTGTCTCTTTTCCTAGAATGATATTGTCCAGATCATGCTGATTCAAATTAATACCATCTTGTTCCCTATCTTTTTTAAATTTCGAGCAAATTTGGGCATAAGCCCACCAATCCAGTTGTCTTCCCTGCAACTCCAACTCATTTCTTGATTTCAGACTACCATGGGGATCCAAAAATTCCCGGTAAGAGAGGTGATTTTCTTTGTTATATAGAGGCCTATATGTTATAGCTTCGATTGGGACCAGCCAAGAGGGGATTGAAGAATAAAATTTATCCTTAATTTTCCTCCAGGACTCAATTAGAATATTCCTCACATAATGTCCTGCGAGGCACCTGTGCTTTGGGATTTTGTTTTGCCAAAGAAAATAATGCCAACCTTGATGTAGTCCCTCACCTTCCAAGATCAACAACCTCCTTCTTCTCAACAATATCCAATCCATGATCGAGACTAAATTTGCGGCCTGATAGTAGTATTCCCATTTTGGGACACCAAATCCTCCTCTTTCTTTAAGCTCTTGAAGCATTCTAAGTTTGATTCTGGGTTTTTTATTTTGCCAGATGAATTTAAGGACATAGAAATTTAGTTTTTTAAAAAAATTATTATCCAATCTAGCTGGTGCTGTGTAAAATAGGTATATCCATTTCGGGAGTATGTAAGTTTTTATAATTGCTATTCTACCTAGTAGGAATATCTGTATGTTCTTCCACTTCTCTAGATCCTGACCTGTTCTCTTGAGAAGGTTCAGATAGTTGTCTTCTTTAATCACAGAGCATTTGGCTGATATAATAATACCTAAATATTTTAGTTTATTTACAATTTGGAACCCCAAATTCGCTTCTAATTCTTTCCCTTGCTTTACTGTCAGATTTTTGGCAATAATTTTAGTTTTTTCCCTATTAACTTTTAATCCTGCCACTTTACCATATTTTTCTATTTCCTGGGTCAGACACTGTCCCGATATCAACGGATCTTCTAATATAAATACTAAGTCATCAGCGTAAGCCTGCACCTTATATTGTTGATTTTGGATATAAAGACCTTTTATCCCCGTATTACGTCTAATTTCCCTCAGTAAGGGTTCTAATGACAGAATAAATAACAACGGGGAAAGTGGACACCCTTGTCTAGTTCCTTTCTCAATATCAATTTGACCAGATACATCACTATTAATTGAAATTTTAGCAGTCTGCTTCAAGTAAATTGCACAGATTGCCCGAATAAATCTTTCTCCAAATTGCATATGTTGCAGTAAACCTATTAAAAAGCTCCAGTTCACACGATCAAAGGCCTTATGTGCATCCATGAATACCAGGGCCAGTTGTTTATCAATATGGGTTTCGTAGTATTCCAAAACATTCATAACTATTCTTATGTTGTCTCTAATCTGTCTGCCTGGTAAGAAGCCATTTGGACTTCATGTATAAATTGGTTAAGAAACCCTTTGAGTCTCTCTGCTAAAACTGCTGCGAATAATTTATAATCTGCGTTAAGGAGCGAGATGGGCCTATAGTTCTGAATCTGGGATAGATCACTATCGTCCTTTGGCAGAAGAGTTATTAGTGCTTCTGTCCATGATTTCGGGGTCTGTCCCTCCCGAATCACCCCATTAAATAACTCAGTCATATGCGTACCTAGTATTTCCCAAAGTGCTTTGTAATATTCAATGGGTAGGCCATCTGTACCGGGAGCTTTCCCTGTCTTTTGTTTTCCCATGACCCTTTCGATTTCCCCCTCCATCATTTCTTCATCCAATACTTCCCTAGATAAACCTGGTATTTTGGGTATGTCTGATTCCTCTAAGTATTTCTTTATTTCCTGCTCAGACTTATCTTCCTTACAATATAGGTTAGTGTAAAATTCCTGTGCAATTATTTTGTTCCCTTCTTCCCCTGTAATCCAATTGCCTTTCCCATCTCTCAAGTTATGGATTCTATTCTTTTCCTTTTCTTTATTTAGACGGTAAGTGAACCACCTCCCTTGTTTGTTTGCCCTTTCGAAGTATCTTTGCTTCATCCACCTTATTTTTTTCTCCAAATCCTGTTGATCTAATAAATTAATTTGGTGTCATGCTAATTTCAAGTTCATTTTAAGTCCTATATTGCTTGGATCCTGCTGTAACATAGCCTCATTTTTACCAGGTCATCCAATAATTTATTGCGCTCAGCCCTTTCCTTCTTTCGTTTCCCTGCCATATAATTAATCACCAAACCACGAAACACAGCCTTCGCTGTGTCCCATACGTTGAAAAGGCTTGTATCCTGCCTGTTGTTTTCCTGAAAGAAGAACCCCATCTCTTTCTTTAAATGTTTCAAGAATAACTCATCTTTAAAAACTCTTACGTCCAATCTCCACTTAGGCCTTATTTTCCAGCTTCCCCATGTTATCCAAAGAGGGTTGTGGTCTGCCCACTCACTGACGCCTATTTCTGCTTTCTGTATCCCCTGACTCAATTCCCCTGACAACCACGCCGCATCTATCCGTGACCAAGATGAGTGCCTGGCGGAGAAGTATGTATATTGTTTATCATCTGGGTGTTTTTCGCTCCAAATGTCTCTGAGTCCAAATTCTTCTTGTATTTGATGCCAGATAGAAGGCAACCTTTTCTTTACCATATTCTTTTCCCCTACCTGCTTCCTCTTTCCAGATGTATAATCTTTGCTTTTATCCTCTATAGCATTAAAGTCTCCCACTACACAGATATGTGGGTAATCATATTCAACCAGTTTAGAGTGTAAGATCTGAAAAAAAACCTTTCTGATTTCCATTGGGTGCGTATATACAAACCAGTAGACATTTTTTATCACATATTTCTACCTCAACCATCAGCAGTCTCCCGTCTTCGTCTGCAAAAATCAGCCTTGACTTTATATGTTTTTGTACATAAATAGCTACTCCTCTTTTTTTTTGTTTCTGCTAGGGATGTATATAATTGACCCAATTTATTATAATTCAATAAATAGAGGTGATCTCTTTTTATATGTACCTCTTGGAGGCATACTATATTCGAACGTGCTTTCATTAATTTAGTGAAAACCTTTTTCCTTTTATTTGGACTATTCAATCCATTGATATTAACAGACATTAAACGCATCTCTTCCCCCATCCTGTCTTCCTTATTACTGTTACTTGCCTTCTACTTGAGGTTTCTTTTTTGATTGTCTTGTTTCGACACCCCTCTCTACCTGAGTCTGAGTTTGTCCTTTCCCTTTCTTCCTTTCACCTACTTGTTCTATTTCCCTTCTCTCTTCCTCCTCTAGTACTTCTTCCCCGCTCTTGCTCTCTAACTCTTCCCCCATGTCTGATTCTGAGGGGTTCAAATGTCTAATAAAGAAATCTCTAGCGTCTCTAAGGTTGTCGAATCTCAACCTTTTTTCTGCCCAAGTAAATAATAACCCTTCCGGGAGTAGCCATCTATATAATATTTTATGCTTTCTCAGTTGGGCCGTTAAAAAGTGATAATTGCGCCGTATTTCCCGAACCCGCCTAGGGAATTGCCTTAATATCTATACTGATTCATATGAATTCTAAACATAAGTCAACTCAACAAAGGAAAAGGACAGAATTGGAATTAGAGATAAAGAAAAAGGAACAATTACACATTAAAAATCCGCTAGATAAAAAATTACAAGAAACCATAAAACTTCTGAAAGACCAATTTCAAATGTTTACAGCAGAACAAACGGCAACTAACTTACAATTTGCAAAACATAACACATTTTGTAATGCTAATAAATCGGGCAGATGGTTGGCCTATACATTGAGAAAATAGCGATGCTCTCGTATTATTGATACTATTGAATATAGAGGGAAGGAAGTTTTCCAACAAAATTTAATAAAACAAGCCTTTTTAGATTATTACTCCAAACTATATCATAAAGATAACATAAAAAACGAGCATATAGATGAATACTTCGAAGGAACTAAAATTATGAAAATTTCTAGAGAGCAAAAGGAAAGAATGAATCAAGGAATAACATCCGAAGAGATTGTATTTGCAATTAAACAATTGAAAACAGCAAAAGCTCCAGGGACGGATGGTTTGACAGCAGTGTATTACAAAACTTTACAAACAGAATTGATTGAACATCTTAAAGACTTATTTTGCAGTATACAACAGGGGGGTAAAATACCCCCTTTGTGGAAGACGGCCTTTATTTCATTGATACCAAAAGAGGATGGTTTTACAAAACCAGAAAACTTTAGACCAAAATCTCTCTTGAATACGGATTATAAAATCTTTGCAAAAGTATTAGCCAACAGATTGATGCCAGTTATCCAAGAGGTGATTCATCATGATCAAGCTGGATTTATAGAGGGCAGATATATGAAGGATAATGTAAGGCAACTCATAGACTTATTGGAACATCTTGAGAAAAGTAAACAGATCCCTGCAGTGTTGGTGTTTTTGCACGTGGAAAAGGCCTTTGATCAGGTCAATTGAAATTTTCTACTAAAGACTTTGTTTAAAATGAACTTTGGGGACCAGTTTGTTCAGGCGATATCAGCAATCTATCAAGAGCAAACAGCTCAAATTATTATCAATGGGAGTTTAACAACAAATTTTAATATACAAAAGGGAACAAGACAACGATGTCCGCTATCCCACTGTTGTTTATTTTAACTTTAGAAGTCTTGTTGAACTCGATACGGGATTCGAACACTCTGAATGGAATAGTTATAAGGCAAAAGGATTACAGAACAAGGGCATTTGCAGACGATCTGGTGGTTACCCTAACACGACCTTTGGAATCAATTATCCAGATGAAACACAATATAGAAGAATATGGTTCGGTCTCAGGATTTAGACTGAATCAGAAAAAAACCAAGATGATAGTTAAAAATATGTTGGAAGCTCAAAAGAAGGAACTTGAAAGGTTGGCAGGCTTTGAAATAGTTTCAAAGGTGAAATATCTAGGAGTGCAGGTTGCAGCTTTCAATATAAAACTTTTTCAAAATAATTATGACGTCTTGTGGCGAAAGGTGCAAAAAGACCTGGAAACTTGAAAAAAACTGCAACTATTTCTACTTGGCAGAATAGCAGCAGTTAAGATGAACGTTCTACCTAGATTCTTGTTTCTGTTTCAAATGATTCCAGTGCTCAAAAGTGATAAAAACTTGACTGAGTGGCAATCAGGGTTGAACAAATTTATTTGGAATGAGAAAAAGCCAAGAGTAAAACTGAAAATTATACAAGATGTTCAGGAAAGGGGTGGCCTTAAAGTTCCAAACCTACGGCTATATTATGGAGCAGCAGCGTTGACACAAGCAAGTGATTGGTTTGGAACAATAAGGACTGAAATTTTAAATATAGAAGGCCACGACTTGGAATTTGGTTGGCATGCATACTTATTTTATGAAAACAAAGTGGACAATGTATTTAGAAGTCACATACTCAGAAATTCTTTGATGAGAGTTTGGAAGAAGAACCAGTCTAAATTGGATTACAAAATACCTTTGTGGTTGGATCTTGGGCACATTATACGGAATATAAAGTCACTTGGGGGGATTTTATATAAAGAGATTCTTTTTAATGATGGGGGCAGCTGGAACTTGAAATCATTAAAAACTCTGTTGGAAGAAGGGATTAATTTAACTTGGTTACAGTATAGTCAACTGCAATCAAGATGGAGAGAAGATCAAAAAACTGGTTTAATGTTGCATGAAGATTTGGTGATACAGATAAAACAGAAAGGGCCGAAGCATATTAAAAGGGTTTATAATATATTGTTAGAAAGAGACTCTGAAAGCGAATTGGTTAAAGATTGTATGATAAAATGGGCACAAAATTTTGCAGAACCAGCTATGATGGAAACATGGGAAAAGATATGGGTTCAGAATGTTAAATTTACTCAGGCACAGAATTTTAGGGAAAATTTTTATAAAATGTTTCATAGATGGCATTTAGATCCTAAGAAACTGTCATGTATGTATCCTAATGTTCAACCAAGATGTTGGAGATGTGATTGTTCAGATGCTACATATTATCATATATGGTGGACTTGCAGAAAAGTGAAAGCTTTTTGGATTAAACTCTGATGGGTTATGCAAAATGTCTTGAAGAAGAAGCTTCAATTTTCTCCACAACTGTTTTTATTGGGTATAGTTAAGGATTTTTCATCAAGTGAAACAAGACTGATATTATATATGATTACTGCAGCTAGGTTACTGATTGGACAATACTGGAAAAAAGACATTTTACCTACTATTGAAGAATGGACTTTGAAGATGGCTAGTTTTGCAGAAATGGCAAAGATTAGAGCGTATTTAAAAGATACGGGGAGATAGGGGGGTGGGGGGGAAATTGGGGGGGGGAAATAAAAAATTTCTATTTGTAAAACTTTTTCAATAAAAAACAAAAAAACAAAAACCAAACTACTTTCCCTTCTCCAACAGTATCTATAAGGGGAACTTGATGGAATGTATGCCTCTCTACAAACAGTCTCATTTACTTGCAGTTAAGTGGCTAATGCCTCCTACTAAGGCAGCATTTAACATCCAGCTGCCTGCAATTACTGCGAATTCAATTCTCACCAGGCCCAAGATCAACTCAGCCTTCCATCCTTTCTAAGGTGGGTAAATTGAGGACCCAATTTGTGGGGGCAATAAGCTGACTTTGTATAAATATACGAAAGTATTAAGGCTATTGCTTAACGCATTGTAAGCCGCCCTGAGTCTCCGGAGAAGGGCGGCATATAAATCAAATTTTAAAAAAAGCTTGGGAGTTATACTGTGATTTATTGTATTTTTCATAATATAAGACACACTTCCTCCCCCCCTAAAAGAGGCTGAAAATTTGGGTGTGTTTTATACTCTGAATGTAGTTTTTTCGAAGCTTTTGTTTTTAGCCCTAATGAGGTGCTAGCAAGTGAAGTGATCTCTGTGCTTTGCCTGCTCCCTCCGACTCTCAGATGTGCTTTATCCCCAAGCAGGGGATAAAAAGTGTGTGTGCGCACTCAAAACCAGCAAACTAATGTGCTGAAGCTGACCAGACTAAATACACTAGCCAGATGAATACCTGGTAGGCAGTTTTTCCCCCTATTTTCCTCCCCAAAAACTAATCTGCATCTTATACTCCGGTGCGTCTTATACTCCAAAAAATACAATACATGTTATCCTTTCTCATCATCACAATTTGCATTGTTTTTTCTCACCTTTCTTCCTGAAATCCCCACCCCAACATATGAAACAATGAGAAAGATGGAAGTCTTTTTCTTTCTTTCTTTCTTTCTTTTTTTCTTTCTTTGCTGGTAAGAAGTCTATCTCTGTATTGTCCTTTGGTCAACCAGACTTTAGTCACACTTTATGTGTGAAAATCTATCTCTAAAGTTAGAGCTATACTCTGAAGCTGAAGAATGCTCTGATGTTGAGAAAAGTGGAATGAAAGAGAAATCTATCTCTCTATTGTCCTTTAGTCAACCAGAGGGAATGCTGATTAGGAGTTCTGAAAGTTATGAAGCCAACAACATCAGGATATTAATGGAGCAGAAGGGGCATTGGTCTACCTGATATGCCTGGAGACAGCAGCCAGAAGTGGATTGTGCTCATTGGTCAAAACGAGGGACTGAGCCTGTCAAATCAGTTAAATTCCACCCCTGTTGCTAGGGGCTCCCAGCTTTTGTCGAAGGAGGAAGACAGACTCGGAGTGTGGAAGAAAACAGAAACAACATTAGTGACCAGACTGATGAAAAAGGGTGGGGCTGGCTGCTGTCTCCATTCAACGAGAAGGGGCATATCAGGTAGGACCAACGCCCCTTCTCCATTGAAGGTGGAGATAGCAGCCAGACATGGGACATACCAAAGTTCATTGTCCCAGCTCACAGGAAGGAATAGTCTGGGCAGAAGACTCCCCCCGCATATCGACAGCTTTTAACACTCTCCTCCCAAAGACAGCCTCCTCGGAGGCAGATTTATCTAACTTATATTACCTAACAAAGGGGGAAGGAGAAGCCTAAGTAGCTGCCCTACAGATCTCAAGCAACGAGGCCTGAGAGGCCCAGGCAGCTGTAGTTGCAGCACTTCTAGTAGAATGAGCTGTCACATTAGCAGGAAACGGCAAACACTGGAGTTCGTATGCCATAGTAATCGTAGTCTGGATCCAACAACCAATTGTTGAAGAAGTCACTCTGTGCCCTAAAGAAGCAGGGAGAAAGAAAATGAACAATGATTCTGTCCTACGAATATCAGCAGTCTTCAGAGGTAGATCTGAAGAGCCCGAAGGACATCCAACGTGTGCAATTGGCTCTCCAATGGATTGGAAGGACACTGGCAGAAATCGGGAAGAATCAGCTCCTGCAAACGATGAAAGGGAGAGTTAACCTTAGGCACAAATGTAGGATCCAATCTGAGGACCACACGGTCCATGTGGAACACCCACAAATCATCCCTGATAGACAATGCAACAGTCTCAGAGATTCGCCGCGCCAAAGTTACAGCGACCAGGAAAGCCACTTTGCCGGATAAAAGTTGTAGACTTGCAGAATCTAGCGGTTCGTACGGAGACCTGTAAGAGAGTCCAACACCAGTGAAAGGTCCCAAGTGGGGTACCGATGTGGTACTGGAGGACAGAGATTCATTGCTCCTTGGAGGAATCTACGAATCAGCAGATGGTGCAACAATGAATAAGTGGAATTGTATGTCAGAATCGATGAAATAGTGGCCACCTGTCTCCGTAGGGTGTTGGGAGAAAGACCTTTGTCCAACCCAGCCTGGAGAAACATCAGGACCTGCACGACAGAAGCTCGAAGAGCGGAGAAGCCTTGAAGCTCACACCAGGAGGAATAGGTCTGCCAAGTGGCCTAATAAATTCGGTCAGTCGATGACCACCGAGAAGCCTGTATAGTATGAATCACTGAGGCCAGGATATGATCCCACTGTAGAACATCCCGCTCAACGGTCAAGCAGTCAACTGTAGCCACAGAGGCTCTGAGGGTACAATCGTCCCCTGGCTGAGGCAATCAGGGGTACAAGGGATCCTCCAAGGAGGAGACACTGATAAATTCATGAGGTTGGCAAACCATGACCTCCTCGGCCAATGTGGTGCTACAAGAATGATTTTCGCCTGTTCTAGCAGAACTTTTTTAAGTACCCTTGGAATGAGGGGAATTGGCGGAAAGGCGTACAGCAAGCCTTGAGGCTAAAGGGAGAGCAGGGCATCCTCAGCTTCTGCCTGTTGAGAATGGAAATGGGAGAAGAAGCGGGGAAGTTTGGTATTCTGCTGGGAGGCGAACAAGTCTACTTGTGGCATGACGAAGCGATCCGCCATCATCTGGAAGAGGGAAGGATGGAGATTGCACTCCGTGTGATCTATCCTTTGGTGGCTCAACCAGTCCGCCGTCACGTTCACATCTCCTGATATATGGTCTGCCTTTAACAAAGCCAGATGGTGCTCTGCCCAAAGTCCCAGTTGTTTGGCCTCCTGCATCAGAGACCTGGACCTGGTGCTGCCCTGGCAATTTACGTGGGCCTTGGCTGAGGTGTTGTCGGTGAGCACCAATACATGTACGCTGGCCACCAGGTGACGAAAAACTCAAAGTGCAAGGGAATTCACATGAAACTCCAGCCAATTGATACTGCGAGCAGCCTCTGCAGTGGATCATGTGACCTGAGTGACTTGCGCCATGCAGTGAGCTCCCCAACTGAATTTGCTGGCATCAGTGGGCACTATCACCCATTAAGGCTCCAGGAACAGGCAGCCTTTGGAAATTGCAGGGAATCGCCACCAGCGAAGGGACGCGAGCACTTCCCTCAGAACTGCAATTCTGGCTGAAGAGGAACCCCTGCCCGCCTTCTGTAAAGGCAAGAGAAACCATTGAAGGTCTCTAAGATGTAACCTGGACCAGGGAAGAATAGAAATGGCTGAGACCATCTTGCCCAACAGTTTTGAGAGTAGCAAGGGGGATGCCCTTCTATCTTTTATGACCCTGGCCACAAGAGATCTCAGCCCGGGTTGTCGATCCGGGGAGAGGAAAACGTTACCTTCAACTGAATCAATTATAGTTCCTAAATGAAGAATTCTAGTCGAGGGTTTCAGATGGCTTTCTCTATGTTAACAGAGAAGTGGTGCGAGGCCAGTGTCTGAATGGTAAGTTGGAGATCTGAAATATCCTGCTGAGGGGTTAAACAGAAGAGACTTAAATAGAGCCTGAGGAAATAGGCCAATGAATGCAGGTAATGATCCAGAAGCAAGCCCTTAACCTCTGACAACTCTGGTTCCTGAGACTCCATCTCTTCTGATATAGAGTTCCTGAGACTCCATCTCTTCCAATATAGAGTGTCTACTGACATAGGAGATGGATGGAGCCTAGGCTCCATGAGCCTAGAAGCAAGAGGGCATCTTCCATATTGACTCTGTCCAGCGAAGCAGAATGATTCGAGTGGACCAAATATACTGTAGTCGGTCTGGCAGTTGAGAAAGGATGAGCCAACAGGGATTGTTGCACCGCTGCTGCAATCATACGTTGAATGTCCTCTGGACATAAAGAGGTAGAATCATGGTCTCGGGCCGGCCTGGCCTCCGTAGAGGCTTGGACCGGAGCAGAAGACACATGTGGATGAACCACTGACACAGCGGGAGTGCTAGACTCCACAACACTGATACACCCCACAGATGGGGGAGATCCCCATAAGTCAGTGACTCAACTGACACTGGGAAGTCTTGCAGCGACATTCGAACTGAGGTCAGAAAGGGGTCATGTCAACATTCTCTTGGAGAAACCCTGGCTGTTGTAGATGATGTAGGACCACTGTCCTTGGCCTTGACTACAGGCTTCCGTAGAAGCTTTTCCTTGTGTCTAGCAGAAACCTTAGACTGAGGTTTAATGGATACTCCATTCCCTTGCATGTGCTTGGCATTTTTACGCTTGGAAGCAACCGACTGCTCTCTTACTGTGACCTGGCGGCCCTATTTTGACTTGGCCAGAGCCACACCCAAGGAGAGGAAAATAGACTCCGTGTTAAGCAAGGCAGTCCTGTATCAGGGGAATGTCAAATTCTAGATGAAGCCTGTGATAAACATGCAAGGCACCAACAGAGAAAGGAGAAGGCAATTAACACCAAGCCTGTAAGGTGCAGCAATGTCTGCCAAAAAGGCTGAAGACAAGGTTAGGCCAGGGTAGCAGGCACAGCCAGAAAGGCTGGAGACCTGAGAGAAGCTCAACGTCCCACCTCGTCCTTAAACAAAATGGTGGCCGGCGCTGCAAACTCAGGGAGGGTGAAACTCCCTTTCTGAGCAAATCAGCAATGTCAAATAGCTGAGATGTGGGTTGGTAAGAGAAGTCAAAGAGCCAATCAGGAATAAATCAGGGCGATTTTACAGTTCACAAAGCTCTTGTGACATGACCACAAGCGGCAAACCATAGGGAGCGCGAAAACTCCACTTCGAAGCTGGCGGCAAGGTCAATCAGCTGAGAGGCAGTTAATAGTGACAGTGGGCAAAGCTCTGTTCATTTCTGCAGGAGAGAATCAGAGCCTGGAGAAAAAAGACCGACAAGCGGTGATAGACAGGGAGCGCGAAGACTCCACTCAGAACCCAGCAGCTAGTCTCAATCAGCTGAGAGATGGCTCTATTGATTCTGCTGGAGAAAAGCCGCACCTGGGTGAAAAGCTGACAAATGGTGAGAGGCAGGGAGCGTGAAAAACTCCACTAACAGTTATGCAGCTGGAGGTGACAAAATGGCTGCCCAAAGACAGTGGGGAGCGCAAGACTCCGCAAAGAGAAGCCGCTATTTAAAAAGCAGGGCTCCACCAGCAAAGCCGGTGATTTTGAGCCATCCACGGGAGTGGAAAGCTCCCACCAATGTACAGAAACAGACCAGTTCGATGAAAGGATGGAATGGCAGAATTGCTTCAACGAGACCTCAGAATTGTAATTTGAGGCTTCCTGAGGTAAAAAGGTTCACAGAATGTCCAGCAAACAAAAGTCCGAAGGATCAGGTATGAAAGAAAACACTCTAACTCTGAAAGCTGTCAAAGCTAGCTATCCACACAACTGTGCCACTGTAAGGGTGGAAGCTTACCTGAGGCTTACCAGCTTTATCACCGGTCTGTCGCCAAATTAAGTCTCTGCCCTTATCTCCACGGGAAGCCTTCTCAGAACGTGAATCCAACTGACGAGTCTGCTTGGAGACTTCGTTCTCCTGAAGCTGCAAGGTATCATTCCACTGGGAAGACCTTGACTGCTGATAGATGGTTGCCTTGCAGCCATGTTTTGTTTTTGCAAGAGCTTTGGGCATGATGAAGCCAGAAAACTGAAGGGTTAATGTGATAACTGCCGTGTAAGCCAATAAGTACTATATGCCGCTCACAGACCTAAAGGAGATCCTAAGCAGTTATAACCAAGAGGAACTGTACTCTTTGAAAGAGGGCCTGACAGTGTTCAAGGCTGGGTGAAACTATGGCCAAAGACTTAGGCAGGTAAGGCTGCGGCCCCCAAGGGCAAGCAGCAAGTCAGAGGAAGGCTCATATGCTGCCTCGCCTCTACAAAATGGCAGCAGGAGCTGATGCAGCTTCGCCCCACCACAAAATGGTGACCGGGGATGAGGAGAATGGGAGCGCGAAGCTCCACTACCACCAAGGGTGCATGCTCAAACGCCCTAACTCCAGCTGCCGACTAATGCCCGTAACAAGGCAGCAAGGTAATAGGTGAGTCGTGCTTTTTTTTAAACAAGTAAAGCCTCTGTGCAATCTGACCAATGGCTAAAAGGAGAGAGCGCAAAGCTCCACTTGCGATAGCGTGGCTCAGCAGGCAGCTCGTTAACGAGGCAGGCTATTTAAAGAGAACCCTCTGTGATAGCCGACAACCGGCAAGAACAAGGGGGTGCAAAAAGCTTCTCTATAGTCTGAACGGCTCAGCGTGTAGCACCTGAAGTTGAAAAACTTTACTCCTCCATGAAAAGCTGACAAGCAGCTAGTGACAGGGAGCGCGAAAAGCTCCTCTACCCACAGATTGGCTCAGCAATAAGATAGCCGCCCGTTAAGTTCAGGGAGTGCTAGGCTGCACAGCCACTCAATGTAGAAAGTGGAGGTGGGCTCCTCAGGCCCTGCCAGCAACTCTCGCCCCCTCCCCCATGGGAGCAGAGAGCTCCACCAACTATGTACTTACTGACCAGCCAGTGATGAACCTGAGGGGCAGAGAGTAGAACTCAAACTCAGGGCTAACAGATAGCCTCTGAGGTTATCAGAGCTAACAGATAGCCTCTGAAGTTTGAAACAAACAGTCCAGCAACCAGAGGGGTAGTCAAGAGTAGATCCAAAGGTCAAAATCCAGAAATTCAAATAAGAAAGTACTATAACAGCTAATAACTGTCAGAGTCACTAAACCCCCCAACTGTCCAGTCTGACGACTGAGTAAAAAGCTGGGAGCCCCTAGCAACAGGGGCAGAATTTAACTGATTTGACTGGCTCAGTCCCTCATTCTGACCAATGAGCACAATCCATGCCTGGCTGCTGTCTCCACCTTCAATGGAGAACAAAAATACTTCTGAAACATAGCTATGCTCTCAGTGTTACATGAATAAGCAATAAATTTAGGTGTGCCCTCCCCACTGTGGTTAGTCTTGCCATATTTCCTAAAAAAGACTAATCATGCCATACCAGGATTTTGACATTATCACTCATGCTAATTGAAAACTAAAACAATAACTTCCACTTTCTTATTCAGAAACATACATGAAGGAAAAGGAGAGAACTTCTGGTTTGGTGTTGCTGCGGGACAGTCATAGGTAGCAGGTCTCCTCAAACCTAGGCTGAATGCTCATCACTGGGGGCTTCTAAGAGTCTAAAGTCACCCTGAAGGGGTGACGAAGGAAGGAAGGGCGCCCTGCTGATCGCAGAGAGCAGTGGCTCTCCAGCTGAGCTGTGACTCCCTCCCATCCAACAATGAAGAGAAAAGGTGACTATTATGGCCGTGGTGAAGCTGGGACAATTGAAGAAAGAAATGTGCTGGAGCAGTTTGTTGAACAGTGGACTGGAATGGGTGAGGTGGTTTTTCATACCAGAGATTTAATTCCAAAGAAAAGAAATTCTAAAAGAAAGAAAGACTCTCTAAAGTGGTATACAAGTGGTGAATAAACACTTAGAGAAACTTTAAAGAGCTGAAAGAAAGTTAAACCTAAGGGAGAACACAAAGGTTTAAAATGAAGAAAGACTGGATTTGATTATTAAATTGGTAATATTCTGAAATGGCATTTTAAAATGCTGTGACTATTTGCTGGATTATTGGAAGAAATTCCTTGAAGAAAATTGGAATAGTAATTAGCTGTCAGATTTTATGTAACATTGAAATTCTAGGCAAGGGTGCCATCTACTGGTGAAAGTATATATATTATATTTTTACAAGGCTGGGAATATCCTTGAACTAATTTGAGGATTGATAAGAATTGATAAAACAGGAAAAAGAGTGGAGACAAACAATATCTGGAAGACTGCCTTTTTGCATATTGCTCTCTATATATTTGCTACACGGCAGAGGAGGAACAAATTTTGATACTTTGGAAGATTTCTAAGTAAAGTGGATTACAAATACCTGGAATTACCATTGAAATTAAAGAGTTGATTATATGATTTAAGAAGATATGGGAAACTTTGATGGATCACCTAGGATTATGAATGTTGTTTTTTAACTATTGAAGAAGAAAAGAAAGAAGAAAAAGACTTTTTGGAGAACTTGGAAGGAAAAAAAAATGATCTATTGAGGACTATAAAGAACTATAAATATTGTGCATCCTGAGGAATAATTTTGGGAGTAAAAAAACTTTAATATTGGCTTTTTGGTGTTATAGATAACTGAGGTTTTGAGACTTTGATAGATTATTGAGTAAATTTTTAATTCACTAAAATAAGGCAAAATGCATCAACAGGGAAAAATAAGTGCATTTCAAAATGAAATATTATTGAAGTTTCAAAGTATTCATAAAACTATAATAAAGAATCACAGGGCGATAAAGGATCTGATACATGATGTGAGACCAAAAATGTTCAGCAAATGACAATGAAAAATGAACAGGAAACCCAGGAAACAGAAATAGAAAAAACAGAGGAAAGGATAGAGCAGAAAAAATAACAAATGAAACAAGAAGACAAGGAAAAGAAAGGGATAATAAAATCTTATGGCATAGATAAAACAGATTATATATTAAGAGATCAAAAATAGAACTGGTTAAACAGGAATACATCCCTGAAGTTAGGATGGTACTGATAGGTGTATTGAAGGCCTGGCAACGAGAGATAGAGGTAGAGATAGAGGAAACACTTAATTTTTTTAAAAAAATGATTTATATGCCACCTTTCTCCGGAGACTCAGGGCGGCTTACAATGCGTTATGAATGATGCTTGGAGATACAAAATCCCAAAGGAGGAGTATGGAAAGCATGACAAAAGAATCAATTAAAATTGAAATATTAAAATGAGCAAGAGATGATGGATAGAAATAAAATACCTATTAATATAAGATCTGTTCTATTAAGAATTAAAATAGAGATGGGAACTAGAAAGGGGGAAATATTAATGTGCATATTTCTATATAACACATTAAAATTAATATGTAGATGTAAAGGTCAGAGGTTGAAAGAGGTTTCTATTAATATTATTTAAGTATATGTAATAGAAACCTCTTTCAACCTCTGACCTTTAATAATTATGGTTATTAGTATTGTGTATTAAAATATTGAATAATTAAATGATGAAGGATTATATACAGGATGGAGCAAACATCAACATGTCAACAACCTTAATTTTAATATTTAGAATGATTAGAATTTTGTGTATATGATTAATGTAACTAATACTATCAATATTATCATTAGCATTGTGTACCAAAACTAACAATACCCAGATGCCAACTGTTCACGTATTCAATACTTATGTATATTTAAAAATAAAAAAATATAAAACTTAAAAAAGAAAGAAAGAAGGAAGGAAAAGGAGCCAGGGAAACATTATGAGTCTTGCATAATGTCTATATTATGTCCAAATATAAGCAGCAAACAAACCACATTTTGATGAGAACAATTTAAGAAAGGAAACTGAGACACTGACTAAAGTTTCATCATAGAATATTGAAGTTGAGAACATAAATAATGGAAAGGAAAATAACAAGGGGGAAGAAAGCAAACCAGATGTGATCTTGTAGCTTTTGTAACTAATATGCGATACAGCAAATTATTACAATTCAGTATGTATAACAAAGTAACCAGAAACATAAAAATAGGAGAATAATTATAGGAAATATCCTTTTTATTATTTGGAGGAAATAATATTGAAGAGATTATTTTCTACATTCATAATTAGCTACATATTATTTGTTAGTTAGTTAGTTAGTTAGTTAGTTAGTTAGTTAGTTAGTTAGTTAGTTAGTTAGGTTTATATGCCGCCCTTCTCCAGAGACTCAGGGTGGCTTACAATGCGTTAAGCAATAGCCTTCATACTTTTGTATATACCTGCTTAGTAGGGCTTTCAGCCCCCCCCCCCCAAACGGTGTTTTTTTTTATACAAAGTCAGCTTATTGCCCCCACAATCCGGCTCCTCATTTTACCTACCTTGAAAGGGTGGAAGGCTGAGTCAACCTGGAGCCTGGTGAGATTTGAACTTACAATAATTGCAGGCAGCTGGCAACTAAGTGCTACTTTAACAGCACTTAGTCCACTGCACTACCAGGCTCTTCATTAAATTAAAGTATTAAAGAATTAAAGTCTTAAAGTATTATTGCAGGCAGGAGATGATGGATAGAAGGCGGACAGGAAAAAGAAAAAAGAAAAAAATTATTTTTTCCCCTTTCCTTTTTTTATAATGGTGGCAGGAGGAGAAATTAGAACAGAGATAGGAATGTGTTCAATAAGACATTGAGAGATTACTTATATATATTTATATATACCTTTACATGATAAAACAAAAGTAATACTGAAATAGGAAAATTAGAGATAGAATGATGGAATTACTAAGTAAGTTTAAATAACATTGTGATTGGTAAATGTGAGCAATTAAATAATAAAAAGAACATATTTTAATATAAACATGTGTATTAATACTAGAATTATATAGATTGGATGAAAGCAAAGAATATAAATAGTGTTATTTTGTACGTTTAAATAATATCGTGATTGGCATTAGAATAGTATATTGAAACATTGAATAATGAAACAATGAAGGATAGTATTTTAATATAAATAGATTCAAAGTGGGAAATGTCGAAGTATAAATCACTCTTGTTTTCCCCCTGGGGTAATTGCACTTAATTAGAGACAGATGGATCTTGTTTTCCATGCTGTATACTTTAAAGAAAGAAAAACCGAAATATATATATTCTAATAAGGATTTTATTATAGAAATAGAAAAACTACATCTTTACCAGCATCTTATCACACAGATGAATAAAAGAAGTATATATCAGGAAGTTAAAAAAGAAAGAATGTAGATATGCGCAGTAGCTTAAAGTTTCACAAGATTAGTCTTATCTCTATAGCAACTGACAATCCCTTCTTTCTCAGTTGAGCAGACATCAAGTATAGCTATCAGGTAAGGTACATCTTCTTACACAGATACTCGCGCTGAGCTGCTGGAAGTGGTTTGTTGAGCATATCAGCAATCTGATCATGTGTAGGCACATACTGCAGTTTTACAAAACCTTGTTTTATATTTTTATAACGGATGTCAATGTGTCTGGACCTAGAACCCGTGAAATGTGATTCAGAAATATAAACCACAGATTCATTGTCTTCCATCACAGTGATCAGTCGGATCGGGTATGTCCAGATATCTGTGACCAAGGCGTCAAACCACGTTAGAGAATTACATGCATCTGAAACACAAGCATATTCAGCCTCAGTAGATGAACAAGAAACAAAATTCTGTTTTCGCACATGCCAGTAAACAGGACATCCATTTAAGAACAACATATAACCTGAGGTACTTTTATGTGATTTCTTATCACTCGCCCAATCAGAATCTGCATAACAACATAATTCTGCATGATCAGTATGTGTCGGTTCTAACAATAACTTCATATTTTTAGTGTGTTTTAGGTATTTCAAGAATTTCTTAACACATGTCCAATGAAACTGTCTTGCCTTACCTACATTTTGGGACAAGAGATTAACACTAAGTACAATGTCAGGTCTAGTCCAACTACTAATATACAACAGTGACCCAATAACTGAACGATAAAATGTTTGATCCTCGAACTCAAGACTTGCTTCATGTGCCAAGTTATGAAAATCTGTTTGCATGGGAATACGTACTGTATTAGCATCTTTCATGTTGCAATGATGCAAAATTTGCTCAATTTTATTCTCTTCTGAAAGACTAAACCCCTTCTGAGTTTTGATAACCTGAACACCTAAATAAATGTTAACATAATCTAAAGATTTTGATGTGAAATATCTCTTCAAAGCTTTAGCAAAATTCTCACTCATCTGCTTATTTGGACCAATATAAACAATACCATCAATATAAACAAGAACTATCTCATATATATTATCAGATCTTTTTGTAAACACGCATTCGTCAGTTTCAGACTTAATAAAGCTCATTGAATTTAGTTTGTCAGTAAGACATAAGTACCACATTAAACCAGACTGTTTCAGACCATAAAGATTTTTGTTTAATAACCAGGTATCCCCTTCTTGCTGTCAGAACCCTGGAGGACCTTTTATGTAGATCTCCTCATCTAGGTCAGCATATAGATAAGCCGTGTCAACATCGAACTGGAAAGCTTCTAAACCAAGGATAGTTGCAGTGGTTAGAGCAATTTTTACACTTTCAGTTCGGACTGTCGGTGAGTAGGTATTTGTGTAGTCCTCAGGATAATGTTGAGCGAAACCCTGAGCTACATGTCTGGCCTTGTACAATGATTTACCATTTGGCTTCTTTTTGATTCTGTAGACCTATCGAGTGCCAATGACTTTTTTGTTTGCTGGAGGGTTTGCAGGTATAAATACCTTAAGTTTCTTTAGACTGTCCATTTCAGCCTGCATTGCCTCATACCACTTCTCTTGCTCTGAGTCAGGAAGATCCTTGATTTGTGTGAATTTATCAGGATGAAGTGTAACAGTACAAATCAAAGGCAAGGGTGCTTTTGTCAGTTGTCACAAATATCGCTTTGGAGGGATCCCCTTTGTGGCCCTCTTGGAATGCCTTGGAACAGTCGTCCATTCTTCTTCCGTTTTGTCCTCATCTTCACCATCATTACTAGTGTCAGCATCTGTGGCTTGCAAAGATGGAACATCAAGTTGAGAAGAACTAGTAGATGGAACATTTACTTGTGAATCTTGATCATCAGGCTGTGAGGCATCAGCAGCAGCATCTCTAGGAAAATAAACTTCAGGATCATTGGAATGAATCTTGGACCAGTCAGCATCTTCCTCAAAATTGGCAGATTGGGAAATCACTATTATATGTGTGGAATCAGTAAATTTGCTCCACTTTGAGTTATCGTCAATACCCATAAATCTCATCCTCTTTGCTGCTGGACCTCCTTTCTTTCTTTGAGTTAAGGGAATGTTCACCCTAGCATATGAACCAAAAATATGGAAGTTTTGAGATCGGGCCTGTACCTATACAACATGAAGAAAGGAGTCTGATTTATTACACTACTCCAAGTATGATTGACAATATAATTTGCATATTTAATAGTTTCACCCCAGTATGGGATACTGAGGTTGGCATCTTCTAGGAGACAACGCATCATGGTTTGCAGGACTCCATTTCACCTTTCTACCACCCCATTCTCAGCCGGTGTATAAGGGGCTGAGGTCTGATGAAGAATTCCTTTTTTATGCATCCAGTCCTGGAACCACTGAGACATGAATACAGCACCACGATCACTTTGAATTCTGGCCATGCTGACTTTGTGTTGGGTATAAACAAGAGTGGCAAAGTCTTTAAAGATCTGAAAGGTCTCAGATTTTTCTTTCATAGGATATACATATCCATATCTAGAGTAATTATCAAGAATTCTTAGAAAATATTTTTTACCACCAAATGTTGGCTTGAAAGGACCTACTATGTCAGTGTGTACCAAATCAAAAATGCATGTTGACAGCGTGTAGCATGTTTTGGAATGGCTGCTACTTTGGATTTGGATTTTTTGCATACAGCACAATCCAAAAACACCTTACACCTCTTTAGATCCAAACCTCTTGCGAACTCCAATGTTCTGTCCCCATCTCACACACGCACACAAACAGTCAGCCAGGAGTTAATGAAACCAGCAGTCAGGAATTCTTTTGAGATAACAGAATTGGCAGCAATTCCATAAGTGCCTGCCAAAAGATTTTACTCACAAAGGGAGGCTTTTCTCCTCAGTCCGATACACCAAAATAAGTCCACAAAACCATAGAATTGTCCAAATCCAGTCCAAATAAATCCAAGAAAGCATATAACAGAGTTCCAGAAACACGGTATGACTTCTGAGCTTTTTCAGTTTGTCCGTCACAAGGTCTGAATAGCCACCACACCCCCTTTTATCCCTTGTGGGGTGTGGTCCAGTGACTCAGCTTAATCTCTGGCATGTCTCTTTCTCTGCTGCACGTGCTTATCCTTCCGACGCTGTTGGGGATCCAGCCAAAACTCTCTGTCGCTGTCTAACTATGGCTGCTCCAAAGTGCCTTGCTCCTGGCGTATCTCTTGGCCTTCGGAGGACATCTGAGGCATTGCCAGAGAGGAGGGTCCTGGAGAGGGAGGCCTTGCCAATTCCTCTCCTTCACTTTCGGAGTCCTCTCCCTCTGATAAGACAGGCTCGGAGGTCGGAGTCACAACATCCGGCATCTTCCTAAGAACATGGAAACTGGCATGCCCCAATCTTCTATGCCACTTATGGATACACCTGTAATGCAAAGGTTTACCAGTTAGTGAATTTTCGACACTGTCAGTTTTATGAGGTACCTTAAGCTTGCTCTGAGCAACCTGTTTCCTAATTTTCTTTTTGTTGGCTTTAGGAGCTTTTGCAATAGCAACAGGATCTCTCACAGGAACATCTCTCTCTGGGCCTGTGCTCTTCCCTTTTGGAGTTTTTATACTTGCTGGTTTAGACTTTGGCTTTATGTAATAAACACCACCAATTAACATAGTTTCAGCAAAAATATCTCCATTTTTAACTATACAAGTTGCTTTTTCGAGGTGGACCTTTGATACTTTGGACAAGTGGCTCTGACTAAGTAAACTACTATTTGCTGTTGGTATATAATAAACATCAGGAATAAATGCATCAAGCTCTTCAACATAAACAGTTCCTTTTCCTATGACCTGACAAGGATGATTTGAGAAAGAATAGAGTTCACATAGTTCAGGTTCAGTCTTGTGCATCTCTGTATAAAGTTCCTTTCTGTAGGTAACATGCAATGCTGCGCTGCTATCCAAAGCCCACAGAAGTTGTCTGTCGTACTCTGGATGAGGTTATGGATCGTTGGTTAAAGCCAATGTGTTGCAGATCACACCTGGGATGACGATGACCTTGTCTTCCTACTCTGCCTCTGCCTCCTCTGGAGTCTGTTCCTCTGGGCTGGTACATGATGGGAGCTGGAAATCGCTGGGGGCAAAACCAGGTGGCGTGTCCCATACAATTACAGATGTAGCATCATAGCATCCTTGGAACGTAGGCTCTTCCTCAGAAGGGGGGCCTCGCTGGAACTCTTGATGCAGGTGGTCCTTTCAAATGTGGCATGGCTAGCATAAGTGCCTCTTCTTCAGTTAAAATTCTGCATACTTGATCCACTGTGCATTGAGCAATAGGCACTTGATTAATCTTTGTAATGGCATCTTTCCATTCATAATTCAATGAGTTAATAATAATGTGATCATTTGAAAATCATCAATAAGATAGTCTCTTTTGCCCAATTGTTTTCTCATTTCTTTCATTTCAGTTAAATGTTCTCCAATATATTCACCAGGTTTTAATCTCAAACCATGGAACTCAGACAAGAGCAAACATGTAGATTCAATTGAAATGGGCCAGTAGCATGTTTCTAATTGGGCCCAAATTTGTTGGGCATTTGTATCAGGTGGAAAAGTAACCTGTAGTTCAGTATCCATAGACATCAATAATGTTGTGTATGCTTTAGTATTTAAATCTCTTATTTCAGGAGCCCGTGGCTCGCCAGGAGGATTAAACACCATGCAATGGGTAACTTCTATGGAGCAAAAGTCCAACCTCACTGACCCATGACTTATAATTTTGTCCTGACTGCTTTAATTTCGAATCACCAGCCAGTGGAACAATAGAAGATGTCTGTTGAGGAACATGCATTTGAGGTGCTAGCTGTGCAAGCTGTGCTGGCTGTGCAGGTAAAACACTTGTAGTACTGGTTGTGCAGGCTGTGCAACTGTAGGCGCTTGTTCTTGAACCTGAGGCTGCTGTATTAGAATGTGCGGCTGCTGTATTGGAACATGCGGCTGCTATGCCCCATCTGGAATGGGGATTTGGACAAAAACGTCACCAGCACCACCAGGGGATGCTAAAAATTGAGCGTGCGGAGGTACAGGTGGTGATGCAGCCTGAAGAAGTGATTGATTTATAGACATCACTGAAAAAGTTCGCTGAAATTCTTACAAATGCTCTTGCAGCTGATATAATAATCCAGCTTTATCTTGTAAATAACAGAAGGTAAAAAATTACCTTCTGCGCATGCCCAAGATGGCGACTGCATCTAGGGCTCCGTTTTGAGGATGGGTCATCTGGCTGGCGTTAGAGGGTCCGGGGGGGCTGCGGATCATCGGCAACCCCCCGCCCAGCCAGCGGAGCATTCTGCCAACACGCTGGTGGGTTTGTAGCCCACCAGCGTGTTTTCAAAGGTCCCCGCCGCTTGCGCCGTCTCCGGGCCTCCAAACAGCTGAGAGGCGCTGCGGAGATGGCGGCGTGGCGGGGGAGCGGCGCGGAGCGGCGAAAACGGATGGAGTGGCGGCGAGGGGCGACGAGTGGCTAGCGGCGGCTGCGGTGAGAGGGCAGCCGCTGCGAAGCCCCAGCAGGCCCCAGCAGGCCCTAGCAGGCCTCCGGAGGTTCCCGCCGCCCAAAAACAGCTGGGCGGCGCTGCGGAAGATGGCGGCGCCGCAGGGAATGAGGAAGATTGAGTGGCGAGCGGCGATGGCGGTGAGAGGGCGCTGGCAGCTGGTGGTGGTCTGAGGGCGCTGGCGGGTGTGGTGAAGACCTCAGCATCCCCCCCCATCCCGCCTGTCCTCCGCTGGCCCTCCAACTCCAACTTCATGCCTATTTACCAGCAATTTGGGCTTCGGATTCCGGCTTCCCTTAGCTTTGTCTAGCAGCATTCCATCTCTCTGCTAGTTTGCCCTCCGTTGGCCCTTTAAATCAAGCTTGCTTCTCCATTAGCTGCCTGTGCCTGGACTCCTGGCCTTTTACCATCTTTCGTGCAGCATTCCATCGTCCGCTGGCTGGCCATTAGAAGACAGGCCAGCTCACGGGAGGAACTGTGGAGCCGATTCTGTTTTCCACCTTGAGGGGGTGCCACATCGCAGGATGAATTCGCCGGGCCACGGTGAGAGAGTGGCCTTGGACTTTCCAATGCGCCTGCTGATTGGACCACCGTGAGAGGGTGGTCTGGACACTCCCTCCCTTGAGACAGAATGCAGAGACTCCTTGGCCGCTACCGTGAGAGGGTAGTGGCGTTTTTCTCCTGACTGATCTGGTTCCTGCTTCAGGACATTATTCGAACTATGATCATGGACCTTTGCCATGCCACTATTTTCTGGCCCACTTCTGCTGGATGCTTCCTAGGTCGACGCTTCTTGCCCTGCGAGATTCCCCCCTCTCGCGGGTTTGGCCCTCCACACTATCGAGGGCCTACCTTAATGACGGGTTTTGGGACCCCGAGAGGTGGCATGTCGCGAAGAGGGGATTGAGGGGTTTTTAAGTAATTTTTAAGGGGTGTTTTAGGGGGTTCTGGGGTGGGGGAGGGAGTGGGTTTGGGGGGAAACCCGGGGGGGAAAGGGACAGGCCCGACAGTCTTTGATGCCACGGGGGGTTTAGTTTCTGGAGGCAAGAGGGCTCTCAATGAGCCCTCGGTCGAGGGTGGTGTGATAACTACGTTATGTGGGAGGGGCAGATATGGCGAGAGCAGGGGACCATATCATGTGCAGGGGGCGCGCACTCGCTGTCTTCGAGCAATTGCGCGCCCTGGTCCCTGGAGCTATTCCTGTTCCCCGGGTTGTTTAGAGTCTCAGGACCCGGGGCTCCGGCTGTTGTTGTGCAATGCGAGGTCCGTGGTAAACAAGGCCCCCCTCATATGTGATCTTCTTGAAGAGGGGGGTGCGGACCTGGCCGGTATTACCGAGACCTGGTTGGGCCACGAGGGGGGAGTTCCCCTCGTGGAGATGTGTCCACCGGGTTTCCTTGCATTCCACCAGCCGAGAGCCCAGGGCAGGGGTGGGGGAGTAGCGGTCATTATTAAGGAAGGTCTGGGTCCGAGGGAGGCCACTGTACCTCAGATAGCCGGGTGTGAGTCCGCCTTTGTGAGATGGGGTCCCGGTGGGCAGATGGGTCTGTTAGTCACGTGTCTGGCTCCCTGCCACGTGGCAACGACCCTACCCGAGCTTCTCAATGTTATAGCCGAGGTGGCGGTTGATACCCCCAAGCTTATAGTCATGGGGGATTTCAACCTGCCATCTATCGGCGAGACATCTGAGGTGGCTCGGGAGTTCATGGCTTCCATGACGGCCATGGACCTGACCCAGGTAATTCAGGGCCCGACTCACATTGGTGGACACACCCTGGACTTGGTTTTTGTCTCTGGTCAGTGGCTGAGTGGTCTTGATATTGGGGATATAGGTGTTGAACCCTTGTCATGGACTGACCACTCGCTCCTTCGTCTCGACTTTCTGACCGTTACACCCCATCGCAGGGAGGCGGAACCAACCAGGTGGTTCCGCCCCAGGCGCCTGATGGATCCTGATAGGTTCCAGACGGAGCTTGGGCCATTTCCTGAGACACTGACATGCGACTCGGCTGAGGACCTGGTGGCTGCCTGGGATAGGGCAGCCGGTGGGGCCTTGGACCGGGTCGCGCCTTTGCGGCCTCTGACCCGGCGCCGAACTCACTTATCTCCTTGGTTCACCGAGGAGCTGAGGGAGATGAAGCGCCGGAAAAGACGCCTAGAGAGTGGTTGGAGGGCTAGTCGCTCTGAATCCGACTTAACACTAGTAAGAGCTCATATTAAGACTTACTTAGTGGCAATAAAAGCGGCGAAATCTAATTATTTCACCGCTCTTATTGCATCATCAGATAATCGCCCAGCCGCCCTGTTTAGGGTGACCCGCTCCCTCCTCCATCTGGGAGCGCGGGAGGATCCCTTGCAGGGTCGTGCTGAGGATTTTGTTCAATATCTGGATGATAAAATAACTCAGATTCGGGATGAGCTGGCCTCTGACTGGGTTAGTTCGGGTGAGGTGACTGAGCCCAGTCTTGAGAGTGTTATCTGGGCTGAGTTCGATCCTGTGGCTCCTGAGGATGTGGACAGGATCCTGGGTAGACTGAACGCTACCACATGTTTATTGGACCCGTGTCCCTCCTGGTTGGTGCTGGCCTCCCGGGAGGTTACACGAGGCTGGCTCCAGGAGATTATAAATGCTTCTTTGAGTGAGGGTGTCCTTCCGCCTGCCTTGAACGAGGCGGTGGTGAGGCCCCTCCTCAAGAAGCCCTCCCTGGACCTGGCTGTTTTGGTAAATTATCGTCCTGTCTCCAACCTTCCCTTCCTAGCGAAGGTTGTTGAGAGTGTGGTGGCGCGGCAGCTCCCCCGGTACCTGGATGAAGCTGTCTATTTAGACCCACTCCAGTCCGGCTTCAGGTCTGGTTACAGCACCGAAACGGCATTGGTCGTGTTGGTGGATGATCTCTGGAGGGCCCGGGGTAGGGGGTACTCCTCTATCCTGGTGCTGTTAGACCTCTCAGCGGCTTTTGATACCATCGACCATGGTATCATGTTGCGCCGGTTGGAGGGATTGGGGGTGGGGGGCACCGTTCTGCGGTGGTTCTCCTCCTACCTCTCCGACCGGTCGCAATCGGTGTTGACAGGGGGGCAGCGGTCGACCCCGAGGCGCCTAGTGTGTGGGGTGCCACAAGGGTCGGTCCTCTCGCCCCTTCTGTTCAACATTTATGTAAAGCCGCTGGGTGAGATCATCCGTGGTTTTGGGGTGGAATTCCATCAGTACGCTGATGACACTCAGCTGTACATTTCCACCCCAGACCACCCCAACGATGCCGTGGAAGTGATGTCCCAGTGCCTTGAAGCTGTGCGGGTCTGGATGGGGAGAAACAGGCTTCGACTCAACCCCTCCAAGACCGAGTGGCTGTGGCTGCCGGCGTCCCAATATAGCCAACTGACTCCATCGTTGGTTATTGGGGGCGAATCATTGGCCCCCACGGAAAGGGTGCGCAACTTGGGCGTCCTCCTGGATCCACGGCTGTCATTAGAGGATCATACGACAGCTGTGGCCAGGGGGGCTTTTTATCAGGTCCGCCTGATACGCCAGTTGCGCCCCTTTCTAGATCGGGACTCCCTGCGCACAGTCACTCAGGCGCTCGTCACGTCTCGCTTGGACTACTGTAATGCTCTCTACATGGGGCTCCCCTTGGGATGCATCCGGAGGCTTCAACTGGTACAGAATGCGGCCGCGCGGGGGATTATGGGAGCGACAGGGCGCTCCCATGTGACACCTCTCCTGCGTGAGCTGCATTGGTTGCCGGTTGATTTCCGGGTGCGTTTCAAGGTGTTGGTAATCACCTTTAAAGCGCTCCATGGCTTAGGACCAGGGTACTTACGGGACCACCTTCTGCCACCTATTGCCTCCCACCGGCTGGTTCGCTCCCACAGAGAGGGCCTCCTCAGGGTGCCGTCAGCCAGACAGTGCCGGCTGGCGACCCCCAAGGGGAGAGCATTCTCTGTGGTAGCCCCCACCCTCTGGAACGATCTCCCTCCAGATCTGAGAACTATCACTGACCTCCGGACCTTTCGTTGGGCGTTGAAGACTTATTTCTTCCAACTTGCCGGACTTGCCTGATCCCTCCTATTTTTAAATATTTAAATTTTAAATTATTTTAAATTATTTAATTTTTAGAGTTTTAGTGTTTTATTGATATATTTCAGCCTAAATTTATATGGACTTTTAGTACGTTTTAACTCACTGTATTGTTATTGGTTTTAAATTGGCTGTTCACCGCCCTGAGTCCGGAAGGAGAAGGGCGGTATAGAAATTTGATTAATAAAATAAAATAAATAAACTTCCACCAGCAGATGGTGCTGCAACTTTAATTTTAGGCATTGCAGAAGACTCTGCTGCTTTTGCAGTGCCATGTGTAATCTGAGAAGGTACAACATCACAAGTCAATTGTGATGTAGACACAGCTTTCTGTTTTGATTTGCCTGCCGCGAAACCCTCCTGTGGGAGTGGTTTGGACTTCGAAGAAGAAGGCAAAATGGAGGACTCAGGGATTTGAAAAACACTAGAGTCCTTCTTATCTGGCTTAAGCAAAGAGGCAAAAGCTTTTGCCTGGTGCAGCCCATGTTCTAGAATCTCTATTTGATCAAGATAGCTTTGCACAGGAGAATAATGAATGTAAAATCAGAAGAGGGCATCACTGATCTCAGTAGCACGTCATTGTCTTCAAGAACAGCTTCTCCAACAGCACCTTCCTTGAGCCTGGTTGCTGAAGCAAATGGAGTTTGAAACGTTGAAAATCTCTGTTAAGATTCTTTCCACTGCTTCATCAGAGAGATTTATGTCTTCAACAGACTGTGCCCTCCGTTTGGTTTTCTTCTTTCTTGGCATATTTGCAGTAATTAATCAGCGTTCCTCGGTCACTGGACTAACTATCTGCCTAATAGCCTATACGCTTATCAGTAGAGCAATAGCAAAGAAAAACATCATAAATCAAACCACCCTCTGCTACTATTGTCGAGGCATAAATCAGCCTCATTTTTCCCCTGGGGTAATTGCACTTAATTAGAGACGGATGGATCTTGTTTTCCATCCTGTATACTTTAAAGAAAGAAAAACATATATATATGTATGTATGTATGTATGTATGTATATATAAAAAATTGAAAAAGTTTTACAAGTACAAGTTTTTCATTTCCACCCCCCCCCCCATCCCTTCCCTACCTTGGCTTCCCTTATAAAAATTGTTATTCGTATACAATCCACAGATATTAAAAAAAGAGAAGGTGAAATCCAAATATAATACATGTCACACATTTCTCTCATCTAATCTATCCCCTATCAGTAGTAAAAAAACTTCTAGATAGCATCCAAATAGTAATTGTCTACATGTATCTATCCCCATTATTACAAGATAAAGACCAAAGTATAATTTCCCCCAATTACTCTACCCCCTATTTAAACTATTTCCTACTTAACATATTCTACATTCTATATCAATATATCAACCTCTGTTTAATCCAGATCTTAATTAACTCCAATTACTTTACACCCTATATACTGTAACTCTCAGTACAACACAACATAACATAACCTTTTTCAGCTAAATGCTAACTGATACTTCTTTGTTGGTATTTATTCTGCACATAATCTATCCATTTCTTCCATTCCCAAACAAAAGTTTCTTGGGTTCTGTCTTTTATATACACTGATATCTTTGCCATTTCTGAGAAACTAGCCATTCAGAGTCCATTCTTCAATAGTAGGTAAAATATCTTTTTTCCAATATTGTCCGATCAATAACCTAGCTGCAGTAATCATGTATAATATCAATCTTGTTTCATTCAATGAAAAGTCCTTAACTATACCCAATAAAAACAGTTGTGGAGAGAATTGGAGCTTCTTCTTCAGCACATTTTGCATAACCCACCAGAGTTTAATCCAAAAAGCTTTCACTTTTCTGCAAGTCCACCATATATGATAATATGTAGCATCTAAACAATCACATCTCCAACATCTTGGTTGAACATTAGGATAGATACATGACAATTTCTTAGGATCTAAATGCCATCTATAAAACATTTTATAAAAATTTTCCCTCAAATTCTGTGACTGAGTAAATTTAACATTCTGGACCCATATCTTTTCCCAAGTTTCCATCATAACTGGTTCTGCAAAATTTTGTGCCCATTTTATCATACAATATTTAACCAATTCGCTTTCAGAATCTCTTTCTAACAATATATTATAAACCCTCTTAATATGCATTGGCCCTTTCTGTTTTATCTGTATCACCAAATCTTCATACATCATTAAACCAGTTTTTTGATCTTCCCTCCATCTTGATTGCAGTTGACTATACTGTAACCAAGTTATATTAATCCCTTCTTCCAATAGAGCTTTGAATGACTTCAAATTCCAACTGCCCCCATCATTAAAAAGTATCTCTTTATATAAAATCCCCCCGAGTGACTTTATATTCCATATAATGTGCCCAAGATCCAACCACAAAGGTATTTTGTAATCCAATTTCAACTGGTGCTTTTTCCAAACTCTCATCAAGGCATTTCTAAGTATATGACTTCTAAATTTCATTATCGACTTTATTTTCATAAAATAAATATGCATGCCAACCAAATTCCAAATCGTGGCCTTCTATGTTCAAGATTTCAGTCCTCCTCATTCCAAACCAATCACTCACTTGTGTCAACGCTGCTGCTTCATAATATAGCCGTAGGTTTGGAACTTTAAGGCCACCTCTTTCCCGAACATCTTGTATAATTTTCAGTTTTACTTTTGGCTTTTTCTCATTCCAAATAAATTTGTTCAGTCCTTTTTGCCATTCAATCAAGTTTTTATCACTTTTAAGCACCGGAATCATTTGAAACAAAAACAAAAATCTGGGTAGAACGTTCATCTTAACTGCTGCTATTCTACCAAGTAGAGGCAGTTGCAGTTTTTTCCAAGTTTCCAAATCTTTTTGCACCTTTCGCCACAATACTTCATAATTATTTTGAAAAAGTTTTATATTCGAAGCTGCAACTTGGACTCCTAGATATTTCACCTTTGAAACTATTTCAAAGCCTGCCACCCTTTCGAGTTCCTTCTTTTGACCTTCCAACATATTTTTAATTATTATCTTGGTTTTTTTCTGATTCAATATATAACTGAACTCAAAAAACATGTGAAGGAATTTTTTCAAATGAATTTGAACAAAAGTACACCTATTGAAATTGTTTGGGATGCAAGCAAGGCATATATGCGAGTATTGATTTATATGAACTCTAAACATAAGTCAAATCAACAAAGGAAAAGAATAGAATTGGAAGTAGAAATAAAGAAAAAAGAACAATTATATATTAAAAATCCGTCAGATAAAAAACTACAAGAAACCATAAAACTTCTGAAAGACCAATTTCAAATGTTTACAGCAGAACAAACGGCAACTAACTTACAATTTGCAAAACATAACACATTTTGTAATGCTAATAAACCGGGCAGATGCTTGGCCTACACATTGAAAACAGCAGAGTTCTCGAATTATTGATACTATTGATTATGGAGGGAAGGATGTTTTTCAACAAAATTCAATAAAACAAGCTTTTTTAGATTATTATTCTAAATTATATGCCAAAGACAATATAAAGAATGAATTTATAGATGAATATCTTGAAGGAACTAGAATTACAAAAATCTCCAGAGAGCAAAAGGAAAGAATGAGTCAAGGAATAACATCTGAGGAAATCATCTTCGCAATTAAACAATTGAAAATGGCTAAAGCACCAGGGACGGATGGTTTGACAGCAGGGTATTATAAAACTTTACAAACAGAAATGATTGAACATCTTAAAGACTTATTTTGCAGTATACAACAGGGGGGGAAAATACCCCCTTCGTGGAAGACGGCCTTTATTTCATTGATTCCAAAAGAGGAAGCCTCTACAAAACCAGAAAATTTTAGACCAATATCTCTCTTGAACACGGATTATAAAATTTTTGCAAAAGTATTAGCCAACAGATTAATGCCAGTTATGCAAGAGGTGATTCATCATGATCAAGCTGGATTTATAGAGGGCAGATACATGAAGGATAATGTGAGGCAACTCATAGATCTATTGGAACATCTTGAGAAATGTAAACAGATCCCTGCAGTGCTGGTGTTTTTGGACGCGGAAAAGGCCTTTGACCGGGTTAACTGGAATTTTCTATTAAAGACTTTATTAAAAATGAACTTTGGGGACCAGTTTGTTCGGGTGGTCTCAGTAATTTATCAAGAGCAAACAGCACAAATTATTATCAACGGGAGTTTAACAACAAATTTTAATATACAAAAAGGAACAAGACAAGGAAGTCCGTTATCCCCATTGCTTTTTATTTTAACTTTAGAAGTCTTGTTGAACTCCATATGGGACTCGAATACTTTGATTGGAATACTTATAAGGCAAAAGGATTACAGAACAAGGGCATTTGCAGACGATCTGGTGGTTACCCTAACACGGCCATTGGAATCAATTATCCAGATGAAACATATTATAGAAGAATATGGTTTGGTATCAGGATTTAGAACAAAATATATATATTCTAATAAAGATTTTATTATAGAAATAGAAAAACTAGCTAACTACATCTTTACCAGCATCTTATCATACAGACGAACAAAAGAAGTATATATCAGGAAGTTAGAAAAGAAAGAATGTAGACATGAGCAGTAGCTTAAAGTTTCACAAGACTTGTCTTATCTCTGTTGCTATAGATACGTGATAAAGTTCTCTGGCAGGCTATTATAACGCTCAGAATGGATGCTCAGCAGACAAACACATAATGCAGTGACAGGAAATATGGGAAATATGAATAAGAACGAAGTATTAAAAATGGGAAAATTAGAGATTAAATAATGGTATTATTGAGTTTATTTAAATAATATTATGATTTGCAGTGGAATAATAAAGTGAAATAATGAGTAATAAAATGATGAAAGAACATATTTTAATATAAACAGGAGTATTAATAGTGGAATCATAGATTGGAAGAATGTAAAGAACATGAATAGAATTAATTTGCATGTTTAAATAATATTGTGATTGGTATTAGAATTGTATATTTAAATATTGAACAATGAAATAATTGATAGTATTGTAATACAAAGGGAACATCTTTTAATATAATGGTGACATGAATAAAAATAAAATACAGACAGAAATAAGAGAAAGGGAAATAAGAGAAAGAACACTTAAGTGAGTGTTCTAATGCAATCAGTAACATTTCTTATGAGATTTTGCATATACACAATCCCATAAACCAGTGTTTCTCAACCTTGATCACTTGAAGATCAGTAGATTTTGACTCCTAGAATTCCTCACCCAGCATGCTTTAAGGACGGTGGACTTCAACTCCCAGAATTGGCAGGGATGAAGAACCACTCCTTGTGTGTTGAGTAACCATACGCCCTTGTCTCACTGCTCCTGTTTCCCCTTTCAGGCAGTGTCTCTGGAGATGCTCTGTAGAACCACACATGTAGCACCACTTCACTGTGTAAACAGTCTCACCTGCTCTGCCGGCATCCTGGGATGTTGCAGATGTTGGCCTGTACTGAGCATTATCTCCTCCCTTTCCTGGTTGCCTCTCCAGCCATTTCTGTGCTTCCTCCAACAATCGGCCAGTCAGATATGTCATGGTTAAGTCCCTCTCTTGCATGGTTTCTAAGTTAGCTACAAGAACGTCACATGAAGCGTCCAACGAACTGAGCACCACATATACCGTGTGTGCCTCAGTAAACATCATTCCTCTTTCCTCTAATTCTAGGAATTCTCATAGCCTGCAGATGTGTGAACATGCTCTCCCCCGACTTCAGTTGTGCTTTATACAGTCTCCTTGTCAGCAACACTTTACTGCCTGCAGTCCCTCTAATATACATGTTGCGCAATGCCTCCCAGCACTCTTTCACATACTGGAGACCCCTCACATGTATCAGCTGACTATCCTCTATAGCCAGAATTATGCTGGCTAATGCTTTTTCATTTTTTCTCCCCATCATCCAAGACTGCTGGTGAATTAGTAACAATTAATCCACAACTCCTCCCTTCACAAGTACAGCTCCATCTTTACACTCCAGAAGAGGTAGTTTGTCTCATTCAACCAAGACACCAAGAAACCTCCTCCCATTACACTGATGGAAGCCATGTTGCCTGTTTCTGTTACAAGCACTAACCACTAACAAACCACAATGCACAGCCTATCTGGCTCTGGTGCAAGCTCCCACTGGTTTCTCTTCTCTCTGGTTTCTCTAGTCACTCTGGCCTTCTCTCTGGACTGGGCCCATAACCTGTCAGAGTGTGCACAGTGTGACTATTTTGAGATAACCCAAGAGCAAAATACAGTAAACAGAGGTTTGTCTTTCAAATAGTGATTTATCTACAAGGAATATATACATAAAACTACCAGGCAAAATCAGGCAATCAATCATGAACTACAGCACAGAAGCACACACGGAGAGAGGGGACACCCTCACAGGGCCTCTCTTATACATACAACCTCTTAAAGTGATAACAGTTAAATAACCCTGCTAACTCTTTCCCTGCTTTGTATCACTGTAGCAGCTGGTCAGCTCTTAAAAGTATTTTTTTATTTATATGCCGCCCTTCTCCGGAGACTCAGGACGGCTTACAATGCATTAAGCAATAGCCTTCATACTTTTGTATATTTTATACAAAGTCAGTTTATTGCCCCCACAAACTGGGTCCTCAATTTACCTACCTTAGGAAGGATGGAAGGCTGAGTCAACTTTGAGCCTGGTGAGATTTGAACTTACAGTAATTGCAGACAGCTGGAGTTAATTACAATGCATTAGTCTGCTGAGCTATCCAGGCTCCTTAATAAGTACAGTGAAACCTTGTTAAACTATAATCTCTTAACATAAAATATTGTACTGCAAGAAATTCTCATAAGGAATCTTGAGATTTTTCCAATTTACTCCATGGACCTGTTTAGGGTACCACTCTAATTAAATGAAACTATGGCTGATTCTCTTCATCATTTTTCCCCAACCAAATTAAATAATATAAGTGAAAAAGGGAGGGTGGAGAAAAATTGTTCTCATTCATTAAGATGCCATCAAAATATTCACCCTTCTTATTTTCAATAAACGATATCCTGCATGTATTAGAATTCCAATTCATTCTTGAAAACAAATGTCTTAAACTATATAGAATATACAGTAGCAGTTGTCTATGCCACTGTATATTATGCTTCAGCCCAAAGGAACATTTAAGAAATTGAAGTTCATCATATAAAAAATTAAATTCTTAGTACTGCTACAAGATCTGTGAATATTATTAGTCTCTTGGTTTCTAAGCCAGCACCTTAATTGCTAAACTACAGTGGCTCTTTTTGAATGAGAATATGCAAAGTATGTTTGAACTGAAACAATATTTTGCATATTCTCATTCAAAAAGAGAACCAGTGTGGTCTAGCAGTTAAGGTGCTTCCAAGAGAGGTTTCTAAGCCAGAAACCAGATTTAACAATACAAAAATTGCATGTTAGCATAATACATGAATTATAAGGAAACCCTCTTTTCTATAATCAGGGAAATAAAACTAAGAAAAAGGAACCATATAATGAATGTTGCAGGGAGTTATTTTTGGAAAAGTAAATGGAAAAAGAATTCTCACACTAGATAGCTTCATTTCCAAACATTATTGATGCCTAAGTGACCAAAAGTACAAGTGGTTGTCACTCATGCATAATCCTATATAAGTACAGTCCTTGTAGTTATATAGGTCACAGTGTCTCTGTGGTCACATGGTCACCATCTGCAGATCTTTGCTTCCACCAAGCAAAGTCAATGGTGAAGTTGATAGGAAGCACTAAATGGAGGTCACATAATATCCTCACTTAATAACCTGTGATTATTTGCATAATGATAGCAAATAGGAGTCCTGGAATTTCTCATTAAGCAGCATAGTCATATGATGCTACTGTTAATGATGGAAATTCCAATCTCAATTGAGTGAGGACTACCTGTAATATAATCTATCCAAGGACTGAATAAGATGCATAAATACATTACAGTTATAATCTGTATAATCTTGAATATGGAAAAAAGAGGGGCAATATATTTACATTATTCCCGCTCTTTTTTTCTATTTTCAAGACTTCCTATGTATCCAGTTGTAATATCTTTTCAAATAAAATATTATACTTTTAAAATAAATTTTATTAATTTTCTGTTTAATACATTTCTTAGTGCTTAATAAATATCGTGTTGCCTATTAAATACCTATCGGGTATTTAAATTGCTTAACAATACAAATTTCCTTCTTACTCTCCATCCCTTTTTCCAAACCATTGGTAAAATAAGTTCCATGTTTGATAATATTCTGTGTCTTCTTTTTGTTTAATTTGCAATGTAAGCCTATCCATTTCTGCACAATCTAATATTTTCTTAATTATCTCGTCATCTTGCGGTATTTCTTCATTTTTCCAATATTGTGCAAAAATAATCCACACTGCTGTTAAAACTTGTAATATTAAATACATACTTTTCATATCAATTGTTTCTGACATAATCCCTAATAAAAACAATTCAAATTTGAAATCTACGTTTTTCTCTATTATCTTTTCTATCCATCTGTGTATTTTTGTCCAAAATATTTTAGCTTTTACACAAGTCCACCACATTTTGCTTGCTGTTTGCTTGCAAGGAGGTAACTGCTGTGAGGCAGAGGCCAAAGGGTGGGGGCTAGTGTGTGGGTACTTATACACATTCAGTGTATAAGATGCACCTAAATTTCCATCCCCTTTTAGTGGGGGAAAGGGTGTGTCTTATTTATACTCCAAAAAATATGGTAAGTCTTTTGTGCCTGACAGTTATCCATTCTTTTAACCATTTTAATCACACATGCTTGGTAATATAAAAATCAATCTGGTAGTCCAAACCTTCTATTTTCTTTAGATTCTTGTAACATTTTCAATTTTATTCTCGCTTTTTTCCCTTGCCAAATAAATTTCAAAGTTAATTTATTCAAATCATCGAAGAATTTCTTTTCAATTTTTATAGGTACTGTTTGGAACAGGAAAAGAAGTTTTGGTAGGATATTCATTTTTGTCGTGGGAATCCTTCCTAACAGTGATAAATGTAGGTTTTCCCATTTTTCTAAATCTAATTTTATTTGCTTAAGTAATTTTTTATAACTCTCTTCTTTTCTTGTTGCACAGCTTGCAGTTAAATATATTCACAAATATTTAATTTTCTTAACTATTTGAAAGTCCACTTTTTCTTCCAGATTTTCTTTTTGTTTTTGTGTAAGGTTTTTAACTTATAACTAGTTTTTTCTCTGTTTATTTTCAGTCCTGCTACGTCTCCAAACTCTTCTATCTCTTTTAACAGCTTCAGAATTGTCTCTAGCAATTCTTCTACAATACCATATCATCTGCAAATGCTTGTAATTTATACCTTTCCTCTCTTATCTCCATTCCTTTAATTTCTTGATTTTGTCTGATATTCCTGTTCAAGACTTCCAAAGTTAATATAAATAAAAAAGGCGATAGTGGACATCCATGTCCTGTTCCTTTCTTTATATTCTCAGTTTGCAATGCTTTTTTTTAATTTTTATTTTCCATTTTTCAAATTTACATAACAATAAGCATTTTTAACAGTACTGTGTCATGTGTCTCTTACAGTTAGTTTCTTTCTAAACATTTTTGTTTCTCTGTTCTAAGCACTTATACCATTTATCCCAAACCTCATAAAATTCTGTTTCTTTCTTGCCTTTTATCTCTAACGTGAGCTTATACATTTTACAACATTCTAATATCTTATGTATAATCCTCTCGTTGGCTGGTATATTTTTAAGTTTCCAAGATTGGGCTTAAACAATTTGTGTTGCTGTTATTATATGTAAAATGATATGTTGGAGTTGCTTCTTTATCTTTTGATTAATTATTCCTAATAAAAATAATTCATGTTTAAATTCAATTTGTTCTCCTGTTATCTCCTGTAACCATCTCCTTATCTGTTCCCAATATTTCTTTCCTTTGGGGCATTGCCACCACATCTGATACAATTCTGTCCTTATATTTACATTTCCAGCAGTCTGGTTTCATATTTATGTACATTTTAGCCAATCTCACCGGTGTTAAATTCCACCTATAAAATATTTTGTACTGATTTTCTTTATATGCGGTCAACAATGTTAATTTACAGTTTTTGTTCCATAATTTTTTTCATTCCTCTAAATTCATATTACGACCCATGGTATCATTGGACCTTTCATTATTTCTTCTTCCATTTCTACCTCTAAAGGGCAGGAGGCATGGCCAGTGTTGTGGCAGTACGGCAGACTCTTTGGGGTCTCTCAAAGAGTCATCAATATCCCCGCTATCCATGGGTCCTCTGTGACCTAAGTCGTCCTGGATGTCCAGGATGACAAACAAGAGCAAACTTCCTGGAGAGACTGAAAGAAGCTCCCCAAATTGGATAATAAAGAAAGTGATATAGAAATCGCTAAAAAGCTGGGGCGGCCACAATGAAAGTTGAAGTAAAGAGACAGCCTGTGACATCAAGGTGAGATTTGATCTAAATTTTATCTGTTTTTTGAAAGTTTCTCTTTAATCTACCTGGAAGATCTATAGGATGGAGAAGATTGGCTGAGAGTGAGGAGTGGTAGCAGGTGTGTATTCACACCCACATCTGATAATTTGGCAGCAAGGAAAGCTATTGGAAGCCTATTAGATTTTTACCAGATTTTTACTGAAAAAAGAAGATTTGAGGATTTCAAAAATAATTGAACATTAAGATTGTGAATGAACTGAATGGAATATACATTTCTTTTCAGCTGTTTGTTACAGATGCTGATTGCTTAAAGGATACTTTGAAAAAACTTTAAAGAAGTGAAAGTGTTGAGCTGAGATTAAAAACTAGCCTGCAGTGCCATCTACTGGCAGAAGAAAAAGGGGAAAAGATAAATATTTGGAGAAAGTTCAGTAAATAAATGACCTTGACATTTTGGCTAGAAGATAATAGAACAGCTGCGAAGAGTGAAGATTAGACCTGAAATTTACTTGAAATTTTTTTCCCCTTGGCCTTGTGGATTGCAGCTTTTTATTTTTATTTTTTCTCTGGACTGATTAACTTCGTTTTCACTTCGTTTTCTTTTGTTATATTAGAGGCCTTTTTATTGAACTTAATGGAACTGGATTTTTAAATATTGTCTTCCTATGGATTAAGACTTGAAGAGTCAGAAGAAATTTCTTTAATTTCTTTATTTTTGCTAAACTGATTTTCCCTTGGATTTCTATTTTTGATTTTTATCTTAAATTTTTATTCTTTTTGAGGCAGTTGGATTATAATTTTTCTTTTTCTTCTCTTTTTTATTTTATTTTTTATTTCCCCCATATGTATGTATGTATGTATGTATGTATGTATGTATGTATGCGTATGCATATGCATATGCATATGCATATGCATATGCATATGCATATGTATATGTAGGTCTTTGGTTATTTGAGTTTTCTCCCGTGTAAAATTGGAAGTGTCTTGGCAATGTTTCGACGAAGTCTCATTCGTCATCTTCAGGCTGGTGTTTTCAGCTTCATGCTTCTTGGAGCAACGTGAGATCGCAACTGTTTCTTCCTTTTAACTGCTAGTGGGGGTATGAACTAATTGGGTGGGACTTTGGCTGTGTTCTGGTTGGGTGGAGGTGTGTTCTGATTGGTTGGGGGCTTGGCTGTGCTCTAATTGGATGGGGTTGTGTTCTGTTTGGGTGGGGGCTTGGTTGTGCTCGGTTTAGTCTGAGTTGCAGGGGGATTTGAGCTGGTGAGCTGCATTGCTGATGTTTGGCTTCGTGTTCGTGGCCATGCCACCTCTTCATGGTGGGTGTCAGTCTGCTTCATGTATGGATTGGAGGGGTTTAAAGTGGCTAATGATGCAGCAGCGGTTTGACTTCTGGTCCGTGGTCATCCCTCCTCATCAGTGTGGGTTTGAGTCTGCTTTCTGCATGTATGTGTGATGGTGACATCCTGTGTGGTTCTCGTGAATGTGTGTCTGGTGTCATTCGTTGTGTTAGGGACTCGTTTGTCAATAAGGACGGGTTTCCAAATGGCTGGTAGGCGGGAGGTATCATCTCGTTTATTCATGCTGTGTGGGTGTTTTTCTATCTCAATGACTTCTCTGATTATTCTGTTGTTAAAGTGTTCAATTTTGGCGATTTCATGTCCTGTGGCTTTAAGGTTTTGGACCAGGGAAGAAGTTGGTTCCTCTTTTCTAACTGCGTTCTTGTGTTCTTCAATGCGTGCACTTATTCTTCTGTTGGTTTGTCCGATGTATGCGGTGGGGCAGGCGGTGCATGGGATTTCATATACTCCTTGATTTTCTAACTCAATTTTGTCTTTGGGGTTTCCTAGGATGTGGATATTTTTCGGTTTGTGCAAAATGCTGTCTTGATGTTGTGTTTCTGGAGGATCTTACTGATTCTGTATGTGGTGCCTTTTATGTATGGGAGGAGGGCTTTGCCATTTTCTTGTTCTCTGTCTTGGATTTTAGTGGGGGTTTCTTTTTGGATTAGGTTGGTAATCTTATTTCTTTGGAATCCATTGGGTGTCAGTATGTTAGTGAGAGTGTGTAGTTCGGTTTTTAAGTGTTGTTCGTCAGCTAAGCGTTTTGTTCTGGAGATAAGTGTCTTGGCTATGGAGTTGATCTGGGCTGGGTGCTGGTGTGAGAGTGCATGCAGATAGCGGTTTGTGTGTGTTTTCTTCTGGTATATGGTGTGTCCTAGGGAGCCATTGGATTTCCTGTAGAGTAAGACATCCAGGAAGGGAAGTTGGTTGTTCACTTCTGTTTCCATGGTGAACTGTATTTTGCAGTGTAGGCTGTTGAGGTGTGTGAGGAAGTTGTCCAGTTCTTCTTTCCCATGTGGCGAGATTATGAAAGTGTCATCTATGTATCTGAGCCAGAGTTTGGGTTTGTGATTTTTCTAGAGCTTGGGTTTCAAAGTGTTCCATGTAGAGGTTAGCAATGACAGGTGAGAGGGGTGATCCCATGGGTGCTCCTTCTATCTGTATTTTTGTCTGTTATAGATGAAGTATGTGTTGGATAGGCAGTGGTTGGTCAGATCTAAGATGTGCTTGGGGGGGTTATATTTGTTTTGGATAGCTGTCAAGGCTTCTTTGATTGGCACTTGGGTGAAGAGGGATATGCCATAGAAGCTCATGAGTAGGTCGCTGGGCTGTAAGTTTTGTTTCTTTATGATCTCTATGAACTGGAATGAATTATTTATGTATGGGGTGATGGATTCTGCATAGGGCTGTAGTTGTTTGGTGAGAAATTTGGCTAGGTTTTGTAGAGGTGAGCCAATGGAGCTGACTATGGGTCTAAGTGGGGTTCCTTCTTTGTGTATCTTGGGGAGACCATAGAGCTTAGGGCATCTGGATGATTTCTCTCTGGGAATGATTCTTTGCTGGATCTCTTCGCTGATGGGGGAGTGATTTATTTTGGATCTAGTGGTTTTTTCCAGGTAGGTGGTGGGGTCTGTGTTTAGGGGCTTGTATGTGGAGTCTTGGAGTAGGTTGGTTAATTTGGTTTGGTAGTCAGATGTGTTCATAACCACCGTGGCATTGCCCTTGTCTGCTGGTATGATTATTATGTTGTTGTCTTCGTTCAGGTTAAGTAGTGCTGTCTGTTCCTCTTTGGATAAGTTGCTTTTGGGTGGCTTGCTGGTGCAGAGGATGTTGGTGATTTCGAGTCTGATTCTGTTAGTGTCATTGGGTTGATTTTGGTCAGGCTGGCTTCAACTCCACATATAATGGTTTCAGTGGGGATCTTTTTGGAAGTGACTGCAAAGTTGAATCCTTTGGAAAGGTCATTGGTTTTGGCTTTGCTGAGGATCCTATCTGAGATATTATGCACTGTTTGTTTCATGTGTGGCTGTGAGTGGGGAGGGGTTTGTTTCTGGCATTCTTGTAGTCTTCGGAGTTTATTGGTGTGTGTGTGTGTCTGTGTTTCAGCCCTCCACAAACACAACATCAAGACAGCATTCTGCACAAACCGAAAAATATCCACCATCCTAGGAAACCCCAAAGACAAAATTGAGTTAGAAAATCAAGGAGTATATGAAATCCCATGCACCGCCTGCCCCAGCACATACATTCGACAAACCAACAGAAGAATAAGTGCACGCATTGAAGAACACAAGAACGCAGTCAGAAAAGAGGAACCATCTTCTTCCCTGGTCCAACACCTTAAAGCCACAGGACATGAAATTGACTTTAAAAAGACCAGAACTATCGCCAAAACTGAACACTTTAACAACAGAATAATCAGAGAAGCCATCGAGATAGAAAAACGCCCACACAGCATGAATAAATGAGATGATATCTCCTGCCTACCAGCCATTTGGAAACCCATCCTTATTGACAAACGAGTCCCTACACAAGGAATGACTCCAGACCCACACTCACGAGAGCCACACAGGATGTCACCACCACACATCCATGCAGAAAGCAGACTCAAACCCACACTGATGAGGAGGCACGACCACGGACCAGAAGCCAGACTGCAGCTGCATCATTACCCAATTTAAACCCTTCCAATCCATACATGAAGCCCACTATGAAGAGGTGGCGTGGCCCAAGATGGCGGCTGCACCCAGGACGCCGTGAGGGGATGGGACTTGGCTGGCTGTTTTAGGGGTTCTGCAGGAGGAGGAGGGCGCCGGAGCCATCGGCAACGTCGGTCGCTGGAGTGGCCTGTATGCCGGCGCCCAGGCGCCCTGGAGGTGGAGGCCAGCGGACTTGCTAGTGGCCAGCGGGGGAGGGGGATTTTTATCTTGGACGGCTTTAGCCAGGAGATTGAAGCCCAAATGGGTCTCACTGGACTGGCCCCCATGGCTTTTGCTGGTGGTGAGGTCTCCTTCCACCGATTAAGGTGGATTTACAATCTGGGGGCCACTTTCTTTACCACTTTGTACCATCCTGTACCCAATGGGGTTGCCCCCCCCGCCTGTCCTTTACTGGCCCTGAATCCATCAGTCCCCCCCCCCACCTTTACATATTGCCCGTACACTCCCGGAGTTGTTTCTTGACCTGATTTACTGACCATCCTGCTGACTGACTATCTTGCTGACTGACCACCTTGCTGACTGGCCATACTGGAGAACATGGCAGTCACTGGAGGACTTTTGGAGCTGGTTCTGTATTACTATCTACCCTGAGGGGGTGTTGTATTCTTCAGGACAATATGGCCGGACCTCTGTGAGAGAGTGGCCCTGGCCTTCCAACTCACCTGACTATTGAAATGAACCACAGTGAGAGGGTGGTTTGACACCCCCCAGTTGGACAGAACATAGTGACTCTAACCGCTACCGTGAGAGGGTAGCGAGGACTCTCTTGATTGACTTGTCCCTGCTCCTGGACATTGTTCTTTCATTGCAGACCCGAGCCATGCTTTTATCGTCCTCTCTGTTTTTGTACTTGTTCTGGATGTACTCTAGGTCCACGCTTCTTGCCCTGCGAGACTTCCCCCTATCGCAGGCCTGGCCCTCTATGCTATCGAGGGCCTACCTTAATGACGGGTTTTGGGATCCCGAGAGGTGGCATGTTGCAAAACAGGAGTTGAGGGTTTTTTTAAGATCACTTTTTATTAGAATTTTAAGGGGTTCTGGGGTGGGGGAGGGAGAGGGTCTGGGGGAGAACCCGAACGGGAGAAGGACAGGCTTGGCAGTTTGTGGTTTTACGGGGGGTGTAGACTCTGGAGGTAAGAGGGCTCCTAGGGAGCCCTCTGTTGAGGGTTGGGCTATAAATACGCTGTGTGGGAGGGGCAGATATGGTGAGAGCGGGGGACCATATCATGTGGTGGGGGCACACACTCACTGTCTTCGAGCGATTGCGTGCCTTGGTCCCCGGAGCTATTCCCATTCCCCAGGTTGTCCGGCGTCTCAGGACCCGAGGCTCCGGCTGCTGCTATGCAATGCCAGGTCCATTGTAAATAAGGCCCCCCTCATATGTGACCTTCTTCAAGAGGGGGGTGCGGACCTGGCTGGTATTACAGAGACCTGGTTGGGCCACGAGGGTGGGGTTCCCCTCGTGGAGATGTGCCCACCAGGTTTCCTTGCATTTCACCAGCTGAGAGCTCAGGGTAGGGGTGGGGGAGTAACGGTCATTATTAAGGAAAGTCTGGATCCGAGGGAGGCCACTGTACCTCAGATAGCCGGGTGTGAGTCCATCTTTGTGAGGTGGGGTCCTGGTGGGCGGATGGGTCTGTTAGTCACGTACCTGGCTCCCTGCCACGTGGCAACGACCCTGCCCGAGCTTCTCAATGTTGTAGCCGATGTGGCGATTGGCACCCCCAGGCTTATGGTCATGGGGGATTTCAATCTGCCATCTATTGCTGAAACATCTGAGATAGCTCGGGAGTTCATGGCTTCCATGACGGCCATGGACCTGACCCAGGTAATTCAGGGCCCGACTCACATTGGTGGACACACCCTGGATCTAGTTTTTGTCTCTGGGCAGTGGTTGAGTGGTCTCGATATTGGTGATATAGGTGTAGAAGCCTTGTCATGGACTGACCACTCGCTCCTTCGACTTGACTTTCTGACCGCTGCACCTCACCGCAGGGAGGCGGAACCAACTAGGTGGTTCCGCCCCAGGCGCCTGATGGATCCTGATAGGTTCCAGACGGAGCTTGGGCCATTTCCTGAGACATTGACACGCGACTCGGCTGAGGACCTGGTGGCTGCCTGGAATAGGGCAGCCAGTGGGGCCTTGGACCGCGTCGTGCCTTTGCGGCCTCTGACCCGGTGCCGAACCCACTTAGCCCCTTGGTTTACCGAGGAGCTGAGGGAGATGAAGCGCCAGAAAAGACGCCTGGAGAGCGGTTGGAGGGCCAGTCGCTCCGAATCTGACTTGACACTAGTAAGAGCTCATATTAAGAGCTCTTTAAGGAAAAATAACAGATGGACAATGAATACACAGGTTCTAAAAGAAAAGGAATATAAGAAATATATAGAAAAAGAGTTAGAACTCTTTTACAAGGAAAATACAAAACAAAAAACATCCCTACAAAATTTATGGGACACAACCAAGGCATATATAAGAGGGCTTACAATAGCTTACAATGTAAAACGGAAAAGAGAGAGAGAGAAAGAATATAATAAATTACAAGAAGAGGTACAAAATTGGGAAATTAAATTACAAAGGAACCCAGGGAACGAGCAGATAAGAACAAATTGGATAGCAGCAAAACATAAAATTAATATATTGGAACAAGAGAAATATGTAAGGTCATTAAAATATATAAGGCAAAATTATTTTGAAAATGCAAATAAGCCAGGGAGATGGATGTCATACAGGCTCCGGAAAGAAAGAGAAAAAAGGGCAATTCAGAAAATACAGGACGGAGAGGGGAAGATTCAATATAGTTTAGAGAAGAAAAAAGAGATAATAGTCCAACACTATCAAAAACTTTATGAAAAAGAAATAGTAACAGAGGAGGAAATTGAACTATTTTTAAAAGAGAAAGGATTGGAAATGTTGATGGAGGAAGAAAAGGACCTATTAAATAAGGAGATTGCCATAGGGGAATTAAGAGAAGCCCTGAAGAGACAAAAAAATAATAAAACCCCTGGGACGGATGGGTTGCCAATGGAGTTTTATAAAACATTTGAGGAATCACTAACGGGAATTTTATTAGAGGTATACAATGAAGCTTTGATGGAGGCTAAGCTACCAAACACGTGGAAAGAAGCTTACATTTCCTTAATACCTAAAGAAGGAGCAGATACCACACTAATAAAAAACTATAGACCAATTTCTTTGTTAAATACCGATTATAAAATATTTGCGAGTATAATTGCTAATAGGATGAAAAAAGTAATACAGAATAAAATACATCAGGATCAAAATGGTTTTTTGCCCTCCAGACAAATCCAAAACAATTTAAGAATAGTAATAGATGTTCTAGAATATTATGAGGTGCATCCAGAGAGACAGGCGGCACTGATCTTTCTGGATGCACAGAAGGCCTTTGACCAAGTAAACTGGACATTTATGATACACCAACTTCAAAATATGAATTTTGGAAACAAATTTACAAAAATGATAGCATCAATATATCAGAATCAAAAGGCAAGCATCTTGGTAAACGGGGAACAAACAAAATTTTTTGGAATAGATAAAGGAGTAAGACAGGGATGCCCATTATCGCCTTTATTGTTTATTTTAACCTTAGAAAACTTGTTAATTAGAAGTAGGTCAAATAAGGAAATAACAGGATTAAAGATTAAAAAAGAGGAATACAAGGTCCAAGCGTTTGCAGACGACCTTGTCTTCTTCATAGAAAACCCAATAGAAACAACCCCCAAATTAATAGAAGAAATTGAGAAATTCGGAAAAGTAGCAGGATTAAAAATTAATAAAGAAAAGACGAAAATGATGACGAAAAATATGACAGTTAAGCAAGTAGACAAACTATCAAAAGACTCAGGATTACAGCTAACTAAAAAAGTAAAATACTTAGGGATAAATTTGACAACTAAAACTGTGACAATCAAAGAAAATAATTATGAACCTTTAGTTCAGAAAATAAGGGAAGATTCAAATAAATGGGGAAATTGAATTTATCTTTGTTGGGGAGAATAGCGGCGATAAAATCCAACATACTTCCAAGACTCCTTTATCTATTCCAAACGATTCCAATAAAATTAGATAAGAAATTTTTTACCAATCTGGATAAAATAACTACTAAATTTGTGTGGGAGGGGAAAAAACCAAGAATAAAATTAAAGATATTACAAGATGATAAAATGAGGGGCGGATTTGGGTTCCCGGCATGGGAAAAATATTATAAGGCAGCATGTTTATCATGGATCAGGGAATGGATAACCTTAGATAACCCTAGACTTTTGAATTTGGAAGGACACGATTTATTGAAGGAATGGCATGCCTTTATATGGAGCCCCAAAAATAAAGCATACAAACATTTCAACAACCATACAATCAGAAAATCCTTAATAAATATATGGCAACAGATTAAATCTAAACATTATATGAAAATACCTGGTTGGTTATCAACAATAGAGGCAATAACACACCCGAACACATTGACAAAGTATAAAATTTTAAGATATAGAGAAATATGAGATGTACAGGGACAAGAGAAGAACTTTATGATCAAGGAATAGTATTAGATTGGTGGCCCTATTTACAGATTAAGACAAGATACAGAAAAGACCAGGAGGAACAAGGAATTGACATAAAACCAAATCAATTGGATAAATTACTAGAATCTAAAGAAGCAAAACTGATCTCAAAAATCTACAGATATTTATTGGAATATGATTTGGCAGAAGAACTGGTCAAAGGTCAGATGATATCTTGGGCGAGGAATATAGGACATAGTATACAATTAGAGGAATGGGAAAGGGTATGGGAAAGCAATTATAAGATGACAAAATTGGTAGCTTACAAAGAAAATCATTATAAAATGTGGTATCGGTGGTATTTGGCTCCGGTAAGATTAGCTAAAATGTTTCCAAATGTAAACCCAACTTGCTGGAAATGTAAAAAAACGCAGGGGACTTTTTATCATGTTTGGTGGCTCTGTCCAGTAGTTAAGAAATTTTGGATCAAAATTAAAACATGGATAATAGAAATAACAAAATATGAAATTGAATTAGAACCTGAGATTTTCCTATTAGGCATGATCAAAGGAAACATTAGGAAAGATATCAAGTATTTAATTTTACATATAATTACGGCGGCTAGGTTATCATTAGCACAACTATGGAAATGTGATCGCATGCCACAGAACAGGAAGTGATACAAAAAATATTTGCTTGTGCAGAAATGGATAAATTAACCTTACAATTAAAAGATAAGGAGGACTCAGACTATTACATTATATGGAACAAATGGTATCAATGGACAAAACAGAGAAAGAACAAAAGTGAGTAAGATGGAATTTTGAAGGAATTGACTACAATCCAAAACAGCACTGTCAGATGAATATAGTTGGAACAATGTATTATATGTATATAATTATATGTATATATATAAAAGGAAAAAAGATATAGAAATTAGTTAATATTTGTGATGGACTAATGGTATAAGTACATTTGTTTTTTGTCTTTTGGATTTTTTTCTTTTTTTTCTTGTCTATCTTTTTTCTTTTGTCTGATTAAGAATTTGTGTTTTAAATATGTATTTTTTCTTAAGTCTTAATAAAGGTTTGTTTTTAAAATAAAAAAAAAGACTTACATAGTGGCGATAAAAGCGGCTAAATCTAATTACTCTGCCGCTCTTATCGCGTCATCAGATAATCGCCCAGCCGCCCTGTTTAGGGTGACCCACTCCCTCCTCCATTCAGGAGCACGGGAGGATCCCTTACAGGGACGTGCTGAGGATTTTGTTCAATATCTGGATGATAAAATAACTCAGATTCGGGAAGATCTGGCCGCTGACTGGGTTAGTTCAGGCGGGGGGACTGAGGCAGGTCTTGAGAGTGTTATCTGGGCTGAGTTCGATCCTGTGGCTCCCGAGGACGTGGACAGGATTCTGGGAAGGCTGAACGCAACCACATGTTTATTGGATCCGTGTCCCTCCTGGTTGGTGCTGGCCTCCCAGGAGGTTACACGAGGCTGGCTCCAGGAGATTATAAACGCTTCTTTGAGTGAGGGTGCCCTACCGACCACCTTGAAGGAGGCGGTGGTGGGGCCCCTCCTCAAGAAGCCCTCCCTGGACCCAGCTGTTTTGGTTAATTACCGTCCTGTCTCCAACCTTCCCGTTTTAGCGAAGGTTGTTGAGAGTGTGGTTGCGCGGCAGCTCCCCCGATACCTGGATGAAGCTGTCTATTTAGACCCGCTCCAGTCCGGCTTCAGGTCTGGATACAGCACCGAAACGGCATTGGTCGCATTGGTGGATGATCTCTGGAGGGCCCGGGGTAGGGGGTACTCCTCTATCCTGGTGTTGTTAGACCTCTCAGCGGCTTTTGATACCATTGATCATGGTATCATGTTGCGCCGGTTGGAGGGATTGGGGGTGGGGGGGCACCGTTCTGCGGTGGTTCTCCTCCTACCTCTCCGACCGGTCGCAATCCATGTTGACAGGGGGGCAGCGGTCGACCCCGAGCGCCTGGTATGTGGGGTGCCACAAGGGTCGGTCCTCTCGCCCCTTCTGTTCAACATTTATGTAAAGCCGCTGGATGAGATCATCCATGGTTTTGGGGTGGAGTTCCATCAGTACGCTGATGATACTCAGCTGTACATTTCCACCCCATACCACCCCAACAATGCCGTGGAAGTGATGTCCCAGTGCCTTGAAGCCGTGCGGGTCTGGATGGGGAGAAACAGGCTTCGACTCAACCCCTCCAAGACCGAGTGGCTGTGGCTGCCGGCGTCCCGATATAGCCAGCTGACACCATCGCTGGTTATTGGGGGCGAATCATTGGCCCCCACGGAAAGGGTTCGCAACTTGGGCGTCCTCCTGGACTCACGGCTGTCTTTAGAGGATCACATGACAGCCATGGCCAGGGGGGCTTTCTATCAGGTTTGCCTGATACGCCAGTTGCGGCCCTTTCTAGATCGGGACTCCCTATGCACAGTCACTCAGGCTCTCTTCACTTCCCGCCTGGACTACTGCAATGCTCTTTACATGGGGCTCCCCTTGGGGTGCACCCGGAGGCTCCAACTGGTACAGAATGCGGCCGCGCAGGGGATTATGGGAGCGACGGGGCGCTCCCACGTGACACCTCTCCTGCGTGAGCTGCATTGATTGCCGGTGGACTTCCGGGTGCGTTTCAAGGTGTTGGTAATTACCTTTAAAGTGCTCCATGGCTTAGGGCCAGGGTACTTACGGGACCGCCTTCTGCCACCAATTGCCTCCCACCGGCCGGTTCGCTCCCACAGAGAGGGCCTCCTCAGGGTGCTGTCAGCCAGACAATGCCGGCTGGCGACCCCCGGGGGGAGAGCCTTCTCTGTGGCAGCACCTACCCTCTGGAATGATCTGCCTCCAGAGTTAAGAACAATTTCTGACCTCCCGACTTTCCAGCGGGCTTTAAAAACTCATCTTTTTCGGCTTGCCGGCTTAGCCTGACTCTTGTAAATATTTTATTACTTTTAGAGTTTTTATTATCTTTTAAATGAATTTGTTTTAATCTACGGCTATTTATATTTGTTCTTTTATGAAATTTTAACTTTTGTGTATTTGTTTTTTAAATTGGCTGTGCACCGCCCTGAGTCCGTAAGGAGAAGGGCGGTATATAAATCTAATAAATAAATAAATAAAGCCAAACAACAACGCAGCTCACCAGCTCAAATCCCCCTGCAACTCAGACTAACCTGAGCACAACCAAGCCCCACCCAAACAGAATACAACCCCATCCAATCAGAGCACAGCCAAGTCCCAACCAATCAGAACACACCTCCACCCAATCAGAACACAGCCAAGCTCCCACCCAATCAGTTCACCCCCCCCACTAGCAGTTAAAAGGAAGAAACAGTTGTGATCTCACATTGCTCCAAGAAGCACGTAGCCAAAAACACCATCCTGAAGATGACGAATTACACTTCGTCAAAACGTCGCCAAGACACTTCTAATTTTACGCAGGAGAAAACCCGAATAAACAAAGGCCTACATACAAACACCTGCGAAAACCTCAGAATATATATATATATATACACATACATACATACATACACACACACACACACACACACACACACACACACACACACGTATGTATGTATGTATACACACACACACACATATGCGCAAGATTTGGAGTTTTTAAACTTTTGGAGGCTGGGGATTGCTTGAGATTCCTTCTTTTTTATTTTATTCTATTTTTGCTACTTTAAATATCGGTTGAATTCGATAATTGAATCAAAACTGAACCACAAATGGATTATAAATTATCTGGGGAAAGTAGAAATGAAGAAATTTACAGATCATCTGCATCCGGCATCAAGTCTCTCAGCAGCAGAAATGCAGAAAACTTCAGAGATGATGGAACTATGAAATGTTATGCAATCGCTTCATGATGATATAAAACAGGAATTAAAAGAAATGAAAGGAATAATGGGGAAAACTGAAAGGGGAAGAATTCAGAAAGCAGAAGAAAAAGCGAAAATGACCGAGAAAAAAGTTGAGGAATTAGAAGAAAAATTGGTTCTAAAAGACAAATCACAAGAAAGAATAATTACCTTGTTGGAATTGGAATGCTCTGAATTCTATTTAAGATTCCAAAATATAGAGGAAGAAAAAGGAGAAAATTTACCAGAGGTAATTGCAGAGTTTGGCTGAAGCCTTGGAACAATCTAAAGAAAGGATTCTAAATGAGATTGATGAAGCATTAGAGTTTATACTAGATATGCAATAAGAAATAAATTACCAAGAGAAGCGCACATAAGATTCACAGAGAGGGCAATGAAAACAGAGATATTACAAGCAGCAAGAATTACAGCACTGAAGCATAAAGATTAAGAACTTGTGGTTTTAAGACAAATACCTAAAAGAGTTAGAGATTTGGGGAGAGAATATCAATTCTTAAAAAAAATTTTAATATTCAAAAGAGTGAGTTTTAACACCTGAAGGAATTATGGTGACATGGCAAGAACAAAGACACAGACTTGATTCGATTGAGAAAAAGAAATTATTCTATCAACAATTTTGTGGATGATTGGAAGATCTGGGAGCTGTAGGTGTGAAAAAAAAAGAAAGATGAAGAGAAGGATAAAGATGAAAAAGCAACAGAGGAAAGAGCTTTAAGAGAAGGGGCAAGATCTAAAGAACCAATGGAACAAAGAGAGACTAGGGTGATGAAATTAAAAACTAGTAACTGTCAGATCCCTAAAAGTGATACTGCCATTCAAGTGGAGGAAGGGAGAGACTGGATTCAATTTACTAGCAGGACCTGTGTCAACAGATATTTTACAACCTATATCCTGGTGCCAAAGGGGCCTGAGAAGGGAACTTTACCTGCAGGAAATTATATGATAGCCATGTGGGTTGTCTCACTTTAAAAGGGTAGTGGTGGGAATGCATGTTTGTTCGGGTTCTCAAAAGAAATAGTAAAGAAAACATCTTCACACTTGTGTATTGGCTAAAATCTGCATTCTGACTAAAAGGAAGGGTCTCTACCACTTTAATCCTACTGCTTTGCCTAAGGTTATTCAGATTGTGCTTTAGCTGGATGGCTTTCACATCTACTTAATAAAAGAATGCTTTTGAACAACTACGTTTCAAGACTTTGTACTTCCTTAGGTTGGAAGGAGAGGCGATCCTTACAGAAAGCACAATCTGCACAATGGTCAACCCAGAGAAGCAATCTTCGCTCTACTGAGAGGACCGTGCAAACCATGTCTGAACGAAGCAGAGAGCTGGGAGAAACCGATTGCTGGGGAGAGACAGTGACCACCACCCAGTTGGATGCCTGTCTTGTGCATCCCATCAGAGAGGATGAGGTAACCCTGGGGAATCCGGAAAAGCCCCGCTGGTCAATTGGCATCAGGAAGAAAGATGGCTGGGATGAGAGAACCAGAGGAGTCACCCTCAACCGTGGCAACCGAAAACTGGGGTGGAAACTGGAACTAGAAGCCCTTATTGACCAGGGGGGACTGACTGAAGCACCCCTGAGGGAGGAATATCTAAAGAGGCATATAACCCAATTGGTGATGGAAACTTTGGAAAATCTCAATATCCGAAGGGAGCCAGGATAACAACCAAAGGGCGCTGAAAGAGCAGCGGGTGATGCCATGGGAGGCACCCTCCCTCTGGAGCCTGCATATCAAGCAGAGGGCACAGCAGCAATGGGAGAAGACTCAGCAAACCCTCCCCCCAAAGGCAGCATGCACCCTCCCTCCCAGGCAGCATGCACAGGGTTGGTTGGGAATGGTTGGCGCCCATTCCCAACCAACCCTGGGCTCCTCAACTGGAAAGAAAAACTCCTCCCCTTGGGATGAAGTTTGATGGGAATCCGCAACAATTAGGATTCTTTGTGGCACATGTGCTAACCTACATGCAAAAGTATGGGCGTGATTTCCAAACCTAAGGCTCCCGAGTGCGAGTTGTGACCCTAGCCCTAGAGCCGCTGCCAGATGGATGGTGACCCTGCATAACACTAATGCACCAGTACTGTGGGTTTTTGACCGTTTCACAATGGCCCTACGACATCAATTGAGGACCCACTGGTAGACCGCAAAGCACATGACCGCATTAAGATTGTGAAGCAGGGGCGCCGGCCAGTAGCAGAGTATATTGAAGAATTCCGGGACCTCGTGTGCCGTGTGCACTGGTCGGAAAATATTTTGGTGAGCATGTTTCAAGGACGGGCTGAGTAATGATCTATACAATGCCTGCGTGACCCAAGGGGCACCAAATGACCTACATAAATGTCACCACCAAAGAAGCTGAGATCGATAAGGCCAGAAACCAGTATTGAGCGGGGCAAGCATGGAAGAAATTCTCATCCCAATGGAAGCAAGAGCCCCTCAAACCACAAACCGCATTCTCTCCGAGATCTTCAGCCTGTTTCAAGTGCGGAAAAGAAGGGCACTGAGCTGCAGAGTATCATTCGCAAACACCCAACTGGAACCACCCACCAGGGGAGGGTCCTGCAAAACCGGGTCAGCGTGGGAAGGAGACTGCTCTGAGGAGCAGGCAAACCACAGAAGTTCAATCCCCTCCCTCTTTGGAGAGGAAATCCTGGCATCTGAACAGGAGGAATCACACTCATTCGGAAGTGATCCAGATGATGAACCACTGGTAAGCAAACTGATTAAACCGCTTACCCTTCCCTTAAGACTATTCATCCTAATCCAGGACAGGGAGATAAGCATCTCCACTTTAGTGGATTCAGGGTACAGCTGTTGTCTGATCAGCCCAACCTTAGTACGGAGGTGAGGGATAAACGTAAGAAAGCTGAAAACCCCCATTGCTTTCTGCCAACTAGATGGGTCAATAGCAGGAGGGAGCCAGCTTCTCTGGCCACTGAGCCTCTACATATAGGCATCGGAAGTCACGAGGAAAGACTTACATTTATAGTGGCACCTGGCATGGAATGGCTGTTGGTTCTGGGCCTTGCATGGCTAAAAAAATGGAACCAATCAATTGGAAACAAGGCATCATAAAATTTCAGAAGGTGATTCTTGCTGAATATCAACATAAAGGAATTGAGGGGGCAGAGAATCGAGAAACAGCCATGCCTGGTCATGCACATCAATTGAGAGCATATCCATAGAATACAAGGATTTAGCTGAGGTTTTTAGTGAAAAAGCCGCAGATTAGTTCCCCCCTGCCACCGCGCCACTGACTGTGCAATACAAATATTACCCAGCATGAAACTCCCTAAACCCAAGATGTACAGCATGTCACCAAGGGAGTTGAAAGAGCTGAGAACATTCATTGAGAAAAACCTAGCAAGGGGTTTCATTGAGCCAGCCCGACCAAAAATCACAGCTCCAGTACTATTTAGAGAGAAAAAAGATGGCTCAAAATGTCTATGTGTTGATTTTCGGACCCTTAATGTGATCAGTGTGCAGAACATGTACCCTCTCCCCCTTATGAAAGATATGTTAGCACACCTCGCTAAAGGGAAAAAATTTTCAAAGCTGGACTTAAGGGAGGCTTACTACCGTGTCAGAATTATGGAGGAGGATGAGTGAAAACAGTATTTAACACCCCCCCCCCCCTCAGCTGCTACCAATTCAAGGTGCTCCCCTTTGGGTTGCAAGGAGCTCCTGCAGTGTTTATGCAGTTAATAAATGAAGTGATGCACCAGCATTTATATAAGGAGGTTCTGGTCTATTTGGACAACATTTTAAGCTATACCGAGACCAAAGCAGAATATGTGAAACTAGTCAGGGCAGTTTTAAACAAACTCCGTGCTACCAAACTTTATGCCAAACTTTCCAAATGTGAATTCCACCAAGAAAAGATTGACTATTTGGGATACCACATTTCACAACAGGGGGTGGAGATGGATCCTCTAAAAGTGCAGGCTGTACTTGATTGGGACCATCCATGCACACGTAAATAGTTACAGAGGTTCCTGGGGTTTGCCAACTTTTACCGCCAGTTTATCCCTGCGTTTGCTCAGATTGCCCTCCCCAACACCAAGCTCTTAAAAACAAAGAGGAAGGACAAACCTAAACCAAAGCAACCATTGAACTGGACTATGGAATGCCAGGTGGCATTCGAAAAACTTAAACGGCTGTTCTCAGCAGAACCAATTCTAAAACACCCAGACACGGAGAAGCCATTTGTCATACAAGCAGATGCCAGCAATGTGGCAATAGGAGCGGTCCTACTTCAGAAGAATGAGCAAGACCAACTACAACCTAGTGCTTACACATCCAAAAAGTTGAATGAGACTGAGCAAAGGTGGGCTATTTGGGAGAAAGAGGCTTATGCAGTTCATTGGGCATTGTTGACCTGGCGGCATTTCCTAGAAGGCAGTAAGACCCCTTTTGAAGTCTGGACTGATCATAAAAATCTAGAAGCCCTAAAGACACCAAGGAAACTCTCCCCAAAACAAGTACAATGGGCTCAGTACTTTAAACAATTTGATTTTACTCTAAAATATCTCCCGAGGGGGGGGGATTTCTGGCAGATGCGCTATCCAGAAAACTGCAATACAATAGTGCAAAGCCAGACGTAATCAAACCTATAGTACAAAACAATCAACTAGCTGCTAAAGTAGTCACCAGATCCCAAGCTAAACAAGAAACATTGATGGACAATGACACCACCCAAACTTTTAAACAAGCATTGGCCACTGATGAATGGTTTTTGAACAACAAATCCAGCTGTTCGATGAAAGACGACTTGGCTTGGGTGGGTGGGAAGTTGTATGTCCCTGCAAGCAAAGACTATGCTTAATGGAATGGTGCCATGACACCAAATTAGCTGGGCATTTTGGGTTTGTGAAAACTTTGCACCTGATTAAAAGAAAATTTTGGTGACCGTCACTAAAAAAGGACATAGAAAGCTATGTAGCTAGCTGCCCCATTTATGCAGCAGCAAAAAGACACCAGGGGAAATCCCTAGGTCTATTGCAGAAGGTAGCTGAACCTTCAGCACCTTGGAGAGAGATTGCTATGGATTTCATTGTGGAATTGCTAAACAATGAAGGAAATACTGTTATTTGGGTTGTGACAGAACTATTTTCAAAACAGGCACATTTTATACCCTCCCAAAAGATTCCAACTGCCAGAAGTTTAGCCAAATTATTCCTAATACACATTTATCAACTTCATGATGTGCCACAAAGGATCATCTCCAACAGAGAGGCTCAGTTCACCTCCAACTTTTGGAGGGCATTTTTGGGCTCACTTGGTACTAGCCAGGGGTTGAGCACATCCTTTCATCCTTGTACTAGTGGTAATTCTGAAATTTTGAACTCAGTGTTAGAACAATATTTAAGGTGTTTCGTTAATTTTCAACAGGATAACTGGACTGAACTTTTGCCTTTTGCTGAAGTTGCATTTAATAATGCTGTACATTCAAGCACTGGTTTTACCCCTTTTAGAGTAGCAACAGGCCAGGATTTCAGCCCCATGCCTGAACTACCCACAGAAGAACCCACCATCCCCACACTTAAGGAGTGGATGGATAATTTGCAAAACATGTGGCCAGTGGCTAGATTAGCCTTATAGGAAGCTAGAGAAGCTTTTAAGATTCAAGCTGACAAGAAAAGGATGGAACCCAAACCTTTTCGTATTGGAGACAGAGTATACTTATCTACAAAATTCTTGAAATCATTACAACCTTCAAAGAAACTAGGGCCAAAGTTCATTGGACCTTTCCCCATCACTAGAATCATCAATCCAGTACAGTTGAACTATTCCTTCCAAAGACACGCAGGCAGATCCACCCAGTATTCCATATCAGTTTACTCAAACGAGAAGTAATCTCGTTCCTCAGACCATCTGCATCTTCACCACCTGTACCCATCATGATTGAAGGTGAACAACACTTTGAAATCAAGGAAATCCTTGACTCTAGGATACACAGAGGGAAAGTCCAATACTTAATTGCTTGGAAACATATCTTTTTTAATTTGATTTATATGCCGCCCTTCTCTGAAGACTCAGGGCGGCTTACAATGCATTAAGCAATAGCCTTCATACTTTTGTATATTTATATAAAGTCAGCTTATTGCCCTCACAATTTGAGTCCTCATTTTACCTACCTTAGAAAGGATGGAAGGATGAGTCAACCTTGAGCCTGGTGAGATTTGAACTTGCAGTAATTGCAGGCAGCTGGCAACTTAAATACTACTTTAACAGCACTTAGTCCAGTGCGCCACCAGACTCTTTTTACCATCAGCACACAATGAATGGGTCGCTAAACACCATGTTAGGGCTCCAATCTTACTGAGAAAATTTCACTTCCAATACCCTAACAAACCTTGTTGATACACTATCATGAAATCTTGAAATCTTGTGTATATTTGTTTTTTTTTTTTTACAGGTGGACCCTTTTGTTTTCTAAGGAGGGTAGTATGTCAGATACCTAAAAGTGATTCTGCCATTCAAGTGGAGGAAGGGGGAGACTGGATTCAATTTACTAGCAGGACCTGTGTTATCAGATATTTTACAACCTATATCCTGGTGCCTGAGAAGGAAACTTTACCTGCAGGAAATTATATGATAGCCATGTGGGTTGTCCCACTTTAAAAGGGTAGTGGTGGGAATGCATGTTTGTTCGGGTTCTCAAAAGAAATAGTAAAGAAAACATCTTCACACTTGTGTATTGGCTAAAACCTGCATTCTGACTAAAAGGGAGGGGTCTCTACCACTTTAGTCCTACTGCTTTGCCTAAGGGTATTCAGATTGTGCTTTAGTTGGATGGCTTTCACTTCTGCTCAATAAAAGAATCCTTTTTAAGAACTACGTTTCAAGAGTTTGTACTTTCTTAGGTTGGAAGGAGAGGTGATCCTTACAGTAACAAGAAATGGAAGAAGAAATCAAACAATATCTTTAAATATAAATGGACTGTATGTAGCGATAAAAGGAAACAGAACATTAACTAAATTAAATAGTTTAAAGATGAACATTATATGTCTACAAGAAGTACACATTAGAAAACAACATTTAAAATTATTACAATATCCAAAACTAGGAGTTCTATTTACATCACTGATACAACAAAAGAGGCATAGTGTTGTATATTAAAGAAAAATTAGAATCTAAATTAATCTTTGAAAACAAGGAAGATAGGACTTTGATGGTGGAAATAAAAATGAACTTTAAACAAATACTTTTGATAGCAATATACACACCAAATGAAAAACAGGAAGAATTCTATCAGAGACTCCACAGGAAAAGAATAGAATTGGACTATGAAAATGTATGTTCAATGGGTGTGTTTAATACTGTTAACAGATGCAGACTTGGACTATAAAACAGTGAAGATAAATAAAAAATCCAGAAGAACACTGCCAAAATCTTTTTTTACAATGATAGAAGAATTAAGTATTCAATATATCTGGAGACAAAAACACTTGAAAGAGACTTTCGATTCAAATAGACATTTATCATGGTGAAAGATAGATATGATATGGATGCCAACTGGACTTATAGATGTTGTACAAGAAATAAATATTGCCTCAAACATCTGGGCGGATCACAACCCAATGATAATAACATGGAAAGGACAAAAGAAGACAAGATGGACTTTAAATGCAACAATACTAAATGAAAAAGATTTTCAGAAATTTGTGGAAAAAGAATTGGATTTTTTCTTTAAAATAAACAAAAAACAGAATACATCTCTCCAGTATGTATGGGACACAATGAAAGCATATATTAGAGGTTTGACAATAACGTATTTGGGGGAAAAGAACAAAAAGAAATGGCAGAAACAAGTAAGATTGGAAGAAGTATACAAAAGCTTGGAAAAAAAGTTCCAAAAAGATATTCAAAATAAAAAAAATCAAGAAATTGATGGAATTGAAAAAGCATGAAATAAATTTAAATGAACAGGAATCATTAGCAAATCAATTGAGAGCTTCTAAGCAGAATTTTTTTGAAAATGCAAATAAACCAGGAAGGTGGCTAGCATATAAATTAAGAAAAGAAAAGGAGAAGAAAACCATAAAGTATCTACAAGATGGAGAAGGGAAATTACAATATAGAACTGAAGAAAAACAGAAAGTAATTCAAGAATATTATGAAAAACTTTACTCTCAAGAGAAGATCTCAGAGGAAGAGATATTAAGTTATCTGGAAATATCAGATTTAATCAAAATATCAAAACAATATATGGGAATACTACAAGAAAGAATAACAATGATGGAATTAACAAAAGCAATTAAAAGACAAAAAAGTGGAAAAGCACCAGGACCAGATGGTTTACCAGCTGAGTTGTACAAAATATTACAAGAAGCAATTAGTAATGTAATGTTGGACTTATTTAATGATCTATTATTGAAGGCAAAAATGCCAGACTCATGGAAGGAGGCATATGTGACACTTATACCTAAAGAAGATACAGATTTACAATTGATAAAAAATTATAGACCGATTTCGTTGTTAAATGTAGATTACAAGATCTTTGCTTCAGTAATGGCAAATAGTTTGAAAAAACTGTTAAATGAATATATCTATATTGACCAAAATGGATTCCTACCAAAAAGACAAATTAGAGACAATATGAGGATTATTTTGAACACCTTGGAGTATTATGAGACCCACCCAAAAAAACAAATGGCATTGATGGTTTTAGATGCACAAAAAGCCTTTGATAACGTGAACTGGTAGTTTATCATAAAACAATTACAGAGAATGGATTTTGTGGAGAGATTTATAAATACCATAAAAACAATATATGATAGACAATTTGCTAAATTAATGATGAACGAATGACATAAAAGATTAATATAACGAAAGGTACAAGACAAGGATGCCCTCTATCACCATTGCTGTTTATTTTAACTTTAGAAGTCTTAAATAGAAATATTAGACGAAATGAAGAGATAAAAGGGATGAAAATTAAAAAGGAGGAGTATAAATTGCAAGCATTTGCAGATGATTTGGTATTAATTATAGAGGAACCACAAACAACAGGCCCCAAATTACTAGAACAGATAGAAGGTTATGGGAAAGTTTCTGGCTTGAAAATAAATAAAGACAAAACAAAAATTTTGGTGAAAAATACAACAGAAAAACAAAACAGAGAGATAAAAGAAAACTTGGACATACAAGTGGTGAAAAAAATTAATTAGATTAGAAGATTAGAAGATAATTATTATAAATTAAAACAACAAATTGAAAAAGATTTGGAAAAATGGAAGAATCTTCAACTATCACGGATTGCATTGATAAAAATGAACATATTACCAAGACTGCTATTTTTATTTCAAACTGTGCCAATAAAAATTGAAAAGACTTACTTTCAATATCTTAAAAAGATAATAAGGAAGTTTATATGGCAAGGGAAAAAAGCAAGAATAAGTATAAAAATGCTGCAAGACACAAGATTACGAGGTGGATTTGATTTACCAATTTGGGATTTATATTATTAAGCAGTAACACTGAAATGGCTGAAGGAATAGGTTGAATTAAGAAATACAAGGTTGCTAACATTGGAAGGCATGATTTACAACTGGGATGGCATGCTTTTTTGTGGTATGGTAGAAATAAGATACATACTGTATTTTCCTGCGTATAAGACTACTTTCTAACACACAAAAATCTTCTCAAAAGTCGGGGGTCGTCTTATACGCCAGGTCTCATTCTCCTGTAACTAGGCAGACCAGCCCATAAGGCTCTAACAAGCCTTAAATGGCTCTGAGGAGGGTCGTCTTATACGCCCAGTCGTCTTATACGCTGGAAAATACGGTACATATTTTCATAGACACTATATAAGAAATGCATTGTTATTGGTATGGGAAAAGATTAGAGATAAATACCACATGAAAATGCCAACATGGCTATCAACAATGAAGTTGTAATACACCCAAATGTTCTTAACTTGGGAAATATTGATAGATATAAAGTTTTATTAATGGATAAGGGGGAAATAAAAGCAAAACGAGAACTAGGAGAACAGAGGATTGAGACAGATTGGTATATGTATATGCAGATACAAACAAGATATGAAAAAGTTGTTAAATTATATGATTTTTATTTGGAAAAGATTGAGCTGGACAGGATACTCACAGGAACAGAGACAAACTTAATTAAAATATTCTACAATTTTTTACTTGGCATTGAATTGGAGGAGGAGCAAGTAAAAGAAACAATTATAGCTTGGGGAAGAAATTTTGGATACTCAATTGACCTTGAAAAATGGCAACAATTATGGGAAAGGAATTATAAATTAACGATGTCCACTGCATATAAGGAAAATCAATATAAAATGTTTTATAGATGGCATATGCTGCCTGACAAATTAGCAAAAATATTTAAAGATAAATCAGCTAAATGTTGAAAGTGTCATCAACTACCATGATCTTATTACCATATGTGGTGGTCATGTCCTGAAGCTAAAAATTATTGGAATAAAATTAAGATTTGATTGGAAGAAATGACACAGCAATGTATTGAATTCAAACCACAGTTGTTCCTACTGGGTATCATTCCTGAAAAAATTAATAAGGAAAATATTTATTTGATTATACATGTAATAACATGCAGGGATTGTTTATGCTCAAAGTTGGAAAGTAGAGAAAACACCTTCAGAAGAAAAAATAATAATAAAAAAATCTTAGATTGTTCAGAAATGAATAGATTAATTTTGATGATTAAGGATAGGGAAGAGTCAGAATATTTTAAGATATGGAACTATTTTTATCACTGGTTGGAAAAAAGATATAAATGATTAACTTTATAACTATATTTAAAAATGTGATGATTAGAATATTGTTTTAGCGATGAATTGGTATAATGGACTGGATAAAGATCAAGACAGAAGAAACTCAGAAGAAGAACTGTGGAAGATAACACTGAGATGTCATAGGGAAGGAATAACTGATGTATTAAATGTTTGTCTAAAAATTTTTAAAAAACTTTTAAAAAAAGATATTTATATGCTTTTGTTATATATTTTTCTTCCTTGCCTGTCAATATTCTATCCAATTGTTGTGGTACCCCTTGAATTCCATAGTCTTCCGTATCTTTCTATATCTCGACTGTCTATAAATATGACCACCAGTCTATAATTATATCCTGTTCTTTTAATTCTTCATTTGAAGAATTGTTGGTTATCTAATAATTCTTTATATTTTATCTTTTTTTTTAATCTAATGTGTTCGGATAAATCGTTGTCTCCATTGGTGAAACCCAGTTTGGCAATTTCATACAATGTTTCCTTTTAACCTTTCCCCATGTTCAAATCAATACTTCTTTAATTTGATATCAGTAAAAGTATGAGTGTGCCTTATTACATTTATCCCATAGGAAGGCATGCCAACTTGCCTGTAGGTTATGCCCTTCAATCGTTAAAACCCTTTTATTGTCTAAGTTTATCCAGTCTCTGATCCATAATAGCCCTACAGCTTGATAATAAAGTTCCCATTTTGGGAGTCCAAAGCCACCTCTGCTTCTATTATCTTGTAACATTTTCATATTTATCCATGCTTTCTTACCCAGCCAAATATTTTTTTAAATTATTTTATTTAATTCCTCAAAGAATCTCCTTTCCAATTTTATAGGGATTGTCTGGAATAGATACAATAATTTTGGCAATAGGTTCATTTTAATCACTGCTATCCTTTCTAGTAGTGATAACTGTAATTTTCCCCAAATCTCTAAATCTTTTTTCATCTGTTGTATCAGTTTTTTATAATGATCATCTTTTACTGAAGAACACCTTACTGTAAGCCAAATTCCTAAATATTTAATCTTTTTTTCAATTTGCAATCCCAAATCTTTTTCTAATTCTTTCTTTTCTTTTTCAATTAAATTTTTTACTAACATTTTAATCTTTTCTCTATTAATTTTCAGTCCTGCCACTGTCACAGATTTTTCTATTTCATTCATCAAGGTGTTTCCTGTCTCTAGAGGCTGTTCTATGAAGAACACTAGGTCATCCGCAAATGCCTGTGTCTTATATTCTTCTTTTTTTATCTTTAGTCCTTTTATCTCTCCATTGTATCTAATTTGGGTTAGCAGCACTTCTTATGTCAAGATGAAAAGCAGAGGTGACATTGGGCATCCTTGACTTACTCCTTTGTTTATTTCAAATTTCTCTGTGTTGTCCCCATTAATTATCACTCTAACTTTTTGTGTATATTGCCCTTATTGTTTTCTCAAAGTTCCCTCCAAATCCCATATCTTTGATCTGTTGGAAGAAAAACTGCCAATTAAGATTATCGAATGCTTTCTGGGCATCTAAAAATATTAGTGCCATCTGTTTTTCAGGTTGTGCTTCATAGTACTCTAAGACATTTAACACCATTCTTATATTGTTCCTAATTTGCCTTGTAGGTAAAAAACTATTTTGGTCCGAATGTATTATTTCATTTAATATTAATTTCAACCTTTCCACAATTATAGTAGTAAAAATTTTGTAATCTGTGTTCAACAGCGAGATTAGCCTGCAATTTTTCATTTGTTTGGGGTCTGTATCTTCTTTCAGAATAAGGGATATATAAGCTTCAGTCCAGGAGTCTGGTAATTTGGCCTTCTCCAATATATCATTATACACTTCCAGTAGAATCATTTCAAAATCCTCATACAAACTCTTATATACCTTCCCTGGAAGTCCATCTGGCCCCTGGGTTTTATTACTTTTTTATTTTTGCACTGCTCTTCTTAATTCTGTGGCTGTTATCTCCTTATTTAATATTACCCTCTGCTCTTCTTTTAGTTCCAGCAAACCATTAACCTTTAAGTATTGTTTTATGTTCTCCTCGTCTATGTCTTCTTTTTTTATATAGCACCCCAAAATAATTCTGGATTATTTTTTTCTTTTTTTCCATTTTGTAATGTAACTCTCTGTTTTTTCATCCTGTAATTCCTGAATCAATCTTTTTTCCCTATCTTTTTTTTAATTTATAGGCTAGCCACCTCCCAGGCTTGTTTGCATGTTCAAAAATTTTTTGTTTTGCCGTTTTCAATTCCCTTGCCCTTTCCCCTTGCTCCACTATATTTAGTTTATGTTTAGCCAGAACCATTTTCTCTTTAAATTTTTTCATCCTGGGGCTCCCTTTGCAATTTAGATTCTAATTTTTTAATCTACTCTTGAAAAGTATTTTGCTTTTGCCTTTTCTCCTTTTTTTCTTTTTTCCTATATAAGCTAGCCCCAAACCATATAGATATGCTTTAGCCATATCCCATATAATTTGTAATGATGTCGGTTGCTTGGTATTTTCTTTAAAAAATAATTCCATTTCTTTTTTAATCCTTGAGATAAATTCTTTTTCCTTTAAAATTTGGGGATTCAGTGTCCATCTTCTCCTAACTTTTTTCTGTCCTTTCCAAATTATTTTTAAGGGGTTGTGGTCAGCCCACGTATTTTGCATTATTTCTATTGTTTCTAAATCCTTTCCTACATCTCCATTTATCCATGCCATATCTATTTTTTTTCCAAGACAAACTTTATTTAACTTTCAAATGTATACAAAAAAAAGTTAAAACCATGTTAAAATGTCCATATCCATAAATCATATTCTATGATGAAATTCGTTTCTATTCTCTTAAATATCTATATATGGTTACTATATATATATACACATATATATACATACACATTATATCATTCATTACTTGTCCCGCTTTCATCATCATGCCTTATGACGGTGAAGTCATCATAGGTACTTATATAAAATAAACATACAATTACTTTTCTAATTATCCATTCTTAATTTGAAACTCACTGAAAACAAGGTAACATATGTTACTCATCCAAGATATCTTTTATATTCTATTAAAAGTATCCTTATCCATTTTGTCTTTGTTTGATCCAGTCATACCACTTATCCCATACCCTAGAATATTTTGAGCTTTCCTCATTTTTTAATTTTTGCATTAACTGATCCGATTCTGCACATAAGTATATTTTTTGTATTACTTGTTGATCGTTTGGCAAATATTCCTTCTTCCATACTTGTGCACTTGCTATTCTCGCCGCTGTAATTATATGGTGTGTCAAATATATTGTTTCTTTTCTGACATTTTGTTTGTATATTCCTAATAAAAATATCTTGGGGTCTAATTCAATTTCTTCTCCTACTATTTGTGATATCCACATTCTGATTTTCTCCCAGTACGCCTTAGTTTTGGGGCATAGCCACCACATATGGTAAAAAGTTCCTCTAGCCTGTTTGCACTTCCAGCATTTCGAATCTAATGGGAATATATTTGTGCTAGCCTCGAGGGGGGTAAATGCCATCTATACCATACCTCATATTGGTTTTCTTTATAGCTTACCGATTTTGTCATTTTAATATTATTTTCCCAAATTCTTTCCCATTCTTCTAATTGGATATTTCCAACTATATTTCTGTTCCAGGCAATCATCTGTCCTTTAATTATATTCTTGCTCAGTTCCAATTCTAATAAATATTTATATATTTTAGATATCGTCTTCCCTTCTTTCGTTTCCATAAGTTTATCTAATCTATTTGGGTTCAACTCAACTCCTCCTTCATCCCTATCTTTTCTATATCTATTTTGTAGTTGAAGGAAGGGCCATCAATCTAGTTCTATTCCTGCATCTCTGAATTCCTGACGTGTTCTTAATATCCCGTTTGAGTCTAATACATCTCGATATCGTATAATTCTTTGAAAGCATATGGTGTTTGGGTGCATGACTGCCTCCACTGTGGAGAGCCACCCGGGAACTTTCTTATAACACTTTTTTTTAAATTCCAACCAAGTATCGATTAAGGCTCCTCTGATTATATGATTCTTGAAATGTTGATAAATTTTATTTATCAACATTTATCCATGCCATATCTAATCGGGACCAGGATTTATGTGGGTTCGAGAAAAAAGTGTATTCCCCCTTTTTTAAATTCAATTCCCTCCACTGACTGAATAAATTGAGTTCATGTTCCATATCAAAGAATGATCCTGGTAGTATTTTTCATTTATTTTTGTTTTTCATACTGCTAACATAGTCCTTTTCCGTTTACCACCACACTGTAGTCTCCTACCATGCAAATATTTCTCTGTTCCATTTCTATAAGTTTTTCATGTAATTTGCTGTAAAATTCTTTTTGATTCTCATTTGGGGCGTAAATTGTCACCAACAACCATGATTTTTGCCCAATTTGTAGTTCTGTCATTAAAACTCTTCCATCTCTATCTTGATATTTTAATTTAGCCTTTATTCCCTCCCTGATATATACCTCTATTCCCCTCGGGTTTTTTTCTGCTAATGTTGTGTATAGTGTTCCTAATTTCGGGAATTCCAAACATTTTCTATGCTGCTCTTTTATATGTACCTCTTGTAGGCACACGATGTCTATACCTTGTTTTGCTAATTTTGTTAGTATTTGTTTTCTTTTAGCAGGGGCATTTAATCCATTAACATTAATTTATATTAGCTTAATTTCTTCTTCTATTGTTCTACTTATATATTGGTTTCTGTCTTCTATTGATTCTAATATCTCTTTGTGGTCGTGTTCGCAAACCCGCTCCTTCTCCTTCCCTTTGTCCCTTTTCTTCCTTGCTTTCTAACTCTAGTTCTGTTTCTTTTAGCTCCCATTGCTGGTCTTCCTGACTTCTAGATTCTGATTCCCCTTTGCTACTGCTCTCTTCTTCTACTCCCTCCAGCTGATCATAGAGTTCTTGTGTCTTGTTTAGATTGTCTATTTTGATCTTTCTCTCCTGCCATGATACCAACATCCCTTCTGGGATTAACCATCTAAATAGTATATTTCTTTTAATCAACTGCAGTGAGAAACCTATAGTTTCTTCTTTGCTCTCTTACTTTCTTCGGGACTTGTTTTAGCGTTTCTATTTCTTTATCCTTATAAATCATTGGGTCATCTCTCGTAATCTTATAAATTATGTCTCTGACTTTCTCGCAAATCTTATATGAACTTCTCATGGCAGCCTACTGTGCCTAGCATAGTTTGTGTGACTTCGGTATGCGTCGTCGATCTCCAATAATATTTCTTGCCTGTCCCTTTGTAATGCTCCCGCTATCACCCCTGCCATAATAGTGCCCAAGTCTTCTTCCTTTTCTTCCATTACATTCTGGAATCTTAGATAGAATTCAGGTCTTTCCATTTCCAGGTGGATAATTGATTCTTCGAGTCCCTTGTTCATTGCCATCAATTTTTTGTCTACTACATTCATTTTTCCCATTTCTTCCAACCTCACTTCCACTTTATTTCTTTATCTTTATTCTTTCTTCATTTTTCTCAATTGTTTGTTGTATCGTCTCTATCCTATTGTCCAATTTATTCAAATCTCATACTATATGATTTTGAGCCTTTGTTTCCTGCATCTTCATCATCATTTCCTGAATGGACAATAATGTTGTCTCCATTGTTTGCATGTTTGATATTATGCTCTGTTTTTCTGTCCCCAGCATTCCTTCTATTGTTCTCTGACCTGATGGGGATGAGGGTGTCAGTGATGGGCTTGATGATGTTTTCTTTCCTGTTCTCAATGTTGTCGTTGTAGTGCTTGTCATATTGCTCAAGTTTACAGTACTCTTTTAATTAATTCTCAACTTAATTCAAATCTACTCAAATCCCTTTAAAACCAATCTTGGCAGTACCTTGAATACAATGCTGTTTGTTCTCTTAACTCACTCTTCTTTAGACCTTTATACCTTAATTCCCTCTTAATCCCTTTACTTAATCCTCTTAGCCTCTAATTATTCATTACCACTATATATTTATATAAATATCTATAAGCATTATTTTCACATTATTCAAATTATATATATACATTATTCAAATCCCAGTAAGGGTATGACTGTCTGACGAGAGCCAATAAGCTCGAAATAGATCTATAACAGCCTCCCTTATTTATAATTATCAGCAAAAATATTAAAAAAATATAGAAAATAGCTTGTCGGCTATATTACACTGTCTGGATGGCCCATGAGATTGGGCTGAAAGGCAAAAATTGGAGATTTGTGATATCTCCTCCATTAGTGGAGATCCAGGATGACTTACAAAAACATACAAATAAACCTACCTGGAAATGAGCTGGTAATTGGATAAGAGCCTGTGGCCTGAGGGTTAAATCAACTGCCTTACAAGCAGACGGCCCAGGTTCAAATCCCAGTAAGGGTATGACTGTCTGACGAGAGCCAATAAGCTCGAAATAGATCTATAACAGCCTCCCTTATTTATAATTATCAGCAAAAATATTAAAAAAATATAGAAAATAGCTTGTCGGCTATATTACACTGTCTGGATGGCCCATGAGATTGGGCTGAAAGGCAAAAATTGGAGATTTGTGATATCTCCTCCATTAGTGGAGATCCAGGATGACTTACAAAAACATACAAATAAACCTACCTGGAAATGAGCTGGTAATTGGATAAGAGCCTGTGGCCTGAGGGTTAAATCAACTGCCTTACAAGCAGACGGCCCAGGTTCAAATCCCAGTAAGGGTATGACTGTCTGACGAGAGCCAATAAGCTCGAAATAGATCTATAACAGCCTCCCTTATTTATAATTATCAGCAAAAATATTAAATATAGATAGATAGATAGATAGATATAGATATAGATATAGATATATAAAAATATTGATAGAAACACACACACACACGTGTGTGTGTGTGTGTGTGTGTGTTTCTTTAAGCCAGGTTTTTCCTACGTAACCAAGATCTTTCTGCAACCCTGGTTGAGTGAAATCACATTCACTACTTTCTGGGGGGGGGGTTCCTTCTTTTCATTCTGGCAGCCAGCAGATTTTGTGCTTGCCCATTGGGAGACTTATATAGCTATTTCTGGCTCATTAGCCATCATCAGTGAATGTGATATATATTTGATTTCGTAGATTTTCACAGGTAGAGGTATGCAAGTTTTGGTGTATTCGGGTCTTTTCCCATGTAAAATTGAGAGTATCTTGGTGATGTTTCGATGAGGTCTCACTTGTCATCTTCAGGCTGGTGTCTTCAGCTTCATGCTTGTGTGAGGAAAACGTGATTGGAGCTGGCGTCTCTCTATAAATACTGGTGGGGAGGTGTGAGGTGCTGGCTTTGTTGCTGTGAGTGGATTGGTTGCCTGTGTTGTTATATCATGTTTAGTTGATGCAGATGTTTGCAGTTTAGTCAGCTGTTTCATAACATTCTGTGTGGGTGAGGTCCTTGATGTGTGCCCATTAGTCTTTTGTGTTTTAACAACCTGGGTAATGGGCTGTGTGTTAACATCCTGAGTTCTGGTGTTGTGATATTCTGAGGGTTTTTTTTTTTTTTTTTTGGATGTAATGCCCTGAGCAGCTGGCTGTGATACCAGATCCCGGGCTTTGGTTTGGCTCTGAGTTTGAGGTCTTGCCATGTGTTCATGGCATGTGTCAGTGCTTTGTGTGGGGATCGGAGGGCGGGTGCAGCAGCTGGTGATGCCGCTGTGATCTGGCTTCTGGATGGTGGTTGTATTTCATCTATGGGATGGGTTTGGGTTTGAATCTGGTGAGAATGATTGGTGGTGGTGTCATGTGGATGAAGTATGTTTTTGTTAAGCAGTGGTTGGTCAGATCCAGGATGTGCTTACGGGGGTTGTATTTGTTTTGGATAGCTGTCAAGGCTTCTGTAATAGGTATTTGGGTGAAGAGGGATATGACATCGAAGCTCACAAGTAGGTCGCTGGGTTGTAGGTTTCTCTTTAAAGAAATATTCTGTTTCTCTCTTAATCCAGGTCACAACTTCCTCATCCTTCAACACCCTCACATCCATTTTCCATCTTTTCCTTTTCTGTTGGCCCCTCCATGTTATAAACAATGGGCTATGATCAGCCCAATCATTAACCCCAATCTCTATTTCGGATATGTACTCCACTAATTGCATTGTCATCCAGGCCATGTCGATCCACGACCATGACTTATGCCCCGGGGAGTAAAAAGTATATTGTCTCATCTCTGGGTGTCATTCTCTCCATATGTCCTGAAGGCCTATTTCTTCTCTCATTATGATTCCTGTGTTTGGCAACTCCCTCCTGTATGTTTTCTTTTCTCTCCCTGACAATTTGGTGCCTGGTAAATAGTCCAGGTTACTATCCAAATAACATTAAAGTCCCCAATCAGCCAAACATGGTCATAATTTAATTCAGTCAACTTTTTATATATACCCGTGATGGTGAATCTATGGCATGTGGAGCCATATCTGTAGGCACGCAAGTGTTGTCCTAGCTCAGCTCCAGCATGCATGCAGACACCAGTCAGCTGATTTTTGGGCCTTCCGGGCCCACCAGAAGTTGAGAAATGGGCTGTTTCTGGCCTCTAGAGGGCCTCCGGGGGGTTGGGGAAGGATGTTTTCGCTCTCCTCAAGCTCCAAGAAAGCTTCTGGAGCCTGGGGAGAATGAAAAATGGGCCTACCGGGTCCGCTGAGCCATCACATGCCAAAAGCAGGGGGACCGTGCGTGCATGCATGGGGTTGCAGGGCGCAAGGGGGCATTGAGTGTGGGCATGCATGCACGTGATCCCCCCCCACACTCCTCCCACTTTTGGCACATGACAGGAAAAAGGTTAGACATCACTGATATATACCTTCATAAAAAGACTTCTGATTCTCATTCGGGGCATAAATAGTAACCGATAAACATTTCAATTGCCTTATTTCTAATTCTATTATCAGTAATCTTCCCTCTTCATCTTTAAAAATTTCTTTAAGGTTTAAATGGTCCTTCACATATATCAAACACCCCCTCCCCCATTTTCTCTTATCTGCCAACGAGAAATACATCTTTTCCCAAGTTTTGAAAAAAACAAAAGTTTCTTGTAGGATTTTTTTATATGGGTTCCTTGAACATAAGTAATATCATAATTAAATTTCACTATATGGTTTAGTATTTTCCTTCTTTTAGAGAGGATATTTAAACCATTAACATTCAAAGAAATAAGTCGCACCTCTTCCCCCATCACCATCTTTCTTCCCCACCTCCTATTAGTCCTATTTTCCAAATACCTTTTTCTTGGTTTGCCGAGTTTCTCTTGGTAACACAATCTCTCTGCCTCTCCCTCCTTTTTCCTGAAATTTCCCTTCCTTTTTCCTCTCCTCTTGGTTTCCCGCACTATTTTCTTCCTGTAGCTCCTCTGAGCTTCTACTCTCCTCCTCCCTTTCTAATTCCAGCTCCAGTTGCATACCTTTAAAATTATATTCATAAAATTCCTGAGCATCCCAGCAGTTTTCTATTTTCACTTTTCTATCATTTCATGTAAACATGAGATCCTCCGGTAGTAACTACCTGTACATAATCCCATTCTTTCTCAGCTGCAATGTTAAAGGCTGGTAATTCCTCCTGATTTCCCTAACCCGTCTTGGAATTTGCCTCAGAACTGAAATCTGTTTTCCCCTAAATACTATGGCTTGGTCCCGGGATTTCTTATAGATCTCCTTCAGCACAGATTTCTTACTAAACCTAATATGAACTTCTCGTGGCTGATTATATCTCTTTGCACAATTAGTAAAGACCCGGAATACCTCATCAATATCACTAAGGACCATAGCTTTATCTTTTTCCAAGATTTCAGAAATAATATCCCCCGTAATTTCTTTTAAATCTTCTCCTTTTTCCTCTATTACATCTTGCAGTGTTAAAATGAAAGAAGATCTTTCAAGTTCCAAGAAAATTATCTCCTCTTCCACAGCTCTATTTATTGAAATCTGTTCATGCTCATAACCATCCAATAGGTCTACCTATCCTGGTTTCCACCTCCTGTAGGCTTCCCTCCTGCTTCACCATGTCACCTCGTATTTCTTCTAACCTCTCATTAAGTTCCTTAATATCCCTCCTTACCGCTCCCATTTCGTCTTTCATATCTGAGGTAAGATCCTCCAGTTTTTCAAGTTTTTTGGAGATAAATTCCTGATTCTTTATGATAACCTCCTGCATAACTTGGAGCATCCCCTGCAGGCTTTGCAGAGTCTTTCCCGCAAAAATCTGGTTGTCAGTATTTTCACCATCATTGAGGTTCACAAAATCGGAGATGACACAATGAGGACATAATCGCTTTTTTCCCTGTTTTAATTGCTGTAGTTGTCGCTGCGGTTGACATAGTTGCTAATCAATCTCTATAATACCGGGAATTAGAAGTTCACTCCTCCAGCACAAAGTCTCCCTTAGGATTTAAACAAGCCATCAATAATAAAGTTCACAGGAATGTGGATTGCAACATTCAGTTCTCTACCCCACGGGAGTTCACCATCAAATGGAGGGAGGAGGGAGGACAGAGATCGAGCGTTCACTCCATATTTATCTTCACAGAAATGATGGGATAGTCACAGATAAGAAAAGGACCACAAAGAGGAGCTTCAGATCTCTAATTTCTTTTTGATTGCCAACAAATCGTTCTGTTTAGTCCCTTCAATCAGCATGAGAGAGTTCACCTCTCTCACTACAGCCGCTCTACATGTAGTTAAAACCACATTTCGCTGGCAGGTCTAACACAAAAAAAAGCCCCAGTTCTTCCTCCCCTTTCTCTGAACATGATGACAATTCTCCTAAATGTTCAACTGTTTCCAGCCCCTCCTGCCACTCATTGCAATGTGGACTTCCCTTCCAAAATTGCTTAGTCAAAGTCCGGAGGCAGCCATTAATGGCTCCCTCTCCCCAGTCACTAGGGTCGAGATATTTGCTAAACGACTTGCAGGATTGCCACCTCCTCACGTGTCTCAGCTCACCACACCTTCACTGGTTGGCGCTCACGGTCAGCGCCAACCACAAAAAGCCGTTCGCCAACTGGGAAGAAGCAGATCAAGCCAAGAGTCTTGTCTGATCCCGACCTGCTGCAAAGTGATGTCACCGGAAGTCCCTATCTTTCAATCTAAATAAATATATCTCTCTTCATATTAACATAGGCCCTCACTTCATCTCAATTCTTTTATTCAACCACTGATACCAACTGTCCCAACTTTGAAAAAATTCAGAATCCTCTTTTTCTTTCAACATATATGTCATTCTATCCGCCTCAGCACACTCTAATACTTTGTTTATAATTTGGGCACTAGCTGGTATTTCTTTTCCTTTCCACTGTTGGGCGAACACTATTCTAGCTGTGACTAAAATATGTAGAGTGAGATACCATTTTTTTCTTACTCAGCCCCTCTGGGCAAATACCTAGTAAATATATCTTAGTTTTCTATTGGAGGTCCATGTTAGTAATTTCCTTAATCCAATTCCTAATCATTCTCCAATACTTCTTTGCCATTGTACAAGTCCACCATTGGTAGAAATACGTAACTCTGGTTTTCCCACATTTCCAACATAACTCTGATGCACCCGGAAACATTTTAGCAATTCTTGCTGGCGGGAGATGCCACCTATACAACTTTTTATATGCATTTTCCTTGAAAGACATTGCCATAGTCATCTTAATATTTCCCCCCCTCCACATTTGTTGCCATTTTTCTAGGGGGATCGAGTACCCAAAATTCCTCCCCCAGGCAATCATAGTGTCTTTTACAACCTCCTCTCCTATCATTCATTCATGCAATTGTACATATATTTTGGTTAAATGTTTATGGTCCTCTCCTAATAATATATTATCAAAACTCTGTTCCATCACATATATCCCATACTTATCTCTATCTCTCCGGTAATGAGATTGAATTGTAGCATAGGTCCACCAATCTAACCTAATTCCTTTATCAACCAAATCTCCCCTAGACCTTAATATTCCTTGGGCATCCACAAGATCTTTATATCTAAAAATATTATCCTGTTTAAGAATTGTTGGGTATGTCATTGTTTCTATTGCTGAGAACCAGGTTGGGATCTTGGTATAAAATTTCCCTCTAAATATGTCCCAGGTTTCCAGCAATATTCGCCTTAGATAATGTCTCTTGAAATATTTATACTGTTGAGCTTTCTCTCTCCATAACAGCGCATGCCAGCCGTGTTGTAGGTTGTGTCCTTCTAAATCTAATAAAGACCTCCTCTTCAATAACACCCAATCCTTCATCCAGGCTATCAGTGAAGCTCGATAATATAGTTCCCAGCAGGGGAGACCGAAGCCTCCTCTCTCTCTATGCTCTTGCAACATTTTGAGCTTCACCCTAGGCCTCTTCCCCTGCCAAATAAATTTCAGCACGACTCGATCCAGATCTTTGAAAAATCTTTTGTCTAGCCTTGCCGGAGCTGATTGAAATAAAAATAGCCATTTAGGCAAAACATGTGTCTTGATTGCTGCTATCCGTCCCATCAAAGACAACTGTAAATTTTTCCACTTCTCCAGGTCTTTTACAGTCTGATCAGATAGTTTAACAAAATTGTCTTCCTTAATTGTAGAGTATCGGGCTGTTAGCCAAATTCCTAGATATTTGATTTTATTTACAATTTGAACTTCCAGTCTAGATTCTAGTATATCCTTCTGCATCTTTGGAATATTTTTGGCCAATATCTTGGTTTTATCCTTATTCATTTTTAACCCAGCCTCTCTACCATATTCTTCTACCATCTCTATCAACTCTGGGCCTGATTCCAGAGGGTCTTCTAAAATGAAGATGAGATCGTCCACGAATGCCTGTATTTTAAATTCCTGCCTTCGTACTTTAAGTCCTTTAATTGCTGGGTTATTCCTAATTTCCCTGAGGAGGGGCTCTAGTGTCAGAATAAATAAAAGTGGGGAAAGCGGGCAACCCTGTCTCGTACCCCTACTAATTATAACCTCCTTTTTTTCCCCATTAACTAAAACCCATGCCACCTGGGAAGAATAAATTGTTTGTATCACCTGTGTAAATTTTTTGACAAATTCCATTTTATGAAGCTGGGTTAACATAAATTCCCAACTCACGCTGTCAAATGCTTTACAGCATCTAAAAAGAGAAATGCCATCTATTTGTCCGAATAGCATTCATAAAACTCAAGTGCATTTAATATTACTCTCAGATTATCTCTCAACAATCTATGCGGTAAGAAACCATTTTGGTCTTTATGTATAAACTGATTTAAAAAAACATGTAGTCTTTATGCTAGGATGGATGCAAACAATTTATAATCAGCATTAAGCAAGGCTATTGATCTGTAATTCTTAATATAGGTCATATCGGCCCCTTCCTTAGGAAGGAGAGAGATATATGTCTCTTCCCAAGATTTTGTATTCGTCCATCATTCAACACTTAGTTAAAGACGTCATGTAACTGGTTCCCATTCACTTCCCAAATTACCCTATACACCTCTATAGGCAGTCTGTCTGTTTCAGGGGTTTTATCACTCTTCTGTTTTTTCAGACTTTCTTCTATTTCCCCCTCTGAAATATGTCTATTTAGCATATCTCTTATCTGATCTGGTACCCCTGGTAAGTTCTCTAGGAAACTGAATTGCTTTCGACTGGTATCTTTTCTTTGATACAACTCCTGAAAAAATTCATACGCCACTTCTTTTTTCCCCCATTACTGGCCACTAAATGGCCCGATTTATCCTTAATCATTTAATCTTTCTGCTTTCTAGTTCCTTTTTCAATCTGCTTGACAACCATCTTCCCGCTTTATTGGCATGTTCAAAGTAATTTTGCTTTGCTCTCTGAATTTTTTGCACTAACTCAGCTTGATCCAATAAATTAATATGCTGTCTCACCAATCCTCTTGCTTCTTTTGCTATCTTATCTGTTGGTTCCTTTTGTAATCTTGTTTCCCATTTCTCCAATTTGTCTGCCCACTAGTCTCTCTTGCTTATCTTCCTTCCATTTTTTAGCCATTTAATCACAACCCCTCTCACCACTGCCTTAGCCATGTCCCATATTACTTGTAACTATGTTTCCTCTCGTCTATTCTCCTGGAAAAAAAGAGCAACTCCCATTTTAACAGCTCCACAAAGTCCTTATCCTTGCATAATTCTGCCCTCATCATCCATCATCCTCTGCTGTGCTCTCCTTTCCAGGCAAGCACTAAAGAGTTGTGGTCTGCCCAATCATTCCCTAAAATTCCAACTTCTCGTATCATTTCTCCTAATTCCAATGACATCCATATCATATCAATGCAGGACCATGAGTTATGCCTGGGAGAGAAAAAGGTAAACTGTTCCCTTGTCGGATAAAAATTCTGCCACATATCCTGTAATCCAAATTCTTCCCTTAATTGATTCCAAGTTGCCGGCAACGTCTTCCTACCTTTTTTTTTCACTCCCCCCACTTCCAGATTTGTAATTCTTCTCCCTATCCATTATAGCATTAAAATCCCCCATAATACAAATATGTTCATATTCTAATTCTACCAATTTTTTATATACCCTTTTATAGAACTTCCTTTTATTACTATTAGGAGTGTAAATACCCACCAGCAAAATACATCTACCATACATTGTTACTCCCACCATTAACAATTTTCCCTCTTCATCAGAGCATATCTTTTTTGATTCTATATAAGTTTGAACATAAATTGCCACACCCCACTTCTTTTGGTCCGCCAGAGATACATATAACTCCCCCAATCATAAACATCTTAATATATCCCTATGATCCTTCCTGATGTGGACCTCCTGAAGACATATTATACCAGTTTTTAATTTTTGTAATTTTGAAAAAATCCTATTTCATTTTATTGGGGCATTTAATCCATTAACATTAATCGAAATCAAATTTCCAATCTTCTCCACTCCCTTACTTCGCTGTGGCTTTCACCTTTGTTGTTCATCTTGTTTCTCGTCAGGTTCCTGGGGTTTCATCTTCACTTATATCACTCTTTCCTCCTTTCGTTGTCTCTTTCAATTTCCCACCCTTTTCCATTCTATCGCTCTTCTGGTTCCCACTATTCTTTTGTTCCAGTTCTTCTTCACTACCTGGTTCGCTTACATTTTTTAAAAAAAATAGATTTATATGCCGCCCTTCTCCGAAGACTCAGGGCGGCTTACAATGCGTTAAGCAATAGTCTTCATACTTTTGTATATTTTATACAAAGTCAGCTTATTGCCCCCACAAACTGGGTCCTCAATTTACCTATCTTAGAAAGGATGGAAGGCTGAGTCAACCCTGAGCCTGGTGAGATTCGAACTGGTGTAATTACAGACAGCTGGATGTTAATAACAGGCTTTAATCTGCTTTTTAGCCCGTTGAGCTATCCAGACTCTGGATAGTTCATTAAACTGGTTTTCATAGAAGTCATGTGCATCTCGAAGATTCTCGATCTTATCTTGCCACATCATCATCAGTCCCACTGGTAGCAACCATCGTTAAGGAACCGGTGTACTCTTCCTGTACTCTTTTATTGCTCTTGTTGCTTCAAGGCTTTCAAGTAAAATCACATTGTAACAATCATTTGGAAACTGAGATATAAATATTTAAAATAATGAAAAATAATAATCTGGTTGCTTTTCAGAAACCAGCCATCAGAACCTCTTGCACTGGGGTCCACAGTTTATTTTCCCTCTACTTCTCTTTCTGTATTTTTTCATCTATACAATGTGAGACTCTTAAAAAAATGAGATCAAATCTGCTAAATTATTTGAGGCAAGCAAAATTCTGGGGCTTGTTATAATCTTCATTATAAAATAGTAAATTAATATCCCAAAAATGTCTTAGAGAATTGTCTATTATATATATATATATATATATATATATATATATATATATATATATATATATATATATATATATATATATATATATATATATATTACAGAATAATACAGATATGTTAATTCAAATTAATCATCAATTATGTGACTTATGTCCTATGTTATTTTAATATATGGCTACATTTTGTGATTTGTCACACTATGTTCTCAAAATTATAAATGTTTCTCCCAGTCTCTATAAGATTGCATTTCCTTTCTCTAGTTTTTTGGAAGCTAGTACTGAATCCACTGATGGAGGATATTAGACTGAAATCTCTGCTCGGCTGCAATGCTTATCAAGAGAGTCATAAATTGCTACCTTCCAGTCTAACTATCTCATAAAGTTCTGCAAACAGGAAATGGTGACAAGGACGATTCTTATGTCTTGGTGAGCTCTTGAGAATAGAGAAGAAAGAAAGTGGCAAACAGATTTTCCAAGAAAGAATGAACTGCAATTGACTAGAAACAGAGGATATGAATAACACATAAACCTTCAGGTTTGGAAAAACTATAGGTACACAGACATTAAGCTGAAAGTGACGTAACAACCAAGTATTGCCAGTTCTTCCAATACTACTAAAAAGGCATCATTACAAGTTGCCTGAAGTAGAAGAGAAATTTGACAGTGGTCTAGGCTAGGTCTTCTTTCCCAGCCTTTGAACATTTAAATGGCAAAATGTCCATTCTCTTTAATGTGTAATGTGAAACACAAAAGCACTAAAACATACAGCCATGTATGTGATTCATGGTCAGCAGTCCACTATATCTCAAAAGAATTAAGTTAATCTGTAACATCCTTACCATCTTCTTTTATAAAAAAAATACTAGAATAAATATTTGTAAATATATGCGGCAATATGCCCCTCCCGAGACATTAGATTTTGATCTCATGCATGAGTATTGCACAACAATACTGTAATATGAAAAAGTGGCAGGTTAACTAATACAGTTGAGTAGGAATTCTTCAGAATAGAAACACTGCCCTACTTTCTTCTGATTTCTTCTCAACTCATTTAAGCAAGAAAAAATGGAGAGCTCAGAGTTCATATCCTGAACTTTCAATTTGCTCACTTTGTTCCCTAAACAGGAAATGTATAAGCGTGCTTTATTGCTTCATATTGTTCATCCAATGTGAAAAATGGTTGCTTTAAATGGTTTTATGGATGTTGAGCTGGAAGGATTAAATGGATGGATGTTGAGATGGCACAATAATCCCACTTGCATTTTCTATTTTCTACCATTAACAACTATGAATAAGATTGAAATCAAATTTTAGGAGAACAGGACTTTGGGGTTTTTTTTAGTACAGTATTGCAAAAAGTAGTTTTATTGTTATCAATCTACATTGGTTGTTGTTAGACATTCCCTAGTAACTTTGAACTTTGACATTTAATGTTAGCACTCCTCTATTCCCTTGAGAACCAAATAATTTCCCATGAAATCCACTAGGTGGTGCAAGATAACAATTAAATTACCTATCAGACTCTAAAGATCCTGTTGATTAACCACTACTCTAAAACAGAAATCACATAGCTATTGTTGCTAAATCACAATCCCAAAATTGGGACAATCCCAAAATAAATACAACAATATAGCTAAACTCCAATGCATTCATTAGCTTATCTGCTCAATGTGATAATAAGATTAACACAATATCAAATTTCTTTTCTTTTCAGATATAGAGTTCATGCATTGTTAAGATGTGCTGACTTCTGAAATTTAATAGACATCTATGTGTTATAAAAATTTAGATAGTTCAAAGATGTATTTTTGTGGTTTTTGTAATCCAAATATTTGTCAAGTCTTGTTATTATATTGATGGTTCCAACAGTTGTACCTCTCACAGCAAATGTAGATACTGCTTGCTTTTTTTTTACAGTTCAAGTTTGAAATGAGGGGTCATTACAGACACTGTTAACCTGTCTCCCATTTTGTTTCATCACTGACAAACGGAAGTTTTTCCAACATAAGAAAGTATTCGGGAAAGAATCAATAGAGCAGGATCTTACTGCAGCAACTATGTTCTATTCATAAAATGAAAGAGAACAATCTTTCTCACACCTGGCTCAGGCACATTGCCTGATTTATTTTATGCTGTCAATGCACAGTAGAGCACCAGTTCAGTGAAATCAAGTGTGTGCTTCATAAGCGCGAATGTATTCTTTTTCAGCTGACAAATATTGAGGAAGGTGGTTGTTATATTCACCTCTGCACAGCCCTTCATTGTACGATAAATAATATTTTATATTATTGCAAATCAGACTTCTCTAGATAACTTCTCTAGATGATTAAGACAAAAACTACTATCATCTATAGCTTGTCCCACCATTGGGAAGCTAACGTACTGAAAAGACTTCAAGGTATGAAGTTGTTTTAACTAGTATTCACTCTATAAACTCAATGCATATCTTCTAAATAATCCTGATGATTTGAATGCTTTTTGAGTTGAAAGGATCACAAAGTTGAGATATAGTGTTTAATGAAACTCAACATCTCTTTTTGGTAAACTGAAAAAACTTGTTGGATCTACATCTAAGAACTGAAAATATATAAAACAAAAAGAAAAGAGAAAGGCGGCATACAAGTTGAACAAATAAATCCTAAGGATCCAGATTTTTTTACAACGTTCAATTATTCAGAAGATATGCTAAACTGGCAAGAATTGTTAGATTGCTTAAGAATTTATCTTAACTATGCTTGCATTTCTACAGGATTTACAGTTGATTCTCAATGACATGGTGTTAAATGACTGCTGAAAAACAGCAGGGATTTACTAACGATTCCCTTGAGATGCTTGGGAAAAAAACACATTGCAAATGGTTCTGGTGTGCAGTGGTCCTGCAGTGGTCCTGCTTGTGAGCATAAAAAGCAAAGAAAAAAAGGATGACTTTGAAAGCAAATCATCCAGCTGATATTACTTGCAAGTGGGCAATACATTAAGCATTGCCTTTAGAAAGAGCACTGAGCACTGAGAACAGAATACTTCTGCTCTGGAAGATAACAAGCAGGACCACTGCACACCAGAACCATTTGCAATGTGTTTTTTTCCCAAGCATCTCAAGGGAATCGTTAGTAAATCCCTGCTGTTTTTCAGCAGTCATTTAACACCATGTCATTGAGAATCAACTGTAAATCCTGTAGAAATGCAAGCATAGTTAAGATAAATTCTTAAGCAATCTAACAATTCTTGCCAGTTTAGCATATCTTCTGAATAATTGAATGTTGTAAAAAAATCTGGATCCTTAGGATTTATTTGTTCAACTTGTATGCCGCCTTTCTCTGAAGACTCAAGGCGGCTTACAATGCATTTAAAAACCATATATAAAACATTAAAAGTTAAACCATTAAAAACAATTAAAACCCATTCACACCATTCATGGCCAGATCTTGCCAAATCACAACAGTGAGATCAATGGCCCCAGGCCTGCCGGAAGACCCAGGTCTTCACTGCTTTTCAGAAGGCCAAAAGGGTGGGGATGGTCCGGACCTCAGGAGGTAACTGGTTCCAGAGAGCTGGGGCAGCCACAGAGAAGGCCCTCCCCCAGGGCCCACCAGCTGGCAATGTTTAGCTGATGGAATCCTGAGGAGACCAACTCTGTGGGATCTTACCGGTTGCTGGGAGCTATGTGGTACAAGGTGGTCTCTAAGATACTCTGGCCCTGAGCCATGTAGCCCTTTAAAGGTGATAACCAACACCTTGAATTGTGACCAGACACCAATAGGGAGCCAGTGCAGCTCACGGAGAATTGGGTCCACCCACGACAGCTCTCATGTCTACGTTCTGGACCAACTGTAGTCTCCGAACACTTTTCAAGGGTAGCCCATGTAGAGTGTGTTGTAATAATATAACTGTGAGGTGACAAGGGCATGAGTGACTGTGAGGAGAGCCTCCTGATCCAAGTAGGGTCGCAATTGGTGCACCAGGCGAACCAGTGCAAAGGTCCCCCTAGCCACAGCTGACAGATGTTGCTTCAATCTTAGCTGTGAGTCTAGGAGGACACCCAAATTGCGAACCCATTCTGAGGGAGACAATTTCTCCCCTCCCCCTCCAGAACCAAGGATGGACAATCAGCATGGTCTTTAGGAGGCAATACCCACAGCCACTCGGTCTTGTCTTGGTTAAGTCTGAGTCTGTTGACTCCCATCCAAACCCTCACGGCTCGGCACATCACATCCACTGCCTCACTGAATTGACACGAGGTAGAGATATACAGCTGGGTATCATCAGCATATTGCTGATACCTCAGCCCGTATCGTCGGATGATCTCACCCAGCGACTTCATGTAGATGTTAAATAGGAGGGGAGAGAGGACCGAGCCCTGAGGCACCCTGCAAATAAGCGGTCTAGGGGTCAACCTCTGTCCTCCTACCAACACTGACTGTGACCAACCAGAGAGATAGGAGGAGAACCACCATAACATGGTGCCTCCCACTCCCAACTCCCTTAGTCGTCCCAGAAGGATACCATGGTCAATGGTATCGAAAGCCACTGAGAGGTCACGTAGCACCAAGATGGAGGAATGATCCCCATCTCGGGCTCACCAGAGATCATCCATCACCGTGACTAAGGCAGTTTCCATGCTGAAGCCAGACTGAAAAGGGTCTAGATAATTCATTTCCTTCAATGACCGCAGGAGCTGAAGTGCCACCACCTTCTCTACAACTTTCCCCACAAAGGGTAGGTTGGAGACTGGACGAAAGTTCTTTAATTCTGCTGGATCCAGGGAAGGCTTCTTGAGCAGGGGCCTTACAACTGCTTCCTTTAATGGTTGCGGGAAGGCCCCTTCCCTCAAGGACACGTTAACTAAAGCCTGGAGCCAGCCTCGTGTCACCTCCCTTCTGGCCAAACCCAGCCAGGAGGGGCACGGGTCCAACAAACAAGTGGAGGAACTCATCGATCCTACAGCCTTGTCCAGTTCCTCAGGAGTCACAGGCTCAAATTCATCCCACACAATAGGACTAAGACCTGCCCTGTCATTTTGGTCATAATTGCCCAATGAGAGTCCAGGTCCATCCGAATCTGAGCAACTTTATCTGACAGAAACTGCACAAACTCCTCAGCTCTACCCTGCAAGAGCTCCTCCACTCCCTCTGCATTAAGGAGGGAGCAAGTCACCCTAAATAGGGTGGCTGGGTGCGAATCAGCAGATGCAATAAGTGCGGAAAAATGTGAACTCCCCCAGCTCCTTCTGGAACCCTTCAGGTTCCATTAGGCGCCTGGAGCGGAACCCCTTAATCGGCTCTGCCTCCCTGCAATAGAGGAGTAGTGTCCTAAGTCTAACTTCAGCAGAAATGATCTGACCACGACAAGGGAGAAGCATATATACCCCTTAATTCCAGATCATATCTCCACTGCCCTGAGAGAAACACCAGGTCAAGTGTGTGTCCCCCGCTATGAGTAGGACCCTGAACTACTTGGGTCAGGTCCATGGTTGTCATGGAAGCCATGAACTCATGAGCCGCATCTGAGGATTCGCCAAATGATGGCAAGTTGAAGTTCCCCAATACCATAAGCCTGAGCAACTCCACCGCCAGCCCAGCTACTGCCTCTAGCGGCACAGGCAGGGCTGTTGTAATGCAGCTGGGATGCAGGTATGTCAGCAACAAGCCCAACTGAACCCCTGAGTCCAACCTCAAGAGGAGAGACTCACACCCAACAATCTCAGGGGCAGGGATCCTGTGAGGGCAAAGACTCTTCTGGACAATAGCTGCTACTCCTCCACCCCTTCCCTGGAGTTGCGGCTGATGCAGTATCTGGAACCCGTTTGGGCACATTTCTGAGAGGGGCACACACCTCTCCTGGCCCAGCCAGGTCTCAGTTATGCATGCCAGTCAGCCCCTCCTCCAGGATTAAGTCCCAAACAACGGGGCCTTGTTGACAACAGACCTGGCATTAAACATCAGCAGCCTGAGGCCAGGGCCCTGACATCCTGAGTCACCAGGTATACGAGGCGAGCCCGGTGAACCAGAACCAGAGGGGCCCGAACAAATAATCGCTTTGAGACAGCGAGTCCTAGTTCCCCGAGAGTGGCCTACCCCTTGGCCCCCGCCATATCTATATGATATATAAGAACCTATATTAGGTCTTATCTTGTGGCAACGAAAGCAGCGAAACATGATTATTTCGCCGCTCTCATTGCGTCTGCAGAAAATCTCCCAGCAGCCTTGTGACCCATTCTCTTCTTAATCAGAGAGTGAGGGAGGATCCCTTGCAGGGCAGTGCTGAGGATTTTGTTCAATTTCTGCAAGACAAAATCGCTCAGATCCAGATGGGTTTAGACTCTGACTGGGCAGGGTCTGATGAGGAGATGGGAGCAAGTCTTGAAGGCAACATCTGGGTTGATTTTGACCCTGTATCCAGAGATGAAGTGGACAGGATTATTGGAAGATTGGAGGCCTCAACATGTTTGTTGGACCCGTGTCCCTCCTGGCTTGTTGCGGCAGCCAGAGAAGTGACTGGATACTGGATCCAGGCAATTGTTAATGCTTCATTGAGGGATGGGGTTTTCCTCACCATTCTTAAGGAGGCGGTGGTTCGACCCCTTCTCAAGAAGCCTGCCCTGGGTCAGGCCTCCTTGAACAATTTTCGTCCTGTCTCCAACCTTTGCTTTATAGTGAAGGTTGTTGAGTCCGTGGTGGCACAACAACTTCCACAATTCCTGGAGGAAATGGATTATCTAGATCCAAACCAACCAGGTTTCAGGCACAGACACAGCACGGAAATGGCATTGGTTGCCCTGGTGAATGATCTCTGGCGGGCCAGGGATAGGGGTTATTCCTCTATCCTGGTCCTAATTGATGTTTCAGTGGTTTTTGATACCATCGACCATGGTATCCTACTGTGATGACTTGGGGGATTGGGGGTGGGTGGCACTATTTTACAGTGTTTCTTCTCCTACCTCTCGGGTTGCACATAATTTGTCTGGGCAGGAGGACAGAGATCCTCCCCAAGGCCCCTCATTTGTGGGTTGCCTCAGGGATCGGTTCTCTCCTCCCTGCTCTTTAACATCTATATGAAGCTGCTGGGTGAGATCATTCGCAGTTTCGGGGTGAGGTATCAGCAATATGCTGATGATACCCAGCTTTACATCTCCACCCTGGACCAACCCAGGGATGCTCTTTCTGTGATGTCTAAATGCCTGGAGGCGGTACAGATCTGGATGGGTAGGAACAGGCTCAAACTCAACCCCTCCAAGACTAAGTGGCTGTGGATGCCGGCATCCCCTGATTTAGCGACCCTATCACTCTTGATGGGAGGGGAGTTGCTTACTCTCTCTGAAAGGGCTCGCAATCTTGGCATCCTCCTGGATTCACGGCTGTTCTTAGTTGACCATCTGACAGCCATGACCAGGGGGGCTTTTATGCGGGTTCTCCTGATGTGCCAGTTGCGACCTTTCCTAGATAGGGATGCCCTCCGTACAGTCACTCATGCTCTCGTTATCTCTCGGCTGGACTACTGCAATGCCCTCTACATGGGGCTACCCTTGTGGTGCAACCGGAGGCCCCAAGTGGTCCAGAATGCGGCCGTGTGGGTTGTTAGGGGAGTTTCCCATTACTCCCATGTTACACCTCTCCTGCGCGAGCTGCACTGGTTGCCGGTGGTCCTTCGGATCCACTTCAAGGTGCTGGTACTTACCTATAAAGCCCTTCATGGCATGGGCCCGGGGTACTTGCAGGACCACCTCCTACTGGCATCCTACCGCCCAGTGCGCTCACATAGGACCGCCCTCCTCGGGGTGCCATCAGCCAGGCAATATCGCCTGTTGGTGCCCAGGATGAGGGTGTTCTCTGTGGTCACACCAACTGTCTAGAACAAGTTACCCACCGGGCTACGGATGGCCCCTGACCTCCGCTCTTTCCACCATGACCTGAAGACATGGCTTTTTCAACAAATCTCCTGATTTGCTGGAAGTTTTAGTTTTAACCGTTTGGGGATTTTAATTGGATTATTTTAGTTTTTCATTTTACTGTCTTGTTGTTTTATTGTTGTGAGCCACCCCGAGTCCTTCGGGAGAAGGGCAGCATATAAGTATGATAAAAATAAAAATAAAATAAATAAATACCTACCTTTCCCAGTCATAACCACAATACTCCAGCTCTCTAATATTCCAGAGATCCCCTCTCCCACCTCAACGGCCCCCCTTCTCTCCGACAGGCAAGGCATCTCACTTACACCAAGCCAGGGGTCATATCTGAGCCCCCATCTGCTTCTGTTTGCACACTCAGCAGAGGGGGCTCCATTTCTTGCCCCCGGCTCCCTCATTCTCCCCAAATTCAGCCACTCGAAACCCACTCATTCCATCCAATCCATCCCGACACACTCACACACCCACACATATGCACTGTCCCCAAGGTAAAATTGATAAAATTAATAAAATAAAAGGATTATACTAGATTCAATGTGTTCTGTTTTAAATATGTGGAGTATGCTATTTTTAATAGGCTCTACATATCTGGCTGGTTTTGATTATGGATTTAATGAAGGATAATCTTTTCCTTTTTCAGACGTGGGATTTTTTTACAAGTACATTATGGAAGGATCTATGAAGAATCTATCCTATTGAAGGACCTATTCCATTAGAAATTCTAATATTTAATCCATGGTTTCAAAAACTTTTTAATCATACATTTTACTCCTTTGTATGACTTATTCCAATAGCGATAAATGTTTGTGTAACTCACTAATGAGACATTGATTAGAAATCAGATAAGAGTTTGAACTGCCCATTTTTGTTTTTGTATTGCTGTTTCTGATTTTGCATCTACATTTTCATTGTCCTACCATTTTATTGCCACAAAATCCTAAACTAGATTTGAAAGAATGTTATTTATGTTCAAATTCCTTGTTTAAATTGAATTAGAATTTCTATACTAGAATCTCAAATGAGAAATGCTTATATGGGTCCATCAATATTAACATCTCCAATGGATTAATTTTGGTCTCTATTTCCTTGTTTTACCAAAACTTCAAATCAGTTCTATTAATTGTTTCATCAGTACAAAGTAATGTAATGGGAATATTTTAATAATGAACAAAATGTAGCAGCAATTTTCCATTCCTCAGGATGAGTTCTATGTTTTGATTATGTGTAGTGGTTTTATGTAATTGATACTGTTATTTTCCAGGTATATAATATTGACTTAAATGAATGCTGAATGTAGCAAAAATGTATTTTTTAAAAAAGCTTGTTTTAAATAGATATCCTGGTCTGTGGCTGCTTCATAAATATTTTTGCTAGTAAAATTTGATCATGGTGAAATAACCTTGAAGAAAAAGCACTGTATATTATCAAGGAATTCTACACCGGATGTTTTCTAATTCTTGTATTCAAGTGTTCTTAGCTTTAGCAAGCAATGAGATATTAAACATTGTGTGAGATTCTGGTCTGTACTTAGAAACTTGTTTTCTAAACAAACAAGCACACACACACACACACCTGAATTCCAGTGTGCAATGCCTATCTATATATAGGCATTGCACATTATAGTATAATTTACTGTGCAAATTTTAAATGAAAATGAGGAGTAATGGTACTATTACATTGCAAAATATATTTTCACCAATAATTTGATATCAGTGAAATGAATCAGAGTTCAATTTTCAAAAAGACCAGCAGGTGGATGGGATGTAGTTATAAATGAAAATGTTATGACAAACACTGGACCTATGTATAGTATCAGAAAGATTTGGTGAGTACTCAAGTAACTCAGCCAGATCATATATCAGCACAAGTTATCACAGGAGAAAATAATTTCTACTTTTTCCTCATATGCATTCCTTCACTCAAATATTCCCATTTGATTCATGTTTATCCTAGGAGGAACAAGTAAGGCGAAGATTTGAAATTATATTTGAGTGTGTGATCTAGAATGATGAAACTGAAAACAAGGAAAAGACTAAATTTACACATTTACTTCAAAATCTCCAGTATCATTGCTTTTGTTTAAAAAAGGAAAATGAATATGCAGGATTTAATGAAGACAGCTTGCTTTTCCAATAGTGTTTCTAGCTGCTTATGCGCAATATGAATTGTGTACAAGGCTCTATGCTATTGGAACCTAACTAACTATAAGATAAAAATACTAATCAGTTGATAACAAGGAAATTAAAAGGGCCATTCCTGCCACTGACAAATTCTATTAACACAGTAGATGCCTTCCTAATGCCGCGACCTTTTAATACAGTTCCTCATGTTGTGGTGACCCCCAACCATAAAATTATTTTCTTTGCTACTTCATAACTGTATTTTTTTACTACTGAATCTGTGGGTGTGGCTTATTTTGTGGGTGTGGCTTGGGGGTCATGTGACTGGGTGGGCATGGCTAGCTGGTCATGTGACCGGGTGGCCATGGCTATGTGTATAGGGACAGAGGCTGAAAAAAGTCATTTCTGACAGGTCCTGGCACTTTTGACCGGTCTTTGCACTTATGACTGGTCATCATTTATGCCCATTGTAGCATTCTTAACAACCATGTCACTCATTTCACAACTGCTTCTCTTCACCATGGTGACAAGATAGGGCAAAAATGTAAAATGTGAGGACAGCCGTAAGTTCGAGGACTGGTCAAAAGTGCGAGGACCAGTCAAAAATAACTTTTTCAGCCCTCTGAGTAATCCATGTGCACAAAATGACTACCCAGAGGGCTGAAAAAAGTCATTTCTGACAGGTCCTCGCACTTTTGACCGGTTCTCAAACTTACGACCATCCTCACATTTATGCCAGTGCACCATTCTTAACAACCATGTCACTCATTTCACAACTGCTTCTCTTCACTGTGGTGACAAGATAGGGCAGAAACGTAAAATGTGAGGACAGTCATAAGTCCTCACTGGTCCTTGAGGACTCGTCAAATGTGCGAGGACCAGTCAAAAATAACTTTCTCAGCCCTCTGAGTAGTCCATATGCATAAAAGGATACAGCAATAGAGAGAGGGATGAAGGAAGGAAAGGGAAATTAGAGTAGGAGTGAGGGTAAGAAAGGGAGGAAGAGAGGAGAAGAAGGAGAAAGGAAGAGGAAAGTAGGGAGGAGAAGAAGAGTAAGAGAAAGTAGAAGAGAAAGTAAGAAGGAAAGAAAAGAGAGAGGTGGTAGGTTTTAGGAGAAGGATTGCTATATAATAAGAGATGAAAGGAAAGAAACCCAACCCCAAACAAATATAAAGATATTAAGATAAAGAATGAATTGTTAAACTTTAAAGAATAAAAGAGAACAAATATGAATAAATACCAATAATTAGAAACACACATACAAACATACAATGTATTTTCTTTCAACAGTATTTGGCCAGTTCACAAATTTAAACAGTGTTTAGTCATTTCAATTAAATTTACAATTTCTATATTTCCTTTTTGACATATTTATTCCTAATCTATTTTTTAAAAAAATCAATATTACCCTTCATCCTCATCTGTAATCTTAATCAAATTCAATTTTTCCCTTCTATTCTATATTATACCCCTTCCCATTGTCGTCTATTTTTATATCCATCCTCACATTGGTTAATTATGTAATTATGTAATACAGTTGTTTAATACAAATTCAACATTTTAATATAAATCAATTAGTTATATAACTATCTTTTTGTATATTAATCAATATGAACATGAATATTCCAATTATTTCCATGCAATCCAATTCCTTACAAATCAATTAATTATATTTACCAATAATAATAAACCAAATAATTTCCCCCATATATTCCTCCAAACCACAACTTAACCATTTCTGCTTTCACACAATATACAATTAATAGTATTTCTATTATTATAATTCCCTAATTAAATAGACCTTTTTTTCTTTTGTGTTTAAAAATCTTGAACCTCATCTTTTGCTCTAAATTTCCCAATGATTTTGCACCTACCTTTTTTGGTGAGGAAAAAGAAAAAGAAATTTCTCTCTGCCTAATTTTGTCATGCTGCAGCAAAGACCCTGTTTTACTTTCATTTTCGCTTTTTCAGCATAGCTAGGGGGAAAAAACTGCTCCAGCAAAACAGACCCCTGCGCAAAACAGCTCAGAGCAAATCAGCTGAGAGTCCAAAGGGGCTGTTTTTTCTATTTTTGCAGGTAGCGGTCTACTCATTTGGTTTTTTTTTAACACTGATCGACTGTAGGACGGCCCTTTGAAGCCCCGCGGCAAGAGTTTAAACAGTTATTTTCCCTCTAGCCATCAGCTGGGACTCAGGAGGCAGCAATAGATTGGGAGTGGGCGGGGTAAACGAACGGTGAACAGCGATCCAACAGAGGCAGAGGGTGAGTGAAGGCGTGGGGGGGGGTGAGAGAGGGCTTTGGCAACCCCTGTGAAATGGCCGTTTGACCCCCAAAGGGGTCGCAACCCCCAGGTTGAGAACCGCTGTAGTAGATCAATAGTTATGAATTATATATGCATGCTATGATGTCTTGAATTGGCTGAGGGCAAATGACATTCTGTTTTCTTTCTTCATTCTTTTCTTAAAAGCAATTTCCGCATGTACACAACTAAATGTGTTCTCCTTTTGTTATCATAGTATTAAGTTACTAAAAAGGGATTGAGTCCACTGTCACCATGGTAACAAGAGAGATTTTTGACCTTCCTCAATGCACATAAATCTTAAGTAACATCATCTCAAAATAATATACCTGATGACAAGGTGAGTTTAATATACTGAAAATATGGGTGCATTTAACTGTTTATACTGCAAAATCAAAATGTAAAACATTGTATAGCAATAAGATGTCAATACCTCCATATATATAATCTAACAGAAAATCCTAGCTCGATTATATGCCCAATTCTGATCATAGTGCCACCTTTTCGTTCCAGGCTAAGGAACAAAGTACTCTCAAATTAGCCTTTTTCTTGTCCTTGCTTCTAATTAATTTATTATGATAAAACATATCAGACATAAGGAACTGGAATAGCGTACAGCAAAGCAAATATGAATTAGACAGTAATTGATTTTTTATTTTTTGCCCTCTTCGCCACCCTCCCAATCCAAAAAAAGAAGATATAGCTGATATTTGTTGCCTGTGGCCTTAGCAATCATCTTCATATTTTGGCCTTTAGCAATCATCTTCATATTTCACATCTGACTTCTATAGTTTGAACTTGCCCCCTCTTTGCATCAGTTTCTTCTTTAAATTACTGTTAACTTAGAAGTGAATGTTATGTTTACATAACAATTAATTATTCCATGCTAAATAAAAACTACCTTCTCCAAAAAAATATAGTAATTCAGCCACCACATATCTTATCAGAGTGAAATAAGGTATGAGGAACGTATCTTATAAAGAGTGAAAAACAATGCTAATTGCTGTACAAAGTAAAAATAATAAATAGAATTTGCCTGAGTGGCTACCATATATAACAACCAATTATGGAGCTGCAGCATTTGTGACATATTTCCAGGCCAACTCTGCACTTGTTCAGACTGGGAGTCCATTATATAGAGTTTTGCATGTCTGTCCCAGCAAGAAATTTATATGCAAAATGTGTTTTATCTCTAAGAGTTAAATGGAGTAAATATGATAAACATGATGATTTCTACTGTGTGGCAAATAACATCATAATAAAAGTGAATTTCTGTATTTGCATTTACCTTTTCATGTGACCTTTAAAAATGTCTCAAAAACTACAGTCAGCAAGTCAGAATATTTCCTTGAACCCTGAGAAAACATTTTGCAAACAAAGGCTCTAATCATTGACTTACTGTTGCTTTTACTGCTTTGTACTACAAGTTGTGGGAATCTTCTAGACCTAAATCAATTTTTCATAGAAGTAGCCTCATGAGATACTACACAAATTCCATGTGAACACAATTTATAAACGCAATTTATAAAAAACTTCAACAGCTGAACACAAATCCACTGTGTTCTGTGGACATGTCTGCAGTAATATACCGTGGTCTTATTCTCTCATGATTATCACGGGTTATTATTAATTTAATTTCAAGAGGCTTTATTTTTCTCCTCCATCTTTTGTCCTTTCATGGGAAACTTTTCACATTTTCTGAGTGCTCCTTTAAATAACAAATTTATGAACCCCAAAGAAGCCTCAAATCTAGAGAACCGGTAATGGAAATTTTGAGTAGTTTGCAGAACCTGCAAATACCACCTCTGGCTGGCCCCAGAGTGGGGTGAGAATGGAGATTTTGTAATATCCTTCCCCCAGGAGGGGAGGGAATGGAGATTTTGCAATATCCTTCCCCTGGAGTGGGGTGGGAATGGAGATTTTGCAATATCCTTCCCCTGCCATGCCCACCAAGCCACGCCCACAGAACCAATAGGGAAAAAAAATTAGATTTCACCCCTGCCTCAAACCAACAAAATTTAGGCTTTCCTCAATAGCAGTCTAGTAATAGTCCACATTTATGGCTTGAACTTTATAAATCTAAGTCCTTCCTTGTCAGTGGAAGCAGTCAATTCTTCCTTGTAATTAGAGAGGTCATATAAATGGGGAATTCTCAATGTAAATCCATGTTTTCAGTAAATAATCTCCAGTGTGTATATGCTGGAAGGCGGGAAATATAGATGGGCCCTGCCCAGCAAATATTATAAATAGCCATAAAACAGAGCCTATTATGTCATATTAATGATCCATCTACTTCACTCCTCTGTCTCTATCAAACCTTACTTATATGAATAGATAAATTAGCAGTTGGTATTCATTTAGAAATTCTGTATGAGTTAGGGCACAAAAAGGCTCAGGGTCAGGTTGTTTCTAGGATAATGACATTTCATTTTTATTGTTTAATCTAGAGTAGTGATGGCTAACCTTTTTGCCATCATGTGCCAAAAGTGGGAGGAGCATGTGGGGGGTTGCATGCACGCATGTCCACACCCATAATTTTATGCGCTTTGTTCATGCGCATGTGACCCCCCCTGCTCCTCCTGCAAACAGTATAGGCCTTTTTTTTTTTTGCTCTCCCCATGCTCCAGAGCCTCTTTAGGAGCCTGGGGAGGGCGAAAGTGGCCTTCCCCACCCCCCCGGAAGCCCTCCGGAGGGCAGAAATCGCCCATTTGCCAACTTCCAGTGGGACCGGAACTGAGCTCGCGTGCCCACCGATATGGCTCCACATGCCACCTGTGGCATGCATGCCATAGGTTTGCCATCACGGATCTAGAGCATGACTGGCTAGATAAATATATGGAAATACTGGGACCTGAGCAAGAATGGGTGATTTGTGATGGCTCACTCTGTTATGGAAATTATATGACAAAATCAATTCTAACATTATTATGATCTACCTGACATGATATTATTGCTGTTCCCCCAAATTTCTGTTCAATACCTTACCTGCTGGTGCAGTCAAAGTTAAATTGCTCAAAAGTGCTTTTCAGTGTAATATTTAATAATATTCATGAAAATAATATTTGCTTTGGCCACTGTTTAGTGTCCTTTTTACTATTTTGAAATGGTCTGTAAAATTGTAAAAAAAACCATATAGGACATTTAAAAAATACCATATTTGATATGGCAATCAAGTGACATATAATCTTTTAATTAAATGAATAAAATCAGTGCTGCTTTTTATGTCACTGTTTTAATACTACCCACAATTCCATTGTAAATGTAATGTCAGATCCATAAAAAGAAAAGTATCATATCTTCTACTAAAGGTTCATTTCATAGAATAAGGAATTTTCCTTGCACTGAAAATAATATTACAGATAAATGAATGTTTTAAGCAGGGGTAGGTTCTTTTACTACTGGTTTGCATGACACTTGTGCACGCCCACACTGTTCTGTACATGCACAGAAGCTTCTGTGCATGCGCAGATCACCTATGATGATGTCCAGGTCAGTGGGCGGAGCCTCTCGCCAGTTTTACTACTGGTTCTTGAGAACCGGTCTGAACCGGCGGCAACCCACCACCGGTTTTAAGATGTAGAGAGACTGGTTTATCCAATCCCAAAAGATTATCAAGATAAATACAGGCAAAACAGAAATCTATTTGAAATTGTTTCCTTGGCTAAGATTGAGATTACTTTTCAGGCCTCTTAAAACCTAATCTGATTATTAAGTATCAAAAACCATTTTCCAGATCCTCTAAAGTTTGTATCATAATAATAGATTTGTGCTTTCCTTACTAAATTTGAAATAATATTAAGTGGGAAAAAATAAACAATCATTTGTAGATTTCTTGATTTTTTTTCTTCATTTATTTCAGATTATATTCCAATCTGAGGAAAAGCAAAGCTAAACAAATAGGGAAAGCAAATCAGCAACCAAACAATTATTAAACTCCTCACTCACAAGACTAATTCTGGCTTGTTTTTATTTTGCATTATATATAAACACAACCATTTTAAAGATCCATTTGATTCTCCTTTTTTCTTCCACCAAAAAAACTAGAAAAAATATTTTAGTGAATTATTCTCAGGAAAATATTACCTACTAGATATTCTTCCACAAAACACTCCAGGAACAGTTTTGTATTTTTAAATTCATAGCTTCCCTGGATTTCTTTCTACTGCTTCAGAATAATACTCTACCTTAGCAAAAATCAGGAAGCACTATCTGAATAAATGGGCAAATTCTATTTTTAAACAAAAGATCACATTTGATATTCATTACTTAGATATGAACTATGAAACCTATTGGACATGGTAAGTAATATAAAAAAACAGGGAACACGTCTTATCTGACCTTTAATGAGCACCTCAAATCTATATTTACTCAAAATATATAATCCACCAAGCAAGATCAACCAAATCTGCAACCAATCATGCTGCCTTATTTAAATTTGATATGCTGCATGTAGTCCCTCACTACAATCACACAACAATCCATAATGTCCAATGCTTTCCTAATATAAATGAAATGGGGAGCTAAGTGAGATTTAGATAGGAATGTTTCTTAGAAAAAACAGGATCGGACACTGACACCTTTTATCAGATAGCATACATCTCCCTGTATTTGGTATTTCCACTCTTCTCAATAACACATACAAAATTCACATAGTTTTAGTTGTGTTTCATTGAGTCTCAACCTCCTTCCTTTTTATAAAGACTGAATCAGGAAACTCAGATATGCCTGAACATTTTAAAATCCATATTTAACTATGTGATAGCTTTATACTTGTCCTTATTCAGTCTTTTTGTTATAATATCCCATCATCTTAGCAATGCATGTATCTCATCACTTAATACATAAATCTATTTCATTGCCTTGCTCCCTATTCTCAGCTGGAGATGAAGACTACAACAGTCCTCTTCTGAAGACATTCAATAGCCCAGCTACAACTTGCAGTACAGTTATACCTTAAATGCCTACATAACTCACATGCCGGCACTCATGAAGATTATAGTCTCCGTAACATGCGTATGTAGGAGGCTGCAATTAAAAAGGCTCAGTTATGGGTACAGAATACTTGTACTTAACACTAAACTTTGCTATAATTACCACTTCACATGAGAGCAACTTGCCATGGCTGTTTATATTTATTTTTTAAAATGATACCACAGAAGGAAAAAGTAATAATACAATATAGGGGTGCAAGTTCTAACACTCCTCTTCCTTACCCAGCTGGGCAAGCTCTCTCTCTCTTTTTCTCACTCCCAAAAATGTGTTTTCTAAAATAATACACATGATTAATGTCACCAGGCCACCATTTAAGAGGATGCATAAAAACAGAAAAAGGGAAAGGAAGAAAAGTCAATGTTTTTTCCCAACTTCTATTGATTCTATCAAACCAAGAGCTATTAACATTAGTGCAAGATGCCTCAATTACGGCAGGGCAGCTGGTAAAAGTAAATGATTCCCGAAACCCTGCCTTTCTTTCATACATAAATGTACTTCCCCTGAGAAATCTAGCCACTTAAAGCCTACTGACTGAAAGGCAATATATGCGAAAGGAGGTGGTTACTATAATTTTTTATATTCACCAGGAAAAGCTTAAGTCACCCCAAGGACTAGACTATTCAGGGAAGGGTAATTGGCAGAGTGTTTCAAGTATGAATGGATACCATCTGGAGAAGTAATGGTCAATAATTTGCACCCAACAGTTAGATATATAATTGATTATTGTATAATAAAGCACAATTCTCTTACTTCAGCTTCCATTGAGCAACAGTGGATAAATGAAAGAATAATAAGTAAGGAATATGAAAAGTAGAATTATTTAAAAATTAATTAATAAAAAATGGATATAGAAGCAAAAGAATAAAAGCACAACTATTGCCTCTCCTGTTAACATTACACACAATTACCAGAGTACTTATTCACACAAAGTGATTCAAGCAATTAATAGAGGAATGAAATTCATGGGTAAGTTAATAAATACAAAAATATGTTTCATTAGATATCAACTGCTATCATCAAAGAACTTCAAAGCTCTGTTCTTGCTCAAACATTTCCTACAAATAAATAAACAAAAAGGAAAATCTGATATAGGCTCTAAATCCCATAGCAATATAGTATTTGAAAAGGAAGCCATACTGGAAAATATATCTCCACCAGTATATTGAACAAGATCAGGAAATTAAGCTAATAAAAATCATGGTATCAAGCTTTGCTTTTGACTAAGCAATCTGCCTTTCATACAGCTTGGTAAAGGAATCTGATGCATGGATGTGATACAGTATCATCACATATATTTCATCATTCCCCCAACCCCACCCCCATTCAATCCCATGTGGACATCTATATTTTCCTAGCAGAAGGAACACCTGGAGATTTCTAGAATCTAGTTTCTTCAACTAAAATCCTTTCCTCGGTAATTTGATTTATATTTTTTTATCAGCCCCAGCCAAAATATCATCTTTCTAAGCATCTTTATTTTTGATTGACCAGACTAAGGCAAATATTGTAAAGTTTGCTATTGCTGAAAGCTTAAATAAGGATGAAAAAACATAAATAGTACAGATTTCATAAAGTGAGAGAATCAGCCCCATGAAGTCAATTCTCTCTTAAAGTAATTTGAAGTTACTTCTGAATACTCCTGGTGACAAGTAAGAACAAAACAATTTGTTTGTTTGTTTGTTTGTTTGTTTGTTTGTTTATGTCCTGTCTTTATTATTTTTACAAATAATTCAAAGTGGCAAAAAACATCCAACACACCTTCCTCCATTTATTTTCCCCACAACAAGATCCCTATGAGGCGAGTTGGGCTGAAAGAGAGTGACTGGTTCAACCTCACCCAGTAGCTCTAAGGTGGCATTAGAACACATGATCTTCACTTTCTAGTTCAGCGCCTTAACCACTAAACCAAACCGGTTCTCTCTTTAACTAATATGTAAAATTGTTTTCCCTTAACAATTAAGATACATCATAAAAGCAGGAAGCAATATCGAATAGTCTGGAACAAGGTAAAAAATGCACCTACAAAAATATATGTGTATATATTTATTATAGTAACCTTAGAACAGACCACTTTATATCCAAAGAAATTCACCTAAATTACTAAGAAATCAGCTAGCCCAGTTAAGTATTAATGTAATATCCTAGTTAATTTTTTAACATGTTCATACTTCACATACTTTAATATGTTCATCTTTTCTGGCTTCCACGAAACTTGTTCTGATTTAGATACAGCCTTATTAATACAATACTCACAATTGACTTCAGTAAGTCTAATTAGTTATTTCTCTCTTGATAATATGTTGATAGAAATTGTAGTCCTCTATAACTTTTTTTAAAAAAAGTTATAGAAAATAATCTTTTCTACCCAGTAAATCCAGGTTCAAACCTTAACATTTCCAAAAATGGATAGAGAAAGCTTAAATCTAAAAACCTAGAGCGCCTGCAAGTCAAACTAGCTAAAATAAACTGACTGCCTTTTCAAAAGGCATTTTCCTAATTTCTGCTCTGGATTGGAACAATGGCAGAAATTTGGGCTGACTACCAAACCCAGAATGAAAAACATGGATGTATGCATCTAGATATGATGCATGTATTTACATGTTAGTTTGTATCATATATATAACATATTATATATGCTTCTCCTCAAACAACACTTCCTTTATGTGTTGAGAAATTTAATAGCACAGGGACAGCACTAAAAGACAAACATCAGGGGCTATACTTCCTATATTCCTAAGAAATTGAAATCCTGTCCAGGCAGGAACAAAGTTGCCTACAGATTATTATGATATTCAGAGTTTAAGAGACAGATATTCCATTTTTAATTGGACTGAAATAGCTCTTCTTTTCCATTTATCATCCTATTGCTCATATTAAGCCATCTTAGAAATATTATTTTTCAGTAGTTATTCTTTCCTTCCTCTTCCAATGTGTTTCTTTCTTCCATAGAAGATCCTCCTCAATGAACACAATCTCAAAACACAGTGGAAATCTAATTAGTGGTAAGGAAAATACCTTTCGTCTATTTAAGTCTTCACATGTTGCAACGTATCACTTGCAAGCTAGTTCCTATACCACTTCATAGGAACTGGTATAGGAACTGGTCTATCATGACCAGATAGATATCTGAAAGAACACCTTTGCCCTACTTCTCTGATAAGAGATTTGCTGTTGCACACACAAGTCTTTCTCCCTCTCTCTTTCTATCTGGGAAGACAACTGAGCACCAGAAAGAAAATTATTCTATAACTTTTTACAATTGCTCCAAATCGATTTTTAACCTAAATTCGGAAGCTGAAGTGTGATCTTAATCCAAAGAAAAATATTTGAGAGAGGGTGGAATGTAGTGAAGAAAAAAAATAAGAAAAACAAAGGGAAGGGCACTCTTTTTCGGTTCAATTAAAACTTATAACAGTCTGCCAGTTTTATGTAGGAAGGAATGGAAGGGTGGGGAAGGAAATGCTGACAACTGGCAACTTATTAATCATTGTAATCAACACAAAAATCCTGTTTGATGAAGCTACAGTCATGATACAGAAGATATACAGCCAAATTTACCCCAGGCAAAAGCAAATGTACATTTACTGCTCCAGCTCATACTATATTAAATTTGCATTGACTAGTTAATCATCAGGGGATAGATTCTTTAAGTTACACAGCTTGACTAGTCCATGTACAGAATTGCCAGCAGGAAGGCCTCCTATTGGCCTTTTCATGTAGTTTCTGTTAATTATTCATTAGGGCTAACGCTCTTGATGATACTTGTTACACATTTGAAGACAGAAAAGAAATAAGATTTAAGGAGCATGAGAACTCTCAGCACTTAAAGAAAAGATAAAAGATAGTAGAGTAGAATTACCTCATATTAAATGCATTCATATAAAAAATAAAGTTAGAGTCTATAAAAGACAAAGGTGATAAACTGATGATATTAGCTAAATCACACAAAATTTTAAGCCATTATGACTGAATTCACATATCACATTAAATTTAAAACAAATATGGCCATTTAGGCTGCTGTGAATCCTAATCAATCAATCAATCAATCAATCAAATATTAAAGTAAATTATTAACTAAATCACTACATATTAAGCCATATTCTTAATTCTATCAATCTGACATTCATCACTGAGACCGTCAGGATAATTTGTGACTTCATAAAAAAAACTGAATTACCGACATAGTTAATAACTAGCAGAAAAGATACTCATCTTTGGGTAAGGATAGGAACAGTATGATACAAAACATATTTTGGAATTAACAATAAATTTCTATATTTATTAGATTATTTAAGCCTACTGATATATTCAATGGTCTTAGGCCATTATAAAACTGATGAATTAAAGAAAAAAAGTTTATCAAATGATACTTATATTAAAATATTATTTCAAAATGGACTACTTGCAAATAATTATTATTTATTAAATGTTAAGACATAATAAATATAAGAACATTCAAAGATTCTGTGGGATCAGCAAGCTCATCTAATACAGTTTTCTGTGTCAAAAGTGGTCAATTCCAAATAAGAGAGAAAGTCAACCTGCTCTTTGATTTCCTGCATGGATTTTTAAAAAAAATTTATATGGCTATCATCATTATTCTTTTATGAATTTGAAATCGTTTAAATTGATGAACATCATCACACATGATGAATGCATGGCTTATCTCTCTACTGCATGAGTATGCACATTCTTTCATATTGGCAAGTTGCGAAGAGGGGATTGAGGGGTTTTTTAAAGATATTTTTAGTTAAAGTTTTAAGGGGTTCTGGGGAGGGGGAGGGTTGTCATAAGACTGGACCTGGGGGAGTCCATATAACTATAGGGCAGCTTAGTAAGTCTTATGTCATGGCAGGGGGGATGGGGACAGGAGTTTAGTTAGGGTGCCAGGAGGCGAGGGTGAAGGCTGTTCAATCAACATTGTGGGTGGGAGGGGCAGATATGGCAGTAGCAGGGGGCCAAATCGTGTCACAGGAGTGCGCACTCCCTGTTTAAAAGTGATTGCACACTCTGGCCCCCAATATGGGTTTGATTCTCGTTTTCTGGATTGCACAGAGCCCTGGGGCCCGGGCCTTTGGCTGATGTTATGCAATGCCAGGTCTGTGATTAACAAAGCTCCCCTCATTTACAATCTTTTCTTGGAGGGGTGTGTGGACCTGGCAGGAATTACAGAGACCTGGATGGGAGAAGAGGGGAATCCCCCTCATTGAAATGTGCCCACCAGGCTTCCATGCATTCCATTGGCTGAGGGCTCAGGGGAGGGGCGGAGGGGTGGCGTCCGTTATTAAGGAAAGTCTATGTCTGAGGGAGGCTACTGTTCCTCAGATAGCCAGATGTGAGTCCCTCTTTGTGAAGTGGGGTCGTGGAGTACAGATGGGCTTGCTGACTGTGTACCTGGCTCCCTGCTACGTGGAGCCCTGCCTGAACTGCTCAGCGTAATAGGTGGGGTGGTGTTGGATACCCCCAGACTTATGGACATGGGGGATTTTAACTTGCCATCCATCGGTGAAACGTCGGAGACAGCTCAGGAGTTCATGGCTTCCATGACAGCCATGGACCTGACCCAGTTAGTATAAGGCCCTACTCACACAGGGGGCCACACTTTGGACTTGATTTTTGTCTCTGGTCAGTGGTTGGATGATCTAGAAATAGGGGAGCTAGTCATCAAGCCCTTGTCATGGTCAGATCATTTGCTCCTCCAATTAGACTTTCAAGCCTCTCCCTCCTGGTGCAGGGAGACGGAACTGACTAGGAAGTTCCATCCCAGGCACCTGAAGGACCCTGACAGGTTCCTGATGGAGCTTGGGTCATTCCCTGAGGTTCTGGCTCACGAACTCGACTGAAGAACGGGTGGCTGCCTGGGATAGGGAGGCCGCTGGAGCTTTGGACCATGTCATGCCTTTGCAGCCCCTGACCCGGTGCCGATCCCAACTGGCTTCCTGGTTTTCTGAGGAGCTGAGGGAGATGAAGCTCTGGCAAAGATGCCTAGAGAATGATTGGAGGGCCAGCCACTCCGAATTCGACCGAACACTGGTGAGGTCTCATATTAAGACCTACCTAGTGGCAATAAAGGCGGCAAAATTGAATTATTTTTCTGCTCTTATTGCGTCAGCAGAGAATCGCCCAGGCACCCTGTTTAGGGTGACCCACTCCCTACTCCAGGTGGGAGCGTGGGAAGACCTCTTGCAGGATAGGGCTGAGGATTTCATGCAATATCTGCATGACAAAATTGCTCAGGGAGGGTTGGACTCCGATTGGGTGGGTTCAGATAGGGTGATGGAGGTGGGTCTTGAGAGTGTTATCTGGGAGGAGTTTGACTCTGTGACTCCCGAGGACCTGGACAGGATGCTGGGTAGATTGAGTTCCGCCACATGTTTATTGGACCCATGTCCCTCCTGGTTGGTGCTGGCCTCCTGGGAGGTTACATGAGGTTGGCTCCAGAGGATTATAAATGCTTCTTTGAGTGAGGATTTCTTCCGCTCCAGCCTTAAAGAGGCGGTGGTGAGGACTCTCCTCAAGAAGCCTTCCCTGGACCTGGTGGTATTAGCTAACTATCGTCCAGTGTCCAACCTTCGCTTTGTGGCGAAGGTTGTTGAGAGTGTAGTGGTGCAGCAACTTCCCTGGTACCTAGATGAAGCTGTCTGTCTAGATCCGTACCAGTCGGGCTTCAGGCCAGGTCATAGCACAGAAACAGCATTGGTCGCATTGGTTGGTGATCTCTGGAGAGCTCGGGACAGGGGGTACTCCTCTGTCCTAGTCCTATTAGATCTCTCAGTGGTTTTTGATACCATCGACCATGGTATCATGCTGCGCCAGCTGGAGGGGTTAGGAATGGGCGGCATCATGTTGCGGTGGTTCTTCTCCTTCCTCTCTGGTCGGACACAGCCTGTGTTGGCAGGGGGACAGAGGTCGACCTCGAGGCGCCTTGTTTATGGGGTGCTGCAAGGGTCGGTCCTCTTGCCCCTTTTGTTCAACATTTATGTGAAACCGCTGGGTGAGATCATCCGTGGTTTCGGGGTGAAGTGTCTTCAGTATACTTATGATACTCAGCTGTACATCTCCACTCCAGACTGATCTGTCCCCCCACTTCAGAGACCCACAAAAACACAGGCAGCCGAGGGTTAAGAATCACTTGGCACACTCCGCAGTTCTTATCTCAACCTTGGCAGTGATATGCACACCGTCTGCCAAGGACTTTATTAGTTTACACAAACAAGAAAATCACCTACGTAGCTTTGCCGTTCATCTAGCTTCCAAGACTACGAGGTTGCTCCGTTTGTTTAGCTTTGTTCGTCACAAACTTCGTGACTCACTGGCCTGTCTTATATAGACAGGCTTCTGGGTGTGGTCCAGTGACTCACTGATCCCATGACTCCAATCGGTGACTCAGGACTATTTCCTCATACGCCGCAGCTGCAATACTCTTTTGTCTCGCCTTCTTTGGCGTGCGTCCAGGAATGACGTCTCTCCCTCACTCTCATCTGAGACACCTGTTTCCACACTACTTGGCTCTCTTTCAGCTGGCACCTGAGCCGGTGCCAGAGGGGGGGGGCTGGGAGATCTGACTGGCTCCTCTTCCTCCTGCTCAGAGCTTCCTTCCTCCAAAGGGATAGGCTCAGAGGACGGGGCCACAACACAGACCAATGATGCCCTTGATGTGATGTCCTGCTGTCAGGAGGCCGTGCGGATCTAGATGGGGAAAAACAGACTCAGGCTCACCCCCTCCAAGACAGAGTGGCTGTGGTTTCCAGCATCCCGGTATAGCCAGCTGGTCCCATCGCTGGCTATTGGGGGTGAGACTCTGCCCCCTTCAGAGAGGGCTCATAATCTGGGGGTTCTCCTGGATGCATGGCTGTCTTTAGATGACCATATGACGGCTGTGGCCAGTGGGGCTTTCTATCAGGTTCGCCTGATTCACCAGTTGTGTCCCATTCTGGACTGGGACACACTGCACACAGTCACCCACATCCTCGTCACTTCCCGTCTGGACTACTGTAATACTCTCTACATGGGGCTCTTCTTGAAGAGCATTCAGAGGCTCCAACTGGTCCACAATGCGGCCGTGCGGATGATTATGGAAGTGACCCATCGCACCCATGTGACACCTCTCCTGTGCGAGCTGCACTGGCTCCCAGTGGTCTTCCGGGTGCAATTCAATGTGTTGGTTACCACCTTTAAAGCGCTCCATGGCTTAGGGCCCAGATATTTACGAGACCACCTTCTGCCACCTATAGCCTCCCATTGACCAACACGCTCCCACAGAGAGGGGTCCTCAGGGTGCTGTCAGCCAAGCAATGTCAACTGGTGACTCCCAGGGGGAGAGTCTTCTCTGTGGGGGCACCCGCCCTCTGGAGTGAACTGCCCCCAGGGATATGTATGATCCCCGAAATGCGTACCTTCCACCGTGCCCTTAAGACCTTACTTTTCCAACAAGCTGGACTAGCTTGACAACTATCTAGATTGGGGTTTTAAAATTTTTGGGTTTTAATTTGTGAAGCCAAATTATCTAATTTATTTTAAATTGTTTTTAAATTTTGTATGCTATGTTATTTTAATGTGGCTGTGCACCGCCCTGAGTCCTTTGGGAGAAGAGTGGTATAGAAATTTAATAAAATCAAATCAAAAATATTGTTTCTTTAGGGTTTCCTGTGATGTCACCGTGCTAGCAAGATGGGCATGGAGATTGCTCCTGCCTTGTCCTGGCAAACTTTCTAGCCTGGATGGTTTTTACACCGGCGGTGGCCCTGGAGAGGTGGCCATAAGTGGAGAGGAGCAATAGTGCATGAGGAGTGGTGATCTGGTGTGCGAAGGTGAAGCTCTCCTGTCACAGGCTGGGAAGACGGCGCCAGCCATGGCAGCCCCAAAACAATGACTGTCACACAATGGAAGGGAAACCCAATCGCAGGTGGGCAAGGAGCCCTTTTCTAATTTAAATTAACTTACTCTGAGACAGATCTTTGATCCTTTTGATCCCTCCCCTGTTTTGAATGCATGTGGTGGTGGAAAAAAGAGTTAACTTTGAGTGCTAATTTCCTCATTGGAAATAAGATGGAGAAAGCGGCTGTTTGTTTGCAGTACCACAAACTCTTTGGCCACTGCTGAGTTGAGCTGATCAAAAGAAATACTATGGAAAAAGAACAGTATTTGATTGTTTGATTGTTTGAAAGTTTCTGGGTTGATCCCCCCTACCCTCCTTTCATTGATGGATGGTGATTACCTGCGACTTCAATGTTGATTAGGAATGGTGATTTGAAGGGGCAGATCTATTTTCCCCCAGGACTCTTCTCTTCCTGTTTTCTGCTGGACCATTATTGACTGTATGGAACAGTATTTTGTCTCCCTCCAGTGGTGAATTTTAAAACTGCAATATATATTGAATCCCTAGAAGAGGAGTGATCTGAATTTGCTTTTATATTTGACCGAATGAACTACCCTCACTGATTATTATTTTTACTGTTTAAATCTGATTTGAAGGTCTTGGAATATAATCTAACTTTGGAATTGGCTAATTTAAAGTTGTTTCTCGATTAGGTCATTAATTAACTATATAATTACCATAATTAAATCCGAAAGTGATTGGCTGTACCCCTGTAAGCAAGATGTCGAATACAACAATTGTGACAACTACAAAAGCAGGGAAAAAAGTTCTGACACTACCAATGAATGCTACCCCGGCTACACCCACATCTTCATCTTCTAAATCTTTGGATGACCTAGCTGCTACAGGGAAATCTCCCATGTTATCATGTCTTCAGGGCATGTTGCAGGCAATGTATGAGGTGATGACAAAGAACCAGGAAGTTATCTCCAAGAATTTAGAAGACCTGACATCAGACCTCAAGGGGGAGTTAGGAGCTGTTAGAAATGATATTAAAACATTGAATGAGAGCTTAGAGGATGTTCAGGGGGTGTTGATACAACATGAAAGCAAAGTACAAGATGTAGAGAAGAGAGTGGGGTGGTGTGAGGAGAGATTGGAGGGAAATGAGAGGGAGCAGTTTTTAGTGACTAGGGCCCTTGAAGAAGAGATTATCTTCCTGGAGATGGAATGGTCAGCTTTCTACTTAAGGATACAGAATGTTGTGGAAGACCAGGGAGAGCCTCTAAGAGAGATAGTGGCAGATATTCTGGCTGGGATTCTGGATATAGATAAAGAAAATATTTTGAGAGACATAGATGACGTTTTTTGTGTACACATGAGGTATGCTAGGAGGCAGAGACTCCCGACAGAGGTTCATGTTAGGCTCTCCAAGAAGGCCCTTAGGGAAGAAGTGATTTTGAAGTCAAGAGACAAAATGATAACATTCAAAGATAGACAGCTAATAATTCTTAAACAAATCCCTAGACAGGTACAAGAACTACGGCGAAATTACCACTTCTTAACTGCCCAGTTAAGAAAACACAAAGTGCTTTGTAGATGTCTACTGCCTGAAGGATTGCAATTTATGTGGGCAGATAAAAAAAGTAAGAATTGATAATCTCAGAGATGCCAGAGACTTCCTTAATAGACATTTCAATACCTTAGAATCGGATGTGGGTGAAGAATCAAAGAGCAAGAGTGGGGAAGAACTTTTAGAGGAGGAAGAGTGGGGAACCAGAACAGAGAGGTGGGAGAAAGAAAGGAAGAGGATATAGGAACCAAAGGACTAAATCAGAGAGAAACAAGACAAACAAAAAAAAAACTCCAAGTAGAGGGCAAGTAGGGGTAGCAGAAGGGAGAAGGGATGGGGAGAAGATCCGTTTGATGTCAGTTAATATCAATGGGCTGAATGGCCCAAATAAGAGGAAAAAGGTCTTTAACAAATTAGTAAACATAATATGTATTCAGGAAGTGCATGTGAAAAGAGATCATCTTCATATTTTTTAATTGAAATTTAAAAAAAATTACATACATTTACCTTTCCCCCTCCCTCCACCCTTTCCCACCTTCCCCTCCCACTTCCCAGAGCAAAATACAGGGTATAACATTTAACAATCCTAAACTAATATAAGATAATAATCTATAGTCTCTTATCACCCTCTTGAGCTTTTAACTCCCTTTTATTAACCTAACTTTAAGTACTTTATAAACTCTCTTTATTCATTCTTTATTCATAAGCTACTTGTAATTTTTTATTCCGATATTTGCCTTGAATATACTCCATCCATCTTTTCCATTCCAACATAAATTTTTCATTTGAATGATCTTTTAGATATGCTGAAATTTTCGCCATCTCTGCTAAATTTACTACTTTTAATGTCCATTCTTCAATAGATGGTAGATCTTCCTTCTTTCAGTACTGCGCCCCCAAAAGTCTTGCTGCAGTTATTTGCTGCAGTACTGCGCCACCAAAAGTTTTGCTGGAGTTATTCAAAATCAAATTAGTTTCTATAACCGTACAGTCTTTTATAATACCTAACAAAAACAGCTGTGGAGTAAATTTTATCCGTTTTTAAAGAATATTTTGAATAATCCACCATATTTTTATCCAAAATGCTTTAACTTTTTTACAGGTCCACCAAACATGAAAATAAGTAGCATCAACACAATCACATCTCCAACATTTAGGCTGTAAATTTGAATACATATAAGCTAATTTTTTCGGATCCAGATGCCATCTATAAAACATTTTATTAAAATTCTGTCTCAGATTTTGAGCTTGTGTAAATTTTACATTTCTTACCCAAATCGCTTCCCAAGTTTCCATCATTATTGGCTCTTCAAAATTTTGTGCCCATTTTATCATACAGTCTTTAACTAACTCTGTCTCCGAATCAATTTCTATCAATATGCTATACAACCTTTTTATATTCATTGGCCTCTGATCTCTAATCTGTTTTATCAAATATTCTTCATGTTGTATAATATCAATTTTCTGATTTTTTTCCATCTGTTCTGTAACTGTACATACTGAAACCATGTTTGGATTACCCTCTCTTCTCTTAGTATATTCAGAGGCTTTAACTGTAATACATTCCTTTCTATAATCAAAAGTTCTTTGCATGTAATTACATCCTGTCTTTGTTCTATACTTATATTCTCTATCGCATGACTGGGCACTACCCACATGGGTATCTTATCATTCAGTTTATATTGATATTTTTTCCAGGCCTGCAAAAGAGCATTCCTTAATATATGGCTTTTAAAAGTCCTGTCCACTTTCTTATCATAAACTAAATAAGCATGCCAACCATATATCAAATCATAACCCTCAATATTCAATATTCTTTCTTCTGTTAAATTAATCCAATCACTAAATGCCGATAGAGCTACTGCTTCATAGTACAATTTTAGATTGGGCATTTTCAAACCTCTTTCACGTGTATCCTGCATTATTTTTAATTTAACTCTCGGTCTCTTCCCAGCCCAGACAAACTTATTAATGCCTTTCTGCCATTCTTCCAAATTTGCATCTTTTTTAAGTATTGGTATCATTTGGAAAAGGAATAAAAACTTAGGCAAAACATTCATTTTAACTACTGCTATTCTTCCCAACAAAGATAATTGTAATTTTTTCCATTTATCCATCTCTGTCTGTATTTTAAGCCATAACCCTTCATAATTATACTTGTATAGTTTCCCATTTGATATTGCAATATAGACTCCTAAGTACTTAACCTTCTTCACTATCTCGCAACTGTTACTCTTTCCAATTCTTCTTTTTGATTTGTAGTTAGTTATCATCTTTGTTTTCCCTACATTTATTTTAAATCCTGATACATGACCATATTGCTTAACTATGTTCATTAAACCTATAGCTGAATTTACTGGTTTTATTTATTTATTTATTTATTTATTGAATTTATATACCGCCCTTCTCCTTGCGGACTCAGGGCGGTGTACAGCCAGATAAAAATACAGTGTACAAAAGTTAAAAAAATCAATTAAAACCCATATAAACTTTGGCTGACTGTTAAGAACAATTTAAAAATTAAAATACCACAACGCTAGGACACTAAAAATGTTAAAATTCAACGGGGATCAGGCTAGACCGGCAAGTTGGAAAAGATACGTTTTCAGGGCCCGACGGAATGTTCGGAGGTCAGGAATCGTTCTCAGTTCTGGAGGAAGATCATTCCAGAGGGTCGGGGCTGCCACAGAGAAGGCTCTCCCCCTGGGGGTCGCCAGCCGGCATTGTCTGGCTGACGGCACCCTGAGAAGGCCCTCTCTGTGGGAGCGAACCGGCCGGTGGGAGGCAACTGGCGGCAGAAGGCGGTCCTGTAAGTACCCTGGTTCTAAGCCATGGAGCGCTTTAAAGGTGATCACCAACACCTTGAAACACACCCGGAAGTCCACCGGCAACCAATGCAGCTCGCGCAGGAGAGGAGTCACATGGGAGCGCCCTGTCGCTCCCATAATCCCCCGCGCGGCCGCATTCTGCACCAGTTGGAGCCTCCGGGTGCACCCCAAGGGGAGCCCCATGTAGAGAGCATTACAGTAATCCAGGCGAGAGGTGACGAGCGCCTGAGTGACTGTGTGTAGGGAGTCCCGATCTAGAAAGGGCCGCAACTGGCGTATCAAGCGAACATGATAAAAAGCCCCCCTGGCCACAGCTGTCGTGTGATCCTCTAAGGACAGCCGTGGATCCAGGAGGACGCCCAAGTTGTGAACCCTTTCCGTGGGGGCCAAAGATTCAACCAAGTCATCTGCAAATGCTCGTAGTCTGTAGACCTGTTGCCTAATCTTAATACCCTGTATATTATCTGCACCACGTATTTTATTCAACAATACTTCCAGCATTAAAATAAACAATAGTGGAGACAAGGGACACCCTTGTCTTGTTCCTTTTTCAATTTTAAATATTTCTGTTAAACTACCATTTACTATTATTTGTGCTGTTTGTTTCTGATATATTGCTTTAATTGATTTTATAAAATACTCTCCCAGCTGCATCTTTTGAATTATCTTCTCTTAAAAAAGCCAATTCAATCGATCAAATGCTTTCTCTGCATCCAAAAACATGAGCACTGCAGGGATCTGATTGTTCCTCCCCAAATATTCCAGTATATTAACAATTTGTCTTACATTACTTTTCATTTGTCTCCCTTGTATAAAGGGAGTTTGATCACTGTGAATCACTTGTTGCATAACTGACATTAATCTATTTGCTAAATTTTTTGCAAAGATCTTATAATCTTGATATAGGTCTATAATTTTTAGGCTGGCTATGATCTTGATCTTCTTTCGGAATCAAAGAAATAAAAGCTGTTCCCCAAGATGGTGGTGCCTCTCCTTCCCTTTGTATTTTAACAAATAATTCCTTAAGTGGTTCCACCATTTCTAGTTGAAGATTTTTATAATATGCTGCTCTCAATCCATCTGTTCTAGGGGCCTTTCCACTTTTCAATTGTTTAATTGCCAGGAGAATTTCAATAGTTCAGTAGTTATCAATAAATTCAATCTTTCCCTTTGCTCATCAGTATTTATAGAAATATTCTCCTTCTACAGAAATCTATCTATATCAAAACTTTGTATGTTATCACCAGCATACAACCTCGTGTAAAAATCTAGAAATGCTTTTTTAATCATATTCTGTTTAATCATTTTAATCATACCTGTTTGCCTTTATACTCTTATTTTTTCTATTGTATGAGATTTTTGTTTTTTCCTTAACATATATGCTAACCACCTGCCAGGTTTATTTGCATTACAAAAAGTATTATGTCTAGCAAATTCGTTGTCACTTGATCTGACATCAGCATATTAAATTGTCCTCACAGTATTGTAATAGCTTCTTTTATATTCTTATCATCTGGTTTACCTAGTAACCAAGAATTACCATCTAACCCTGACGTGACCCATGAACTGAGAGATTAACAAACTTTCCCTCCGATCATGGGTCAATAAATTGATGCAATTGTTGAGGGGTCCTTCACTACATCAGGATGGCTGCCAGTGGGAGAAGTACTTTTTCGATCTATGGCCCTTGGGGGCCCCACCGTGAGAGGGTGGGCTGGATGCAGCTTCCACTGGATGAAATCGCCAGGACCCTCCTATTGTTGTGGGAGGACAATGGAGACACCAATGATACACCAATGAACAATGGCCCTTTGTTTACATCTTTTCTGTGTCCCCTGATTAAGCTCCATGCCTCCATCGCTATATTTTCGGAGATGTACACAACAGCAAATCTACTTGCGCTGCGAGATTCCCCCCTCTCGCAGATGTGGCCCTCCTCACTATTGAGGGCCCACCTCAATGACAGGTTTTGGGACCCAGAGAGGTGGCATGTGAAAACTAGGGGATTGAGGGGTTTTGTATTGAAATTTTTAGCTAAACTTTTAAGGGTCCCAGGGTGGAGGAGGGTTTGATTGGAACTTGGGTTGTGGGTATGGGGGATAACCCACAAGGGGGAGGGTCGGGTCTGGCCGGGAAGCATGGCATGGGAGGTAGGGGACCTGGGGTCAAGGGGGGGGGGTTAAAGCTCATCTGGATGGAGTTCAAAACATCAACAGTGTAGGTGGGTGTTGTGGCTCCATTACCTGAGCCTGTGTTATCGACAGAAGAGGACTCCGAGAGTGAAGGAGAGGAGTTGGCAAGGCCTCCCTCTCCAGGACCCTCCTCTCTGGCAATGCCTCCGGAGGACACCGAAGGCCAAGAGATAGGCCTGGGGCCAAGCACGTCCACGCAGCCACAGGTGGACAGTAATGGGGAAGATGAGTTTTGGCTGGACACTCGACAGCGTCGCAGAGATAAGCGTGTGCAGCAGAGGAAGAGGCGTGCCAGGGATTAGCTGAGTCACTGGACCACACCCCACAGGGTATAAATGTGGGTGTGGTGGCAGGTTCAGATCCGTGACAAGCAAAAACGGAGACCGGACAAACCTCTTTTGTATTTACATGGACTTCGTTACTTATCTGACTTGTGTTGGCTTATTTCCCAGACGAGAGTAAAAGGAAGTCTCTGGCAGCCAACCACTGGGTTGCTGCCAATTCTGATATTGGATAAAAGTGTTGTCAGATAAGTTTTTAACTGTTGTCTGTCTGTGGGGGTGCGTGCATGAGACAGGGACAGAACAGTGGGAGGGGCAGATATGGTGGGAGTAGGGGGCCATATCATGCTAGGGAAGTGCGCACCCGCTGTCTACAAGTGGTGGCATGCTCCGGCCCCCAAGGCTCCACCCATTCCCCAGGTTTCATAGACCCTCAGGGCCTAGGCCTTCAGCTGATGTTGTGTAATGCCAGGTTTGTAGTAAATAAAGCCCCCCTCATTTGCGATCTTTTTCAGAAGGGGGGTGCAGACCTGGCAGGTATTACGGAGACCTGGTTGGGCCAGAAGGGGGGGTTTCCCCTCGTTGAAATGTGCACACCAGATTTCCATGCATTCCATTAGCTGAGGTCTCAGGGGAGGGGCGGAGGAGTAGTGGTTATTATTAAAGAAGGTCTGAGACTGAGGGAGGCACTGTTCCTCAGACAGCCGGCTGTGAATCCCTCCTGGTGAAATGGGGTCATGGGGTTCAGATGGGCTTGCTGATCACGTACCTGGCTCCCTGCCATGTGGCAACAGCCCTGCCCGAGCTACTCAACGTCATCGCTGCGGTGGCAGTTGCTACCCCTAGACTTATGGTCATGGGGGATTTCAACCTGCCGTCCGTGGGGGAGACATCTGAGGTGGCTCGGGAGTTTATGGCTTCCATGACAGCTATGGACCTGATCCAGTTAATTCATGGCCCTACTCACACAGGGGGAAACACGCTGGATCTGGTTTTTTTTTTTTATTGAAAAAGTTTTACAATAAAAAAAATTTTTCCCCCTTTTTTCACCCCTACCCCCGCCCCCACCCTCCCATCCCCCCCAACCTCCCCCCAACCCCACCCCCTCCCTCCCCATCCCACCCCTGACTTCCGCTACACATTTCTTAAGAAAGGAAAACAGCAAAAATTTATAACAACAAGAAAAGCAAATACTATTATATATTCAATTCTAAATTGAGAGGAGGAGAAAAGAAAGAAGGAAAAGAATTAAAAAAAAATGAAAAAAAAATAAAATAAAATAATACAAAAAAAAGCCCATAAGCATAGATATTTGTCTAAAATTAACAATATTGTAATAAGAAAAACACCAGAAAAAATAGCCATTATAATATTTAACCCAATTTAAAGACAGAAAAAAATAAAAATAAAAGAAACATTACTAACATTACTAATCATATGCCATACTCGATCGCTCCAAAATTATATAACTTACTTATTCATATTAGATAATGCCACATAGTTTAATCCGAACTACTCCCCCTAATTCAAAAACACAAAAATCCCCCCTTCAAAGAAAAAAAAAGACATAAAACGTACAATATAATATAATTATACATATATTGTTATAATTTTCCATAGCTCAAATTACAATCTTCTCTTCCTCCTGATTGAAGTTAATTCTTCTTTCTTCACCTATATCCAATTCCAATACTCTTCATCTTCTATCTGCCCCCATCAGTAAAACAAAACATTCCACATAAACCCCCCGTGTGACTTTATATAGATAACATCCAACCACGAAGATATTCACTCCTCTAGGTAGAATCATTCAAACTAACGTATTCTATTTCAACAAGAAAAAACCCAATGCAGCTCCACCAAACCTTGAGAACAAAAAAATCAAAAAGAAGAAAAAAAAATCCTAGAGACTGCATTCCCAGATGTTCTTGTGAACATCTGGGAATGCCACCCTTTGTCATTCACTCCTGGTTGTAAGACGTTTTCATTTCCATTCTTTCCTCTTGGATGATAAATTCCAAAAAAAACTATGATAGGGTAATCACAAAACGCTGCTTCTATATAGATAGCATCCAACCACGAAGATATTCACTCCTCTAGGTAGAGACATTCAAACTAACGTATTCTATTACAACAAGAAGAAACCCAATGCAGCTCCGCCAAACCTTAATAACAAAAAAATCAAAAAAAGAAGAAAGTCCTAGCAACTGCATTCCCAGATGTTCTTATAAAACTGTTTCAAATCCTGCCACCCTTTATTATTCACTCCTTCTGGTTGTGAGATATTTTCATTTCCATTCTTTCCTCTTGGATGATAAGTTCCAAAAAAAAAACTATGATAGGATAATCACAGAACGCTGCTACCATTGCAGCCATCTGTTAAACTTGCTCAAGATGTTGAATCCAGTTCAAAATAATAAAAGAAACTCCAAATCAGGATGAAGACTTTATAATCCATAAGTCCAAATCAGTATAAGCTTTAAGAATTTTATGACCATTTTCCAAAATTTTCCATGCTTTCTGATAACAGCTGTATCTGGTGAAGGACTTTACGACACTCATTAGTTACCACTTGAATTTCCTCGTTAAATTCTGGTTCCTGCTGCTCGATATCACCATCCTTTTCTTGCGGAGCGTTGGACCTCTGCTGCTGATCATCTTGAATTATAGTATTTTTTAAATCTTGCTCCAGCAGTTCAAGGTCCGGTGCTCCTAGTCTAGGTTCACTGGTGTGCTCTATTTTTCCATCTGAAAAGTCCATAGTAAGATCCTCCAAGAAATCAGATTGCACTCCTTGTACTTTTAACATTCTTTGATTCATTCTTTGAGTCTCATCCTTCTGTTTACCTTTTACAAACTCTCTTTCTTGTTTCTTATTCTTAAGATATTCCGAAGCTCCCTTAAAAATATTTTTATAAAAATGTTCCGCTTTTTCAATAGTATTCAAACAATATCTCACACCATGATATCTAAAAATTATGCCAACTGGTAAATCCCATCTAAATGGGATATTACTTTTCTTCAATTCCTTAGTTAAGAAAGCAAAATCTTTCCTATTCTTTAGAACCTTCGGTGGTAACTCTTTAAAGATATTAATTTGTTCACCTTCTACTTGCACTGTGGCAGAATAGGACCTTTGTAAGATGTCATCTCTCAGCCTTTTATCAGTAAAGTAAACAACAACATCTCTGGGTAAATTCCTTTGTTTGGCTACTCGTGAGTTGACTCTATAAACTTTCTCTATACAACCAAGAATTATCTCATCCTCTAGCTCTAGTAATTCAGCAAAGACCTTTGCAGTAATTGCTTTTAAATCTCTCTGGTTTTCTTTAATACCTCTTACTCTGATTGCTGAAGCCATAGTTTTGATTTGAAGCAAGATAATATCATTCTGTATAGTCTGATTACGAATCTCAGCTTCCACAAACCTTTCTTGTATTTCTTGAATCTGGGAGCCAAATTTACTGCTAATTTCAGTTACTTTCTCCTCCATTTCAATCACCACATTTGAAAGATCTGAAATTACTTTAACAATAGTTTGACTTAATTGGTCATGCTTTCCAGCAATCAAATCGACAAGATTCTTCTGTGAGTTTTTGATTTTGTCAACTACGCTCGGTAAAGAAATTGTTATAAGTTCTTTTAAGTCCCCTTCTGCCAATCCAGACAATTGCATCATCTCAGCTTTGTTCTTCAGCTGGCTCAAGGGGGAGCCCCCCCTTCCTTTAGTCATCTTTACTTTACTTTAAATTACTTTACTTTGCTTTACTTTATTTTATTTTACTTTACTTTAATCTTTTTTTTAAAAAAAAATATATCCCAAAAAAAGAAAAGGAAATTCTTCTTACTTTAAGTGACTCTCCCATAGCAGAGTATTCATTTCAAAACCTCCGTTTTCAGTCACTCTGGCATTTCTTCAATTAAGACCAGTCGCCATCTTAAAAGACTTTCTTAGAAACTTTCACTTCTCTTCCTCTCCTTCCCCCCTCTTCTCATTCCTCTTCCAAAAAATCAATAAAAAATCAGTAAAAAAAATCCATACTTGCTTCGTCTTTTCTTCTTTCTTTTCAGCTTGCTCCATAAACGCTTCAGCTGTGGTGTTGCTTCCAGCGTCTAGCTCCGCTAATTAACTAATTAGCGGAGGACAGTCTCGACGTGGAGCATTCTCTGGAGGTATGGAGGGGGCCATCCTTCTGAGCCCTCCCCAGGACAAACGACACGATCCTGGGGCGACTCAGGGGGCCCAGCCTCACCCCCAGAAGCTCTGCCTGCTCCTCCCGCTGAGGAGCAGGTTGTTCGAGCCGCCTGCCAGCTGTGAGGCGGCTCTAACGCGCCAAGAAGCCGGCGGGCATTGAGGAGCCCGCCGACGACGAGGAAGGCGCTTCTCGCTGGATCTGGTTTTTGTCTCTGGACAGTGGTTGAGTATCCTTGAGATAGGGGATATAATCACTGAACCTTTGTCATGGTAAGATCACTCTCTCCTTCGTCTCGACTTCCAAACTGCTACACCCCATCGCAGAGAGGTGGAGCCGATAAGATGGCCCCACCCAAGGTGCCTGATGGAACCTGATAGGTTCCACATGGAGCTTGGGCCATTCCCTGAGGCTCTGACAAATGCCTCGACTGGAGACCTAGTGGCTGCCTGGGATAGGGCGGCCTCTGGAGCTCTGGATTGGGTCGTGCCTTTGCAGCCTCTGACCCAGTGCGAATCTCATTTGGCTCCTTGGTTTACTGAGGAGCTGAGGGAGTTGAAGTGCCGGAAAAGACACCTAGAGAGTAGTTGGAGGGCCAGTCTTTCTGAATCAGACTGGACACTGGTAAGATCCCATATTAGGAATTACCTAGTGGTGATAAAAGCAGCTAAATGTAATTATTTTGCTGCTCTTATAGCATCATCAGATAATCACCCGGCCACCCTGTTTAGGGTGACCCACTCCCTGCTCCATCAGGAAGTGCGGGAGGACCCCTTAGAGGGTAGAGCCGAGGATTTTGTTCAGTATCTGTATGATAAAATCGCTCAGATTTGAGAAGACTTGGATACCGACTGGGTAGTCTCAGGAGAAGTGACCAGGGTTGGTCTTGAGAATGTTATCTGGGATGAGTTTGATCCTGCGACCCCTGAGGACGTGGACAGGATTCTGGGCAGAGTGAACGCGACCACATGTTTATTGGACCCGTATCCCTCCTGGTTAGTACTGACTTCCCGGGAGGTGACACGAGGCTGGCTCCAGGGGATTATAAATGCTTCGTTGGATGAGGGTGACTTTCCCGTCGCCTTGAAGGAGGCGGTGGTGAGGCCCCTCCTCAAGAAGCCTTCCCTGGACCCGGCAATGTTGGTAAACTACCGTCCAGTCTCCAACCTTCGCTTCGTGGCGAAGGTTGTTGAGAGTGTGATCACACATCAGTTATCCTAGCACCTGGATGAAATGACGTATCTGGATCCATTCCAGTCGGGCTTCAGGCCTGGGTATAGCACAGAGACAGCATTCGTTGTGTTGGTAGATGATCTTCGAGGGCTCAGGACAGGGGGTACTCCTCTGTCCTGGTCCTGTTGGATCTCTCAGCAGCTTTTGATACCATTGACCATGGTATCATGCTGCACCGGTTGGAAGAGTTAGGAATGGGAGGCACGGTGTTGCGGTGGTTCTTCTCCTTTCTCTCCAACCGGTAGCATTCTGGGTTGACAGGGGAGCAGAGGTTGACCCCGAGGCCCCTTATATGTGGGGTGCCGCAAGGGTCGGTTCTCTCGCCCCTCCTGTTCAACATTTTATGTGAAGCCACTGGGCGAGATTATCCATGGTTTCAGGGTGAAGTACCACCAGTATGCTGATGACACCCAGTTGTACATTTCCACCCCATACCACCCCAACAATGCCCTCCAAGTGATGTCTTGGTGCCTGGAGGCTGTGTGGATCTGGATGGGGAGGAATAGGCTCAGGCTCAACCCATCCAAGACCGAGTGGCTGTGGTTTCCAACGTCCCGATATAGTAGGCTGACGCCCTCGCTGACTATTGGGGGCGAATCATTGACCCCCACAGAGAGGGTTCGCAACTTGGGCGTCCTCCTGGACTCACGGCTGTCTTTAGACGAGCATTTGATGGTCGTGACTGGGAGGATTTTTCCTCAGGTTTGCCTGATTCACCAGTTGCGTCCCTTTCTGGATCAGGACTTGTTACGCATGGTCACTCACGCCCTAGTCACTTCACGCCTGGACTATTGTAATGCTCTCTACATGGGGCTCCCCGTGAGGAGCACCTGGAGGCTCCAACTGGTGCAGAGTGCAGCCGCACAGGTGGTGATGGGAACGACCTGGCATTCCCATGTGACATCTCTCCTGCGTGAGCTGCATTGGCTCCTGGTGGTCTTCTGAGTGTGCTTCAAAGTTTTGGTGACCACCTTTAGAGCACTCCATGTCTTAGGACCTGGTTATCTATGGGACCGCCTACTATCATCAATATCCTCCAACCGGCCAGTACGCTCTCACAGAGAGAGGTTCCTCCAGGTGCCATTGGCCAAACAATGTCAACTGGCGGTCCCTAGGGGGAGAGCCTTCTCTGTGGAGGCACCTATCTGGAATTAGCTCCCCCCAGAGATACGGACAATCCTGGATCTGCGCACCTTTTGCCATGCTCTTAAGACCTTTTTATTTCACCAGGCGGCCTGGCCTAATTTTCTCCCTTTTACTTCTTTTAATATGTAAATTTTAAATTGGTTTAAATGATGGAGTTGTCTTAATTTGTCTGGCCAAATTATTTAATTCAATTTTATTCTGCCTTTTAAATTTTGTATTTGTGTATTTTATTTTGTGGCTGTTCAGCGCCCTGAGTCCTTCGGGAGTAGGGCAGTACACAAATCAAATAAAATGAAAAAAAAAAAGAAAAGAAAATGAAATGAAACTAACGCCTGTCCTTTTTTATTTTATAGTTTCATTTTCATTTTTTCTTCCAATTCTCTCCATTTCTTCCCCTGTTTACTCCTATATGCCTTATTTAAGTTTATTAAAACTCCTCTCATGTATGCTTTACTTACATCCCAAACCATTTCCATAGGTGTGCCCTTATGCATATTTAATTCAAAAAATTCCTTCATTAACTTTTTACATTCATTCACATTTGCCTCATATCGAAATAAATTCTCATTTAATCTCCAGGACCTCCTAGGTCCTTCTCCAGAGTCTAATTCCATCCATACCGGATTATGATCTGTTAATGTTCTTTGACATATATATATATATATGTTTTCTGAGGTTTTTGCGGGTGTTTGTATGTAGGTCTTTGGTTATTCGGGTCTTCTCCCGCGTAGAATTGGAAGTATCTTGGTGACGTTTCAACGAAGTCTCATTCGTCATCTTCAGGCTGGTGTTCTCGGCTTCGTGCTTCCAGGAAGCACGAAGCCGAGAACACCAGCCTGAAGATGACGAATGAGACTTCGTCAAAACGTCGCCAAGATACTTCCAATTCTACGCGGGAAAAGACCCGAATAACCGAAGACCTACATATATATATATATATAACTATTCCATTTTTCTTCTCAGGCGCGGCTGCTACAAAATGTGTTCCCAATCTAGCATTTATCAAATATTTTTGATCAGTTGTTCTTATGTGTGTCTCTTGCAAACAAATTACATCATTTTTAAATTGTTTCAGATAGTGAAATATCTTCTTCCTGTTTTGTGGTGAGTTTAATCCATTAACATTCCAGGTCAGAAATTTATTTGCCATCTTTGGCTCCTGAAAGCTTCTGGAGAACCGACTGGAATTCTTCATGGAATTTCCTCTTCGGTCTAGCTCCTCCCACAGCTTCTGTATTTGTAGCTACTATTTCTTGAGTTATCATCTGACTTTGTTGTTTCTTTAATTCTTGTAGCTTGCGGTTGGTTGCAGCTCGAATTTGTCTTTGTTTTTTAGGGTCTTCCATTTTTTCAAATAAATCCAGTAGTTGAACATCCTCCGAAAGTTGCAACAATTCTTCTTGAGTAGTCAAAACACCTCCTTGGGCTTGAGCCTGTGTTACTTCTTTTTCCCCCTTTCTGGCCTCCCCTGCCTCTTTCTTTCTTCTAGTGTTTGGAGATGGAGGATTTCCAGCCTTCAGTATGGTAGTGTAAAAATCTCTTGCCTTCCAAACTGAATTAAGACGGTATGTCTCACCTAAATAATGCACCACCAATCTGGCTGGAGCTTCCCATCTGTACTGTAATTGATGATTTCTAAGCTCGTCAACTAAAAAGGCATAGTCCTTTCTGGACCTCAACATTTTTGGGGGAATTTCCTTCATTACTGCAATCTCCTGTCCTGCCATTTGAAGTTTCTTTTTGTAAGAGGCTTGTAAAATTCCATTTCTTATCCTTCTTGTTATAAAGTATATCACAATGTCTCTTGGTAATTATCTCTGTCTTGCAATCCATGAATTAACGCAAAAGATCTTGTCTATCTGCCAGTCGCATTTTGCTTTTGATTCTCCAGTAAATTGAGTAAGGACTTCCACAAAAATCTCCCTGAGAGTTTCCTGATTGTTTTCTTTCAGTCCTCTGACCCTCACTGCCAATTCCATTGCTTTATATTGTGTCATTACAAGTTCTGCTTCTGCTTTTTCCATTTTAGTCTGAGCCTCCTCCAGTCTAGCCTCCACATTCAAATTATGCTGATCAATTTCATCAACTCTTTCCTCTAGAGATGTAACATAGCCCCACACTCCCTTGAAAGCATCCACTATATCTTCTCTTATTACTTTGTTTTGGGTTTGAATTGTGTCTTTAATATCAAGCAGCTCCTCAGACACTTCTTTTATTTTTCCCTCTAAACGGAGGGTGATTTTTTCTTCCAAATCAGTAGATAATTTTTTCAAAGCCCCTTCCAGAGCTTCTAGGGTTAAAACTTGTGTATCTGGGGTGGGGGGGTGTTAACAAGGTCTGCATTCTTGAAGTTTGAACTGGGGAAGACCCAGCACTTTTAACCACAGCAGGTTTATTTGTTTTGCAGCCATTTCCAAATTGCACTTTCCAGCAACCTCACAACAAAGCCAGTAAATTTCTTGTTCTCATTCTTTAATAGGTATTGCAATTTATTGATAAATTAGTCCTGTTTTCTTTAGCTTGCAAACTTCAATTTCTCCAGCAAAGTCTTAAAACAGTACTAACCACTTTAACAAACGTTAACAGGTGTTAACAAGCACTTTCCCTTTAAGTTTCAATTTCACACCCTTAAGCAATCAGCGCCATTTTCTCTAATACTTCTCTGAAGGAAGTATTAGTCTATTAGAGTTAGTACTTGCAATTATGATTTCTCCTGTCTTTGCTCTGCCTGCTTCTAAATCCAATCGTTGTGAACAATTTTGCTTGCAGGGATGGTTGAGGCGCCTTGTTCTATTTAAAACAGAAACATCCTGGATCCGGAGCTTCTCACTCAGATGCTTGGGGAGCTCTCATCCTCCGGACCCCAGGATCGTTCCTGGAGGTCTCGGGGAGATCTACCCACATCTGACAGCTCACTTTCCCCCCTTCTCCCAGGGGGAAAGTTTCCAAGCTGCTAGACAGCTGATTTTCGCTGTTCTAGTGGTTTCATGGAATTGCAGGGATTAGCGCTCCCAAAAGAGCTGCTGCTGGTGCCGTCAGTGCCACAGGAAGTCTTCATTTATTAAACTGTACCTAACTGGGTAATTTATATACATCTCTGGCGGCATCCAAAAAAAGAGGTGTTGCAATTTATGTTCAAAAGCATATAAATTCTAGATTAATTTTTGCAGATGAAGAAGGGAGACTTTTAATGATTGAAGTAGAAATTTGACATAAAAAATGTTTACTGGTTTGTATTTATGCACCAAATGGGAGCCAGAAAGGGAATCAGGAAAATAACAATGAAGATACAATTTTTTTGAATGTATGGGATACAGCTAAAGCAGTATTCCGAGGCCTAGTGATAAATTATATAGCTGGGAAACGGAAGAAGGACAAAGCTAAATGAGATAATTATTAGGGGATTTGGCAAGAAGTGAGGCCGCGTTACAACAGGATCCAAACAGTAGGAAATTAGGCATGAACTTGAAATTGGCCCGTCACCAAATTAATTTGTTAGACCAGGAGGACCTAGAAAAGAAAATCAGATGGATGAAACAATAACGGTTTGAAAATGAAAATAAACCAGGAAGGTGGCTTATGTACCAATTAAAAAAAAGAGAAGGAAAGGAGCAGAATTTATAATTTGAGAGATAAAAATGGTGATTGGATTGTAGAGGAAGAATGGAAGAAAAGAATAGTGCAGGAATTTTTTACTGATTTATATAGAGAAGACAAATCCGAGGAGGAAATAATGAAATATTTAGAAGAATCTGATCTACCGAAAATCCCAGATCTGTCCAGAGAAATACTAGATAGGGGAGATAACGGAAGGGGAAATTGAAAGGGTCTTGGGAAGATAAAAAACAGGGAAAACTCCCGGTACAGATGGTCTCCCAAATAAAGCACTTTGGGAAGTTTTAGACCCCCACATGGTAGAATTATTTAATGGGGTAATTAGGGAGGGACTGACTCTGAATTCATGGACAGAAGCAATAATTACCCTTCCGCCGAAGGAGGGCAATGACTTGTCCCTGATCCAGAATTACAGACCGATCTCATTTCTAAATGCAGATTACAAACTTTGCAGCGGTATTGGCAGATAGATTAAAAGGTTTTTAATCCAATTTTAAGCCGAAGACCAAAATGGTTTTTTACCTCGCAGGCAAATCAGAGATAATGTGAGAATAATTATGAACATTTTAGAACATTATGAAACACACATTGATAAACAGTTGGCTTTGGTCTTCGTGGATGCGCAAAAACCTTTTGATTGAGTGAGCAGGCATTTTCTATTTGGTTTGTTACAACATATGCAATTTGGGGAGAAGTTTACTGGAGCAATTTGTATAATCTATTCGAAACAGTCAGCCAAAATCCTGATTAATGGAGAAGTGTCGGAAAAAAATTGTATTGAGAAAGGAACCAGACAGGGGTGCCTACTTTCTCAGCTTTTATTTATATTAACACTGGAACCATTATTGAGGGAAATCAGGTGAAATTTGAGAATAAAAGGACTGTGTATTAAGAATCAACAGTATAAATTACAAGCATACGCTGATGACCTTGTATTTGTATTGGAAGACCCTTTTATGTCGGGCCTGAATTTGAAAAATATGCAACTGTGGTGGGCCTAAAAGTAAATAAAGAAAAAACTAAGGTCTTCATTAAAAATTTGACAGCAAAGCAGGGGAAGGAACTAGAATTGAACCTGGGATTCCAAATTGTTAATAAATTAAGGTACTTAGGTATTACATTATCTGCTAAATGCTCAACAATCAAGGAAGATAATTATTTGAAACTTCTTCAATAAACAGAACAGGACTTAGAGAAATGGAAGAAGCTACAGATTTCTCTGTTAGGCAGGATCACGGTTATAAAATCTTATATTCTCCCAAAATGGACATATTTATTTTATACAGCCCCAGCCAGATTAGATAACAAATTCTTCAAAAAGTTAAATCAAGTTGTTCTAAAATTTATTTGGCAGAATAAAAAGCCCAGCATTAAATTTAAAATGCTCCAAGAGGTGAAGGATAGAGGGGGATTTGGCTTGCCTAAGTGGGAGTATTACTATCAGGCCGCAAATTTAGTTTGGGTAAGGGATTGGATTCTGCTGAGAAGAAGACAGCTGTTGGTTCTGGAAGGTTTGGGGCTGCAACAGGGTTGGCATTATTTTCTGTGGCAAGACAAGGTAAAGAAATACACAAGTTTTGCAGGTCATTATTTAAGAAATATTTTAATTGAAACATGGAGGAAAATTAAGGATAAATTCTACTCTTGGTTGGTCCTCTTAGGAGCCACAACATATATTTCACTTTATAACAAAGAAAAACATCTATCTTACCGGGAGTTGCTGGATAGCCAAGGTCACCTAAAAACAAGAAACGAACTAGATTTACAGGGAATGGAATTGGACTGGTGGTCTTACACACAGATCAACTCTAAATATCAAAAGGATAAGGAGCAAAGAGGTATAGATATGACCCTGCAGGAGATGGATAAGATCATACTAGGAAGGGAGGAAAAAATGTTAGCCAAGATCTATAAACTCTTAATAAGTTATTGGATAGGAGACAAGATTGTTAAAGTTATTGGATAGGAGACATGATTGCCTGGGGGAGAAATATTGGTCACTCAATCGAGTTGACAAAATGGGAAGAAATTTGGACCAGACAACTGAAATTTTTAATGGCAACCAACTATAAGGAAAATCTATATAAGATGCTGAACAGGTGGCACCGCCCCCCTGCTCAATTATCCAAAATGTTTCCTGGACTCTCCCCAAACTGTTGGAAATATGGGGAGGTAGGTACCTATTTTCACGTATGATGGACTTGTTCTAGGGTAATTGAATTCTGGAAACTTATTCAGAGAAATCACTGGATATAAATTGCAACTGAAACTGGAATATTACCAGTTTCAGTTTCAAATATTAGGCCAGACAAGATAGGCATGAGTAAATGATGTTTAATTGTATATATTACAACTGTAGCAAGAATATGTCTCGCCCAAAATTGGAAGGGAAAAGACCTACCATCAGAAGACTTGATCTTAGGGAAAATTATTAAATATGCAGAAGCCGATAGGCTAACAAGAACTTTGACAGATCAAAAAGAATCTGCATATTTTCAATGTTGGGACCAATGGTATACTTGGCTAAATAATAGAATAAAAAGAGGATAAGGTTAGCATAGCTTTTATTTCTTATTTGTATATTTGGACTGAAGATAATGTATTGTGTAAGGTTCTCACCACGATCTACATGTTGTTATATATTTTGTTTGCAAAGAAATAAATTTTAAAAAATTGTTTCTTTCATACTGATTATCGATTCTCCAGGTTTTCCATCATTATTAGCAACATCATTATTGTTATCATCCTTTTCAAAATCATATGGATTGATTCAATACTAAAGACTTACAATACAAGTACATGTGATGCATTTGTTCCCGTCAGGATGAAATTCCTCACCTTCAGAGAAATGTCTACCTTCAAGTGTGCAACCTGGGTAAAAACAAATATTTTATACATTTATGTAAAATAATGTATTGCACATACAGTATGTAGAGATGTAATGTGTGTGTGTGCGTGTTTCACACTGGAAAAAGTTATAAACTAATTAAAATAGGCAATACTGGGATAGATTGATTGATATTCTAAATGTAATGCAACATCAGGTGTTTGGTGACAATCATACAAAATATTTTTCACAAACAATGGATGAGAAGGATACTATGCCTGCTATTTTTGAGGTGCTGAGCACTGAAGCAATATGTAATGTTAATTTTTAAACCGAAGTTTATGCAAGAAATTCATTCAGCCACATACTTATTTTGCTCTCCAAAGAAAGCCACTGCATAGAGGTTTTGTTAATTTCCCGCAGCAGAAGAGATATTATTTTCCCTCAGAAATCAATTAATGCAGCATCTTTAGTTTTGTCAATCCATTTCAAGAGGGCTGTCAACAGACTACAAAGTAGTCAGAAGACTACAAAGATGGGAAAGGGTTTGTAGAGTGAATATAGGCAAATGATATAGAAAGCATCATACTGCAACAACACAAAGAGCACCAGCAAAATAAATGTAGCAAGTGAATGAAATTCGGAGTGGTGGGAATACCAGTCCACATGAAAGGACAACAGAAATGAAGAGAAGGAAATGGAATAGGTCCAAAGATATCAACTTTTCTTCAGCATGGTCACACACAAAAAGACTAAATAATACAGACATCATAGTACCAGAACAGAGTAAAGACAATTGTTACAGGGGTGAAAAATGGTAATTTAAAAAGCCTGAAGTGCAACAAGCAATACAAGCAAAATTAGTCTTGGTCAAACAAATATATCCACACATCTTAAGTACTAAAAGCAAAAAGTCGATTTCCTCTTCTTCAGACATACAAGCTAATATTTTTCATTTCTTACCTGGACATAGGGGGCAACATATCCCTGGTTCCTTGTAAGGATTTGTACAATGAACAATACACTGAATCTCAGACTCTGTTATCACTCCTTCCTGCAAAATAACATAAGAAGGTCCAATTATTATCCACAAAAAAATCAAAAATATATCAACATCTACAAAAAAACTCGCACAGATTGTTCACACATACCTTTCACATTCTTCTTATCTCCATTTTATCAACATCATGCAGACAGGAGGAAACCGGAAGCATCACGGCGAGACTGGCTGGAAAATAATGGGCTCTGACGAGCGAAAGTCCAGCCAGACAAGCTGCTGTCGGGGGGTCTTCAGACCAGAACCATCTTGTAGAGATGGTGAAGGAGAGGCATCTCGGACAACGAAGAGGACCAGGGAAGTTCCTTGAGAAGTTGGAGAAAACTCTTCAATCTGGTGCCGGTGGCCATTGCGACCACCATGAAGCTGGGACAACCAGAATAAAAATTGTGCAGGAGCGGTGTTTTGGACGGAGTATTGGTACCGAGTGAGTGATTGGCCAACTCACAGGTAATAAAGAAGCAATTTGAAACTTTTTAAAAGGAATCCCGGTGTAGAAATAGCAGCTAATTAGTGTCTGGGAATGTTAATGTAAGGAGAAGAACAAAGCAGAAGTAAAAACACTAAAGCCCAAAACAGAGTTTGATATTTGGATTTGGAAACTGGATTTGGAGAGTTTAAAAGTATTACAAGAAAAAGAAACCCAAAAGAAAATAGTTGAAAGGGATTGGATTCAAACTGTAAGAAAAATTTTCAACTTTAAAGGAAGAATAAAGAAAAACTTAAAATAGAAAAGCCCTGTAAAGATATTTCAATTGGATTTGAATTGGAGTGTAAAATCTGGATTTGGAATATATAAAAATTAAGAAGAGAAAGAAGAAATTTAAAAATATCAGATAAATGGATTTGATACACAAATTGGATACTTTGTTAAGTTGTCGATTTGAAACTTATGGATTGGAGAGAGATATCTACTGGTGGAAAAAAATGTACTACACTGTACATTTTTGAATGTACAGTGTACACTGTACACAGTACACTGTACAGTGTACAGATTTCAGTGTACACTGAAATCTGGAAAAAAAATACAGTGACCTTGATCAATGAGCCGTGAGAAGATTTAAAGAGGACTTGTTTTCTTTTCAGCTATTTGACTTTGATAATTAAAAGAGATGCTAAATAATAAAATGTTAAATTGGAGTTAAAACCTAATTAGTACATAAAAATGTGGCAGGAATTAACTGAGATGTTTAAAATGGTATGTGTATCATTCAACTTAGATAGAAAGAAATCAAGAATTTTGTCAGAACTTATTTATTTGGATAAACAGCCTACCAACGAGAAGCAAGAAAACAACACTGAAGATAAAGACACTGATGAAAAATTAAATGATTACATTGGAAGTAGCAATGAAAAAAAGAGAAGGGTTAGGAGGATACAACCAACAAAAAGGAAGCAAATAAAGAGAAGGAAAGGAGAGATGAAAAGATTAGAGAAAAACATTGTTAATGATTACACTGGGATTAACAGTGGTAAAAATAGAGATGATAGAAAGAAACAAAAGAAACAAGAAAAAGGAAAGAGATTAGTGACAAAAAAATTAAATGATTACACTGGGATTAATAGTGGGGAAACAAATAAGGTGAAAGGAGAAAAGGGGAATAGATCAGATGGGAATATAGGGCAAACTAAGCAAGTAATAGACTTAAAAGCTAAAGGAAGGAAACGGGGAAAGATATAATAACTATAAAAAGAAAAAAGAAAAAAAGAAAATGAGAGAATGAATTAAAATGAGGGGAATTTTAAAAGGTGGTTTGCTAGATGGACCAGGAGAAAACGGTTAAAAGGAGTAATTAGTGGAAAGGAGGAAAAGTAATATGATATATATATGGTAATAATGGTATCATGATTAATATTGGTGATTGTAATATTTGAATAAGTTGAAATATAGTCTATAATATGAATGGTAGAATCTAGAAAAATAATGGTTGTGAAGTATAAAATGATATATTTAGAAGAGATTAAGAGATGGAAGGTTAAATGAAATTGAAATGATAATTGTATTATTATTATGTATAGATTTGAATGAATTGTATTAATACTAGGATTGAAAAAAAATTGAACTTAAGGTAATGTAAAATTACCTAAGTTGAATTTTTTTTCAAATTGTAAAATTGTAAAATGATAATGTAAAATTATTTACTTAGAGGGGAAGATGATTGGAAATGATGATAGAATTGTGAAGATAGGTTTGTTTTAAAAGGGTGATGTGAAAATAAACATGAAGAAATGAATTGTTTTTGGTAAATGTAAAATGATGATCTGAAATTATTAACTTAGAGGGGAAGATGATTGGAAATGATGATATAAATTGGAAATGATGATATAAAAATGATTTACTTAGAAGGGATTTATTTAGAAGGTGAAATGGAAATTAAATGAAATTGAAATGGAATAATGTCTTTATTTAAAAAAGGCGATGTGGGAGAAAAAATTGAAGAAATTGAATTAAAATGGTAAGATTAATAAGGAAATATGACATGATAATCTGGTCCACTTTTAGAAAACAATGGATATTAAGTAATAAGTGTGAAATATTAAAACGATTGTGTGCAAATCATAGGGTTTCAATAGAATAAAGAAAGACTGAAAAATATATGTGATAAAGGGAGAAACAAAAGAATGAAATGAAATAAGATTAAGATTAGGAGGTTAGAGCAGTTGGTAATATTGATTATATATTAAATATAAAATAGAGAAGAAAAAGAGAAAAAGTAGAAAAGGAATACAATGGCAGAAATTGAAATTTATAAATTAAATTTGGGGAAAATAAGCTGTATGAATTTTGACTCGGTCAATACTCTATTCAGGAAAAAATGTACTGTATGTTTGTTTGTTTTAAAAATTAAAAAAACTTTTAGAAAAAAAACATCATGCAGACAGATTTTTGACAGAAGATATGTAAGATTTAATGGATTTAGAAAATAAAACATAGGAAACCTGTAGATCCCCATATAATTTTACCTGAATAGTCAGGAAATTCGATTTTTGTGCCCCTCTCCAAATCACATTTTCTTTCTAAGCAGTTAATTTAGTATTATATGAGCAGACCTCAATGTATGACCACAATTGGAACATTTGGAACATTTGACACAATTGGAACATTCCAAATTTTTGGAACATTTGTTAAGTGAGTTTTGCCCCACTTTACAACCTTTCTTACTACAGTTGTTAAGTCATATGAAGAAGCAGCAGATCATTATAAGAATCAGGACCTCTACAGCTTCAATATCTGGTTATGTATGTCAAATATGGTGAAGCTTTTTTTTTTTTTTGGTAACAGTATACCATAACATAAAAAATTAATCCAACAATCTCCCCAAAAACTACATGAGCCTGCTAGATCTAGATAAGAAGCAGGAAACTAATAAAGCTATTAAGTAAAAAAAGTATTTTTAAAAAAAGGTTTTCAGGCTTATCAAAAATGTGTAGGGTTAAGGAAATGTGAAAAGAATCAGCCACTCTGCTTTGATGCTAACAGATCTGATAAAAACATTCCTCCATTCCAACTGTTTGGAGAAAGAAAAGCTTATGAAAAGAGAGATAAAGGTGTACAGAATAGAAGTCTCTTATCTCTGATGCTTCTGCAGATATCTATTAAATGATCACTTCCTGCAGTGCTTATTCCAGAAGTCAACATGTTGATAAACATGAAGGGGATTTTCTCTGGTACTAGTTGGCATTCTCTAATGGATAAATATGGCTTCCTAAAAGACGGGGGAGCAGAGATTTTTTTAAAGGTCCAGATTTCTAAAGGGAAATACAAATGCCCATTTCTGCTTTGTGATAGCACGAGAAAGGCTCCGGAAAATAAATGCTGAAACTGCAGAATTCCATAGCAATGTGCAAAGAACAAATGCACATATCAGTGTCTTCTACCATCTTCGTTTCTAAGGCAGTTCTTTGATATTCTGATGTCACTGAGGAATGTTTTGCCAACCAATAGTAGTATTGGATCATATTGGCTATGACTATAGAAAAAATATAAGGTGCACTATCATGATTTGTGCATGTTGCCTTAGATAGTGTGTTAAATGTATTCTTTTATGACAGTCAATGTTTACTTAAAAGTATATGTAATTTTGCTTTTTTCCCCTTACTCAATAGTTATTCCATATCTTGCACTTCAGTATAAACTTACTCTGAATATCTAAATATCTGCCCTCAGTGTGAAAGGGATTGCCACTCTTGAATTGGCCTTTTTAGTCACACTAGATGCTGTTTTAGGACCTCTTTCCAGAGCACGATACCATCGTTTTTTGAAACTGAAGGATGCCAATGATGAAATATAAAATTGTAAGATTGAATATATTCTGATAAAACAGAAAAGCTCAGGTCTTTTTCTTTTTCATGAGAAGTTAGAAGGTCTGATTGAACTTTTTTTTTTTTTGACCCACAAGCTTCTTTTGTTGCCCTGGATGTGGCAGCGAAGAAACACAATGGAGCTAAAAAACAGGTTAGCAAAGGATGCTTTGGGGAAGCAAGGGGAGCTGGGTGGTAGTGCTCCAAGCTCTCCAGCTCTCCAGTGGTGGAGAAAAGCAAAGGAGCTGGAAAGCAGTGGTGGAGAAAAGCAATGGAGCTGGCAAGGCAAACCCCCTAAGGTCTGCAGGTGATGAAATGGGCCCATCTCAAGGGAAAGCCAGAATCTACTGAAACATGGCAGCAGAGCTGCAGCCCTCCAAAGCTGCTGCCTTTAAAATAGAGACCAGGTAGCGTGAGATGGCACTACAGGATGGAACTGGCAGGTGGAGGAGGAGGCAGCCACCAGTCACATTATCTGAAGGATGGGGCAGGGGGGGACCAAAGAAAGTCCCACCAGTGGTGGATGTGGTTCATGTGCAGTGGCAGCAGAGGTCCATCACTCCCTTCGGGCTCCAAAACAGTGGAGGGGCACTGGGTAAGGAGACCGAGCCACCCCGCCCATTCTCCATAACATGGCAGTCTGTCTCGAGAGGGGAGTAAAAGTGAAGAGGTGGGTGGGCAGCCGGGTTATTGAATAGGCAGGGCAGGTCACCAAGCAGGCAGCGGCCTGGCTGCAGGGCCCCTGAGGTGTGTGGTTGTGGGGCCCATGTTCCCCCGCCACTTGCCTTGTCTCACTTCATGGCAGTGCTGCACGCCCTCCTGCCCTGTTATGGCCACAATGGGACAGAGTGGGCGGGGATTAACTAGAGCTTATTTTGGGGGTAGGTGGTATTTTGGGGAAAACACTGTATTTAAATGCACTCTATAACTCTATATGCACTGTATATAAATGCACTCTATAAAATGCACTCTATAACACTGTATTTAAATGCACTCTATATAGTTCAGAAACCTAAGCTTAGTATCAGATTTAATGTAAAATATTTCAGATATTCATAATCTCACTTTGTTAACATCTTGAATATCAGAAATTCAATGTTTAGTCTAGTGCTGTGATGGTGAACCTATGGCACATGTGCCAGAAGTGGCATGCAGAGCCCTCTCTGCTGGCATGCACACCATTGCCCCAGGTCAGATCTCCATGGCGTTTCTTTTGTGAGCTTCTGTTTCCCTGCAAACAACGAAACAGAAACTCACGAAATAAAAAGATCTTACTTCTTGCCACCTGGTGTTCGGATCTCTGCTACACATGCATGCATGTCCGTGCATGTCTGTACATATCCATATGCATGTCCATGCACGCACAGGTTCATTCATGTCCATGCATGCATGCATGTTGGTGTATGTGCACATGCATATCAGCATGTGCACGCATTCATGTGTGCATGCTCACATTTTAGTTGGTCATGCGCACTCATGCAGTCTGTGTCTAAAAGGTTCATCATCACTGGTCTAATGTTTAAGACAACAATCTAGAAAGCAAGAGACCCGTCCCACCTGTAGGAGATGGCCAGGCTGATTTTGAGGAAGGGGATAAACAGGTCATGATTCCCTGTATGCTCACAAGAGATCTAAGTTCAGCCCATCTTGAATGCCTTTCTTATCTCCTGCTAATTTTCCTTGACCGTTAGTAACTCAGATTCTTTTAAAGTGCTTAATCTTGCAGTAAATCTTTATACTTATTTGAATTGTCTGGTTCTCCTGATTTTCCTTAGTTGAATGACCTTAAGTCAGTCATTCTCTCTCAGCCCAGCCCATCTCACAGGGTTGTTGTTGTGGGGAGAATAGGTACAGAAAGGTGTATTTCAATGCGTTCAGTGCCAAGTTATTTGTAATACTAATAAAGGCAGGATACCAACAAACAAACAAACAGTTGTTCTTACCTGACACTGTAGTGTGAAACAGGGTTTAACTGGACTATGCAATAACACTGAACTGTTATATGAACTTCCTTCAAAACTGCAACCTAAGGATAAAGCAGAAATAAATAGAACAGTTAGTAATTTGCACACTTACTAAAAATATTACATGAACTCAGAGCTGTTCAGTTTTTAAAGCTCTGATTGCAAAAAACTTATGAAGTATCAGTTATCAAAGGTGTGATCTGGGCTCTTAAAAAAACAAATAGCTAATTCTCATGAGTCAGAAAATATATTTGAAAACATTCCAACAGACAATCATTTATCATTAATAAAAGGCAGGGATCACTGGAACAGAAATGATGCACTTAGGATAAGTTTAAACAAAAAGAATGATTGATTGATTGATATCTGTCAGAAAATCAGGCAGGCAGACTGAAAATCAAGGGAACTTTAAAGAAGTCAAAATGACAAATGACATAAAACTTCTGCCTCTTTTTTATGACTGTACACATTAAAAAGAGGTGGACTTCAATGATCTCCATCTTGACTCCCTCTAGTCACCCATGGCAACAGATTAAACTTTAATCCAGTCAAATGCTATCAGCCTTACTCTATAGACCAGAAATCTATCAGATACACTAAATCTACTTTATTGTAGAATCTTGCAAGTCTGAAAGCATAATTTTCCCACTGTCTGTCTCCCTTACAACCCAACAAATGTTTCTTTTTGAATCTCTTGCCACACCCATTATCCAGCTACTGATTACTCTGCTTCTTACCTGGCCATGTCCTAAGCAACATCTCTTTACTTTGTTCCCTAAGGTTTTTCCTAAAACCTATCATTACACAAATTAACATACAAGAAGGTAATTAAATGACAATCATAAAATTTACAGTGAAACACATTATGAACAGGCAAAAAAATTTTCTGGCAGTAGAACAATTATATTTCGCCATAAATTGACACCTCCTTTTATAGAAAAAGTGGCAAATCTTAGCAATTTAGAAGATATTGTTGGAGTTTTTGTTATCCTTTTGTAAATCTTTGTAGAAGATTTATAACATACAGTACATTTCATTGGGACATCCAGGAATTACTCGGTAGCAAACCAGGCTGTTAGGCTTATCCATATAAAAATATATTAAAGCTGCACGAGCTGCACATTTTATAGCACCTTAGGCACTAAGATGGGTTATCACACTGTAGCAGATGTGTCTGAATCTGTCTTCTACTACCATTGAAGGAATGCTATAAAAGTTACAAACCTAAATTTCCTGCAAAGCTTTCTTTCTTTTTATTGAAAAAGTTTTACAATACAATTTTTGTACCCTTTTCCCCCCCCATTCCCCCCACCCAACTGCCACCCCCTCCCTTTCCCCCCTATCCCTCCCCCTTTTCCCCCCTGACTTCCACTATTAACCAATCATATATAGCAATCAACATCAAACAACATAAGAAAAAAAAAGAATTAGGTGAGATCCAGCTAAAAATATAACAAATTTAACCTTAAGTAATAAAAAATTAATCTAGACTTCTAACATCTTTTACCCCCCTAATCAAATATATAATAACATAAATCATTTGTAAAAACTCATGGCAATCTAACAAATATGACAAATATATAAAAAAAACTAATAAAGCTAATTTTGAGCATCATACATTTTAGAATAAAGTATCATATAACTGTTTAACATTAAATATAATTCCCAATATTCAATCTTAGTAATATTATTTTAAAAAGTATATAAAATTCAGACAATACATAATGTATCTAAATATTATAATTATATAACATAATAAAATATAAATTCAATTATATAATAAAATAATTAATAGATATAATTATGAATCAAATACTAATTGAAGCTTCTTACTTTGATATTTATTCTGCATATACTCTACCCATTTCTTCCACTCCTTAGCAAAAACTTCATGGGTCCTGTCTTTTAGGTATGCAGAAATCTTAGCCATTTCTGCAAAATTAGACATCTTCAATGTCCATTCCTCTATAGTAGGTACATTATCTTTCTTCCAGTATTGACCAATCAGTAATCTAGCTGCGGTAATCATATGTAAGATTAATCTCGTTTCAGTTGATGAACAACCCTTAACTATCCCCAGCAAAAAAAACTGAGGCGAAAATTCAAGCTTCTTCTTCAAAATGTTCTGCATAACCCACCAAAATTTAATCCAAAATGCTTTCAATTTTCTGCACGTCCACCAAATGTGAAAATATGTTGCATCCAAACAATCACACCTCCAACATTTAGGTTGAACATTTGGATACATACATGATAATTTTTTGGGATCTAAGTGCCATCTATAAAACATCTTATAAAAAATTGCCCTCAAGCTCTGTGCTTGTGTAAATTTAACATTCTGTACCCATATCTTTTCCCATGTTTCCAACATTACTGGTTCTGCAAAATTTTGTGCCCATTATATCATACAATCTTTAACTAATTCACCCTCTGAATCTCTTTCTAACAATAAATTATACACTCGCTTAATATGCATCGGCCCTTTACATTTTATCTGAGTCACCAAATCTTCTTCATGTAACATTAGTCCAATTTTCTGATCTTCTCTCCATCTCGCTTGAAGTTGAAGGTACTGCAACCAAGTTAAATTCGTCCCTTCTTCCAACAGCATATTCAAAGGTTTCAAAATCTATCTGCCCCCATCATTAAAAAGCATCTCTTTATATAAAATCCCCCCGAGTGACTTAATATTTGGCATAATCTGCCCAAGATCCAACCACAAAGGTATTTTGTATTCCAATTCAAGCTGGTGCTTCTTCCAGACTCTCATCAAAGCATGTCTTAAGATATGACTGTTAAATACTCTATCTCTCTTATCTTCATAAAGTAAATATGCATGCCATCCCAATTGCAAGTCGTGGCCTTCTATATTCAAAATTTCTGTTTTTGTTGTTCCAAACCAATCACCCACTTGTGTTAACACTGCTGCCTCATAGTATAAACATAGGTTTGGAACTTTGAGGCCATCTCTTTCACGAACATCTTGCATGATTTTAAGTTTGACTCTTGGTTTTTTTCCCATTCCAGATAAATTTATTTAGACCTGCTTGCCATTCCATCAAAGTTTTATCACTTTTAAGCACCGGAATCATTTGAAATAAAAACAGAAATCTAGGTAGAACGTTCATCTTAATAGCTGCTATTCTGCCAAGTAAAGATAGTTGCAGTTTCTTCCAAGTTTCAAGGTCCCTTTGAATCTTATGCCACAATTCCTTATAATTATTTTGAAAAAGTTTTATATTAGAAGCTGCAACCTGAACTCCTAGATATTTCACCTTTGTAGCTATTTCAAAGCCTGCCAACCTTTCCAGTTCACTCCTTTGTGGTTCCAACATATTTTTAACTATCATCTTAGTCTTTTTCTGGTTCAGACTAAAATCTGAAACCAGACCGTATTCCTCTATAATGTTTTTCATCTGTATGATTGATTCCAAAGGTCGTGTTAGGGTAACAACCAGATCATCTGCGAATGCTTTTGTTCTGTAGTCTTTTTGCCTTACAACTATTCCATTCAAATTGTTAGAGTCCCTTAGAGAATTCAACAACACTTCTAAAGTTAGGATGAACAACAATGGGGATAGCGGACAGCCTTGTCTGGTTCCTTTCTGTATATGAAAATTAGTAGTTAAACTCCCATTAATAATAATTTGTGCAGTTTGTTCTTGATAAATTGCTGAAATCGCTTGTATAAACTGATCCCCAAAGTCCATTTTATGCAAAATCTTTTTTAGAAAATCCCAGTTGACTCGATCAAAGGCCTTTTCCGCATCCAAAAACACCAGCACCGCAGAGATCTGTTTATTTTTTTCAAGATATTCCAATAAGTCTATGAGTTGCCTAACGTTGTCCTGCATGTATCTACCTTCTATAAAACCTGCTTGATCCTCATGAATCACGTGTTGTATAACTGGCATCAGTCTGTTGGCTAATACTTTTGCGTAAATTTTATAATCCGTATTCAGGAGAGATATTGGTCTAAAATTTTCTGGTTTTGTAGATCCCTCTTCCTTCAGTATCAATGAAATAAAAGCCGTCTTCCATGAGGGGGGTATTTTGCCCCCCTGCTGAATATTACAAAACAAGTCCTTAAGATGCTCAACCAATTCTAATTGTAAAGTCTTATAATATACTGCTGTCAAACCGTCCGTCCCAGGAGCTTTGGATAATTTCAGTTGTTTTATTGCAAATAAGATCTCTTCACGTGTTATAGGTTGATTCAATCTATCACTTTGTGTACTTGAAATTTTTGTAACCCTCTTCTTCTCAAGATATTCATCAATAAAGTCCTTTTTAATATTGTCAGCATGGTATAATTTAGAATAATAATCTAAAAAAGCTTGATGTATTAGGTTCTGTTGAAAAACTTGTTTCCCTTTATACTCAATAGTGTTTATAATACGAGAACTTTGTTGCTTTCTCAGGGTATAAGCCAACCATCTACCAGGTTTATTAGCATTACAAAAAGTATTATGTTTGGCATATTGCAAATTAATTTCCGTCTGATCAGCCATCAATATTTGAAATTGATCTTTCAAAAGTTTTATAGTTAGCTGTAATTTCTCATCAGTCGGATTTTTAATAAACAATTGTTCTTTCTCCTTTATTTCTGACTCCAACTCTATTCTAGACTTTTGTCGTATTGACCTATATCTGGAATTCATATAAATCAGTACACCTCTCATATAAGCCTTACTTGCATCCCAAACAGTCTCAATAGGTGTACCCTTGTTCAAATTAATATGGAAAAATTCATTAATGTGTTTTTTAAGATCCATGATATTCTTTTCAAATCTAAATAAATTCTCATTCATTCTCCAAGATCTTCTCTCCCTCTTGTCAAAATCCATCTCCATCCATACCGAGCTATGATCTGTTAAAGTTCTAGGAAATATTTTACTCTTAACCACTTTAGTAAGTAAATCAGAAGTAGCCAGCATGAAATCAATCCTAGAAAAGGATTTGTGTCTATCAGAAAAAAATGTAAAGTCCAATTCCTTCGGATGATGAATTCTCCATACATCCTTCAGTTCCAATTCTTCTTTCAGTGCAAAGAACGTCTGTGGTAATTTATTCCCCTTCTTAGCCAAGGTCTTCTTATCAAGATTTGTATCAATCACTCCATTCCAGTCACCCATAATCAAGAAAGACTTATAATTCCACTGCAGTATTTTAGTGTTCAATAATTTATAAAAAATTTCCTGCTGTTGATTTGGGGCATAAATCCCAATAAGAAGCATCGAAACATTCTGTATATTTATTTCAACTGCAATATATCTTCCTTCATCATCCGATTCTATCAGTTTAGCTGGTAATCTTTTAGAAATATACAAAACTAATCCATTCCTTTTCACAGAGCTAGAGGATATAAAATGTAGCCCAAGTTTTGAATTTGTAAAAAAATTTTGGTCCTGGGTTCTAATATGAGTTTCTTGCAAACAAACAACATCATTTTTATATTGCTTCAAATAATGAAATATGTTCCTTCTTTTCTGTGGAGAATTCAGACCATTCACATTCCATGATAAAAATCTAACTGTCATTTTGGGGATGACTGAAGCGATTCGAGCACTTGCCTAAGACGCTGTTCCACAGCAGATGTCTTTGGTCTCGCTCCTCCCACTGCTTCAGAGTACAGTTTCTTCCCATTTGCACCATTCTCTTCTTGTGGCATCCTGGACCTCTGTTGATTTTGTTTCTCCAATCTTTGCTTCTCTGCTGCACGAGTTATACGTTGATCTTTCGGTTCTTGCAACAACAAGTCGAGGTCCGGCTCCACCTCTCTTGTGGCTCTAGACTGCTTTGGTTTAGACTCTAAAACATCTGCAAAAAAATCCTCTGAGAGACCACCTACTGCACCTAAAGTTTCTTCCCTTACTGTTTCTCGAATTGCCTGTGGTTCTTTTTGCTGAATCAATTCTTGAATCCCCTCTTCAAGATCCTTCTCTTTAGAAATTTCTTCTACAGATAAAAGTGTAGATGAACGTGGGGGTGTTGAAATTTTTTTAAGAACATTGTAAAAATATTCTGCTTTTTCCACCGAATTAATACGATATCTTACATCCTCATGTCTCAAGATAATGCCAACGGGAGTATCCCATCTGAATGGAATCTGGCGCTTTTTCAATTCATTTACCAAAGAAGCAAAATCTTTCCGGTCTCTTAGCATCTTAGGTGGCAGCTCTTTGAAAACACCAATTTGGCTACCCTCATGTTGAACAGTGGTGTGGAAGGAACTTTGCAAAATGTCATTTCTCAACCTTCTGTCAGTGAAATAAATCACTACATCTCTTGGCAAATTCCTTTGTCTCGCCACACGCGAATTAACCCTGTAAATCTTGTCAACTCTATTAACAATCACATCTGGTTCAATTTTTAAAATCTTGGCCAATATTTCCACACAAGCTGCCCTCAAATTCTCTCTGCTGTTTTCTCTTAAACCTCTCAGTCTTATAGCGAACTCCATATTCCGAAATTGCATCATCGTGATTTCATCTTCTAGCCTTTGATTTTTGACCTCAACTTTGAAGATTTTTTCATTTACTTCCTTCTTATTAGATTCCACTTCAAGATTTAAATCATCCACTTTTTTCTCCACCACCAACAAAGCATCTGTAAAAGCAGCAGCTACAGTGGCCACATTCTGACTTAACTAGTCAGTTTTTTCCTCAACCAACTCCTTCATTTCCTTTTGATTTTTTTCCATCCTTTCATCCATTTTACTCCTTTTTCCAGAAAGCTCTCCTAATGATTTATGTATGTTAAGTATAAAAACTTTCAAATCCTCAGTCCCACTGTCCTGTGTCTGACTCTGAGCTGGCGCTGGTAACTTGGCTGACTTTTCCTTTGTCTGGTGTGTGGGGGAATCTCCCCCCGCTTTTTTTGAAGCCATGCCAGAACAGGATTTTAGTCTCTGAAAAAAAGAAAATCTTCCTCCTTTTCCTGTCTTCCCCAGTTTTACAGAAAAGGAATCAAATCACTTGTATTTTCCAGTTAAAATTCTTACAGATACGTTACTTTCAATTACTGGCAGGCAAACTGATAATTAGCACTTTCTCTTTTCACTTTCACTTGCTCTGCTTTAGCCAGCCGCCATTTTCCAGACACTTTCACTCAGAAACAGCTCAATTTCTTTTTAGAAAAAATCCCTTAAAGGTACTTAAATTCTTAAAAATAGTCCAAAATAGTCCAAATCTCACCAAGTCCTTTAAATGTTGAAAGACTGCAGATTGTAATAGGTGGAGTTGCTCTCGTCGTCTCGCTCCGTTCTGGACAGAGGTCCCTCGCCGCTCGGAGCACAGTAGCCTGGAAGGGGAGCCCTCACTCAGAACGCTTACCAGGGCAAGGAAAGAACCCTGGCAGCAGTTCTGGGGGCTCAACCTGCAGCCACCCACTCTCTCTTCCCTTCCGATCTGAAGGGAAGATTTCCAAGCCGCTTTGCCGATCGCAAAGCGGCTCTACAAGCGGCGGAGGCGGCGGCCATACAACAAGCCGCCCAGCGACGACGATGATGCCACCGGAAGTCCCTGCAAAGCTTTCTTGATAATAACTGTTTCTACATATTAGACAAAATTTCCCCCTCTTTTATAATGTCATTAGCAGCTGTTAATTGATCAAAAATTATTGGGTTATTAGTAAACAAGCCTTAGCCATTAGACCAAGTCTGAGTTCAGGCAGAGGATATCGTTTTCTCTGGCCTTTATTTCATCTAATTGTTTTCTGTTTCCCAAGGATGATAATATCTTTATTTAAAGCATTATATGTCTATGCCTCAGAATTCTTTCAGCACACTTCTCTGACTTATTCTTGCTTTTAGTTTTTTACTTCATTGTAATTCTTATGCCATTATTTGAATTTCCTATCTTCACTCTGATACACTGATCATACCAAAATGTCCTAAATTCAAACCAATAAGTCAATCCAATAACAACCAGTGCGATCATAATCACCACAATGAAGTTGGAAGCATTTTGAAAACAATACAGATATCATGGATTGATATAAAAGAAACGTTATACTAAACTTAATTCATGTTTCAATAAAAAAAACTTTTAAACTGTAATAGTACTCAGACTTATATCTTAGAATTTAGAATTTAGAATAACTTGTCACTTTGCATGTACACTAATTAAAATGAAATTTCGTTGTATACAGCTCTCAAAGGGTCACCACCTCCAATTTACACTACATAAACATGACAAGATAAATAAATATAAAATTATGCATATACCCATATATATTATATGACACAGAAAAGCAACACAGTCTAGTTCATATGTATACATGTACATAGTGAGAAAAATGAATCTTGCGAGTTTACCAGACAGATGTCATAGAGAATAAAGCTATTACAGAATCTGGTAGAAATACTTTGAAATCTCCTCCCAGAGGGGAGCAACAGAAACAGACCATAAAGTGGGTGTTTGGGTTCTCTAACAATGTTTTGAGCTCTAAGCACATAGCTCTGTAAAAAGTGGCCAGGACAGGAGAAAGATGTGCTCTCTTCATCCAATGCAGGAAATGCAGATGCTGGTTTGCATACTTCACTAAGGATGACTTGTGGAGAGACCAGTTCAGATGGTTAGTTATCTGCACCCCCAGATGCTTAATACTTATATACTGCTTCACAGTGATTTATAGCCCTCTCTAAGCAGTTTACAGTTAGCATATTGCCCTCAACAATCTGGGCCCTCATTTTACCGACCTCAGAAAGATGGAAGGCTGAGTCAACCTTGAGCCAGTGAGAATTGAACTGCTGAACTGCCAACAATTGGCAGTCTGCAGAATTAACCTGCAATATTGCATTCTAATCACTGTCCCACCATGGCTCTTACCTAATACCTATTTGTTTATTTCGATTATTGATAAAGTGATATGGGCAATATTCTTTGCCTGTAGTTTGATAACTAAGAACTCAAACAATAATTTTGATATTTGATTAGTTAATAGATGGTGATGACAAAATAGGGGAGTTGAAAATCCTTCTTGAAAAATATGTGATTTGTTTACAATGAGCAGTAGCTGAGAATAAATTGAAGGAAGATAAACTAAAGGAGAACCAGAATAAAAATGTAACAAGACCATGATCAATGCTGGAAAAATTTAATTTATAAGAAAAGTGAAAGGAAAGTAGTCAAAATAAAAGGTGTATTGCAAAAATTTTGTCCCTCAGCTTCTCTTAATCTTAAAATGGACATTTCCAATTCCAGAAATAACTACATAATTCCAAATACCAGAACAGAATGCTAATTCCCTGTCTTGAGCAGTGTTATGTAATAGATTGCTGACAATGACATAAAAAGGAAACGGGTACAAGGGAGTTCTAATAACTTTTTACTGCTCTATTTTGCCATCAAGAATTACTAAAATCCGAGTTTTTGCAGAGGTCTAAAACTGTCCCTTTTTAATGGCTCCACTTATTCAGGAATTGAAGACATGATGAAGACATAATTCACAGAGACAGCTTATGAATTTTAGATGCATATAGGTACAGAGCCAACTGGATTTGGGTGGTCAATATACTCAAAAAAAATTAAGATGCCTCCATATAAATTTTATTTTTTTATTTTTCATTTCCTTTTTCCCTTTTTCAGTTGCTTGTTTTTCCATCTACTTTATATTATCTTTAATGAAATAAAGTAAAAAATGATATGTGTGTGTGTGTGCGCGCGCTCTCTGTGTGTGTGTGTGTGTGTGTGTGTGTGTATGTGTGTGTGTGTATCAGTGTTTCTTTAAAACTTGGATTGATCTCCAATGTATTAAAGAATCAACACAAATCTTATTGCCAATAGTAATGTATTTAAAATGAACAAAAGAGGCATATCTTCATAGGACCTTTCAAAGGAAAAATATTTTTAAAAGTGACATACAATATAAAGCTATGAAAGACAGCTGGACATGCCTTGTTCACACAGGATAAAATGAACTCTACTTTACCATGTGACTTGGGACTATTCTAACAGTGACCCAATCTGGACAGTTGCAATTCATCAGAATCCTGGGGAAAGGAGTGTGTGTGTGTGTGTGTGTGTGTGTGTGTGTGTGTGTGTGTGTGTGTGTGTGTGGTGACTGGGTAGAATAAAAAGTATTTTAAAGTAAGAGCAGGCTAGTTTCAGACTAGACCAATGAACTTTTGACCAATGCCTTGTACTCTTAACACTTGATCCAGATGCCTTCTAAAAGAACAACAGTATCCTTATACACAGCTTTTATGGTTTTAAAATCAGCCTTGGACTCTATCTCTGAGTAAAACTATGGCAGAAAACAATTGATTGACATATTACTTATTCACACAATAAAGAGTGATTTATCGCTAAAAATTAGATGCATTTTTTTTAGAATCCTCACCCAATACAGTTCTGATTTATAAAAGTTTGTTGCAAGATTGCGTTCTTTCCCACTTTAAATTTTATATGGCAAATTATTTAAATATTTTGGTTTCAGTCTTTCATAATTCTTGATTAAGATAGCCTATAACAATTATATAATCCAGGATTCCCAGAAAGATGCTGGCACCATTTTGATGTTTTCAGCATTAAAAGAGGCTATCGTATACCTATGGCATTTAAACACTTTATCTATGTTTTGTGTAAGTTTTTCATGGAGCTCAGATGAGGTCTAAGAAATCTTCACCTTCTTATGAGCTGAAAAGTGATGATTTGTTCCTCTCTGCAAATACTACCATAAATTTGCTTTTTGCACACTTATATTTTTTTTGTTTTCAGATAAGAATACAAATATTTATTTATTATTTATTTATTATTTATTTATTTATTTATTTATTTATTTATTTATTTATTTATTTATTTATTTATTTATTTATTTATTTATTTATTTATTTATTTATTTATTTATTTATTTATTTATTTATTTATTTATTATTTATTTATTTATTTATTTATTTATTTATTTATTTATTTTTTATTTATTTATTTTTTATTTAAATTTATATACCGCCCTTCTCCCCCAAGGGACTCAGGGCAGTAAACAGCCGAAATTTAAAATAGCATACAATATAAAAGTTAAAATAACTAAAAATAAATTAAATTAATCGGCCTCCCAATTTAAAACCCCAGGGCTATACAAATTAAAAACTAATCCATAAAAAACCCATTTAGGCTAGGCCAGCTTGCTGAAATAAAAACGTCTTCAGGGCCTTACAGAAAGTGTGGAGATCCGGGATTAGTCATATTCCGGGAAGTAGCTCGTTCCAGAGGGCAGGTGCTCCTACAGAGAAGGCTCTCTCCCTGGGGGCCGCCAGACAACATTGCTTGACCAACAGCACTCTGAGGAGGCCCTCTCTGTGAGAGCGAATTGGCCGGTGGGAGGTAATCGGTAGCAGAAGGCAGTCTCGTAAATACCCTGTCCGTAAGCCATGGAGCGCTTTAAAAGTGAGAACCAACACCTTGAAGCGCACCCGGAAGACCGGGTGCACTTCAATATATCACAAGCACATCAGTTTTCAGCTGCAGTTACTTTCATCCATTTTTAGTTCTGTTAGAGGAAATTCCACCTTGTGTGTTCCTGCCGAACTCCATTTTCAATCAGAGAGTGATAATATTCCCTGGAAATATTGTAATCAATAGCTTCTTAAGAAATGATCTTTCAGCTCTAAATAGTCCATCAGGACATAAATTTTTTAAATTATTAATTTTTTATGTTTTATTTTCTTCCAACTCCATCACCACATTGTCTGTCTGTCTGTCTGACATTGCCTGGCCTTTTCATTCTATTTTGAAACTTTAAAAAATCCTCAAGGAATTCTACTTAGTTTAATTAGCACAGATTTTATAAATAAATTTCCTATTCCCCCAAGAGAAAATGTTCATGGTAAAGAATTGTAAATTGGCCCATCACCCTCATTTCCAATTATGGATTTCTCTCATTTGTTTTCTTTAACTACTTTTCCTTTTGTTTCTGTTGGCCTGAAAAATAAACAAGAGGGGGAAAAAATCAAGGACGTTATATTTAATTCATGATCAATTATTCTTTGGGGGACTTCATACAAGAATATTATTTTTAAAATATTTTATTTTGATTAAAAGATAAAACAAAAACGGCAAACACAAATATGACAATACAATATACACAACAAATAAACATATATCAAGTCTTACAACTTGTATTTTAAATATTCACATCAGTAAACTATATTCCTCTATATATATCTCTACATTACATATATAACGATATCTTAAATTCCCTTTTTGATGTATTGTTTTCTTATTTGATACTTAATTCCTATCTATCTTTTTCCTTTCTTTTTTCATGTTTCTAGTTCTATTTTTTTTTCTTTTTCTCCAACCATTCATACCATCTTTGCCATACTAGATAATATTCAGTATCTTCTTTTTCCTGCATTTCTTTCGTAAGTTTATCCATCTCTGCGCACTCCATCACTTTTAAAATTATTTTATCTTCTGGTAGTGTATCTCCCAATTTCCAACTCTGAGCTAAAACAATTCTTGCTACTGTTAAAATATGGGTAATTAAATATTGTATTTCTTTTTCATATTGGGTTATAAATATTCCTAATAAATAGGTTTCTGGTTTCGTTGGTTCTCTCTGACTTGTGATTTCTTTTATTTGGTTTTTAACCATTTTCCAGAACTGTTTTGCTTTGTGGCAGGACTACCACATGTGGTAATATGTTCCTTTTTGTATTTTACATTTCTAGCAGTCTAGGGAAGTGTGGGGAGGCGCGCTGGAGGGGCGCGCTGAAGGGAGGTGCCACCTGTAAAACATTTTGTAGATGTTTTCTTTATAGGGTACAGACATTGTAAGTTTACTATTTACTTTTCATAATTTTTCCTTTTATCCAATTTGATACTATAACCAAATTTTTTACCCATGTAATCATATTTTCTTTGACCACCTCCTCTTCTAATTTATAATTTAATACATAGTTATAAATTTTGGTTATTAATTTGTTGCTTGTTCCCAATAGAATTTTATCTAAATCATTCGTTTCTTTTTTGAAATCCAAATTGTGTCAAGTCCATTTTATATCTAGATTTTATTTGTAAATATGGCCACCAATCAATGTCTGTACCCTGTTCTTTCAATTCTTCTCGTGATCTTAGCTCTCCTTTACTGTTCAATAATTCTTTGTAGGTTCTCATTTTAGTTATGTCCATTGCATTGGGGTATATTTGCACTTCCATCGTTGAGAGCCATTCTGGAATTTTGTCATAATGGTTTTTTCTTATCTCTGACCAAGTCTTTAAGAGCACTTCTCTAATTATGTGTCTCCGGAAATATTCATGCTGTTTATCTCTCACCTCCCATAAAAATGTGTGCCACCCTTTCAGTAAGTCAAACCCTTCTATTGTCAGTATCCGTCTGTTTTTAAGTTCTATCCAGTCTTTTATCCAGATGAGTGATGTTGCTTTATAGTATAATTGCCAGTCTGGTAGTCCTAGTCCGCTTTTTTCTCGTGTGTCCTAGAGATGTTTTAATTTAATTCTTGCTCTTTTCTCTTGCCAAATATAGTCCACAATCATTTTATTGAAATCCTTGAAAAAGGCTCTCCTTGTGTTTATCAGAATTATTTGAAATAAGTATAATATTCTTGGTAATATATTCATCTTGATGGATGCAATCTTTCCTAAAAGTGATAATTGCAGTTTACTCCATATTTCTAGGTCTTTTTTTATCTGTTTCCCAATTTGTTGTAATTGTCTTCCTTAAGTGTTGATCCTTTGTTGGTGAGCCAGATTCCTAAATATTTTACTTTTTTAACTATTTGTATTCCCAATTTATCCTCTAATTCTTTTCCTTGTGCATTTGTAAGATTCTTCATTAGTATTTTTGTTTTTTGTTTATTTTGTTAAGTCCGGCTACTGTCCCATATTTTTCTATTTTTGCCAACGATTTTGTTCCTGTTTGTGCTGTTGGTTGTTCTATAATAAATACAATATCATCGGCAAATGCTTGTAGTTTGTATTCCTCATTCTTGATTTTTAGTCCTTTTATTTCTTTATCTTTCCTAATTTCATTTAATAATATTTCTAATGACAATATAAACAGTAGAGGGGATCGGGGGCATCCCTGTCTCATTCCTTTGGATATTTCAAATTGGTCTGACATCTCTCCATTCATCCATACTTTTGCCGTTTGGGTGGAATAAATCCTCTTAATCATGTTTAAAAATTTGTTGCCAAATCCCATTGCTTCTAATTGTAATATTAAAAAATGCCAATTTAGTTTGTTGTCCTTCTTGTGTTTCTTGTTATGATTTGTGTTTTTCCCTTGCTCCCTCTCTTTTGATCTTCTCTCTTTCCAATCTTCTCTTTCTTCTTGCTCTCTTTCCAATTCTTCTGTGGAATGTTCCTGGGTCTTGTTGTCTGGTTCTGATCTGGTTTCCTGTTCTTCTTCTAGTACAAAGTGCTGGTCAAAATATTCTTGTGCTTTCTCTAAAGTGTCAATTTTATATTTCTTATCTTACCAGGAGACCAAAATCTCTTCTGGTACGAACCAGCGAAACATTCTTTTATACTTATTTAATTGTGATGTCAAAAAGTTGCAGTTTTTCCTCTGCTCTCTTATCCTCTCTGGAATCTGCTTTAACATTATTTCCTTCCCCTTGTACATAATTGATTCTTCTCATTGTTTTATAGATCTCTTCTTTTATGGTTTTTCTTGCAAATCTGATGTGGACCTCCTTGGGTAACCCATGCCTGTGGATGTAGTTTGTGTGTACTTGATAAATCTCGTCTATCTCTCTTCTGATCTCTTCTTTCTCTTTCTGGGTGGCTTCCGCTAGAATTCCTGCCATCATTTTTCTTAAATCTTCCTCTTTGTTTTCAGCTATATTTTAGAACCTGAGATAAAAAGAAGCTTTTTCCATCTCTAGGTATGTAATTGAATCCTCCAGTTCTTTATTTACTATTGCTTGGTTTTGTTCTATGTTGTCCATTTTCTTATCTGTTTGTTCCATTTTTGCCTCGATGTTCTGAATCCGTTGTTCATTTCTCACAATATTCTGTTGTATTTTCTCAATCTTGTCCATTTTTTAAATGTTATCTTTTATTTCACCCAAATCTGTTTTCAATTCTTTGTGATTCCCTTCTGGTTTCTTCATGATTATTTGCTATGGACTCTTGTGTTTTATTTATCTCTTCCTGAATCATGGCTAAAAGTGATTGAATATTTTGTATGTTGAACGTGGAGGAAGTCTTTTCTTTCTCTGTAGTTAGCATTGTATCAATTGTTTTTTGCTGTGCAGGTGAGCCTGTTAATGATGTCTGGTTGAAAATTAACTTTTTACTTGTCTTAGTTATGGCTGTTGGAGCTGTTGTTATTTTTATTTTCTGTTTCACACTTTCCCAAATTCTCATACGCTTGTCTGTCCTATGAGGTCTTTGTATTTCTACTTCTATATTGATATTTAACTTATTTGGTATATGTAGACTAGGCTAAGGATCAATGTATGAAGTATCCTGGTTAATCTGTGTCTAAGTTAGTCTATGATTTACTTTTCTATCACAGGATCACTATTTCTAAATAGTTTCTAATATCGTTATTCAAAGTTCTGTACAATTATTTCACTGTTCGATATCATTATATAAGGGGTAAGAGAATCAGTTGAGTGAGTGAGGGAAAAATCTAATGTTCCAACAATTCATTAATTTGTTCTTATTATTATTAATTTTACTACTAAATCAATATTTAATATATAAGGTACTTAATACTTAATATATAAGATGCTAAAACAGATGGATATCAATAGTTAATCTAGATAATAAAATATACATAATAACTCTAAACACATTAGAATAGTAACTATAATTAATTCACAGTTCTACTTTCTAAACAATATCAATATACGGGGTCAATAACTAAATATACAAACAAGTATGTTAAATATACTCAATACTATATCAATGTATCAAAATATAAATGTCTGGATCTATATAATCACTCTAAGAAAACTAAATTAATAAATATAGTTGATGTAAAATTCTACCTTCTAAACAATGTCTATATTTGAGATCTATACTTAAATATATAAGAATTTGACATTTATAGTAGCTAACTAAGTATATACACTGATAGTTAGTATCTACAACATAAAGGCGTTATATCTCAACTTTTATATAGAAGATAATGATCCAAATTCCCTCACTTATTAATTCCTAATAATCAGTAAATATCTCTGTTTGATTTAAACAGTTATATATTCTATTACATTAGTTGATGATCGCTCTCCTTCCGCTTTGCAATCTTCTTCACTCTTGCATCACCTATCTTCTTATCACTTTCAATTTGTTTTCAAAGTCTCTGCTCTTAATTGTTTCAAATATCCCAGTATCCAAGTGTCAAAATATCCACAGGTAGGAAAAAGAAATTTTTTATAGTTAGTCCAAAAGTGTTGTCTGTGAGTCTCTCATTTTAACTCTGACCACCCAATCATCATTGTTAATTAATTCTCCGTTTCCTGTCTCCTATATTCTTAACTATCATCGATCTCGCTTTTCCCTTTCTTAGATCACTGTCCTCCTCAGTCACTTTAAAGTTTATTTAAAATTTTAAGGTTTGGCTCTCTTTCAAATCCAAATGCTAGTTGTAATAAACAAATGTAGCAACACTAATTGCAAATACTGCTTTCGCTACCACCACCCATTCATCTTCTTCACCCCTTCTCAACACTCAGCGATCTCCTATTCTCCAGTTTCACCCCTCTGGATCCAATCGTTTCCTCTATAGCAGTGGTTCTCAACCTTCCTAATGCTGCGACCCTTTAATACAGTTTATGTTGAGGTGACCCTCAACCATAAAATTATTCCTAAAACCATTGAAAATACATGTTTTCCGATGGTCTTAGACCAGGGATCCCCAATCTTTTGGACCTCAGGGACCACCAAGTTCATAATTTTAAATTTCGTGGACCACTAATACAAATCCAGCATGCTGCTTACTGAAGCACCTGGACTCCCAGTGATGGGATGGGGTCCTTCAGGCACTCTCCCTCTTCTCTCTCTCTCTCTCCCACTCTTTCTCTCTCTCCCTCCCCCCTCTTTCTCCCACTCTCTCTTATTCTCTCTTTCTCTCCCCCTCTCTCCTTCTCTCTCCCACTTTCTCTCTCATTCTCTTTCTGTCCCCCCTCTTTCTCATTCTTTCTTTCTCCCCTCTTTCTCTCTCTCCCCATTCTCTCTCATTCTTTCTCTCCCCTTTTTTCTCATTCTTTCTCTCTCTCCCACTCTTTCTCTCTCATTCACTTTCTCTCTCCTCCCTCTCATTTTCTCTCTCCCTTTCTCATTCTTTCTCTCTCCCACTCTTTCTCTCTCATTCACTTTCTCTCCCCCCTTTCTCTCTCTCCTCCATTCTCTCTCATTCTTTTTCTCTCCCCCCTCTTTCTCTCTCCCCCTCTCTCTTTCTCTTATTCTCTCTCCCCCTTTCTCTCTCTCCCCCACTCTTTCTCTCATTCAAATTCTCTCATTCTGATACTCTCTCTGATTCACTTTCATTTTGTCTCTCTCTCATTCTCTCTCTCATTCTCTGATTCTCTCTCACAGATGGATTTTGCTCTCCATTGCAGATGCCAGATCAGCCCCTGCAAGCTCTCGTCTCTCGAGGAGCGCTCCCTGAAGCGGCGCTGGAAACTTTGGTTGGGCTCCTCAAGAGACGAGAACTTGCAGGGGGCCAATCTGGTGTCTGCAATGGAGAGCAAAATCCAGGTTCTTCTCTCTGCTGTAAGTGTGGCATCAGGATTCTGCCTTGGTATATTTGTACTGCAAGGCAGCCTTCATTTCCTGCCACTTGGGACTCAGAGCAGTAAACACCATCTGGTTCAGGGAGCACTGGATTTTGCTCTCCATTGCGGATGCCAGATCGGCCCCCTGTATGCTCTTGTCTCTCGAGGAGCCTGACCAAAATTTCCAGCGCCGCTTCAGGGAACGCTGCTCAAGAGATGAGAGCTTGCAGTTCAAGGTCCGGTGCTCCTGCTCTAGATTCACTGGGATGTTCAATTTTTCCATCTGAAAGGTCCATAATAGAATCCTCTGAAGAACCGCCTTGTACTCCTTGTGCTTTTAACATTCTTTGATTCATTCTTTGAATCTCTTCCTTCTGTTTACCTTTTGCAGACTCTCTTTCTTGTTTCTTATTCTTAACATATTAACATATTCATATTCATACTCAACTGCTGGAGCAAGATTTAAAAAATATTATAATTCGAGACGAACAGCAGCAGAGGTCCAACGCTCCTCAAGAAATGGGGGGTGATGTCGAACAGCAGGAAATAGAAGTCAATGAGGAAACTCAAGTGGTATATACTATTGAGTGTCGTGAAGTCCTTCAGCAGTTACAGCTGTTATCAGAAAGTATTGAAAGTTTTGGAAAAAGGTTATAAAATTTTCAAAGTTTATACTGAGTTGGATTCATGGATTATAAAGACTTCATCCTGAGTTGGAGACTTATAAAAATTTTATTATCTTGAATTGGATTTAACATCCTGAGCAAGTTTAACAGATTGCTGCAATAGCAGCAGCGATCTGTGATTACCCTATTATAGGTTTTTTTTTGGAATTTACCATCTAGGAGAAAAGAATGGAAATGAAAACATCTTACAACCAGAAGGAGCGAACAACAAAGGGTGGCAGGATTTGAAAGAGCTTTAAAAGAACATCTGGGAATGCAGTTTCTAGAATTTTCTTTTTTCTTGTTTTTTTTTCAAGGCTTGGAGGAGCTGCATGGGGTTTCTTCTTGTTGAAATAGAATAAGTTAGTTTGAATGATTCTACCTAGAGGAGTGAATATCTTCGTGGTTGGATACTATCTATATAAAGTCACACGGGGGGTTTATGCGGAATGTTTTATTTCGCTGATGGGGGCAGATAGAAGACGAAGTTTATTGGAATTGGATATATATGGAGAAAGAATATTTAACTTCAATTAAGATGAAGAGAAGATTGAAATTCGGACTATGGAAAATTATAATAATATATGCATAATTATATTATATTGTATGTTTTATGTTTTTTGTTTTTTGTGTGTTCTTTAATTAAGGGGAGTAGTTGGGATCAAATTATTTGATATTATTTGATATGAATATGTAGGTTATATTATCTTTGGGGGATTGAGTTTGGCATATGATTAGTAATGTTAATACTAATGGTTTATAAAAAGGTAAAAAAAATGTTTTTCTTCTCCCTTTTTTTTAAATTGGTTTAAATATTATAATGGTTATTATTTTTGGGTGTTTTTCTTACTATAATATTGTTAATTTTAGATAAATATTTATATTTATGGGCTTTTTTTCATTTTCTTAATTCTTTTCTTTCTTTCTTTTCTCTTCCTCTCAATTTAGAATTGAATACATAATAGTTTTTGCTTTTCTTTTTGTTATAAATTTTTGCTGTTTTTCTTTTAAAAACGTGTAGCAGAAGTCAGGGGAGGGAAGGGGTGAGGTTGGGGGGAGGTTGGGGGGGATGGGAAGGTGGGGATGAGGGAGGGGTGAAAAAGGGAAAAAACTTTTGTATTGTAAAACTTTTTCAATTTAAAAAAAAAAAGAGATGAGAGCTTGCAGGGGGCTGATCTGGCACCCACAATGGAGAGCAAAATCCAGCTGCTCCCTGGACAAGATGCCATTTACCTCTCCGAGTCCCAAGTGGCTGGAGAGGAGGGCTGCCTTGCACCACTGGCTGGCGCAAATATACCGAGGCAAAATGCTGTTGCCGTGCAAATGAAAGTAGTGCTTTGCTCCCGCAGCTTCCAGCCATCGCATACACTTCTTCCCGCTTGTGCTGCCCCCTTCCCCACTGCTACAACCATGCCATATATTCCGGACGGTGAGGGCTGTGCTCCTTTTTCCGTATTGACCATCTGCAAAAATATGAAAATTTATCCATGGACCACCAGTGGGACACAGGTTGGTGACCATTGTCTTAGGTGACCCCTGTGAAAGGGTTGTTCGACCCCCAAAGGGGTTGCGACCCACAGGTTGAGAACCACTGCTCTATATAGTCATTTATTTTGTATTTTACAACTCTTTTGCAGTATGTCTTCAGAAATCTCTCCTTTTCCACCGCCTTCTTTTTCTGCACTGTCACTGTGTATTCGAGTTACTTCCTGCTCCTCACACTGATTGCTCGCCACTCATCTGGCTGTCGTTTGCTGCTTGTTTGGAGTCACACTTTCTCCGCTCACTGTTTCCACACTATAGCTATACCTCTTTCAGATCTTTCATTCTCTCGTTCAATTCTTTACAGATGTGGCCTCTTACATCAATTTTCGCTTCCCACTCTTCAGTGTATCAGCGTTTCAGGCCAGCCAAAATGGCTGGTTTTTTCCTGATCGGAATTAAGAGGTTCTCCTGAACCTTCGGAGAGATTGCTTTGCTCTCTGAGGTCCTTGAAGACTCTTTTTTCTATTCATCTCTTCAGGATCAAAAGCGCCTAAATCGGCTTCCAGATCAGGAATTTTGGAACTTCAAGAACAGAGCTCCGTTCTCATCATTCAGTTAAACCTGGTCTACCAGGTTTTTAACTGCTTGCAGAGCTATACCAGTCTACCCATTTATTTTTGCAGGCACTGGTCTACCCATTTATTTTTGCAGGCACTGGTCTAGTCATGTATTTTTGCAGGCATTGGTCTACCCATTATTTTTGCAGGCACCGGTCTACCACCAAATTGCCTTTTACCACTGATCAGCCGTAGGGTGGCCCTTTGAAGCTCCACGGCAAGAGTTTAAACAGTTTTTCCTTATATCCCATCAGCTAGGACTCAGAAGACAGCAATAGATTGGGGGTGGGGCCAAATAAAAGATAAGAATAACGTGGGGTGAGTTGGGGGCAGGGGGCAGAACTGGTTCAGTGACATCAGATCATCACCACTATCAGGCCGGCGGAACTGGGCGGAACCGGGAGGAACCTACTACTGAACTATCACTGAACTATACATTACTTATATGGAGGCTATTTGGTCCATGTTCATATATTTTTATAACAAAGTAATATTAGCGGCATTACCTAAATAAATCCCAAATTTTATTCAGGAGTGTCTTATTAATACTAAGCATGAATACATTCTCCTTCATATATCAATTAAAGGTCAAGTAGGCATAAACCTTATTTGACTGAGTGGAAGAAGACTTTTGTCATCTACAATGAATCTTTCCTCACTCTTTCAGTCTATTAATTTTTCCATAATCAAGGGAATGAAATAAAAATAGGTTACAAATTTCAAATTGTCACTTCTTCCTGTACAAAAGTATGAAGGCTGTTGCTTAACGCATTGTAAGCCGCCCTGAGTCTCCGGAGAAGGGCGGCATATAAATCAAATTTAAAAAAAATTAATTTTACAAAGACATCACATACTTATCCAGAGAAGCTGTTTATTAGAAGCCTCCTCAACTTATATATGTGACAGACTTATATATGTGTGTCTACGTGTATGAAAAGAGAGCATATGCCTCCTTTGATATGCCATTAGTAGAAAGACCAAACATATTTGATAGAAAGCTATAGTCAGCATAGCTACTAGCCATCAAGCATTTACAAAAGGAATTTCAGTTAAGGAAATAGTAGCATAAATTTCTCCTTATACTAGAATATATGATGATGAAAATGGACATTAGTCTTGCCTGATACGTCCTTTCTCGCTCAGAAGGAAATGGCAGTCAGATTGGGAAATGACTCCTCTATGCAGCATATGACTGAGTCTGCTAAATTTGCATGGCTCCGCCCTCTTGGCCCAGTGTTTTGGCGAGGGCGCTGATACAGACTGGCTTGTCTTCCTGTAACAAGAGAGAATTAGTAGCCACCCACCCCATCGACCCATCGGGCCCGACCCAGAAAGGGTGGGCCATTTCCTTCCGAGCGAGAAAGGATTTATCAGGTAAGACCAACGTCCATTCTCTGCATAGGATGAAAACTGCAGTCAGATTGGGGACATACCAAAGCTGAATGTCCTCCAGGGAGGGAAACGTGCGGTCCGGACCCATCAAGAGGGATGAACTGCCTGTAGCACTCGGCATCCGAATGACGCATCAGCAGATGTGAATGAGTCCACCCGATAGTGCCAGATGAAGGGAGTGAGGGTCGTCCACGTAGTAGCCCAGAAGACCTTCTCCAAGGGTGCCCAGGTGGCCCAGGCCACCGATGTGGCTGCACTCCGGGTTGAATGAGCCATTATGTGGTGAGGCACTGGTAGATGAAGCTGTTGGTAAACTCTTGCTATGGTGGCCTGTATCTAGTGACCAAGAATAGGGCCCGTGACTCTGGTTCCGATAGAGTCTGTTTGGAAAGAAATGAGGAGGGCCTCAGTCTTGCGGAAGGGCCGCGTGCTGGAGATGTAAATCCTGAGCGCTCTGCAAACGTCGAGCATGTGCCAGGAGCGCTCAAGTCTATGAGTGGGGTGAGGGCAGAAGTTTAGCAGGACCCAGTTCCTGTGCCCGGTGATAAAGCGAATTTACTTTTGGAATAAAGGCCGGGTCAAGGCAAAGGATGACCCTGTCACTGTGGAAGATACACAAGTCCTGTCGGACCAAAAGAGCTGCCAGCTCTGAGATCTGACGGGCTGAGGTGATTGCTAAAAGGAACGATACTTTGAATGACAGGAAGCACAAGGAGACCTGTCGGAGAGGCTCGAACAGGGTGACACTGTTAGGGCTTGAAGAACCTTGTTTAGGTTCCAAATTGGATTACGGTGGAACACCAGGGGCCTCAGGTTTGTCACCCCATGTAGAAAATTGTGGAGGAACTGATGCTTGGAGAGAGGAACTGGCAAACCACGGGACAGAACTGTAGAAAGAGCTGCCAGTTGGCGGCGAAGGTTATTAGGGTCAAGGCCCACATCTATACCATCTTGGAGAAAGGTGAGCATATCCACCACCGTTGCCGAGAGGGGAACAATATTCGACCAGCCGCACCAGGCTGAAAAGCAGCCCCACGTGGCTTCGTATATCCACTTAGTGGATCCCGGCGAGCCACTTGCATAGTTGAAATGACCTGAGGTGGGAGACAGGCCTCAGCTAGGAGGCGCCGCTCAACCTCCAGGCGGTCAGCTGGAGGCTGGAGGGATCCGGATATTGAAGGGTGCCCTGAGTGAGGGTGAGTTTGGAGTCCGGGATACACCAATGGGTGACACTGACAGCGACCTCAGGTCCATGAACCACAGCTGCCTGGGCCAATGAGGTGCCAAAAGGATGAGTTCCGCCGCCTCCTCCATCATCTTCCAAATGGTTCTGGAAATCCGGGAGGGGAGAGAAGGCATAGAGGAGGTCGGGGGGGCAAGGACTGCACAGGGCATTTGTGGCCTTCACCTGGGGGTCCGGATATCTGGAGAAATACCAGGATAGTTGGTGGTTGGATGAGGAGGTGAACAGGTCCACCAAGAGAGTCCTGAACTGGTCCGCAATCTCTAGAAAGAGAGCTGGAGAGATACTTCATTCTCCCTGGTCCACCCAGTGGTGACTGAGGGCATCTGCCTGATTGTTGGTTGTACCAGAGATGTAGTCCGCCCTGAGGGAGTGAAGATGGCACTCAGCCCAGTGGCCCAGGAGCAGGGATTCCTCTAGAAGAAGCCTCGACCGGGTGCCCCCCAGTTTGTTGATGTGTGCTTTTGTGGACATGTTGTCCGTGAGGACTAATATGTCCTTGCCTTCCACTAGATCTTGAAAGTGGAGGAGGGCCAACCGAATGGCCCGTAATTCCAGGAAATTGATGTTGGAACTTTGTTCCTGGGAAGACCACTGACCTTGCGCCAGCTGATGAAGGAGGTGGGCCCCCCAGCCAGAAAGGCTGGTGTCCGTGACCAGGGAAAGACGAGGAGGTTCCGGAAACAGCTGCCCTGAGATATGGCTCGTGATGTCCACCACCAAAGGGATGACAAAACTTGAGGAGTCAACCGTAGGTGGGCCAGGGATGTGCCCCTGCCGTCTTTCTGGTGTGGAAGCAGGAACTACTGGAGCTCCCTGTGATGCAAGCGAGACCAAGGCACTATTCCAAATGTGGAGACCATTTTCCCTAATAGGCAGGACAACTTCAGAATATAGACAGAACCCTCTGCTCTACATTGGCCGGCCAGAGCCCTGAGGCTCTCCTGGCGATCCAGGGAGAGAGACACCATGGATGTTGTGGTATCAATGGCCGCACTCAAATGAATGATGCGAGGGCTCGGTGTGAGGTGACTCTTGGCCCATGACTCTGCAATAGGGAAATAACCTTAGCCAAATCAGAGTGAGCCGCTGGATGGGGTGATGAAAGGACCAATATGTCATCCAAATAGAACTTTAGGCATATGGGAATGGAACGGATATGCCCAATCAGGGTGGCCATGACTTTAGTAAATACTCTGGGGGCCGAGGAAAGGCCAAAGGGCATAGCCCTATATTGGTAGTGTTCGCCCAGGAAGCAAAATCGAAGGAATTGATGGTGGGAGGGTGCTATGGGAATGTGGAGGTAGGCCTCTGTGAGATCAATTGATGACAGAAGATCTCCAGGCCTAACACACTCAAGGATGGTAAAGAGAGTGTGCATCTTGAACTGGCGATACATTATGTACCGGTTCAAGGCTTTAAGATCTAAGATGGCCCGCCATCCCCCAGAGGATTTTTGGACAATGAATAGACGGGAATAAAACCCGAGGCCCTGTTGATCCCATGGCACCCGCTGGATGGTCCTCATATCCAAAAGGTGGGAAATGGCGGAACAGACTAACTCCCATTTCATCCTGTCCCGAGAGACTGGACAAGTGAGAAAAACAGAGGGGGGAGGAGAATGGAATTTGAGGAAAAGGCCCAGCCTGATGATGGACAGGACCCAAGCATCAGATGTAGAAGCTTCCCATTGGTGGAAGAAATGAGACAATTGTCCCACAATGGGAGGATCTACAGAAAAAATACCTGGTTCTTCTAAGGAAACGTTCCCTCCTACCCTGAAAGGAGTATTTGGGGAGAAATTTGCCCCCTTGCCTAACCTGGGAATCCAGCTGCTGGGGTCTGGCTTGATAGGATTGGTGGAAACAAGACTGGTAGGAACCAGTCTCGGGGGCTCGAAAGGGCTGAAATCAAGGAAGAGCGGAGAAGCGAGAATCCGATCGTCGAAGAGCTGAGGGGAGGATCTTTCGGCGGTCCCTCGTTTCCACGAGAAGCGGCTCCAGAGAAAGATCGAACAGGGATCTGGTGGTATAAGGAGGCCAGCTGCCATTTACTCTGCATATCAGCGTTCCAGTTTCTGAGCCACAGGAGACGACGCAATGTCACTGTCGATCCGAGGGCTTTAGCTGCAAACCTGGTTGCGTTCAAAGTGAGGTCCACCGAATACTCGAGCGCAGCCGAAATTTTATTCAGGTCCTGTTGGGAGCGAACGTCAGAAGGAGGAAGTCGCTCCTGAAATTGTTTAAGCCAAAGGAGTGTGGTCCTGTTGAAGAAAGATGCTGATGTTGAGGCTTTGAAGGACCAAGCAGCCACTTGATGGCCTTTGAGGAGTGTCTTTTCGGTGTGCCTATCCTCGGGTTGTAGAGAGTCTTCAGTCGGGCCCGTAGGGTGAGGAGCGTTGCACAGAGAGACAATAGGCGGGTCCATGGATGGAGGTTGCAAGAGATCCAATAAAGCTGAATTTTAAAGTCTTTTATTGAGGCCATATGGACTGGGCCCAGCCCCAGGGAGACCATTGGCAGTGAAGAACATCCAGGAACAATTTTGGCACTGGGATAGTTTTGGGCTCTACTGAAGGCTCAGCGAACATGGCCAAGGCCGGGTCAGAAGATGAAGAAGTGGTCGGGTCAGAAGGAACAGATCCCAGACGTGTAGTTGCAATTGCTTTGTGGAGCAAAGAATGAAAAATCTATAGCTGAAATAGGCCAATGAATGGGGGCTGGTCAGGAACCAGACCCTCATCATCTGACAGAGCTGAGTCAAGAAGCTCTTCGGGCTCCGAAATGGAGGCCTGGTCGACGGAAGCAGGGGACACCTCCAGGTCCTGCTCAGATATGGAGTCATCCATGATGGGAGGTTGATGGGCGTGTGCTGCGGCTGACGAATCAGACTGGAAAGTACCCTGCTGAAAGCATTGGGTTAGGCCCTGTCTGATGGCCCTGGCTATGATGAGCTCGAAGGCATCGGGAAGGTGGGCTGGTGTATCCGCACATGGAGGCAATGGGGCCTGGGTGGCTACCGGGTCCTCCTGAGCAGCTTCCACAGAGAGCAACGTTTGAAAAAGAGACTCGCCCTCAGGAAAGGGGCAGGGCCCTCGGATAATGGAGCATCCGGTGATAGTTCCCTGATGGAACTGCCTCGTGATGGGGTCGGAGACCTGGCCCTGGGAGGAATCTCTGGAGGGGGCAGGAGAAGAGCAGGCACTGCTTGGGATTGGGCCCTGTTGAATGCTTTTTCAATGGCCTTATGGTGGCATTGCTCCTCTTTAGAGGGAGCTGCCGATGCTGAGGCAGACAGGGCCTTTGATGATTTGGCCCATTTGGGCATGGCCAGGAGACCTGATGATCCTTCCCTAGGGTCTTCGTGGGTCCTGCGCTTCCCCAAGTGGTTTGAGTTAGAAGGGGCTTTGGGCCGCATTGCGTCCGCCATCTTAATCAGCCCCACTAGGTCGCAAAATGGTCGCCCAGAGAACAAAGAAATGGCAATGGAGCCAAAAGGGGCCTCACCTCGCCACTGCAGCGCCGCTGCTCCAAAAATCTGCAATCAAGCTGCTAGAAGCAATGGGGAGCGTGGGTGGTGCGGAAAATTTGATCGCTAGCTCTGTGGCTATTAACGCAATCAATTAGCAGCCCTGATGCTGTCAAACGGCAGTCCGACTCCCGGAGTGAGCGAGCAAAAGCCGCCAGCCATCTGGCTGTTACTGCAGCACTTCCAGCCGATAAGAGCCCGATCGCTACCCAGGTGGCTATAAGTGTGATCCCAGGACTCAGCTATCCCCACCAGAGACAATGCTGGCTGCTAGGACAAGGCCATCAAAACGCAGCAGCGTGCCTCCCTGATGGCAGGGGAGTGCAAACAGGCAAAATTAGCTAGAATCGTAAAGCTGAGAGCCAGTAGAGGTAAAATCCAAAGGTTGGCTTTTCTCACAGCAAGAACAAATTTGGAAAAAAAAATTCTCTCACAACATGCTAGAAACGGCTAAGCTGGGAAGACACATCTGTCCAGCATAGACCGAGTCGAAACACTGGGCCAAGACGGCAGAGCTATGCAAATTTAGCAGACTCGGTCATATGCTGCATAGAAGAGTCATTCCCCAATCTGACTGCCATTTCCATCCAATGCGGAGAAATGGAATAACAGAGTTGGAAGTGATCTTGGAATTCTTCTAGCCCAACCCTCTACTCATGCTGGAAACCGTATACCATTTCACAGAAATGGTTATCCAATCTCTTCTATGCTTCAAGTAAAATAGGTGCAGAAGAATCACCACAATGAAATTATCCCAGTTAGGAATCATGTTGTGCTAATTAGTTTTATAAAGAATCCATAGCTTTTCTATTGGATATGACATCCTTCACCCATAGCCTTATATCAAACTTCCTTCTGAGTCTTCTAGGAATTTTCTTTTATAGGAGAACAGAGGGTTGTTGGCTAATTTATCCTGCGTTGTACAAATGAACTGTAACAAACTTCCATGCAATAGAAATTGCTGTTCTGCCATCAATGGTGAGGTAAGGTTTTACTGCTAATCTGTTATTTCCTGAGTGTCACTTGTTACCCTTCATACCCTTCAGGGTTATCCACCCTTCATTGTGGTAATAAAATGTGCACTGGTTTCGTTTGGTAAAAGCTACATAGTGTCCTCTGTCTCTCAAGGAAGAGGAGGGGAGGAGGAGGGGGAGGAGGAGAAGGAGGAAGGGGAAGGGGAGAAGGAGATTATTTGATAAAGAAACTATCACCACACTAAAATGAATCATTTGCAAACTAGGACATAACATCTTCTAATATATTAATGAAATTCCATCTCTAAATTTGAGTTTACTTCCATAATGATGGCTGCTAATAGTAAAAACTCCTTAAAATACAGAGTAAAAACAAATGGAACAAATCAAGAAAATTAATCACTTGATTTCTGCAGAGCATTCCAAAATTTTTATAATGTTCCTAGTTTAAACTGAAAGCTTGAATAGATATTACCAAAAAAGGGATTCAGATTCAAATGGCAGAATTAGGAGCTGAACATGAAGATGAAAGAACAAGTTTTACCAGTCACTTTTTATGAATGACTTGAAGAATAAAGAACATTCTTAACAGATATTGATTTGAAACAGCCCAATATGTGGTATTTTTCTATATCATCTATAGAGATATCTACAATGATTATACTATACTGTGTCTTAGTTCTGATTCATTAGTCTTCTGGAAAAAAAAGATAACTCTTATATGAGTTCACTTTGTTTCAAACCTCAAATTCTTTATAACCCAAAAGGTAGTAAAATACTGTGCAGCAGCAATAAAAATGAGGCAGCAATTAAAGTAAGGTCTCTCATAGTTACAACTCACTTCTTTGTTGACCACCTTAATATCCTCCAATGTTTTATTATATTTTAGTATTTTTACTAATGTTTAATATTCCTGATCCTTGGTTATAATGGAGGAGGGGGGAAGGAAAAGAAAGATATTGAAGATTTTAAGAGGAAGAAAGGATTTCTGCATTACGAGAGCTAAATAACATTTTTCAGTTATACTGAAAAACTGGGATATTGAATTGCAAAAAGAAGGTACATGTAATGTGTTACTTCTGCATACTCACAAAACATAATGAAGTGAGCTTGCATTCAGTGATGCTAAAATAACTTTATCAGTAACTAAATCATTACCAGTAAATCTTTACTAGTAAATCATAGTGTCAATATGAATCTCTGATATGGCATTGCTGGAGAGCAGAAAAATGTTCCTTAGGGATATGTTCATAGAAGCACTGGTTATATTTCACCTATAGTCCTATATCAACTCTTAATCATAGAAACAAATTCAAGAGAGTACAAGTGAATAACACGAATATAAATTTTTATCAAAATTAATGTTATTGTAAAATGATCCTACAAAGGCAGGCAAGGGCAATTGCACTAAACAGACATGGGAAATACACAAGTAACCAAATTATGTTTTCATCTAAAGCTCTTTGTTCAAAGAGCTAAATTATGGCATGGTAGCAGGGGTGGGTTCTAATTTTTTTTACTACCAGTTCTGTGGGCATGGTTTATTTTGTGGGCATGGCTTGAGGGTCATGTGACAATTCTTTAGGATTTAGCAGAGGTAATGGTCTACCAGGCTTTTAACTGCTTGAAGAGCTGTACTGGTCTACCCATTTATTTTTGCAGGCACTGGTCTACTTATGTATTTTTGCAGGCACTGGTCTACCCATTTATTCTTGCAGGCACTGGTCTACTCGTGTATTTTTGCAGGCACTGATCTACCATTTATTTTTGCAGGCATTGGTCTGTCACCAAACTGCCTTTTACCACTGATCAGCTGTAGGGCAGCCCTTTGAAGCCCCACGGCAAGAGTTTAAACAGTTTTTCCTTATAGCCCATCAGCTGGGACTCAGGAGGCAGCAATAGATTGGGGGCAATAAGTAAATAAAAGGCAAGAATAATGCAGGGGGGTGGTGGTGGTGGGGCAGAACCGGTTTGGTGACATTATATTGTCACCGCTACCAGCTCGGCGGAACCGGGAGGAACCCACCACTGCATGGTAGCCATTTGAAATTAACTATACAGAAGATATTCTTTTTTAAAAAAGTTGTTATGGAATAACTCATTATGCAGATAGAGTCCATTACCCAAAGATGAAAATCAATAATCTGCAGTAGTTTTTCTTTGAAGACAGAATTTAGGATTCTTTTATTCCAAGATAGTTCCAACTGATTTTTAATGTTACCATATATCAATTTAACAAAAATGATATTAAATACCTCAAACTGTCAGGCTAAAAAACAAATGAAAGAACTCTCTCAGATGCAAATTATGGAATCTGAGAAATAGCATCTAGTTGACCTTCACTGACCTCAAAAAAGATAAGGTGAATTAGATTTGCTTAGTAACCTGGAGAGGACTACCAAGAAATAGCAAGATTCAGAAGTTGATATAAAGCTTTGAAAGCTTTCTAATGTAACAGCTGCCATTTAAATTACAAATTAAACATAAGAGGAATTCTTATGACAATTTCTAAAACTTAACAAATAAGATGAAATGGGAGATATTTTAATTCAAGCTAGATCAATTGATTCAAATTATGAGAAAAAATGGAATTTGACTAAATATTATAAAGAGCATTCTAGTAGAAAAAGCTCTAACAGAACAGAATATATATAGCTCAGAGGTAAACTATCAAATCTTTGATGCTCCTGAGCTGGATTGTTGGGGACAATATGTTGACTCTGTAAACCCTTTTAAAGCACTGTGAAGCAATATATAAGTCAAGGGCTATTGCTAGTTTTGTTTGCAGATATTTCATTACCGGACTAGGTAACATCATCAGTGTTGGTGAATATGAAGTTTTCTCCCAGTTTATACAATAGTTTGTCCTGCCAATGTTGATGGGAATATGATTTTCTCTTTGGTAGATTGGTTGGTTGGTTGTTAAATTTGCTGTCTACCACACTATTCTAAGTGACTTAGGGCAGCTTACAATGCCATAATTGTAGGGAATTGTTTTCTGCATGATTTTTTTTCTGTTGCTGATCCCTGCTTATCTGAGTGTTGAGAGAACACTCAGGGAATATGTTAGAATATATTTTGGAAATCAAAATTAATCAGTACCATTAGATATCAACAGCTAGCGAACTCCCATTTAATTATACTGATATTATTACCTAATTGGATAATGAAATGTCTGCAAGCAAACAAGTAGAGTTAGATCACCAAGGCTTTGTTTATTCAGAGAAATTTAAACCATCAAGAATACTATAGTACCAGATTTTATACATTTGCTGCAGCTCCACAGCAAATGTACAAAATCTGGTACTATAGTATCCTTGATGGTTCACCATCCAGGGCTCATTTAAATTTCTCTGAATAAACAAAGCCTTTTCTGTGGAAGCCTTGGTAATAACTTTTTCAGCCTTCTGTCTAGTCCATATGCATAAAAGGATACAGCAATAGAGAGAGGGACGAAGGAAGGGAAGGGAAATTAGAGTAGGAGGGAGCGTAAGAGAGGAAGGAAGAGAGGAGGAGAAGGAGAAAGGAAGAGGAAGTAGGGAGGAGAATAAGAGGGGAGGAAAGAGAAAGTAAGACAGAAAGAAAAGAGAGAGGTGGTAGGCTTGAGAAGAAAGATTGCTGTACAATAAAAAAGATGAAAGGGAAGAAAGCCAACCCCAAACAAATATAAAGATATTAAGATAAAGAATGAATTGTTAAACTTTAAAGAATAAAAGAGAACAAATATGAATAAATAGCAATAATTAGAAATACAAACATAGAAACATACAATGTATTTTCTTTAAACAGAGTATTTGGCTGGTTGATAAATTTAAACAATGTTTAGTCATTTCAATTAAATTTACAATTTCTATATTTCCTTTTTACCATATTTATTCCTCGTCTTATTTTTTTAAAAAACCAATATTGCCCTTCTTCCTCATCTCCAATCTTAATCAAATTCATTTTTTCCCTTCTATTCTATATTATACCCCTTCCCATTGTCATCTATTTTTATATCCATCCTCACATTGGTTAATTATGTAATATTACAGTTTTAATACAAATTCAACATTTTAATATAAATCAATTAGTTATATAACTATCTTTTTTATATATTAATCAATATGAGCATGAATATTCCAATTATTTCCATGCAATCCAATTTCTTACAAATCAATTAATTATATTTACCAATAATAATAAACCAAATAATTTCCCCCATATATTCTTTCACAATTTAACCATTTCTGCTTTCAACATAATATACAATTAATAGTATCTCAATTATTACAATTCCCTAGTTAAATAGAGCTTTTTTTTCTTTTCTTTTTTAAAATCTTGAACTCTCCTCTTTTCCATTTGCCATAAATTTCCCATTGTTTGCACCTAACTTTTTTGATGAGGAAAAAGAAATCTGCCTTTCCAACATTGCAAGCAAACCGCAAAGCCAACAACCTGCTTTACTTTCGCTTTCGTTTTCAGCTTGAATTGCACAAGGAGAAAAAAAAAATCTGCTCCAGGACTCTTTAGAGCTAGCAAAAGACCCCTGTGCAAAACAGCTGAGAGCAAATCAGCTGAGAGTCGGAGGCCGATCTAATCAACATAGGTAATTAACCTATGCTGAAGCTGAAAGGGGCTTTTTTTCTATTTTTGCAGGTACCAGTCTACTCATTTGTTTTCTTTTGACACTGATCAGCTGTAGTGCGGCCCTTTGAAGCCCCGTGGCAAGAGTTTAAACAGTTTTTTCTCCCTCTAGCCATCAGCTGGGATTCAGGAGGCAGCAATAGGGCGGGGTAAGGAACCGGTGAAAATCGGGATTTTATTAAAACGCTGCGGGATGCAGGACACATTGTTAAAAATCGGGACTGTCCCACCAAAAGTGGGACATCTGGTCACCTTACACAATTGCCTACCCCTGGCTAGGGTAGGCTGGCGCCGCATGGGTGGGGGGCGCGGTGGGTGAACCAGCAATTTAACAAATGGTTCGGTGTACTGCGAGGCCAGTAAAATTACAAAAAAACACTGAACCGTTTGTTAAATTGCTGGCTCACCCACCACGCCTCCTACCACTATATATTGGCAATAAATAGTGGTGCGGAGGGGCGGGGCAAGGGGTGGGGCGAGCCAGCAATTTAACAAAGGGTTCGGCCAAACCCCCTGGAACCAGCAGAATCCCACCACTGCCTATAACAATATGTGATCCCATAAATATACTGAAATAATTAAAGGCAGATAAATAGTATTTTTGTCTCAATTCTATAACTGGAAATATCTTTTAAAATCATGCTCTAATTCTTTCATTACAAAAAATTTATTAGGATAGTATTCATGTCAATAGACTAGGTTGAATCCAGATAGATACTATTCTTATTGGAAGGCAAAAATTAGATGATAATGTCTGCCTTTTCACACTCATTTTAAAATTTAAAATTTAAAGGGATCCAAATGCATCAAGTGAGATATAAACTTCTTCAGTCACTAACTGAAGATCTTATACTTTTTTTTCAAATGGTAACTATGATTGGAAATTATTCCCTGACTTCCCAGATGTGTTTGGGCTGGTTGTAGTTGCTCCATCCCAGAAAACATTTCAGTCTCCACATGTTTAAAAGCAACTTTGTTCAGTCATTACTTCACCTTTATTGGCACCAGATCCGATTCCATTCACTGAAAGCAGGTTACAGATCTAATTTTAATTAAAAGAACCCTTGTTCCAAGATAATTAAAATTTCTTTTTAACCTTTGTTAAAATGTTAACCCTTGTTAACCCTTTTTAGCATTAACCCTTGTTAACATTCTTTTTAGGGGTATACACATTTCTTTATACTAAAAGTCATACTTGCTCTTTCAGTAGCACACAAGGAGCTCTACTCCAAAAATCAGGCCAAAAAGATGGTGACCAGAACAAACTAAACCTAGTTTCATTTACAATTAAATGAAATTATTATATGATTTTACATTATATTTTATAGAATTTATAAAATAATATATTTCTCCCTGTGTCTTTAGTAATTAACTCTCCCCTTCTCTGCAAAGAAATATCTGATGAATTCAGCAGTCTGAAGAAGGATTCTATGGATCACACCTAGGGCTTCTGGGAACCAGAAGGCATCAAATTGTGCACTTTTATTTAAAAGACATCCCAAAACCTGAATAAGTATAGCTTATTTAGTCTTCAAGGCTGTCTGTTGCAATGAATAACAAATACATGACAGCTTGTACAAAGCATCTATGACTATAGTTATTCCAGCTGCATCAGGTGTTCTAAAATCTGCAGCTGCATTTCCCAAAGTCTAGATCAGCACTTCCTGGCATATGTTTTCAGCAAACAAATGCTTCATGTTCTAGAGCCATGATGGTGAGCCTATGGTACGCATGCCACAGGTCTCATGCAGAGCCCTTTCTGCAGGCACGCCAGCCATCGCCCCAGCCCAGATCCACTGCACATGTGCACACCTCCTGTCAGCCAGCTGGTCTTCGGGTCTCTGCTGTGCATGCACAGGGCAGGGCCTTCCCCGATGTTCTGTCCCCCGTCCTCACACAGACAAATGCAATATCAAACACGCCTGCCAATAATTTATTGTATAAACAGACCAGAATTCCTGACAAACGAGAGTTCTGGCAGCTAACTGTAAAACGCCTGCCAAGTCCAATTAGTACTCCCAAAAAGCAGGAGAGGCCTTATCTGCAGTCCATTTCCAAAGTGACAAATTATCCACAAGAGTTTAGTCCAAAAGATATCTGAGCCAAAGTGTAGGATTCACGATGTGACTCAATTTAAACTTTTGTCTGTCACAAAACCTGCCGAGCAATCACGCCGCCTTTTATCCCTTGTGGGATGTGGCTCAGTGACTCAGATCAATCCCTGGCCTCTCACGCCTCTTCCTCTGCTGCGCATGCTTCTCCCTCTGACGCTGCCTGGGATCAAGCCAGGATTCATCATTATCACTCTCTACCAATGGGTGCCCTGAAATGCCTTCCTCCTGGCCTTCGGATGGAAACTGAGGCATTGCCAGAGGGGAGGGTCCTGGAGAAGGAGGCCTTGTCAGTTCCTCCCCCTTAGAAGGACCCCCTTCTGAGTCCTCTTCCTCCATGAGGACAGGCTCGGGAGTCAGAGTCACAACACCCAATCTCCGCAGGTTCCACCCTCCGCAGGTGCTCTCCATGGCAAGAATGCAGGAGACAGCTAGGATGCGTTGGAGATAGAAACTGAAAAGATCAGAGAAGGCACAGAAGGCAGGAGAAATCCAGCACTCAATGTGGGGAGAAACTGTGGAAATCATGGAAGGCAGGAATGCAAGAGAAAGCTAGGATGCAATGGGGGGAGAAACTGTGGAGATCACGAGCCCCCCCCCCCACACACACCATTTTTGGTCTGAAAAGCCTCCTGCACCAACCTGTAAGCCAAAATGGGGGCCCAGGGCGCATGCGTGGGTGTGTGTGCATGCACAGGGAATGTGTGTGCATGTGCAGGGCGCATGCACAGGGGGGGGCTCACATTACATTTTGGGGATTGTGGCACACTCACGTGTATTCATGTGTGTGCGTGTGTGCTTTGGGCACTCAGCACCAAAAAGTTAACCATCAGTGTTCTAGAGTCTTTACATCTACACTAAAAAAGAAAACAGTTTTCCAAAGGTTTTGTATAAAGAAAGTGGTCAAACGAATAAAACCTTCAATAATCATCAAAACACACTGCTTTGGAGCACATAAATAACCACAGATGAAGTGGCTGGGCAATAACGAAGCAGCACAGACAGGCTAGTGACAACAGCTCTTTATTGTATTGTGAGACTTCAGCAACTCAATGCTGGCAGCAGCCCTCTTTATATACAGTTGGGCTGCTGGCCAGTAACCAATCAGAAACAACCCCTAGTTTGAAATTCCCGCTCTAAACAGCAACAACATAACACCCCTCCCCTCCCAGAATGCACATTACCAAAATTATTTACATTTTTACAAACGTAGTCGCACATGTGACCTGGGCGTGACTTAGTCCGAGTCGACCTGCGCAGTTCAGTTGCAGGCGGGGCGTTGAGTCGGTCAGAGGGACCTCCCGTCTTTCCTGGCTCCACCAATGGAACCTCTGGAATTCTTTCAGAGGTGTGACTTTCCCCAGCTGGGAGGAGTGGCTCACTGGGGCAGCGCTGGAACTCCGGCTTGCCAGATAATACTCCGGCTCACTCGGGTTTGAGGTAGCTGTATTGGAAGGACCTTGGTAGTTAGGGACTGGTTTGTACTCAGTATCTGCGTTCTCGCTAACTAGCCTCCTTCTTAGTTGGTCAATGTGACGCCTCCAGATTCTCCCTTGACCAATATCTACTGTGTAAGATCGGTCCAGAAACTGTTACGGTACCTTCTACCCACAAGGGACCAGTGGCATAGTTCCTAGCATAGACTGTTGTACCAATTGGGAAATGTCTGAGGTCTCCCTCTTCTCCCTTAAATTTATCGGCCAAATAATTTGGATGTAAGCGATCCAAAACACACCTTAGTTTTCAGCCCATTAAGAGTTCGGCCGGACTGTGGCCAGTGGCTGTGCAGGGAATGGCATGTTGAACTGCCAGGAATTGGTCGATATTGGCCTGCCAATCACCGGACTCTAATCTGGACAAGGCTTCCTTAGTAGTCCTCACGAAATGTTCTGCCTGACCATTAGAAGCCGGATGAAAAGGGGCTGATAGGGCATGCTGAATGTCCAGCTCGGCAAGGTAACTTTCAAATTGGACTGAGGCCCATTGCGGCCCACTGTCCGAGACCAATGTGTCCGGCAAGCCATGCGTGGCAAAAAGGCGGCGGAGGACCCTAATTACAGCCTCCGAGGTCGTTGAGGGCATCAGAAAAACTTCTAGCCACTTTGAAAATGCATCTACCACAATCAGGAATGACTAGCCGTGGAATGGCCCAGCGAAATCTATATGGATTTGCCCCCATGGGCCCCTGGGTTTCTCCCACTCCCTTGCTGGGGCGACCGGGGGATCTGGACGTGACTCTTGGCAGGGCTTACACTTCCCCACCCACTCAGCAATGTCTTGGTCTAAATGTGGCCACCACACGTAACTACGGGCAAGACCCTTCATTCTAACCATGTCCGGGTGACCCACATGCAGCATTTCTAACACTCTGTATCGTAAACTTTCAGGCACAACAACACGATCTCCCCACAGTAAACACCTCCCCAACATTGAAAGTTCATTTCGCTTTGTACAAAAAGATTTAAATACAGTAGAGTCAATTTGAGTAGGCCAGCCTCGCAGGACCCAGCCCATCACAGTTCGAATGGTCGAGTCTCTCTTGGAAGCTTTGGCCACCTCAGCCGAAGATAGAGGACCTGGCAGCACAGCGTCCAGTAAAAGAATTGGGGCTTCGGGAGTCAGGTTGTCTAAAATGTCAGGCAGGGGGCACCTGCTAAGGGCGTCTGCATGGCCCATTGCTTTTCCTGGATGGTGAATGAGTCTATAGGAGTATGCGGCCAAAAAAATTGACCATCTAGTCATTCTAGGTGACAGAGCGGCAGGGGTGGGCCTGTCCCCGGCAAGGAGGCCCAGCAATGGTTGATGGTCGGTTATTAGGTCAAAAGAATGACCAAACAAGTACTCGTGAAACTTTTTTACCCCTGAGATGGTGGCTAGGGCTTCCCTGTCAAGTTGACTGTAATTGCGCTCTGTGCATGACAGAGTCTGGGAGTAGTAAGCTATTGGCGCCACTAGGCCATTCGGTAGTCTATGGCTGAGCACGGCGCCGACGCCAAATGGAGAGGCATCGCAAACTAAGACCAGCGGCAGCTCAGAGCTATATTGTATTAGAAAGCTGTCCTTGGAGAGAAGCTTCTTCACTGCGTTAAAAGCTGCTGCTTCTCTTTTGCCCCAAACCCATGGAACGTTCTTCCCCAATAGTCTATGTAGGGGCTCGGCTACCATAGCCTTGTCTTTTAAGAACATAGTGTAAAAGTTCAGAAGGCCTAAGAAGGCCTGCAGTTCGGTTTTGGTTTTTGGCGTAAGGGCGCTCTTAATGGCTCTCACTTTACTTTCAGTGGGGTGGATTCCCGACCTGTCAATCTTATAGCCTAAGAACTCCACTGAGGGAACCCCAATTTTGCATTTCGACCTCTTTAGTTTTAGACCGGCTTCCCGGAATCTTGTTAGGGTCGACCTGATTCGTTCTGCCAGTTGCTTTTCGTTATGGCCACTAATTAGGACATCGTTGAAATACAGGACGACTCCGGGGAGGCCATGTAGAAGGCGCTCCATTGTACATTGAAATAGGCCTGGGGCTATACTAACTCTGAACTGCAACCTAGTGCATTTAAACGCCCCTCTATGAGTCACTATCGTTTGCGCTTCTGCCATAGCATCATCTACCGGCAGCTGCTGATAAGCTTGCGCAAGATCTAATTTTGCAAAGATTTTCCCTGAACCTAGGGAGTGCAGTAAGTGATGAACTATGGGAACAGGATAAGCGCTTTGCTGCAACGCTTTGTTGATGGAACATTTGTAATCAGCGCAAACTCTTATGGACCCATCCACCTTAAGTGGGGTCACTATCGGGGTTTCCCATTTCGCGTGGTCAACTGGCACTAAAATGCCCTGGCTAATCAGTTTATCTAGCTCTGCGTCGATCTTTGGTTTCAGTGCAAAAGGGACTCTCCTTGCTTTAAGTCTAATTGGGGCAACCCCTGGGTTTAAATTAAACGAAATCGGGGTCCCCACGTACTTGCCCAAGCTGTCTTCAAAAACGTCCCGGAATTCGTGCAGGAATTGTTTCTTCAATGATGATCCGTTGAGGCTGTGGACCCCCGTGAAGCCCATGCTGAGGGCTTGGAACCAGTGTAGACCTAGGAGGCTGGGTAGTGGATCTCTCACGATGGTTAGCGGAAGCTTTTTTTCGAATTCGCCGTAGGAAATGGTGAAGGTGTCAACGACTTCGACTGGAACGCAGTTCCCCTGGTAGTCTAGCAGACGGACGCGTTGTTTTGTTAGCTGGCTCTTTCGGTAGCCCGGAAGCAGGGACTGTAGCGTAGCCCACAACATGATGGAGAGTGCAGATCTGGTGTCGATCTCCATGCTGCAGGGTTGACCGTTGATTTTGACAGTGGTGAAGACTTTCTCTTCGGTTGCTGTGCTGGCTTGGCCGACTCGCGTGCTGTAGGTTGAATTTCGTGGCATTTTTTGGCACCCTTGTTCTGGATAGGTCGTTTTGAAGGTGGCGGTGGCTCTGATTGGCTGGTCGACTCACGTGGTTTAGAAAAACACGGAAGTTGCGCCCGGCATACTCGCGCCAAATGACCTCTCTTCTCGCAGCGTCTGCAAATGGCCTTGCGATATTTGCAGGCTTGTCTTTCGTGCTGGCCACCGCAGCTCAAACAGTTCTCTTTACGGCGGCTTGTCTCGCCCTTCCTTTTTTCTGTTCGGAAGATGTCTTCATCCGACTCTTCTTCCAAACTTGTTCTCATCTCCTCACGGTGAACTGGGACCGCTTTAGACCCACTTTTCTCAGGCTGAGGATGCTGTAGAGCCTCCGACACCTTTGTTGACGCTTCGTGTGCCCTGGCCTCGCCTAGGGCATTGGCAAGAGTCAGCCTCAGCTTTGTGAGCAACCTCCTCTGAAGCCGGGTGTCTCATACGCCGCAGATCAACTGCTCTAGCAGCCAGAAAGGGGGAACCGGTGACTGCCTATGTAGCAGCGCTCCACAGGGCCACGACCCACTGCAACTACCGTGACCTGGACGACGTGATTCTTTGCCTTAGTTGGTATCGCTGGATGAATTTGGAGGGTGCAGGGGCATAGTGCGCCCTGAGAGTCACTTGAACTGTGTCCCACGGTACCGTTTGTACTGGAGTTGGTTCGCACAGCGACTCAGCCATTTCAAAGACATCAGGTCTACAATGGCTCAGGAACAGGGCTCGTTTACGGTTTGCTGACAGCCCATGCATGTCGCTCGCCTCGAGTAAGCACTCGAATCAGGTCATGTAGGACCCCCATTTTTCTTGAGTTGGATCGGTGTAGGTGGCACGTACGCTGCCATGGCTGAAGTCTACGGTCCCAGTGGGCACCGTTTCTGATCGTTAGCTCTTTTTGAGCCTTCTGTGTGCTATCCCACCTTCATTGCTAAATAAAGTGGCTGGGCAATAATGAAGCAGGACAGACAGGCTAGTGACAACAGCTCTTTATTGTATGGCGAGACTTCAGCAACTCAATGCTGGCAGCAGCCCTCTTTATATACAGTTGGGCTGCTGGCCAGTAACCAATCAGAAACAACCCCTAGTTTGAAATTCCCGCTCTAAACAGCAACAACATAACAACAGATAAACAATTTAAATAAATAACTTAACAAATGAAGAAAGAAGGCCATCTGCATTTGTCTGTTCAGTGAGATGCTTACCCTTTAAATTGTTTTCAGAGCCCATCTGATAATCTGGGAGCAGCAAATGCCAAACATGTATTCCACTGAGTGACCAAGTAAAAAGTGACAAGCATCCCATGGGCAAATCAAATGAGAAAGTAATTTTTGAATAAATTCAATTCACAGTAATTTAGAAAAGTACTTTCTCATTTGTTTTAAAGCCAGTCTTTAATATAAATTGGTCAATTATGCTGATTTCACAGCATGCTTTTATAAAACTGAAAGCTCTATGTCAAATAAAGGTATAAAGATGAAATTGTGTCATGCAATGATTTTGTCAGAAATACTGTGGGTTCTGCTGTTGTACTTCTGCTGTCTTTTTCCCCATTAGGTTGTGATTATTTTTCATTTGATTTGGAGTTCAGAAAACCATTTTTTTCCTTTGTTCTTCATTTTTCCAGGCTTATTCATACATAGAGTATACTGTAGCAGTTTGAAGAAGGTTTACATATTTGGATACAAATGCCATTAATAAGTCTAGCAGAACAGGAGACAGAGGGGCATCAAAAGTTTAGCCTTACAGGAAAGTCAAATGACTTTGTTGGCCCCTGACTTGCAATGTTAAGTGTGAAAATATCATAGCACTTTTTAAAGTTCCTACATATTCATCAATATTATATTCCTAATAATGTTTAATTATTAAACAATTATTTGCCATGCAACACCTTATTATCCCACTTTTTTTCCAAAAACATATTTCACCTTTTATAAGAAAATGTAAAACTTCAACTGTTCACTGAACATAATATATTTTAGAATTAAGTGTCATTTGGATTCCTAATCAACACTGAAGAAAAAATACACCTGGAAAAGAACCAGTTTATCTTGCTGATGAAGTCACCAGCAGATGTTTTTAAGTAGACATTATAACAACTATCAAATTATCTCACATTCTCTCATCATGCTAATAATGATGAGGATAAAGACAGTTTGCTATAGTTTTACAGTCCATGATACCTTTGATCAAATATCTACTGACCACCTAGAATTACAGGAAGGAGATCAGCCTAAAAGGCAACAGTTGTATGCCCGGCTTCTTTTTCACTAGAAGAATAGTCCTCCCTTCCATTAGAGACTTGCTGTCCACTTAATACAACTGCTATAAAAACCAAGAATTTTTGTTTTTAATTCTATTTTATAATTGTCATAATAGATTCATTTTGATTTTCAGGACTACAAATATTAAATAGTAACCATTCACACATATTGTCTTTTTATTAGCCATTATTAAAGATTAAAATAAAAATTAGCATTAATTAAATTAATTAATTAATTAGCATTAATTAAAAATGAGAAAACACTACACCTTTACATCTCTCACAGCATGTTCCTCTTTGCTTAATAACCAGAGTACATGTCTTCGGAAGTACAGGGCACTTCTCACGTTTGCATGTCACTTCCTTGTTCTGTCAGGTACAAAAATAGAAAGCAAAATATATATTAATAAAAAAATCTAATGTTACTGTCTGTTTTCTGCCAATTTCGGACAGAGAGCAGAAGACATGATTATTCCCTTTATGGAAAACTGGCACTGCTTACTTTTTTTTTTTTTTTTTGTATCACACATAAAACAGAGAGCAGCTGGAAAATCAGGAAGAGAAGAAAAATAATGGCAATTTGAAGGAACCAACCTAGATATATCCATGTTTCCCTGAAAATAAGACCCAGTCTTATATTTTTGGGGACTCCAAAATAAGCACTAGGGCTTATTTTCAGGGAAACACAATTTCAGGATAATCAGCACAGATGGGTGCCCTATCCACACCCGGTGCATGCACACTGTGAGTGATGGCGTGGATGTCTGGCAGCAGTACAGCCCACCTGCGCCTTGGTCAACACACTCTGGGACTGCAGCTCATGCAATTCAGGTAAGTTGATTACCTTTCCAAGTAGCAGAGAGTGGCAGAGGTGCAGAGGGGGAGGCATGCAATCTGGATGTGCTGTGCAAGCCAGAGGCAAGTTAAAATACACAGACATACATACACTAACATGCAGACACCAATATAGAGAATGATGGTTTCTGTAAACTCCATTTTGCTAAAAGAACACAAAATTTAAAACAAATGCACTGCAATTTAAGGAGACAATCCAATCAATACCAGGAACAAGAAGCACTATTGTTTTCAAAGTAAAACTTTAATACAGTGTTTTGGGATTTTAAATTGAAAAATGATCCTCAAAATATGTTGAGCATATGGATTTTCCCCTTCTTTCTTAAATGGAAGGATGGGAATGTGTTTCAGTTTTGGAAATATATTTTTGTATATTAATTTTGTCTACATACTAAGCTTAACTATGGTTTTTAAAACAAGTCACATTTTGTAACTGTAGTATTTTGCGTTGGCATTTTAGAGAGTCACTGTGCTTTGTTTTCATAATTTAGTATTATGTATTAGCAGTGGTGGGATTCAGCCAGTTAGGGCTGGTTCAGGCAAAATGGTTGTTAAATTGCTGGCTTGCCCTGCCCCAGCACTACTTATTGGCCTTACATGCTGTAGCTGGTGCCTTAGAGTCACACCGCTGCATAGCTGCAGTTGCTCTTTGGCTCCCTTGCTTCAACCACATGGCCACGCAGCCCAGCCTGCTTGCCTGCCTTTGCTGTAACCTATGTTGCAGTGGCCTCTCACTCATCTTGGCCTGCTCCTGAAGGGCTACCTTGGGCTGTTCCAGTTTGCTCCAGCAGCAGAATAGGGAAACACAGCCAGGTGCCCCATCAGGGAAATGACGCTGGGAAGGATGGTCAACCTGCACCCACCCAGCCACAGCCTACCCCCATTTAATTGTCTCACCCTGCAGCCAGCCATATCCAGGCCTGGCTTCATCCTGAGCAGCGATCCAAGCACCAGTCCGGCAGCCACCACTACCTTGCGAGCCAGCCTGCCTAGCCCAAGCCCGACAGACTCCTGGCCAGTCTATCAGGAACCAGATGATTCTCCGCAGCTGCTGGGTCTCACCTGCTAGGTGGCGGGGGGGGTGACCAGGAAGCACAATGTTATACAGCCCACATCTCTTCTCTGCCAGCCACCCTTCCCTCATCTGCCCGCTGGGTCGAGCTCTTTGGCTGAGCATGGACCCGCCATCCAGGCCCTTCTGAGGCAGGAAACAACCTGTTTCCCTACTTCTGGTGGGCCCAGAAGGCCCGAAAATCAGCTGGCCGGCATGTGCATGCGCACCAGAGCTGAGCTGGCATTCCCACTGATATGGCTATGCGTGCCACCTGTGGCACACATGCCATAGATTCACCATCACGGCCCTAGAAGATAGGCCCAAGATCCAGATGAATCTTGACAAACTTGAACACTGGGCCCTATCTAACAAAATAAAATTCAATGTAGACGAAAGTAAAGTCTTACACTTAGGCAAGGAAAAACCAAAAGTATACATATAGACTGGATGAAACCAGGCTTAATAGCAGTAACTGTGAAAGGGATCTTGGAGTCTTAGTGGGCAACCAGTTAAATATGAGCCAGCAGTGTGCAGCGGCAGCCAAAAGAGCCAATGCAAACCTAAATTGCATTAACAGAGGGATACAATCAACATCAAGTGATGTATTAATACCACTCTATAAGGCCGTAGTAAGACTACACGTAGAATACTGCATCCAGTTTTGGTCACCACACTAAAAAAAGGATGTTGAGACATCAGAAAGAGTGAAGAGAAGAGAAACCAGGATGATTAGGGGACTGGAGACTAAAGCATATGAAGAACAATTAAAGGTACTGGGCATGGCTAGTCTGGTGAAGAGAAGGATCAGAAGAGACATGATAGCAGTGTTCCAATATTTGAGAGGCTGCAACAGAGAGAAAGGGGTCACGCTATTTTCCAAGGTACCTGAAGGCCAGACAAGGAATAATGGATGGAAACTGATCCAGGAGAGAATCAACCTAATGTTGTGTATGGATGTTCCTTAACACAAGGAAGCAAGAGCCACTGATTGGTCCAATCAGCAGCAATTCACCGGCGGGAAATCAGGACCTGCCGACTGGTCCCATAAAAGAGCTGTCAGTGCCTTAGAAGCCCTCTCACTCTAGCCAAGCCGTAAGCAAACAGAGCAAGTCACAGATAGCCTAATAAATAAGTTTAACTGTTTATTGCCTGGCCTCCTTTCTTCCACCTTGTTCCACGAATAGAACAACTGGTGACAAAGGATGGGATTGTGAGAAGGCAGTCAAGCAGAATGTTGAGCTAAGTCACAGTGATGAGACGTTGCAAAGAAAAGCCTCAGACAATTTTTTTCTCTCTCTCTCACTGACCATGGCCACCCTTTCTACATTCTTACCTTTTGATCAGGCGAAAGAATCATGGGATTTCTTCATGGATCATTTCAACTGTTTCCTAGTGGCCAACAATTACAAAGGTTTGCCAGGGGATAGGAAATTTATTATTTATTATTTACTTATTTATTATTGCGATTTATATGCCGCCCTTCTCCCGAAGGACTCAGGGCGACTTACAAGATAAAAAATTCAACAATATGAATTAAATATAAATTAAAATCCAATTAAAATTAATTAAAATTATTACAATGTAAAACCCCCCCTCAACGGGTCAGTCCATTTGATGAAAAAGCCACGTCTTCAGTTCACAGTGGAAGGAGAGGAGGTCGGGGGCTGTCCTAAGCCGGGTGGGCAAACCGTTCCAGAGGGTCAGCACTCCCACAGAGAACTCTCTCCCCCTGGGGGCTGCCAGCCAACATTGTTTGACTGACAGCACCCTAAGGAGGCCCGCTCTGTGAGAGCGCACAGGACAATGGGAGGATGGAAGAAGATGGTCCTGCAAGTACCCCGGGCCTAAGCCATATAGGGCTTTACAGGTGAGCACCAGCATCTTGAAACGAACCTGGAGGACCCCCCTCAGCCAGTGCAGCTCACGTAGAAGAGGTGTTACATGGGAGTAACAAGAGGGTCCCATAACAACCTGCGCGTTGTTTAAATTAGCTGTTTTCCTCAGTGTCTGTGGGCATAACATGTTTGAGATAGCTAGGGTGCTTCTGGCACCTCAGACCACCCAAGATGTGCCATGGGAGACATTGTTAGCCATGCTAAAGGGCATTACATGCCTCTGCCATCTAGAGTAGCAAGGTGCTATGCTTTTCGCCACAGATAACAGGAGGAGGAAGAAATGATAAGCCAATACATGGCAGCTCTAAAAGCAGCTGCCCTGCATTGTGAGTTTAGGGACCTGGAGGTTATCTTGTTGGACCAACTAATCTGTGGAGTCAGAGATATCCGATTGCAGTGCAGGTTGTTATCTAGGACAAATATAACTTTGCAAACTGCTGTGGATGAGGCTAGAATTGTCTCACAAATCAGCCACTGAGATTAGGAAGAAAATGAGCAATGAGAAAATTTGAACCAGCCTGGTCTATGACTTGCTCAGGGTGGCAGGCCATAGATTTTCCCATCTATGCTTTGCATTAAATTGGTTATTTCCCTGAAGTTGTCATAGAGTCCTTAATGCTTTTGAACATCAACAATATTTCTTTTGAACTTCCACTCATTCCCCCCATATGGAGCATCTCATCTTTTTTTTTTTTTTTTTAATTTGATTTATATGCCGCCCTTCTCCAGAGACTCAGGGCGGCTTACAATGCGTTAAGCAATAGCCTTCATACTTTTGTATATTTATACAAAGTCAGCTTATTGCCCCCAACAAACTGGGTCCTCAATTGACCTACCTTAGAAAGGATGGAAGGCTGAGTCGACCTTGAGCCTGGCGAGGATTGAACTCACAGAAATTACAGGCAGCTGGTGTTAATTGCTGCCTTTAGTAGGAGGCATTAGCCCCCTACGCTACACAGGCTCTTATGTTATTATTAATCTTATTTTAATAAGGTCCATTTTTATTCAATAATTCAACAACCGTATCTTCTTCTTGTGCCATATCCGTAATCAGACGTTGGTGATCATGTTGGCAATCCTATTTTTTTCAACAACCGTATGAAAAAGTGCTGCTGAGTTTTGTCCAAACCAGTTCCTTAGGTTTTGAAGCCATGATGTTCTTCTTCTGCCTGGACCTCCTTTCCCTTCAATCTTTCCCTGGAGGATTCAGTGAAGGATGCAGTATTTTTCTGGGTGAACAACCATATGTTCAGGCCTAATGTTGCTCCTCAAAGAATACTATAGTCACAGTTCTTTTATATCCCAGGGTTATTCAATCAGACATTCAGGTAGTCCAGGAAACTCTCCAAGTATCTCCTTATGTCCCCTGTATAAGTTTAATAGCATTCAAAAATTGATTTACTTAGATATCTTCCTTGTTTTTACCATTGAATCATCCATAGTCATAAGGTAGATAAGTATAGAACAGTAAATATCACCACAGTTCTTCAAATAAATGTGGTTTATTTTTCTAATCAAAATTTTTCCAAGGGTTGTAGGGTATGGTATATTTTCCTTTGTCAGTACATGGCACTATCAGCTTAGGCTTCAGCATTGTCTCAGTTCTAACAGCTATTAAATCGAATTTAAATTTGAGTTATAAAAGCAAACTCAATTATTAAAGTGATAGATCCAGCATTATGAAATGCCTTTCCAAAATAATGTCATCCCAATTTAGCCATCCAATTTTCTGTGCTTTGAAATTTTTAACTTTTCCTCTATTAGTGCTTTTCTTCCGAGTCTGTAGTTTTTCTCTATGTGATTATTCACCACTTTAATAAATAGTTAAGAGACTCTTTCAGATTTTTTCCCCCTCTTTTATTTTTAAGATTAGGTTTTGGGTAAAAAGGAATCATCTTCACTTTTCTTTTACACCGCTCCTGCACTTTCTTTTTGCCTCAGCTGTCCCAGCTTCATGGCAGCCATTTTTGGCTACCTCTTCTTCTCATTGTAAAGGCGGGGGGGGGGGGGACCCTGGAAGAAGAGGGAGAGATTGCAATTCTCTGCAACCTGCAGGGAGCCCCACTTTTCTTCACCACAAGAATAGCTCTCTTTAGGATATTTAGAAGTTCAACCAAGCTAAATTAGATTAAACTATCACCTATGTTGATCCAATACAGTTACCTTTATTTTGTTCAAATAACCAGGAATCTACCTTCAAGTTTTGTTTCATTCTCCAGGTCTATCTATTAACTGTACTGTTCTTGTCCTTTCTTGGTTCAGCTTCAGAGACATTTTTAAATTGTTATCAAACTTATAGACATTCCTAATTTTGACAACCACTATTTTTTGTCATGGCACCTGCAATTATTCAAATAATTTTTACTTCATTCTTCATAATAATTTCCTACCAGTGCAACTGTTCTACTTTGGTACTTACATCATATTTTCACTGCTAAAGTTTCATTGCCTTATTTGACCATGGAAAACATTTATAGCAGAGGTTTCAACCATGTATAAATATTTAGCCTGATTTCAATCTCTTTATCCCTGCTATAAGTGCTAGATTTAAAATCCAAGTAAATTTGGATATATTGCTATTTAGCAGTTCCAAGAAAACAACACAGCGGTTAAAAGTACTTGAGAACTTTGCCTTTTTGTTATGCAGAACAATTATACACCTTTGGCATGCATATTCCGAAGGTGCTTTGTTTCAGGAGTTTTGTTTTTTCTTTGAAGACATTTCACTTTTCATCCAAGAAGCTTCTTCAGCTCTGACAGAATAGTGGGAGATGGAAGGATTTATATTCCTTGCAGACAGCTGGTCATTTGCATCTTTTAGAGGGTTCTTGAAGCACTTGGAGGTTTATCTGTATCCTCAGGGTCACCTGAATAGTGCTCTTGCTTCCTGTGATATGCAATTTTTTCTCTGGAAATCCATTCCTACTCCCCCACCATCCAAAGGGTGTTCATCCCAGATTGTATAGCTGAAGATCTGTAGAGATTCTTACTCATTCAGGTCATGGTTGTCCCAAAGGTGCTTTTTTTTCAGGAGGCAACTGGACTTTTTTGTTTTTTGTTTTTTTAAACATTTTGCTTCTCATCCAAGAAGCTTCTTCAGCTCTGACAGGATAGCAGGGAATGGAACTACAGGACTACAGGAACCAGAGAATTTTGCTATTGCTAATTTTTTTGAGAAATAACTGGAATCAGAATTAGGATAGAACTTTCTTTCAGAATTGATCAATATATTTTCTGTTAATTAGCAATATCCACCACCCTTTTAGGAGGCAAGTGTGATATTTTTGGCTTGATTTCTACTCATTTTTCATTAGAGGAGTTTTCTATTATCATAAATCTAGAGCACATTGCAATTTCTGCTAAGAATTACCATATTTTTCAGAGTATAAGATGTATCTTTCCCTGCCCCAAAAAAGTGGGTGAAAATTTAGGTGCGTCTAATAGACTGAATATGGGTATTTTTTGCCTACTCTGCACATGTCATGTTTTTGTCCTCCTAGGCCCCTAGAAGCACTCTGTAGTGCTTCGCACAGCCAGTTTTTGCCAAAAACGGGCCCATTTTTGGTCTCCCAAGCCGTCTGTGCTTTGCATTTTCACCCTCCTAGGCCCCCAGAAGCACTCTGATGGCCAAAAATGGGTGTGTTTTTCACAAAAATGGGCCTTGTGGAGCACTGCAAAGTGCTTCTGGGGGCCTGGGCCTGCAAAAATGTGATATGCAGAGGGCTTGGGAGCCCAAAAATGCCCCCAATTTTAATGAAAATGGGCCTTTTTTAGCACTGCAGAGTGCTTCTGGGAGCCGGGGAGGGCAAAAATCCGATGCGCGGAGATCAAAAACTATTTTTTTCTTGTTTTCTTCCTGCAAATTTAAGTGCATCTTATAGTCTGAAAAATACAGCAAGAAGAAATTGAATCATCTTTGGGAGATTCTAGATGAGCCAGAAGACAAGTTCAGGATCCAAAAAGATTGAACAATGGATCCTATCTAACAACATAAAATTTAATGTGGATAAAAGCAAAGTTTTAACCTGGGCCAAAAAAACCAAAGGTACAAGTACATATAAGGTGAGACTTGGCTTCAAAACAGTAACTATGAGGGGTACCTTGGACTCTTAGTGGATGATCACTTAAACGTGAGTCAGCAGTGTGCAATAGCAGCCAAAAATGCTAATACAATCCTTGGTTGTATAAACAAAGGCATAGAATCAAAATCACATGCAGTATTAGTACCATTATTTAAAGCCTTAGTAAGACCACATCTGGACTATTTTATCCAGTTTTGGTCACTACATTACAATAAAAATGACAGTTTGGGAAAAGTGCAAAGAAGAGCAACTAAGATGATTAAAGACCTCGAGGCTAAAACAATTGAAGAACAGTTGGAGGATTTGGGTTTGGCTACTCTAGAGAAAAGAAGGACTAGGGGAGACATGGTAGGATTCCAGTATTTGAGAGGCTGCCACAAAGAAAAGGGGGGTCAGTTTATTTTCCAAAGCACCAGAGGACAGGATAAGAAATAACGGTTGGAAAGTAGTCAAGAAGAGAAGCAACCTGGAATTGAGGAGAAACTTCCTAACAGTGAGGACAATTATTCACCAATGGAACAGCTTGCCTTCAGACATTGGGATGTTTCATCATTGGAAGTTTCTGAGAAAAGATTGGACAATTACTGTCTGAAATGGTATAGTATCTCCTGCTTGAGCGGGAGGCTGGACTACAAGACCATCAAGGTCCCTTCCAGCTCTATTCTGATTCTGAATTCTGCATAGATACTCATTCCACCTCCATTAAAAAAAGGTGGTCGGATGCCCAGACCTGCAGCCTGCAAGCTGCCACACTGCATTAAATGCATCTGTGTCAAGATATTTCTGTGTTTGTTATAAATTTCAGCACCACTAATGTCACAGTTTGTAGTCAACAAATGGTCATGTTTATGCAACCATATTCCATATTACAACTGCAAGCCAGATCTTTATTATGAATTGAATTCTCCCAAAGTACACTTAATGATGGCTTGAGAGATAGATCACTACCCTTAAAAATTCCTTATATGTATTTAGATTTACTGTGAAAAAACAAACTCTTTAGAACTGACTGCCACCATTTTTTTATTTCTTTGCAACTCCTATGATCTACATTTCTTTTATAAATGTATTCTTAAACTATCAATTTGTTATTACTTATATATTACCGCTCCTAAGGGATGAATTAATTGAAGCCAGTCCACACTTTCCACAAAATTATTGATGCTAAATTTGATTGCTTCCAATGAATACTACCACTGTTGAATCTTCTACATAAAGAAACGTGTTGCATTATCCAAAGTTCGGTCACACAGCATTATGCTCCTGTTCTATCCAGCCAAAATCTGTCATTGTTCCAAATTTAATTGAACATTAATATACCAACAAACAAAAACCCTCTCTATTTCCTCTATCTGCCTTATGAAAAGATCTACACAGGTTGAAAACTTGCATGACTTTCTGCCAACACAGAGTTGGCTCAAAAAAGATATTGCATTACCTATTCTACTATTTCAAAAGAACTGCTGAATATTCATCCCCTAAAACAAGCATGTGTAATTCCATAGAAACCTTTAAAGTTATGCTCATTTTCTGCTCAGGCCAGATATGATCCCTAAACTGTTCCAGAATATTATCCTTTGAAAAAATGTTATGGTCTAACATGATTCATACCATGTAAGCTGTATCTTCAGAAATGTAATAAGTTGTAAAATGTGATATGAAGGGAGAGAATTTTTCTTTGTATTTTATTCGGCCCACCCCACTTTTCTGCTACTTTCTCAAATTAAATCATGATCCATCTATTATAGCCTGGCATAATAAAAGACAGCTTTCCAGTACTCCAAATCAAATATCAAATGAGGAAAAATGATCAAATAAGGAAAATTTGTTTTGATTTTTCTTAAACTCCCCACATCTACTCCAATGCCATTTTAACTAGTGGGGCAAAACCAGTTAAATTGATCTTTTTCATCAAATTTGGCAGTGGATAAAGAAGGTAGGCAGAGAAATTAGGAAAAGTCAATTTTAACGAGTAAATCTGAATCTTCATTTCTCCCAATTATAGATTTAAACAGAACCAATAACTAAAGACAAAAATTATCAGAATAAAAGCAAATTAGTATTGCCAAATCCCCATATATTCCCATCGTCAAGTATGCATTTAAGGAGTCAGATACATTAAAGATGCTGCTCCAAAGACAGCAAGGAAGATTAGTGGGGGGATATCTTTAACTCAAAAGCCATTTCTGAGATGGGGCAGAGGATTTTCTTCCTCTGTATTAAATTGGTTAGAAATACATGGACTATTTTACAAACCATAAATGTAGGAACCAGGCAAAATCCATAAGAGGACCCCAAATTTATGATAAATAAATAATGATGATCATGCATGGCCTAGAGTTAGACGCTAACTCTAACTGATCATTTGTGTTTGTTTTTTGTTTCTTTAAATCTTCTTAAACAAAGGGGACAATTATAAAATGGTAGACAAAATTGTTCTAAAATAAACAGATCTTTTAGTACCTATTCATTTAATTGGACCCTAAAAAGACTGCCTGATGATCTGTTTATTTCTGGCCGAGTGCTTAAAGACTGTGTTGATCAGTTGTCTGGAGTCTTTATCAGAATCTTCAATCTTTATCCCAATCCACTATATTATCTTGTTTGAAGGCTTCTACCATTGTTCCACTACCAAAGAAGTTCCCTATCAATAACCTCAATGATTACAGACCAGTGGCACTCACTCCTATCATCATGATGTGCTTTAAGAAATTGGTCTGCCAGCACATCATTTCTGGTCTTCTACATACATTTGATAAACACCAATTTGCATAAAGAAGAAATAGATCTACAGAGGATGCTATAGCCATCACTCTTCACACTGCTCTGACTCATTTGGAACAGGGTGGTAGGAGCTATGTGAGGATGCTTTTTGTAGATTTTAACTCTGCATTTAACACAATACTTCCACATAAACTAGTGTCTAAACTTATGGATCTTGGACATTCTTATTCAATATGCCTTTGGATTATGGATTTCCTATTTGGAATCCTGTATGGATTTCCTCTCAGGAGGGTCAGATTAAGTAATCATATCTCTTCAGCCCTTATTCTTAACACTGGTACACCACATAGTTGTGTGTTGAGTCCCTTATGCTCTTTATGTGCATGACTGCATTGCCACTCATGCTAGTAATACTATTACTAAATTTGTAGATGATATAACAGTGGTGTGACTCATCTCCGGGGATGGGGGGGGGGATGAGTCTGCTTATCAAAATGAGGTGGACTGGTTGCTTTTGTGGTGTGGAGACAATAACTTGGCCCTTAACACCAATACAACCAAAGGAATAGATCAGACATCCAGCCCTTGCTTATCAATGGAGACCAAGTGGAGCAAATGGCCAGTTTTAGGTTTCTGTGTGTTATCATAAAAGAGGACCTGACTTGAGGCACTCACATTCCAGGACTGGTCAAAAGGGCTCAACAGCGATTATATTACCTGAGACTTCTCAGGAAGCAACAACTGAATGAAAAACTGCTGGTGATCTTCTACCACTGCACCATAGAGAGTATTTTAACTTACTGCCCTGTGTATGGTTTGCCAATTGCACAGTGGCAGATAGGACAGTATTCCAGAGGTTAACATAATTGCCCAGAGAATATTAGTTCCCATCTCCTCTCTTTGGAAGAGCTTTATAGCTCCCTCTGCCTTAAGAAAGTTTGAAACATTCTTAAAGATCTATCTTATCCTGGACAGACTTTTTTTGAACTATTGTCATCTGGCAGATGATACAGAATAATAAAAACAAGGACAAATAGGCTGAAAAATCCCAGGGCAGTGATATATTGAATTCTAGTGTATAGTGCTATGATGGTGAACTTATGGCACATGTGCCACAGGTGGCATGCAGAGCCCTCTCTGTAGGCATGCCAGCCGTCACTCCAGCCCAGCTCCACCATGCATGCATGCACACCTCCCATCAGCCAGCTGGTCTTCAGGTCTCTGCCACTCATGCACAGGGGTAGAGCCTTCCCCAATCTCTGTAGTTCCACCCTCCGCAGGTGCCTCTCCATGGCAGGAATGGAGAAGAAAGCTAGGACATGGTGGGGGGAGAAACTGCAAAATCAGGGAAGGCAGGGAAGGCAGGAATAGAGAAGAAAGTTAGGATGTGGTGGGGGAGAAACGGTGAAGATTGCGAGCCTCTCCCTCTCTGTGCCCCGTTTTGGGCCTGAAAAGCTTCCTGCACCAACGTGGAAGCCAAAACAGGGGCCGGGGGATGGGGCACATGCATGGGGGGCATGCACAGGGAACGTGCATGCAGGGTGGGGCACATGAACAGGGGTGCTCGCATTGCATTTGGGGGACTGGGGCATGCACATGTGCATTCATGTCTGTGTGCACACACTTTGGGCACTTGGCACCAAAAAGGTTAACCATCACTGATATAGTGCAATATGAATGCAGTATCGGGTTTTCAATTCAATTGTATAGAATGTGAAGGATGTGTGTTTGTGTTTTATTTTTATAGTTATAATGTACACTGAAGATGGCATTTAATTTCATTATATGAGCTGCATTGACAATAAAGTAAACTAACTAATTGTAAACCATATGAGAGAACTTCCCAAGAAAAAGGAAAGTGAAAAATGATGTTTCTCACATGGCTAACACCATGAAATGATGCAAATGCACCATGAAATGGTGCAAATGCAAAATGAAGTTATTTAATGTAATACTTTCCTGTCTCTGACTAGAATTCATCCTATAAGATAAGCATGTTTGAAAATTTACCTGCATTAAATGGATAAATAACACTTATCTACACTGATCTTCCAATTTAAATGTTATGTCCATAGGTTTCACGCACTTCTGAAGACTTTCGAAGTATGTGCTTTAGGGTTTGAAGAATCCGAAGAACAAAAAGCAACCTTTTTTCGCTCTTTTTTTCTTGTTTTCAGATTACAACAATAGAAAATGTGAAACTATTTGGAGAATCTGGTGGTGGTTGGATTTGTGAAAATATTTTTTAAGTGGGAAGTTGGCAGGGGATTTAGGAATTATAAGAATAATATTTGTGCTATTACTGATTATCTTTTTCAAATTTCTTGAAGATTTTAAGAGCATCCAAAATGAGTAGTGTTTCAAACTTAAGTAAATTGGGGGAGAAGGGTAAATACATCTGCAGCAGCAGCAGCATCCAGTCCACCAAGTCAAAGATCTTTGGATAGCATGTTGCAGCAGGAAAAAGTGAACATGATGCAAGCAGAATTGAAAGTAATGCTCCAAACACTTCAAAAAGCCAAAACAAAATATTTTGAAGACATGAAGAAAAGAATGGAAAAGATGATAAAATAAAGAATATTCAACAAATAATAACTAAAAATGAACAACCGGTGCAGAAAATAGAAGAGAAATCAGAACAAACAGAGAAGAAAGTGGAAGAGATGGATAATAGACTTACACAGGCAGACAAAAATCTTGAGAGAACAGTAATCACGTTGGAGATGGATAAAGTTGAATACTTCTTGAGTTTCAAGAACATTGAGGAAGAAAGAGGGGAAAACCTTGCAGAGATAAAGGCAGAATTGTTAGCAGATGCCCTGGAAGTGCACAAGCAAGAGAGGCTTGCTGGGTTGGATGAAATATTTAGAGTATATACAAGATATGCGCCAAGAAATAAACTTCCTGAGAGAGGTACATGTGAGATTTACTATGAAGGCATTAAGAACAAAGATACTTCAGAGAGCAAGAGATGACCCATTGAAATACAAAGAAAGAGAAATAATAGTTCTGAAACAGATCCCTAGAAGAGTAAGAGACACAAGAAAACAATATCAATTTCTGACAAGACAATTAATTAAGCGTGAAGCAAATTTCAGATGGCTGATACCTAAGAGAATACTGGTGACATGGATGGATCAAAGGCATAGATTGGATACGATAGAGAAAGCAAGGCAATTTTATGACAAGCAATCTGGATCAGATGAGGAAAAAAGAAAGAGAGGAAATAGATGACAAGAAACAAGAAGAAGCATCAGGAGGAGAAAACGCACAACAAAAAGAAGTTGAAATAGAATTAAAGGAAAGAGTAGAATGAGAAGATAAAAGAACAAAGAGAAATAAGAGTGACTAAGAACAACAAGGCCTATCTACAAGTAAAACTATGGAAGATGAAATAAAACTGCTATCGATCAATATAAATGGACTGAATTCTCTTATGAAAAGAAAAAGGACTTTTAACAAAGCTAAAATTAGATCTTATTTGTCTCCCAGAGGTCCACAAAAAACAACATAATAAATTATTGGAATATCCTACAATTGGGAAACTACACTCCCCATTAGCACAGCAAAAGAAAAGAGATGTGGTCCTTTATATTAAAGAAACAATAATATTAATTTATTTTTATTTATGTGATTTATATGCCGCCCTATCTCCGAGGACTCAGGGCAGCTCACAACAATAAAAATGCATAATCCCTCATTAAAACAGTGAAATTTAAAAAATCAAATTTAAAACAATTAAGATTAATTAAGAAATCCCCATCAGTCCAAACTGCAAAACAACCAGGTCTTCAAATCACGGCGGAACGAGTGAAAGTCAGGAGCCATCCGGAGCTCCAAAGGAAGTTGGTTCCAGAGGGTGGGTGCACCCACAGAGAAAGCTCTCCCCCTGGGGTCGCCAGCCAACAATGTGTGGCCGACAGAACCCTGAGGAAGCCTTGTCTGTTGGAACGCACCAGGCGATTGGGGATTGTCGCTGGCTGCAGGGGATCCGACAAATATCCCGGGCCTAGGCCATGAAGGGCTTTGTAGGTGATAACCAGCATCTTGAACTTCACCTGAAGGGCAAGCAGTAACCAATGCAGGTCACACAGGAGAGGTGAAACAAGGGAGTGTTGGGACACTCCCATCACAACCCGCATGGCCACATTTTGCACCAGCTGAAGCCTTCGAGTGGTTTTCAAGGGCAGCCCTAGGTAGAGAGCGTTGCAGTAGTCAAGATGGGAGGTGACCAGCACATGAGTAACAGTGCATAGGGCATCTTGGTCCAAGTAAGGCCGCAATTGGTGCACCAGGCAAACCTGGGCGAATGCCCCCCTGGTCACGGTCATCACATGATCTTCCAGAAACAACCGTGAATCCAGGAGGACACCCAAGTTGCGAGCCCTATACATAGGGGGTACCAACTCACCCCCAATGGTCAACAATGGAATATCTTGATCTGACCCAGATGCCAGTACCCACAGGCACTCGGTCTTGGCAGGATTGAGTCAAAGCCTGTTCCTCCCCATCCAGGTCTGAACCGCTTCCAGGCAGTGGGACATCACATTAAGGGCATCACTGGGCTGGTTTGGGGTGGATATAAAAAGCTGGGTATCATCAGCGTACTAATGATACGGCACCCCAAAACCATGGGGGATCTTCCCAAGTGGTTTCATATAGATGTTGAACAGGAGAGGACTGAGCCTTGAGGCACCCCACACGTAAGGGGCCTCAGGGCCAACCTCTGCCCCCCTGCCAACACTGCTTGCATATGGCCCAAGAGATAGGAGGAGAACCACTGTAGAATGGTGCCTCCCACTCCTAGTCCCTCGAGTCATCGCAGTAGAATACCATGGTCGATGGTATCAAAGGCCACAGAAAGATCCAAGAGGACCGGAACCGAGGATAAGCCCCTGTCCCGAGCCCTCCAAAGATCATTCACCAGCATGACCAATGCCGTCTCCATGCTGTACCCCGGCCTGAAACCCGATTGGTATGGATCCAGGTAGTCTGTATCCTCCAGGGCCAACAGGAGCTGCCATGCCACCACGCTCTCAACAACCTTTGCGACAAAGCAAAGGTTGGAGACAGGACAAAAATTATCCAGTATAGTTGGATCCAAGGCAGGTTTCTTGAGGAGGGGTCTCATCACCGCCTCCTTCAAGGTGGCTGGGAAGATACCCTCCTCTAAAGATGCCATTGTTACTGACTGGATCCAGTCCCGTGACATCTCTTGGGCCACATAAGCAAGCCAGGAGGGGTGCGGGTCCAGTACGCACGTGGTGGCACTCACTCTTACCATGATCCTGTCCACTTCCTCAGGGGTGACAGGATCAAACTCTTCCCAAATCCTAGAACCAGCTTCCTCCTCACCATCAGACCCTGCCCAGTCAGAGTCCAGACTGTCCCAAATCTGAGGGATCTTATCCAGCAGATGCTGACTAAACTCCTTGGTGCATCTCCACAGAGGGTCCTCTCCCACCCTCTGATTCAGGAGGGAGCGAGATACCTTAAACAGGGCAGCTGGGTGATTATCTATGGATGCGATGAGGGCAGAGAAGTATGCCCGCTTCGCCGCCTCCATCGCCACCAGGTAAGATCGTGTAAATGATCTCAACTGATCATTCGGAATGACTGGCTCTCCAACCACTCTCTAGGCCTCTCTTATGGCGCATCATCTCCCAGAGCTCCTCCATGAACCGAGGAACCAATCGGCATCTGCATCGAGTCAGATGCCGCAAAGGCACGACACAGCCGAGAGCCCTGGAGGCCACCTTTTCCCAGGCATCCACCAGAGCCTCGATCGGGGCATGAGAGAGAGAGAGTGGTATTGTCCCAAGCTCCGTCTGGAACCTCTCCGGGTCCATCAGGTACCTGGGGTGGAACTAGATGGTTGGTCCCCATCCCAGCGGGGGGGGGAGGGTTGGCATTCTGGAAGCCCACCCACAGGAGATAATGATTGGTCCATGACAGGGGATAAGTAGCTGACACTTCCCCACCAAAATCATCACGTCACTGCTCCGAGATAAAAATCAGATCGGGAGTGTGCCCCCCCTCATGAGTCGGGCCCCAAATTATCTGGGTCCAGTCCATGGCTGCCATGAAAGCCAACTCCCGGGCCGCCCTAGACGCTCCACCTAGGGACGATAGATTAAAGTCCCCCAAAACAATAAGCTTGGGGAACTCAACCACCAACCCCAAGAGAGCATCTAGCAGCCCGGGTAGGACTATTGAAATGCAGCTGGGAGATAGGTACGTAATCAACAGGCCCAACTGCCCTTGCGGACCCCATCTCATAAGGAGGGACTCACACCCGTCTATCTGAGGAACAGTGACCTCCCGCAGACCAAGGGACTAATAACAACCACACACACCCCCTACCCTGGGTCCTCAGCTGCTGCAGCATCCGAAAACCTGGTGGGCAAAGTTCAATCAGAGGGACCCCTACCTCGGAGCCCGACCAGGTTTCCGTAATGCAAGCTAGGTCTGCATCCTCCTCAATCAACTCACAGATGAGAGGAGCTTTATTAACCACAGACCTGGCTTTAAAATAAACCAGCCTAAGCCCAGGGGTCCTTTCTCTCAAACCCCCAGGCAGTTGGACAGAATCTGAAGGGTCAGAGCACGCCACCTCTCGAAGATAGCGGGGGTGCGCTCCCAAATACCAATATGGCCCTCTCTTCATCCACCTGCCTCCATTCCCAATCGCAACCGGAATCAGAGTGCCCACCCTCTCCCTTGGGGCACCATCAGCCCCATCCATGCAGCCACAACACCAAAAGTCCGGGAGAAAGGGCGATCAAGGTCCCAGTAACAAACATAGTCCCCTGGCACCCCAAAACCCCCCCCCCAACCCCATCATAGCCTGCAGATGGCAAGCAAGAATATGATGAAGTTGTGGGACTGAAAATAAATAAAAAACCAAAATAATAATTAAAAATATTGCAGACATACAGAAAAAAGAACTAATGAGGAAAATAGGTATACAGATAGTTAAGGAAGTTAAATATTTAGGATTTCAAGTAATGGCAAGGTGTGTAACGATTAAAGAAAATAATTATTATAAATTGGTGCAACAAATTAAAATGGATTTGGAGAAGTGGAAAATTTACAATTGTGATTGGTGGGAAGAATAGATACTACAAAAATGAATATTTTGCCAAGATTACTATATTTATTTCAAACAATACCAATAAAACTGGGGAAAAATACTCCCCCCCCCAAGTTTTTTATTTTATTTTACAATATATCCATATCAGTGCATGAACAGTGTGGCACCTGGGTATCATACATTTTAGTACAAATAACAATAGTGCTATTAATCATATTTGTTATATTCCTCAAGATTATGTAATTCTAGTATTGATACACATATTTGTGTTAAATTATAGCCTTTCATTATTTTATTATGCAATGTTTCAATACGTCAGTCCAATGCCAATCACAATATTGTTTAAAGATACATAATACCATCATTCAATTTCTAATCTTCCTTCTTATTACTTTTGTCTTATTGTATAAAAATTTGTATACTAATATTCCCCCCCTTATTTTTATCCCTATTCTAATTTTTAATCATGCTACCATTATATTTAAAACAAATCCTTTCTATCCATCATCTCTTGTCCATTTTAAAGCTTTAACTGATCATTTTTTAACTTGCCTCCCATATTCCTCTCTTGGATCTTTATCCCTATCTGCTTCTATTTCCTAATTATTCATTTTAAACATTTCTCCCATCTCTACCCTTGTCCATTGTCTAGCCTCCAAAATATCTACCCATGCTCCTATCTCCCTTTCAAAAATGTCTTCCTGCATCTCCAGTTCCCTTTTTAAATGTCTTAAAATATTTTCCCCTTGGTTTATTTCATCAGACATTGTTGTTTTTGTTATTATTGTCTTCTTGTCATCTTGTTTTGTTTGCTGGTTAATCTGTTCTCCTTTTTCATCTCCTCTTTCAATTGGCTCCTCCTTTTCCTGGGCATCTTGATCACTCATTATCCTTTGTATAATATTTCCCAGTTTTTCATCCATGCCATGCATTAAGCTCTTAATCTCCTTGTGGTTTGTTATCAGAATGTCCTTGATGCTTTGATACATTGATGCCTTCCTTCCCAAGTTCCACTCATTTCCTCCTAATGGAGCATCCCATCTTGTCCAGCAAGTCCTGCTCTTGTGCAGTAATCCAAAAACCATATATTCAAGCCTAAAGTCACTCCCCAAAAGAAATTCAATGTTCACAATTTTTTATATTCCATAGTTAATCAATCTATTCCTTTAGATAATCTCAAAAGCTTTCCAGAACCTCCTTAAATCCCTTTTATGCATTCAATCTTGTATCATAGCATTCAGGGGTCTCGTTAATGAAAATATTTTCCTTGTTCTCATATTTGAACCTCCAGTAGTCACATCATGGGTGCATAAAACATATCCTTGTTAGGATTTCCTAGGATTTAAGAATATGTTATAGTTTCCTTTCGTCAGCAGATGGCACTCTCGGTTCAGATTTCAATGTTAACAAGTTTTAGTCAAATAATAAATCAAAATATAGAAACAAAGTTAGTTTTTTTGGGTAGATAGTTTCAGTATTTTTAAAATGTCTTTCCAAAACAATGCCTGCTTAGTTTAAAAGTCCAATTTTCTGTATTTTAAAAGATTTTTTTTTGCTTTTCTCCCCTTTTTTTTCAATTCTGAAGTTTTTCTCAAAGTGCTTAGTCGCTGTTTTAGCAAATAGTCATGAGCCTCTCTTTTCCTGGTTTTTTTTCCTTTTGGGGTTAGGTTTTAAATAAAAAAGAATCCTCTCACTCACTCAACAGAGACTGTTCACTAACTCCGCTCCAACACCAGTGTTGGATATTCCTTGGGTGCCCCAGCTTCACAGCAGCCATTTTTAGGTTGCCTCTTCTCCTCATCATGGCTGAGTGGGGGGAAAAAATCCAGAGCCCAGCAGGAAGATTGCAACTCTCCACAGTCTCACAGGGCACCCCTCTTTGCTTCAGCATCCCTACAGAGCGGTTTTGGCTCCTTTCAGAGCCCACCAATGGAGACAACTCAGCACTGGAGCATGGAGATCCACTCCTCATGTCCAATCTTGCTGCAACATCAACCAACAGCTGAAAAAAATACTTAAAGAATTGAAGTTTTCTTGAAATACTTAAAGAATTGAAATACTTAAACAATATTAAAAATATATTTGGCAAGGGGAAAAAGCAAGGTTAAGTTTGAAAATGTTGCAAGACTCTAAAAATAGTGGTAGTTTTGGGCTACCAGATTGGGAATTGTATTACCAGGCCTCGATACTTACTTGAGTGAAGGAATGGATTGGCTTTAGGAACAAAAGACTATTGATCTTGGAAGGACATGATCAAGAACAAGGTTGACATGCTTTTTTATGGTATGGAAAAAATAAAATACATAGCTATTTCCAAAGACTCTATATTAGGAATGCATTATTACTAGTATGGGAGAAAATTAAAAAACAACATTATTTGAAAATACCATCTGGTTCTCCACAATGGAGGCACTGATTTATCCAAATGTTATTGATATAGAGAATGTTACCAGATATAAAGATATTTTTTTTTGAAAAAGGTTTTTATTTTTATTTCTCATAAACACGTTTACATATACAGTCATTTATCCATCATTTTTCATTCATCTTATCTTTTACCTTTCATTTTTAATTTTTACTTTTTCCTTTTTCGGGGCTGCTTTTTTACCATGTACCTTTACCACTTTCTTCTTCTCCTCCCCTTCTCTTCCTTCCTCTTTCTCCTCTTACTTTCTTCGTTCTTCCTCTCCTTCTCTTTCCTATTTCCCCTTCCCTTCCCCCATTCCTCTCTCCTTCCCCCCTTTGAGCCTTCTCTTCTGCTCCTCTTTCCCGTTTTCTTCCTCTCCTTTTCCCTTTCTTCTTTCTCTGCCTCTCCTCTCCTCTCTTCTTCCTTCCTTTCTCTCTACTCTTCCCCTCTCTCTTGTTGTTTCCCTTTTCAGTTAAATCCAAAATGGTATTCAAGCAGCCCCGATTTTCTATTCATCTTTATTCTCATTTCAATCTCTTATTTGATTTGATTAATATTTATTTTTATTTCCTCATTTGTGTACATTTTTATAACATCTCACTTTTTTCCCTTTTATCCCTCCCCTCCCTTTCTCCTTTTACCTAGCATCATTTGGGTATTTATTTTTCTGATTGTTTTTTCCCATCTGCTCTCTGTTTTATCTTTATATCCTTATTCATATTTCCTTTCTAACCAATCATAAAATTTATCCCATGGCTTCAAATACATCAACTCCTCTTTGTCTCTTATTCTCAATGCTAATCTATTCATTTCTAAAATTTTCTTTATAATTTCTCCTTCTAACAGGATTTTATCTGCTTTCCAATTTTGTGCAAATACAATTCTAGCTGCTGTTATTATATGAATAATCAAATATATATCTTCTTTACTGTAATTCTCCAGTAAAATTCCCAGTAAGAACATCTCTGGCTTTAACTCTATATGTTGCTGTAACATTCCTTTTAACCATGCTTGTATTTTCACCCAATAATGTTTCGCTTCTTTACACAACCACCACATATGATAATATGAACCCGGCAACTGATGACATTTCCAACACTTAGCTGATTTATCTTTAAACATCTTAGCTAATCTTTCTGGTTGCATATGCCATCTATAAAACATCTTATACAAGTTTTCTTTATAAACTGTTGCCATTGTTAGTTTATAGTTTCTTTCCCAAAGTTGTTGCCATTTCTTCAATTCTATGGTGTATCCAAAATTCTTTGCCCATAACATCATTGTTTCTTTTACTTCTTCATCTGCTAGTCTAATCCACAACAGATAATTATATAATTTTTTAATCATTTTTTCCTCTGTTCCTGTCAATTCCAGACAACATACTGTTCAATTAAAATTGGAATTTTTGTATGTTATAAAATAAAATAAAAACTTATTATATAAAAAAGTATGTGCTTAAATTCCCAAGAATGGTGACAATATCATACAAGATTTTGCAGAATCTTCTGGTGCAGTTATTCAGAATGCTGTGCTCTTGGGACATGATGTATGATGCCATCCACCTGTTTTAAATCTATAAACTCTATATGATATTCTTGAGGTTCTGTTTATCCCCTTGTTTAATTATCTCATTGTTCCCTATATTTCCCATATTTACTTTGGCAGTCTTCCTATTTCTGGATGTATTATAACATTTATCCTAAACTATCTACTTATCTTCTCATGAATCCATTTTCACCATACTGTATGTTGAATCCTAACTTTTCATAAATTACTGTATTTCTCAGTCTTCAGGAATTCTGATTTTTTAACTTCTTTTGCCCTATGATTCTTGAACTCATTCTATTTTTCAGCTTCCAAATACTCTTTGCTAATCTTTTTCTAAATATCTAGTATCTTCCTCTATGTCACTAAATCCTACATAAAATTTTCCTTTTCTCACAGCAGCTGAACTATCTCTCTATGCTTTCAACCACTTATTACTGAGTACCTTTTTAAACAAATCCTTGAATACAGATACAACCATAATTAAGCCCAAAATTTCCATTGCTAAGTGAGATATTTGTTAAGTGAATTTTGCCCCATTTTACAACCATAGTTATTCAGTGTATCATTCTACTTGTTAAATTAGTAATGTTAAGTGATTCTGGCTTCTGCATTGACTTTGCTTGTCAGAAGTTTGCAAAAGATGATCACATGACACCAGGACACTGCAACTGTCATAAATATGAGTCAGTTGCCAAGCATTTGACCATGGGGATGCTGTAACGGTTGTAAGTGTGAAAAAAATCAGAAATCACTTTTTTCAGTGACATTGTAACTTCGAAAAGTCACTAAATGAACTATTGCAAGTATTTCTATATTTTATAATTCTCACAAAAGTTCATCCATGAGAAGATTACAAATAAAAGCCCAATATAAACACCTAGAAAAAAATATACATGTTAGGAAACTAAGAATATGAAAGATATTGCTGCAGAAGCTATTGAGAAAGCGTAAGAGTGGAATGTATTTCTATTTTACTTTTTTTCCCATTCAATCAGATTAAAGATAGTTTGCTTTCAATGTTTGTTTCAAAGAAATATGTTGATGAAACTTTCATGAGTAATTCCTGAACTTTTTTGTTTGATTGCTTTTGTTTGTTTTTGTTTATAAGTATATATGACACTTCTATTTTTTTCTCTAGCGGGCTACAGTTTTTTTATTCATTCAAATTATATGGCTGCCCATCTCGACAAGCGACTTGCTTGTCACTTCTTGAATACAATACAATAAACAAAATAAGCAGTTGAATACATTGCTTAAAATACAAAGCAGTTGAGAAAAAAAATCACATTCAATATTTGCTAGCACAGCCTAGAGATGGGACCCTTCCTACACACAGGGCCAGGTCTTAAGTGTGTTAGACCCAACCAGCAGGATTAGGGCCAACCTCCAGAAGGAGAATGTTCCATACAGTGAATGCTATGGCAGAAAACACATTCTTGCTGGGCCTCGCCACTAGCATACCTTGATTGATAGAACCCAGAGCTTGCCAGCTAGGCTTGGAAAGGCAGAAATAATTGGGAAGAGATGATCTCTCAAGTAACCTGGTCACTTTGACATACATTTTTTAGTTATGTATCAAGGGCTGCTTGTTTTAGAGTAGAAATAGAGGCAGGAAGGCTAGAGGGCAATGTAAATGTGTAACTGTTTAATATAAATCAGTATCAACAGAAGCAACTTCCTTTTCCTCTTATAATAAAGTAAGCTCAAATATAGTGGGCCACCTCCAGGAATGCCCCCAATTCCTGGAGGTGGCCCACCGGCCTAGCCAAGAAGTGCCTTAATGACAGATCTTGATATCCCGAGAGGTGGCATAAAGGTCTTGGGGTTTTTAAAAGGAGTTCCTTACACTCTTTTTTAATTAGGTTTTAAGGGGATTGGAGAGGGGAGGGGTTATGATACCCAGTGGGTGGCTGGGGGGGCTCTCCGGGTGGTTGTTAGTCCAGGTCAGGGGAGGATCACAGTGAGGTGGGAGCAGGGTTGGGACCCCCTGGGACTCCATGGGAGTGGGAGGGGCACAGATCCCTGTTGCAATGGGGACTGGCCGCAGATGGAGGAACGGAGGGCCGTATCAGAGGTTGAGAGCACATCCCTGTTATTGTCAAGCGGTGACCCTCTCCAGCCCTCCTAGTCCTGCCTGCCTTCCTGGGGGTTTGAGAGATAGGGCCTCTGGGCTCAAGCTGGTTTACTTTAATGTCAGGTCCATGGTTAACAAAGCTTCCCTCATCAGTGAGTTGTTCGAGGAGGAAAATGCAGACCTGGCTTGCATTACGGAGACCTGGCTGGGCTTGGAGAGAGGTGTCCCCCTGATTGAACTTTGCCTGCCAGGTTTTTGGGTGCTACACCAACTGAGGATGCAGGGAGGGTGGGGGGGTGGTTGTTATTAGGGTGGCCCATAGTCTGCAGGAGGTCACTGCTCCCCAGAGGGAGGGGTGAGAACCCCTACTCATGAGATGGGGTCCTCGAGGTCAGTGGGGCCTGTTGATTATGTACCTATCTCCCAGCTGCATATCAATGGCCCTGCCTGGGCTGCTGGATGCTCTATCAGGGCTGGTGGTTGAGTTTCCCAGACTCATTTTTCTGGGGGACTTTAATCTGCCTTCTCTTGGTGGGGCGTCGGGGGCGGCCCAGGAGTTCATGGCTTCCATGGCAGCCATGGACCTGACTCAGGTAATTCAGGGTCTGACTCATGGGGGGGAGGGACACATGCCTGATCTCGTTTTTATCTCGGAGCAGTGGTGTAGTGAGTTTGGTGGCGGTATACCAATTATATATCCCGTCATGGACCGATCATTATCTCCTTCAGCTGGACTTCATTATGCTGCCCCCCCAATGCTGGGATGCAGGACCGACCACCTGGTTCCGCCCCAGGCACCTGATGGACCCTGAGTGGTTCCAGACGAAGCTTGGGACTATCCCTGTCTCTCTTTCCCACGCTCCAGTCGAGACTCTGATGGATGCCTGGGAAAAGGCAGCCACCGGCGCTCTCGACCGGGTCATGCCTTTGTGGCCTCTGTCCCAATGCAGATCCCAGTTGGCCCCTTGGTTTACTGAAGAGCTCCCAGAGATGAAGTGGCAGAGGAGAGGCCTAGAGAGCTGTTGGAGATCCAGGCTTTCCGAGTCTGACCGAGCATAGTTAAGATCCTTTACGCAATCTTATCTAGAGGAGATGGAGGCAGCGAAGCCTTTTGAATCAGGGAGCGGTGGATGACCCTATGTGGGAGAGGGCCGACGGGTATAGCCAACATTTGCTGGGCAAGATCACTCAGATTTGGGATGGGCTGGACTCTGACTGGGCAGGGTTGGTTGAGAGGGTGATGATGGATCTGGTTATTTGGGATGAGTTCGATCCTGTTACTCCTGAAGAAATGGACAGGATCATGGGGAAGCTGAGTACCACCACATGTTTGTTGGACCCGTGTCCCTCCTGGCTTGTTTATTCGGCTCAGGAGTTTACACGTGACAGGGTCCAGGCAGTGATTACTGCTTCCTTGGGTGAGGGGAGCTTCCCTGCCACCTTGAAGGAGGCAGTGGTGAGATCCCTCCTCAAGGAACCTGCCTTGGATCCAGCTATCTTGAACAACTTTCGTCCTGTCTCCAACCTTCGCTTTATTGTGAAGGTTGTTGAGAGTATGATGGCATATCAGCTCCCATTGGCCCTGGAGGAAGTGGTATACCTGGACCCGTACCAGTCGGGTTTCCAGTCTGGGTTCAGCATGGAGACGGCATTGGTCGCGCTGGTTGATGATCTCTGGAGGGCTCGGGACAGGGGACATTCCTGTCCTGGTCCTGTTAGATCTCTCAACGGCTTTTGATACCATCGACCATGGTATCCTACTGTGACGCCTCGAGGGGTTAGGGGTGGGGGGCACTGTTTTACGGTGGTTCTCATCCTACCTCATGGGTCATTCGTAAGCAGTGTTGGCGGGGGGACAGAGGTCGGCTCTGAAACCCCTTATGTGTGGGGTGCCCCAGGGGTCGGTCCTCTCTCCCCTTTTGTTCAACATCTATAGGAAACCGCTGGGGGAGATCATCTGTGGTTTTGGGGTGGGGTATCCTCAGTATGCTGACGATACCCAACTTTTCCTATCCACCCCAAATCAACCCAGCAATGCCCCTGATGTAATGTCCCGGTGCCTGGAAGTGATGCGGCTCTGGATGGGGAGGAACAGGCTTCGGCTCAACCCTGCCAAGACGGAGTGGCTGTGGGTACCGGCATCTCAGTTCCATGGGAATATTCCACTGCTGGTTATAGGGGTTGAGGTGTTGCCCCCTGTTGACAGGGCGCGCAGATGTTCTCCTGGATTCAGGGTTGTCTCTAGAAGATCATGTTACGACCATGACCAGGGGGGCATTCGCACAGATTCGTCGCGTGCGCCAATTGCGTCCCTACCTGGACCGAGATGCCCTATGCACTGGTCACCTCCCAGATTGACTACTGCAACACTCTCTACATGGAGCTGCCCCTGAAGACCACTCGGAGGCTTCAGCTGGTGCAGAATGAGGCCACACAGGTAATGATGGCAGCGTCCCGACACTCCCTTATTACACCCCTCCTGTGCGACCTGCATTGGTTACCGGTTGCCCTCCGTGTGAGATTCAAGGTGCTGGTGATTACCTATAAAGCCCTACATGGCTTAGGACCGGGGTATTTGGTGGACCTTCTGTGGCCTGCAACAGCTCTCCATCGCCCAGTGAGTTCCCATAGGGAGGGCCTACTCGGGGTGTCATCGCCCAGACAGTGTCAGGTGGCGAATCCTAGGGAGTGGGCCTTCTCTGTGGGCACATCTACCCTCTGGAAACAGCTCCCCCTGGAGCTCCGGATGGCCCCTGACCTTCGCTCTTTCCACCGCGAATTAAAAACATGGCTATTTCACCTTGCTGGCCTGGACTGATGGGGGTTTTAAAATGGATTTTAATTGATTTTAGGAATTTTATGTGTAACTTTTAACCCAGAGTTTTGTTTTATTTTTCTGTTTTATTGTTGTGAGCCACCCTGAGTCCTTTCAGAGAAAGGCAGCATATAAATCTAAATAATGAATGAATGGATGGATGGATGGATGGATGGATGGATGGATGGATGGATGGATGGATGGATGGATGAATGAATGAATGAATGAATGAATGAATGAATGAATGAATGAATGAATGAATGAATGAATGAATGAATAAATAAATAAATAAATAAATAAATAAATAAATAAATAAATAAATATCACTCAAGAGAAATACTAAAGGACCCTGAGAATAAAGTAGAAAAACTGAAGCCTCTTTCAGAGGAGATGAAAGCCCTTTTAATAAACTGTAAAACAGATTCCATAACAGTAGTGTAACACTTAATCTGTGCTTCGTGCATGTAAAGAAGGTGACAAGCAACAGGGAGAAAGCAGAACTACTTAACTCATTTTTTGCATCTGTCTTTACACCAAGGGAAAAATCAGTCCAACCTATCAAAAACAGCACCACAAAAAACAAACTAGGAACAAGTCAAAATAGGGAAGAAAATGGTAAGATGACTTTGAATCACCAGGACCATATGGATTATACCAGGAGGGGTTTCAAAACCTGTCGCTAGTGGTTTGCTTGTGGGTGCGTGCATGATGCTACTGCGCATGCGCAGAAGCTGTTCTGCCCCAGCTACAGACCCCAAGGAACGCAGCACACCCAAAGTCTGTACAAGCCTTAGTTTACTAAATTAAATCAGTCTTTTTCAAATAAAGGCTTTTAATTAACTTTCTTAACAGCCTACAAGAATCCAAAGAATAAATAATCGTAATCTTACAATGGTTGGCAGAAAGTCCAGAAGCAATTTGCAGGAAACTGATAAGAGAACTAAGATCAGGACACGAAGGAGAGTGAACGAAGTTGTTCCCTGCAAATTGCTTCAGTCATCGTCCGTCCTTAAATAGGCTAAGGGAGTGGCCAATTAGCCCCAAGCCTTACTCTTGAGGAGACTTCCTACTGAAGAACCACTCCTGCCTTTTGGCAGCTTTACACACCCATGCATCGAGAAGAGGCTCCTCCTCTTCTTCCTCTTCACTTATGGAGGTTCTGGAGGGCCTGGCTGAATCCCCACCTCTGGCACCACATCTTCTCCAGCCTCCTCATTGTCTAACTCAAGTGCCAGCTGCACAGGCTGATGGCGCAGCACCATACCAGCCTCCTTGCTGTCTGAACCAGCTACTAGCTGCACAGGCCGCTGATGGGCCACAACAGAAGCATCTGGGAGGGTGGGCAGAGCCCCCCCATTGCTGCTGCTACCAGTTTGCCCAATCCAGGGCAAACCGGTAGCAACCCACCACTGGATTACACCCCAAGGTTCTAAAGCAACTGACAGATGGGAACTCAGAACCACTGAACTATATCTTTCAAAGATCCTTGAGCACCAGGAAACTGCCAAAGGACTAGAAAACAGCTGATGTAGTTCTCACCTTCAAAAAAGGGGGAAAAAATACAGTGGGGCAAAAAAGTATTTAGCATGCCACCAATTGTGCAAGTTCTCCCACTTAAAAAGATGAGAGAGGCCTGTAATTGACATCATAGGTAGACTACAAGAGACAAAATGAGAAAACAAATCCAGACAATCACATTGTCTGATTTGGAAAAAAATTATTTGCAAATTATGGTGGAAAATAAGTATTTAGTCAATGTCAACCGTTCATCTCAATACTTTGTTATATATCTCAATACTTTGTTGGCAATGATAGAGGTCAAACGTCTGTAAGTCTTCTCAAGGTTGGCACACACTGTTGCTGGTATGTTGGCCCATTCCTCCATGCAGATCTCCTCTAGAGCACTAATGTTTTGGGGCTGTCGCTGGGCAACATGGACTTTCAATTCCCTCCAAAAGTTTTCTATGGGGTTGAGATCTGGAGACTGGCTAGGCCACTCCAGGACCTTGAAATGCTTCTTACAAAGCCACTCCTTTGTTGCCTGGGCAGTGTGTTTGGGATCATTGTCATGCTGAAAGACCCACCCACATTTCATCTTCAATGCCCTTGCTGATGGAAGGAGGTTTCACTCAAAATCTCACGATACATGGCCCCATTCATTCTTTCTTGTACACGGATCAGTCGTCCTGGTCCCTTTGCAGAGAAACAGCCCCAAAGCATGATGCTGCCACCCCCATGCTTCACAGTAGGTATGGTGTTCTTTGGATGCAACACAGCATTCTCTCTCCTCCAAACACGACGAGTTGTGTTTCTACCAAACAGTTCTACTTTGGTTTCATCTGACCATATGACATTCTCCCAATCCTCTTCTGGATCATCCAAATGCTCTCTAGCAAACTTCAGATGGGCCCGGACATGTACTGGCTTAAGCAGGGGGACACGTCTGGCACTGCAGGATCTGAGTCCCTGGCAGCGTAGTGTGTTACTGATGGTAGCCTTTGTTACGTTGGTCCCAGCTCTCTGCAGGTCATTCACTAGGTCCCCCCGTGTGGTTCTGGGATTTTTGCTCACCATTCTTGTGATCATTTTGACCCCACTGGGTGAGATCTTGCTGGAGCCCCAGACCGAGGGAGATTATCAGTGGTTTTGTATGTCTTCCATTTTTTAATTATTGTTCCCACAGTTGATTTCTTCACACCAAGCTGCTTGCCTATTGCAGATTTAGTCTTCCCAGCCTGGTGCAGGTCTACAATTTTGTTTCTGGTGTCTTTCGACAGCTCTTTGGTCTTCACCATAGTGGAGATGGAGTGTGACTGTTTGAAGTTGTGGACATATGTCTTTTATACTGATAACAAGTTCAAACAGGTGCCATTAATACAGGTAATGAGTAGAGGACAGAGGAGTCTCTTAAAGAAGAAGTTACAGGTCTGTGAGAGCCAGAAATCTTGCTTGTTTGTAGGTGACCAAATACTTATTTTCCACCATAATTTGCAAATAAATTCTTTCCAAATCAGACAATGTGATTGTCTGAATTTGTTTTCTCATGTTGTCTCTCATAGTTGATGTCTACCTATGATGTCAATTACAGGCCTCTCTCATCTTTTTAAGTGGGAGAACTTGCACAAGTGGTGGCTGACTAAATACTTTTTCACCCCACTGAAAATCCAGGAAACCACAGACCTATCAGCCTGGCCTCAATACCAAGGAAGATTATGAAAAAGATAAGCAAGCAACGAATCTGTGAACACCTAGAAGCAAACAAAGTAATAACCAAAAGCCAACATTGGTTTATCAAAAACAAATCATGCCAGACAAATCTTATTGCATTCTTTGACAAAGTGACAAAATTAGTAGACCAGAGGAATGCTGTCAATATAATTTACTTGGACTTCAGTAAGGCATTTGATAAAGTAGACTACTACTTGATAAGATAGAAAAATGTGGGTTAGACAGCATCACCACCAGATGGATTTGTAACTGGCTGACCTACTGCATTCAACATGTATTTCTCAATGGAACTGCAACTACATTGAGGGAAGTATGCAGTGAGGTACCCCAGGGCTCTGGTTTAGACCCAGTAGTCTTCAACATCTTCATCAATTATTTGGACAAGGGGACAGATGGGGAACTCATCAAATTTCCAGATGACACCAAGCTGGAATAGCCAGCATTCCAGAAGATAGGCTTAATATTCAGAAAGATCTTGACAGACCTGAACATTGGGCACTATCTAACAAAATGAAATTCAAGGTTGAAAAAAGTAAGGTTGTACTTTTAGGCAAGAAAAACAAAATGCACAGGTACAGTATATGTGGTACCTCACTCAATAATAGTAACTGTGAGAGGGATCTTGGAGTCCTAGTGGACAATCATTTAAATATGAGCCAGCAGTGTGCTATAGCTGTCAAAAAAGCAAACACAGTTCTAGCTACATAAACAGAGGGATAGAATCAAGGTCACAGGACAAGTTAATACTACTTTATAATGCCTTGGTAAGGCCACACTTGGAATACTGCATCCAGTTTTGGTTGCCACAATGTAAAGAAGAGTACAGAGAAGAGCAACAAAGATAATTAGAAGACTGGAGGCTAAAACAGATAAAGCTAGAATTGGGTATGTCAAGTTTGATAAAAAGAAGAACTAGATAGTAGTGTTCCAATATCTCAGGGGCTGCCGCAAAGAGGGAATCAAGCGATTCTCCAAAGCACCTGAGGGCAGGACAAGAAGCAATGGGTGGAAACTAATCAAGGAGAGGAGCAACCTAGAACTAAGGAGAAATTTCATGACAGTGAGAACAATTAATCAGTGGAACAACTTATCTCCAGAAGTTGTGAATGCTCCAACACTGGAAGTTTTTAGGAAGAGATTGGATAACCATTTGTCTGAAGTGGTACAAGTGGTACAATGATGGCTAATCTTTTTGTTGTTGCGTGCCAAAAGTGGGCGCATGCATGCGTGCCAGTGCACGTGCACCCCCGCATCCATAATGCAATGCACACATGATCCCCCACGCCCCACGCATGAATGCCTGACACTCTCACTCCCCCTGTGCATGTGCGTATCTCCCACATGCACTTTGCCCCCTGTGCATGTGTGGCAAAGACCCAAAAATCAGCTGGCCAGCAGGAGGCGCATGCGGGGCAAAGCTGAGCTGGGCTACAGCTCGCATGCCCACAGAGAAGGCTCTGTGTGCCACCTGTGGCACATGTGTCATAGGTTCACCATCACAGGTATAGGATTTCCTGCCTAAGCAGGGAATTGGACTAGAAGACCTCCAAGGTCCTTTCCAAAGTTGCTATGCTATGCTATGCTATGCTATGCTATGCTATGCTATGCTATGCTATGCTATGCTATGCTATGCTATGCTATGCTATGCTATGCTATGCTATGCTATGCTATGCTATGCTATGCTAATATGCTATGCTAATATGCTATGCTATGCTATGCTATGCTATGCTATGCTATGCTATGCTATGCTATGCTATGCTATGCTATGCTATGCTATGCTAAAGACAAAATCAGCACAATTTGATTTCACTCTTCAGTAGAAGCAAGTTTTGTCCTCATGTTAAATCAGGACTTTCCTTTCTCCATTGGAACAAATGGAAGTCATTTTTATACATTATTATTTCTTTTTTAAAAAGTGTATTTAGGATTATTAGTAGCATATGATAAATATTAGCCCAACTCCATAGTCCTGTTAGCTATTTTGTCTTTAAGAAAAAGAGATATTATATGCTTTCTCTCAGCAATTGTGTCACTATACAATTATTCCGTGGAAGTTGCACAAATCCCTGAAAACTAAGCTCAGGTTTTTACCCTTTTATTTAATTTCATGATTATGCTAGTGTGACCCTAGAATATCACAAAATGTTGGAAATTGAAAACTGATTTTGTTATCTACAATGCTTAAGAGAATTCTGATCATTTCATTACCATATCATATATTTTATCCACTGCAAATTATTGAACTTAAATTCCCTTTTCTGGGGAAAATAAAATATAATTTAAACCAGTTGATTGAAACTTGATTTTATAACCACAAAAGCCTATTCTGAAGTCCCATTTCACCAATAGTTTATATTCATTCTCGAACTAAGGTCTGCATTTTACCTACCATCAAACAATTCTGTATTTTAAACCTCAGTATGAATGACAAATCATAGTAAGGGTAAAAATTCCTTGTTCATATGGTACAAAAGAATAAAAAACATGAATACACAGAGAGAGAGAGAGAGAGAGAGAGAGGGGGAGAGGGAGGGACTGAGACTCCTGAGCCTATAGGACTTCCTATTTCAATTCAACTAAGAAAAAGAGAACAAAACAAAGAATCAATATATTTCTTCAGTATCTTGAATCAGGAGATAATCTCTTTGGGAAATATGGGAAGCCCTGTGGAATAGCCTGTTGCTATCTTCTCAATCTAAAATTTGATTTTTAGGTACAGATGGAAAACAAGCTATGAATCCTGAAGATATTAATCCCCAAAATACATTATTCACTTCCAATATCCCATTCTCTTATGTTTTTAACAGTTCTGTATTGTATTTGGGAAGTTTTGCACTGTATTTGCAATCTTTTTAAAATAAACTACCCAGTACGTCCTTAATAAATCTAAAAACATAGCCTTTCTTGCTATATATCCTCACATTCTATAAAGTTACAAAGAGTATATTTGGGTCAATTCCCGTAGGATATAAAAATAATAGTAAGGCTTACTATATGTCCCAACCTCTGGATCTTGACAGACTTGAATACTTGGCCCTATCTAACAAAATAAAATTCAATGTAGAGAAAAGTAAAGTCTTACACTTAGGCAAGAAAAAACAAAAGTACACATATAGACTGAGTGAAACCCAGCTTAATAGCAGTAACTGTGAAAGGGATCTTGGAGTCTTACTGGACAGCCAATTAAATATGAGCCAACAGTGTGCGGCAGCAGCCAAAAAAGCCAATGCTTTTTTTACATTACATTACAATGCTAAGTTACATTAACAGAGGAATACAATCAAGATCAAGTGAGGTACTGAACGTTCTATCTAGATTTTTATTTTTGTTTCAAATGATTCCGGTGCTTAAAAGTGATAAAAACTTGATAGACTGGCAAAAAGGAGTGAACAAATTTATTTGGAATGAGAAAAAGCCAAGAGTTAAACTGAAAATTATGCAAGATGTTCGTGAAAGAGGTGGCCTGAAAGTTCCAAACTTACGACTATATTATGAAGCAGCAGCGCTGACACAAGCGAGTGATTGGTTTGAAATGACAAGGACTGAGATACTGAATATAGAAGGTCACGATTTGGAATTTGGTTGGCATGCATATTTATTTTATGAAAATAAAGTTGATACAGTATTTAAAAGCCACATACTTAGAAATTCTCTGATGAGAGTATGGAAGAAGCACCAGCATAAATTGGACTACAAAATACCTTTGTGGTTGGATCTTGGTCACATTATACGGAATATAAAGTCACTCGGGGGGATTTTATATAAAGAGATACTTTTTGAAGAAGGGGGCAGATGGAATCTAAAGACATTTAATACTCTGTTGGAAGAAGGGATTAATTTAACTGGGTTACAGTATAGTCAACTTCAATCAAGATGGAGGGAAGATCAAAAAATTGGTTTAATGACATATGAAGAGAAATTGGTGAGACAGATAAAAGAAAAAGGTCCAATGCATATTAAGAGGGTTTATAATATATTGCTGGAAAGAGATTCTGAAAACAAATTGGTTTAAGACTGTATGGTAAAATGGGCACAAAATTTTGCAGAACCGGTTATGATGGAAACATGGGAAAAGATATGTGTCCAGAATGTTAAATTTACTCAGTCACAGAACTTGAGGGGAAACTTTTACAAAATGTTTTATAGGTGGCATTTAGATCCTAAGAAATTGTCCTGTATGTATTCTAATGTTCAGCCAAAATGCTGAAGATGTGATTGTTTAGATACTACATATTTCCATATATGGTGGACGTGCAGAAAAGTGAAGGCTTTTTGGATTAAAGTTTGGTGGGTTATGCAAAATGTGCTGAAGAAGAAATTCCAATTTTCCCCCCAGTTATTTCTATTGGGTATAGTTAAGGATTTCTCATTGAGTGAAACAAAATTGATATTATATATGATTACAGCAGCTAGGTTATTGATTGGCCAATATTGGAAGAAGGATATTTTACCCACTATTGAAGAATGGGCCTTGAAGGTGGCCAGTTTTGCAGAAATGGCAAAGATATCAGCATATCTAAAAGACAGGACCCAAGAAACTTTCGTGTGGGAATGGAAGAAATGGATAGACTGTGTGCAGAATAAATATCAAACTAAGAAGTATCAGATAGCTTTTAGCTGAATGTTAAGTATAAACTGTTATATAGATGCAGAATGTTATATAGAAAATGTTATATTGTGTTCTAAGTTATAGTATATAGGGTGTAAAGTATTTGGGGGGAATTATGATCTTGATTTTACTTTGTAACATTTGGGATATATTATATGTAGATTAATTATAAATTAATGAAGTATCAGATAGCTATTATCTGAATGTTATTTAGAAATTTTTAGTACTGATGGGGTAGAACAGCTGAGGGAACTGTATGGTATGATATGATATGACTTGAATTTCACCTTTTTACTATCTGGGAGAAATAAAAATGTATAGTAATTTTTATGATTATAAGGGAAGCCTAGGGTGGGGAGGGATGGATTAGGGTGGGTTGGGGAGGGGAAGGGGGGGAGGGGGAAAATTTTTATTTTAAAAACTTTTTCAATAAAAAAAAAAGATCAAGTGAGGTACTAATATCACTCTATGAAGCCTTAATAAAACCACACCTAGAATACTGAATCCAGATTTGGTCATCACACTATAAAAAGATGTTGAGACTCTAAAAAGAGTGCAGAAAAGAGCAACCAAGAAAATTAGGGGATTAGAGTCTAAAACATATGCTGAATGGTTGCAGGAGCTGGCAATTGGGCTCTTCTAGTGAAGAGAAGGACCAAGGGAGCATTACAGCTGTATTTCAATATTTGAGGGGCTTCCAAAGAGAAGAGGGGGTCAAGCTATTTTCCTGAAGGCCAGACAACAGTCAACCAATGAAACAGCTTGCCTTCAGAAGTTGTGGGAGCTTCATCACTGGAAGCTTTCAAGAAGAGACTGGATGGCCATCTGTCAGAAATGGTGTATGACAGGACCTCTGGTTTGGCGTCACTATTGGACAGTCATAGGTAGCGGGGCTCCACAAACCTAGGCTGAATCCTCATTGTTGGAGGGACTTAAGGGGCTAAAGTCACCTTGAAGGGATGACAAAGAAAGGAGGTGTGCCTTGCTGATCACGGAGAATGGTGGCTCTCCTGCTTGATCCATGGCTCCCTCCCATCCAACAACGAAGAGGAGTGGTGGTCATTATGGCCATTGTGAAGCTGGGACAACCAAAGAAAGAAATGTGCTGGAGTGGTTCATGAACAGTGGACTGGAACTGGGTGAGGTGATTTTTTTATACCAGAGATTTCATAACAAAGAAAAGAAATTCCAAAAGAAAGAAAGTGGTGTAAAAGAGATGAATAAACACTTACAGAAAGATTACAGAACCGAAAGAAAGTGAAACCTAAAAGAAAACACAACGTTTTAAAATGAAGACTGGATTTGAATATTTTATTGGTAATATTCTGAAAAGGCATTTTAAAATGCTAGGAATATTTGCTGGATTATTGGAAGAAACTACTTGAAGAAAATTGAAATAGTAATTAGCTGTCAGATTTTGTTTAACATTGAAATTCTAGGCGATGGTGCCATCTACTGGCGAAAGAATATATACAGTATACTATATTTCTACAAGGCTGGGAAGAACCTTGAACCAACTTGAGAATTGATAAGACAGGGAAGAGAGTGAAGACAAACAAGATCTGAAAGCCTGCCATTTTGCATACTGCTTTATACATATTTGCTACATGGCAGAGGAGGAATAAATTTTGAGACCTTTGAAGATTTCTAAGTAGGGTGGATTACAAATACCTGGATTTATCATTGAAATTATTATTGAAATTAAAGAGTTGACTATATGATTTAAGAAGACATGGGGAAATTTGATGGATCACCTAGGATTACGCATGTTGTTTGATAACTGTTTAAGAGGTGAAAGAAGAAGAAAGGACCTTTTGGAGAACTTGTAAGGAATAAAATTACCTGTTGAGGACTATAAGGAACTATGGTATAAATATTGTGCATCCCAAGGAATAATTTTGGGACTGAGTAAACTGTTTTAATATTGGTTTTTTGGTGTTAATAGATAACTGAGATTTTGGGACTTTGGTAGATTATTGAGTAAAATTTTTATTCACTAAAATAAGGCAAAATGCTTCAACAGGGAAAAATAAGTGTATTTCAAAAAATATTATTGATGTTTCAAAGTATTCATAAAACAATAATGAAGAATCACAGGGAGATAAAGGATCTGATACATGATATAGTTGTGAGACCAGAAAATGCTCAGCAAATGACAATGAAAAATGAACAGGAAACCCAGAAATAGAAACAGAAAAAACAGAGGAAAGGATAGAGCAGATAAAACAATAAATGAAACAAGAAGAAAAGGAGAGGAAAGAGATAATGAAAACTTCTGGAATATATAAAATAGATTATATATTAAGAGATCAAAAAATAGAACTGGATAAAGAGGAATACATCCCTGATGTTAGGATGGTACAGATAGGTGTATTGAAGGCCTGGCAGCGAGAGATAGATGTAGAGATGGAGAAAACACTTAGATTAAATATGAATGATGCTTGGAGATACAAAATCCCAAAGGAGGAGTATGGGAAGCATGCCAGAAAATCAATAAGTATTGCAATATTAAAACTGGCAAGAGATGATGGATAGAAATAGAATATCTCTTAACATAAGATCTGTCCTATTAAGAATTACAGAAGTAGAAACTAGAAAGGGAGAAAATATTATTGTGCATATATAATACTTTAAAATTAATATGTAGATGTAAAGATTAGAAATTGAAAGCTGCTCCTATTATACTATTATGGTTATTAGTATTGTGTATTATACTGTACTATATTGTATACTATATTGAATAATTAAATGATGAAGGGTTACATATAGGGTGGAGCAAATACCAACATGTCAACAACTTTAATTTTAATATTTAGAATAATTATTAGAATAATGTGTATGATTAATATAACTATCAATATTATCACTATCATTGTGTATCAAAACTTATGATACCCAGATGCCACACTGTTCATGTATTCAATACTTTAAATATCTATTTAAATATACATATTTAAAAATGTATATTTAAAAATATACATTTAGGGTAGTGGCGTTTTTCTCCTGACTGATCTGGTTCCTGCTTCAGGACATGATTCGAACTATGATCATGGACCTCTGCCATGCCACTATTTTCTGGCCCACTTCTGCTGGATGCTTCCTAGGTCGACGCTTCTTGCCCTGCGAGATTCCCCCCTCTCGCGGGTTTGGCCCTCCACACTATCGAGGGCCTACCTTAATGACGGGTTTTGGGACCCCGAGAGGTGGCATGTCGCGAAGAGGGGATTGAGGGGTTTTTTAAGTAATTTTTAAGGGGTGTTTTAGGGGGTTCTGGGGTGGGGGAGGGAGAGGGTTTGGGGGGAAACCCGGGGGGGAAAGGGACAGGCCCGACAGTCTTTGATGCCACGGGGGGTTTAGTTTCTGGAGGCAAGAAGGCTCTTAATGAGCCCTCGGTTGAGGGTGGGGTGATAACTACGTTATGTGGGAGGGGCAGATATGGCAAGAGCAGGGGACCATATCATGTGCGGGGGGCGCGCACTCGCTGTCTTCGAGCGATTGCGCGCCCCGGTCCCCGGAGCTATTCCTGTTCCCCGGGTTGTTTAGAGTCTCAGGACCCGGGGCTCCGGTTGTTGTTGTGCAATGCGAGGTCCGTGGTAAACAAGGCCCCCCTCATATGTGATCTTCTTGAAGAGGGGGGTGCGGACCTGGCCGGTATTACTGAGACCTGGTTGGGCCACGAGGGGGGAGTTCCCCTCGTGGAGATGTGTCCACCGGGTTTCCTTGCATTCCACCAGCCAAGAGCCCAGGGCAGGGGTGGGGGAGTAGCGGTCATTATTAAGGAAGGTCTGGGTCCGAGGGAGGCCACTGTACCTCAGATAGCCGGGTGTGAGTCCGCCTTTGTGAGATGGGTTCCCGGTGGGCAGATGGATCTGTTAGTCACGAACCTGGCTCCCTGCCACGTGGCAACGACCCTGCCCGAGCTTCTCAATGTTATAGCCGAGGTGGCGGTTGATACCCCCAAGCTAATAGTTATGGGGGATTTCAACCTGCCATCTATCGGCGAGACATCTGAGGTGGCTCGGGAGTTCATGGCTTCCATGACGGCCATGGACCTGACCCAGGTAATTCAGGGCCCGACTCACATTGGTGGACACACCCTGGACTTGGTTTTTGTCTCTGGTCAGTGGCTGAGTGGTCTTGATATTGGGGATATATGTGTTGCACCCTTGTCATGGACTGACCACTCGCTCCTTCGTCTCGACTTTCTGACCGTTACACCCCATCGCAGGGAGGCGGAAGCAACTAGGTGGTTCCGCCCCAGGCGCCTGATGGATCCTGATAGGTTCCAGACGGAGCTTGGGCCATTTCCTGAGACACTGACACGCGACTTGGCTGAGGACCTGGTGGCTGCCTGGGATAGGGCAGCCGGTGGGGCCTTGGACCGGGTCGCGCCTTTGCGGCCTCTGACCCGGCGCCGAACTCACTTATCTCCTTGGTTCACCGAGGAGCTGAGGGAGATGAAGCGCCGGAAAAGACGCCTAGAGAGTGGTTGGAGGGCTAGTCGTTCTGAATCCGACTTAACACTAGTAAGAGCTCATATTAAGACTTACTTAGTGGCAATAAAAGCGGCGAAATCTAATTATTTCAGCGCTCTTATTGCATCATCAGATAATCGCCCAGCCACCCTGTTTAGGGTGACCCGCTCCCTCTTCCATCTGGGAGCGCGGGAGGATCCCTTGCAGGGTCGTGCTGAGGATTTTGTTCAATATCTGGATGATAAAATAACTCAGATTCGGGATGAGCTGGCCTCTGACTGGGTTAGTTCGGGCGAGGTGACTGAGCCCAGTCTTGAGAGTGTTATCTGGGCTGAGTTCGATCCTGTGGCTCCTGAGGACGTGGACAGGATCCTGGGGAGACTGAACGCTACCACATGTTTATTGGACCCGTGTCCCTCCTGGTTGGTGCTGGCCTCCCGGGAGGTTACACGAGGCTGGCTCCAGGAGATTATAAATGCTTCTCTGAGTGAGGGTGTCCTTCCGCCTGCCTTGAACGAGGCGGTGGTGAGGCCCCTCCTCAAGAAGCCCTCCCTGGACCTGGCTGCTTTGGTAAATTATCGTCCTGTCTCCAACCTTCCCTTTTTAGCGAAGGTTGTTGAGAGTGTGGTGGCGCGGCAGCTCCCCCGGCACCTGGATGAAGCTGTCTATTTAGACCCGCTCCAGTCCGGCTTCAGGTCTGGTTACAGCACCGAAACGGCATTGGTCGCGTTGGTGGATGATCTCTGGAGGGCCCGGGGTAGGGGGTACTCCTCTATCCTGGTGCTGTTAGACCTCTCAGCGGCTTTTGATACCATCGACCATGGTATCATGTTGCGCCGGTTGGAGGGATTGGGGGTGGGGGGCACCGTTCTGCGGTGGTTCTCCTCCTACCTCTCCGACCGGTCGCAATCGGTGTTGACAGGGGGGGCAGCGGTCGACCCCGAGGCGCCTAGTGTGCGGGGTGCCACAAGGGTCGGTCCTCTCGCCCCTTCTGTTCAACATTTATGTAAAGCCGCTGGGTGAGATCATCCGTGGTTTTGGGGTGGAATTCCATCAGTACGCTGATGACACTCAGCTGTACATTTCCACCCCAGACCACCCCAACGATGCCGTGGAAGTGATGTCCCAGTGCCTTGAAGCTGTGCGGGTCTGGATGGGGAGAAACAGGCTTCGACTCAACCCCTCCAAGACTGAGTGGCTGTGGCTGCCGGCGTCCCGATATAGCCAACTGACTCCATCGTTGGTTATTGGGGGCGAATCATTGGCCCCCAAGGAAAGGGTGCGCAACTTGGGCGTCCTCCTGGATCCACGGCTGTCATTAGAGGATCATACGACAGCTGTGGCCAGGGGGGCTTTCTATCAGGTCCGCCTGATACGCCAGTTGCGCCCCTTTCTAGATCGGGACTCCCTGCGCACAGTCACTCAGGCGCTCGTCACGTCTCGCTTGGACTACTGTAATGCTCTCTACATGGGGCTCCCCTTGGGATGCATCCGGAGGCTTCAACTGGTACAGAATGCGGCCGCGCGGGGGATTATGGGAGCGACAGGGCGCTCCCATGTGACACCTCTCCTGCGTGAGCTGCATTGGTTGCCGGTTGATTTCCGGGTGCGTTTCAAGGTGTTGGTAATCACCTTTAAAGCGCTCCATGGCTTAGGACCAGGGTACTTACGGGACCGCCTTCTGCCACCTATTGCCTCCCACCGGCCGGTTCGCTCCCACAGAGAGGGCCTCCTCAGGGTGCCGTCAGCCAGACAATGCCGGCTGGCGACCCCCAGGGGGAGAGCCTTCTCTGTGGTAGCCCCCACCCTCTGGAACGATCTCCCTCCAGATCTAAGAACTATCACTGACCTCCGGACCTTTCGTCGGGCGTTGAAGACTTATTTCTTCCAACTTGCCGGACTTGCCTGATCCCTCCCATTTTTAAATATTTAAATTTTAAATTATTTTAAATTATTTAATTTTTAGAGTTTTAGTGTTTTATTGATATATCTCAGCCTAAATTTATATAGACTTTTAGTACGTTTTAACTCACTGTATTGTTATTGGTTTTAAATTGGCTGTTCACCGCCCTGAGTCCGGAAGGAGAAGGGCGGTATAGAAATTTGATTAATAAATAAATAAATAATAATAAAAACATAAAAAAAAGAACTAATCAGATTTCCTGTTTGGCATTGCAGCGAGACAGTCAGGGAAATAGCAGGCTCTGATGAGTCCCTCGAAAACCCCGGCTCCTGAACCACCGCCGATGGGTCTTCGAACCGGAACCATCCTGCAGGGTGGGGGGAAAGGAGGGGCACCTTGGATGACCAAGAGGAATAGGCAAGTTCCTTGGAGGTCAGAGGGAACCCTCTGTGAGTCGGCGGTGGTGGGAGGCAGTCCTGGCAGCTGCCACGACTGCTGGGACAACCAGACTAAGGAAAGTGCTGTAGGAAAGCAGAATGAAACGGAGCTTTTTGAAGCTGAGTGAGTGACAACAAACCCAGGCTTGCAACAAGATATGGAGCAATATTATTATTCAGAAGAACCCTAGCCTAAAATAGCGGCTGTGCAACAAAGGGGCTTTGGAAAGTTTTAAACTGCAACCTTAAAGAGACAAAGACCCAAGAAACAACTAATCTTTGAACAGAACTAAGGGAATTAATTATTGAGATATAGTAAAAGGACTGGATATTTTAAAATTCAAATTGGATTCTAAAAAAAAAGGATTTGATACTTTTAAAATGTTAAATTGTTATGAAAAAGAATAAAGATAAATATGATTAATTCAAAATGTTAAAAGGAATTTATAAATATACTTAAAGGTATGACTTAAGCAAAAACCATGTCTCAATGTTAAATTATCATGGAAAAGGATTAAGATAAATATGATTATCTGAAGATAAGCAATGCATAGATGGATGGAAATAACAAAAAAGGACTAAGAAGGGATCAATAGTTAAACTAACTATGATTATGCTGTGTGTTAACAGCAAAAAATAAAAATAGATATGCTGTGTAACAACCAGAAAACAAAAATGACTATGCTGTATTTAACAGCCAAACAAAAATGGCAATGCTGTGTAACAGCCAAAACAAAAATGAATATGCTGTGTAATGGCCAAAAAATAAAAATGAATATGCTGTGTTTAACAGCCAAACAAAAATGGTTATGCTATGTAACAGCCAAAATAAAAATGGATATGCTGTGTAATGGCTAAGAAACAGAAATGAGTATGCTGTGTTTAACAGCCAAAAACAAAATGGTTATGCTGTGTTTAACAGCCAAGAAATAAAAATGATTGGTTTAACAACAAAGATAAAGATAAAGATGCTGGGTTTTATAAAAATAAAATGAGGTGGGATAGCCAAAATAAGGAGGAGTATGTTGAGATTAATAGTTAAAATGAAATGAATAAGCTAGGTTTATAAATGTTGAGTTTAATAGTAAAAATAAAATGATTATATTGGAATTAAATATTTTATAAATGTTTATAATTGTATGATTTAAATTTTAAAAATATATCCATCAAAGCAAATGAAAGAAAAAAAGGGAATGATAGGATTTAAGATTTAAGTAACGGTTTTTGGATAATGGCATAGCTAAATAGACAGAAATGAGGGAAATAACTGAGTAAAATATTAAGTTGTGTCAATTGAAAACTAAGATTTGTTAGTGATTTGTATTAATTTGTGACTGGATCAAAAGCTTTGTTTTGAAAAGATGTGTTTTATGTTTACATTTTAAAAAATAATAATAAACTTTTAAAAAAAGAGAAATTGTGTAGGGCAGGGGTCACCGCATCACGTTGTCATCAGGTGATGTATTCTGACCTTTTTCCCTTTGCTAAAATGGGGCATGGCCAGCACATGATACATGTGGCCCACCGGCCAAGAGTTTGACACCCCTGGTGTAGAGCCTCCTGCTTGGGTGGGGGGTTAGACTAAATGACCTACAAGGTCCCTTCCAACTCTGTTAATCTGTTAAAAAAAGATGACTGCCTAAAGAAAGACATCTCATAGCTAAGCCAAATGCTGAAAAAACACCATGCCTATCCATGATTTATTTTCCAAAATTGCTTTTCTTTCTTTGTTCCCCAAAAGCAATTTATTTTCCATCAAAATGAACTAGAGTCATAAATATGTTTTAGGGTCATAAAACTGATGGAAATTATTTTCCATCAAAATGAACTAGAGTCATAAATATGCAGAATTTAAATTTAAATTCTGCATATTTTAAATTTAAAAAATATGTAGCATTTCATTAAGCATCCTTCCCCATCAAGACCTGCTCAGATGAAAATTACACTCAATTAGACTCAGGTTCAGATGTTCTGTGTGGAAGGTATATTAAATACACAGAGCCACATTTTCTTTCCATTTTTACACCTCTGCTGGAGTGACTCCAAAAGCCCTCCTATAAGAATTTGAAAGTAAACCCTGAATCTTGCAAGTCGAAAGGACCACAGTGTCCAGACCAGCAGGGCATTGTTTATCCTAGGTAACGGTGCTTAGTATTACAGATCTGTCTACAAGGAATCTCTGCCAACATCAATTATTCCCTTTGGCATTCCACTTTGACCCAAAGGAGACATTAATAAAAGCAAAGGTTTATGCCTGCACAAAGACCTTCCATTTCACTGCAAATTTTCATCCTGCCATCAAGTTGTATAAGCAGTTCACAACACTCCCTAAAGGCCAAACAATCACTTCCTACAGAGTGACTGATGCTTGAACAAATTTTCTCTTGTGTTCAGTTGCACATCTGAGTTTTTCTGTCAGCAGGGAACTACCATGGTACAGTCGAATTAAGTAAAGGTGATGTGTGCTTGAATTTGTGTGTATACATACACTGGGTGGGTAAGAGAAACAGATGTATGTACATAGATACATAGATACATTTCCCTGTTAAAACAGTTATGTTAATGGAGTCTGTGACATTAGGTTGAATTTGCTTTAAGCAGTCAATCTTAACTCTAAATATGTGCACACAAATTTATATAGAGAAGTTTTAGTTAAACTAAATTAAACATAGGATAAATCCAGGTACAATATCTACTATGGATAAAGAACAGTTGTTCCATTGTAAACCCTTGTTATCACCTGGATTACGATTAGCCCTAGATGCAATAAACTTGGCCTTATTATTATTAAATATGACCAGGGAGTTACCCCAGCTAAGTTTCCAGTTCCTAGTAATCAAGCAATGAGACCAGCTTAAAACCTGGGTTATATCAGGTGGATAAATCACTGCATGACTCTTGAGTGTTACCTAAATTCCATTCCAATGAAAAAAAGATTTAATTAAAAACTATTTTAAATATAAAATTACAAAAAGGCATGAAGTAGAACTGATCTAACTGATCCTTACTAAGAGTTGAATGGGGAAAAACATGTCAGGATTATTCCAACATTACTTAAAGCATTAAGTATTACTTTAAAAGTTCAGTCTTTCATGAAATCAAATCTTAAGCAGTCTTAGTCTTAGCTTAGTCTTAAGCAACAGTTGAGACAGCTCAATTAAAAGGCTACATATTCAGAGTTAAGTGTGCTTGCAGATGAAAGACTTTCTGAGGAAATAGTCAATCCACTAATAATTTTGCTAACATTTTCTTATTACCATGTTATTTTAAAATACAATATCTACCAGAATATTCTTCATTAAAAATTGGAATGTCAACCAATATAACAATATCTTAATGACTGAATATTATTTTTGTCTATTAAATAACTACATAGCTTTAATTCAAGCAGTCAAGGCAGTGTCCAGAATGCTTCCTCCTCTTAGTTCTCCCACAGAAACATCCCTATGAAAAATATTTTCCACAAGTCACCAAATGGAACATTTCAAAATATCAAGCTTTTCAAATTCAGAAATGTATAACAACTGCACTTAAGAGCATCTTTAGGGTGAACAATAATCTGCTTTTCTTTATTTTTCTTTATTGCAATGGCATTTCCCTAATGTTATTTCATCAATGATGCAAACTAGCTTTCTAGTTTCCCTCCTGGGAAAACTTCTGGGTTTATTTACTTTTTTAAAAATCCACTTTTAAAGCCTTTCTCCGTGTTATTTTGTAAAATATTATTCGTTATTAGACAATTTTCTTTGTTATATATAAAATTTCCATATCCACAATGGCAGTGTACTGACTGGGTATAATCTCTTTTAAATACAAACAATAACTCTTATACATCCAGTAGCTATCACTATTATTCTCAAAATCTATTCATCATATTCTTCACATATTCTTATTAAACATTTCCCTTTATTTAATTAAACACTCTATTCAGTTTTATCTATAATTAGTTAATAATATCAAGCAATATAAACATCATATAACCATCACATTTGTAACCATTATCGTCCAAGTCTATTAATCATATTTACTTATCCTCATTATTCAATATTCATTATTTAATTGCAGATTTATTTACATATCCTCCTTGATTCTGCTTCTATTTTCTAACCACTGATAGAATAATTCCCAAGTTAAAAAATTCTGTTTTCTCCTTATCCTTAATTTTCAATGTTAATCTATCCATTTCAGCACATTGTAGCATTTTCTATATTACATTTTCCTCTGTAGGTATATTTTCATTTTTCCAGTTTTGTACATACACAATTCTCATTGCTGTTACCACATGTCAAATTAAATAAATATTTCTTTTATTATATTTCTCCAATAGAATATCCAACAAGAACATCTCTGGTTTTAGTTCTATTTGTTGTTTTATCATTTCTTCTAACCACATTTTTACTTTTAACCAATATTTTTTTTTGCCATAGGGCAAGTCCACCACATATGATAGTAAGAACCTGGTATTTATTTGCATTTCCAGCTTCTGGAAGATATATTTTGGAACATCTTTGCCTTTCTTGCTGGTGGCAGATGCCATTTATAAAACATTGTGTAGAGATTTTCTTTGAAGGCTGTTGACATCGCCAATTTATAGTTTCTTTCCCAGAGTTTTGCCATTTATCTAATTTTATAGTGTATCCAAAAGGTTTCAACCATACTATCATAGTTTCTTTTACTTGTTCTTCTTCCATTTTAAAATTCAATAGGTAGCTATATATTTTTTAAATTAGTTTATTATCTATCCCTAAAAATATCTGCTCTAATGCTGAAGGTTCTTTGTAAAATCCGTACATTACTGCATCTTTCTTGTATCTTGATTGTATTTGCATAAGTGACCACAAAGACAAATCAACTCCAACCACTAGAAAAAGTTAAAAGGATCACATACCTCGGTTTTAATTTACATGAAAGCTGGGACATGATCAGTGAAGTAAAGACAAGGATAGAGAAAGCTCGAATAGCATTCTTCAAAATGGAAAAGGTTTTCTGCAGTCACGACATAAGCCTAAGACTGAAAATCAGGCTTGTCATCAGATGTTACATCTTTTCTATCCTGTTCTACGAAGTAGAGAGTTAGTCTCTGATAGAAAACCACTTGAAGAAACTAGAAGTGTTTGAAATTTACAGATGGCTATTACGTATAAACTGGGTTATCAAAATCACAAATGAGCAGATGATAAACTGCCTGGGAAAGGAAAGGGAAATAATCAAACCCATTAAAAAGCGAAAGTCAGAATATTTTGGACATGTGATGTGGCACCCAGAAAAATATGGCATCCTTCACTTAATCCTCCAGGGAAAGATTGAAGGCAAATGAGGTCCAGGCAGAAGAAGAACATCATGGCTTCAAAACCTAAGGGACTGGTTTGAACAAAACTCAGCAGCACTTTTTCATGTGACTGTTCACAAAAATAGGATTGCCACCATGATTGCCAAGTCCAATGATGGAAATAAAAGAAGAAGAGGGAGGAGGAGGAGGAGGAGAAGAAGAAGAAGAAGAAGAAGAAGAAGAAGAAGAAAAGAAGAAGAAGAAGAAGAAGAAGAAGAAGAAGAAGAAGAAGAAGAAGAAGAAGAAGAAGAAGAAAGTTTGCACATTTTGCTGTTAACCAAATTCCTAAATATTTTACTTTTTTAGTTATCTGAATGCCCATCTTTCTCCATGTTATTGCATTCATTTCCTTATAGTGCAATTGTCAACATCAAAAAAAATCCACAGCAGTCATTGACAAGGGCCTAAAGGCACCCAGGATAGTCCCTGAAATACACACACACACATGCACACAGAGAGAGAGGGGGGGGGACATGGATAATGAGGAACGAGCCAGGTCTGTCACAAGATCATGGGCAAAACAATAAATGAATTTGGTTGCTATATCAAATGTGCCTGTGAGGCAGAGGAATGGTGGTGTGTGGGAAGGGGCTGGAGAGAATGCTGATAAAGCAATAGCTGACAACTCAGCATTATTCCCTGGGGATGGGCAGCCCAGGCGGTGCACAATAGGAGAGAAAGCAACAGGAGCTAAACCTCCATTGATTAACATGTCTGAAGTAAAAACAACACAGCTAATTATAGGTGAGAGGCAGGGGGATGGGTCTTTCATATGTGCAATGGCCAAATTGATCTATGATTTATAAAGATGAATATCTCTTCAATGGTAGCTTTTACACTCTGACGATGTTAGCAGAGGTTATTGTGTGTGTGTGTGTGTGTGTGTATCTTGCTATCTAATTAGTTGCCCAGCTTGCTGGGTTTCTGAGTCATTCAGGTTTTCAAGAACACCCAATACTCTTGCTATTCTTCCCCTCTCCACTTGAAACTTGCCAAAAGTGTTCACCCCCTCCCCCAACTGTGTCAAGTTTCAGCCAAGCAAACTAACCCTCCATTTGCTCTATAGAAACTGCACTGTTTTGTCAGCCATCTATTACCATTACAGCCATCTATGTGTGCCTTCTCTTTCAGCAGTTTAATACAACTCTTTATGTGAGCTACATTTTTGGTGGCTATTTTGGAAATTTTCAAGGTACAACTTAAAAAATTGTACAAAAACCTAAACAAGAAGCTTGACCACAGACCAACATGTTTTTAAATTGAACTAATACAAATGCATTGCAAAGATACATTGATTTGATATCATTGTAGATGACATTTCAGCCAAAGAAGATTAAAAATAAAGTTAGCATAGAGTTCTGTGATTCAAAATATTCTCCACAGAAATAAAACATCAAGATTGTGTTGGGAAAAAAAAACCCTGTTGAGATAGCTTAAATCTAGTGTGGAAATAAAGCAGGCCCTTTTTAAAGTAACAGAATCTAATTAATCCCAGTAAGCATAAAATTATAATAAGCAGATGCTTGTACATCTCAACTACATCAAAATATATAATGCCAACTTTATAAAAATAAAATAGTTGCTGTTCCTAAGAATATCTTATGTCTATTCCCAACAATACTTATAGGATGACAACCGTGTCTTCAAGCAGAGTAACAAAGAGTACTAAAATGGCTGAAGTAGCCAAGAATTGCTAATTCCAATACTTAACAGTCGTGCAAATATTCTCTTCAACTACAGAACAGAATTTCTCTAGAATGCTAGTGTTTTATCTGTTAAACAAGATTGAGGTTTCATTTGGGATATTTTGTAGCAATATTAAATTAATATTGTGTTTCACCTGAATGATGTTATTTATTCATCTCAACATTGTACTGGCTATAGCTGTTTTGACTGCGATCTCTCTCTCTCTCTCTCTCTCCCTCCCTCCCTCCCTCCCTCTCCCTCCTCTTTCTCCATCTTTATTATATATCAAAGGTCTGTTTAGACATCTTTACACTGGAGAATTTATCTATGACAATATTATCTTGTTGGGCTTTTTCATGGCTAGAGCCTGCACTCAAAGTTCTGAACAAAGCAGTCCTTGAAGCTGTTCATTTTCAAAAGCAGTTACAAAGCCCATTGGGCCTCCCAGATTATTTTGCAACAAGTCATATCCCATGAAGAAATTCTGTTCTATGTAACACAAAAACAAAGTCATATTAAAGGGAAAGTATGTAAGCAAGCAAAATCCCCTGCTGATCTGTCTGGCTAAAATAATGTATTTTATTGCTTAATTCTTGAACAAAATGATCTTCTAGAATTGTATGACCCACTGTATCACTAATCTACAGTGTTTTCATGATGCTGTATTCGTAAGGATATCATAGACATCAGTGGAAACCACAGGGAATACTTTATTCCATTTTCTTTCATGCTCCTTGAAGTTTTGCAATGGAAGGGATAGGATATTTAAAAACACAGTCTCCTTGTTGTCCAGAGGGTTATTCTTCTTGTACATCTATAGGCTTCTTGTGCAATCTCACCTTAAAATCTTGAAATGTTCCATGACAAAAGTAATAACACAGGTACAAAGCCCCAGAAAAACATATAATTTGTTACCTCTGTATAAATTTTGAAAATCTGTCTGAAGAGGTTGAAAAAGCAAAAGCAAAATAAAAATAGTTGCTTAAAGAAAGTAGCAGCAATCTGTTTTCTATTACAAAATTATCTAAACAAGAGGCCCACAGTCACTGATGTTTGAAAGTACTTGCAACCAGAAGAAGAGCTGAGCTTGATTTTATTTTCTTCTATGATCTTGCCTGTGCTATACTTGTATAGTAGTAAGCAATACATAAGAGAGAAAACAACTCTGGGAGACCTGTGTAAACAAAGTTGTGAATTTAGTATGTAGTTTTCTTGAAAAACCCAAAATACACACAGGTCTGCCAGAACTGACTTTACAATATATTCCAGATTTTAGGACTGACTGAGTTTCCTAAACTCTTTGAGTCAAAATGATCATATCAACCTCATATGTAAGTTGTGACTCTTTTCACCTACAATATTCATTTCTTTAAAATGTCCCAATACACTGGCAAATATGATACGGTGAATTACATTTCCAAGTCCTGGGCTATCAAGAAAGTAAGAATCTTTGGAGGACAAGTTTTGTAAAGCTATTAAAACTATGTAAATGATGGTAAAATCTTATTGTCTGTACAACTTAGGAGAAGGAAGAGGGAGGATTATAGGAAAAAGAAGAAGGTTTTGATGAAAAGATGGTTAAGCAATGTAGCATGGCAAACTATTTTTTTCATAAATATTTAAATTACTTTCACTTCTAGAATGAGTTGGAAAGTTAAACTCTCCTTCTCCACACAATTTCAAATACCAACAAGTCTGTGTAGTAATTCTCAGCCTTCTACAACTTTATGAAGAACAGTTCATCAGTCATCTCATTGCTGCACTGGAAGGTTAAACCTATTGTACTCAACTTACATGACATCCTTCATGGACTAATTTTTAGAAGCTGTTATTCTTCAGCAACACTGATTTAAAATCCAGTATCTTCATCAAGTACCAATGGGATAAATGCAGATAAACCTGTATGCAGAACATAACAACTTCCCCCTGTAAACACAGTTTTGTGTACAAACTTAAATGCTGGCAGCAGCACTTTATATGTATTACATTATCTTCAGATCAAACTTTAATTAATCTACATAATTATTTAACTATGATTGCAATTTATTACTGTTACATGAATTAAATTAATGAAATAATCAGCAAATAATCATGAAAGACAGGGTTAATTAGTTGGGCTGGTTGTCTGTTGGTCTATTTCCACCAAATCCATTGTTTTAACATGTTTATTTTATAAAATGTATCAGTTTATGTGGGGAACTTTAAGCAAGAAAAGATATATCTCTGACTCAAGAAGGCAATGAAACATTCTGGTTTTCATGATATGATGGTAAACCCTTGATTTTGAAGCTAATTAGAGATACAGAGAGGCACAATGGCTCAGTTGTTAAAGATGCTGAGCTTCTTATCTGGAAAAATTTGACTCCTGCAATAGGATGCAATAGGATGTGTTCCCATTACTTGCCCTATCTTCTGCCAATCTAGCAGTTCAAAAGCATGCAAATACAAGTGGATAAATAGGTACCACTTCAGTGGAAAGATGACAGAATTCCATGCACTTCATGCTGGCCACCTGTCCATGAAAATGTCTTCAGACAATGCTGGCTCCCTTGGCTAAGAAACAGAGATAAGCACGGTCCCCTAGAGTTGGACACAACTGGACAGGGGAAACTTTTACCTTTAGAGTTATAGAAACAGACTAATTTTCAATTTTAACTTATGAATAGAGCCCTAGCTGACATTCAAATGGGAAGTAGAAGTCTAGATGGCTCACAATTCCCTTGCTTACTTTTATGCTCCATAAAGCAGACTCTTGTCAGTACTGGTTTTCCATTGAGATTCTTGGGAAGAGATGCTGTAGGTATAATTATAACTGTAGGTATAATTATGGGGAGAGGAGGTATAATTCAAGCCTGCAGAGTCATTCAGAAAAGGAAAGTGGTCTGGATGTCAATACATACGGACACCATCCTCCCTCAAATCTAGCGGAAGATGTCAACCTACCTAAATTTTCCTGGGAATAAATTCCAGTGATATCTTTTCTCCTGAAAAAACCTGTGCAGATTACAATTAAAATTGAACTGGCTATTGTTAATAGCACCTCTGTAGCAGTACTGTAAACTACCTTGAATCTTTCCAATTTAGCCTAACATGTAAGTCAACAGCATTAAACACCATGATATTTGATTCACTTCTATGAAATTTCTAGCTGCAAAATATTTCCTATGTTACAAATTTTTAAAAAAGAAAAAAGGAAAAACAATGTTCCAAACCTCAAGGAGCCACAGATTTACTAGCAAACAGAATAACTATTAGGATTATCAATGTATTTCAATTTAATTTAGTTAAATTGTCATTCTTATCCCTAAAATTGAGGCTTCATGCTCTAAAAGATTTTACATAATGTTACTGAAACCTGAGAAAGAGTCTTGCTGCCAAAATTTATTCCAGTAGAATCTGAGTTTACAATGCTTATTTCTAGGTGACTGCCATATATAACCTTTATATAAATGTTCACCTTAAGTAATCAGGAAATGCTTCTAGCTCCCTGATTCCTATTTTGTGCTTTAATGACGCCCCAACAGGTTTGACCAGTTGATTGCCAATTCACTGTGATTCCAGAGTGATGATAAAGTCTGGTCATATAAAAATTTTCACAAAGTTAATTTTGCAAGACTGATTAGAAACTGAACATACAAAATTGATTCTCAATAAAGTCATAGATTTATTTGTTAGTTTATAAAACATTAACTAAAAGCAAGGTTTTAGGTTTTGGATTTACTTATGGGAATAAATGTCTAATGTCTGAAAGCATTAAAAAAAACCCTCTTTTTTAAAAAAAAATCTTAATCCACCAGAATTCTCTCAGAAAGTTCCATTTCTCCCTCAGCATTGGAGCCCACAAAATAAATTAAGCAAAGATAGAGTTCATTAATAAACTATGACTGGAATCAGTTCAACCAGATTTTTCTTTCGCTGATTAATTTTCTCTCCTACTGTCTATGCTGGATATAACAAAAATGTCTGATTTTGACATATATTGACACCACACATGAAGTGATAAGCTGAATGTGCCTAACCAAATGAATCCTAGATACCAGTAGGACTCAGTAAAGACATCTGCAGGTTTACTCTCAACAACCCAAAATCAGCCTCATAGGACCTAAAAACATAACCGACTTTAGAACTGACTCTTGCAGTTACATCTCATGATGATTATTAAAGCTGTGTGAGATATCAACTGCCATTACAATTTTTATGAGGAGGTTACTTTTCCATACATAATAATGGCAGATAGCAAGTTGTTCACTTGTTTAGTGCTAATCTTCCTCAAATACCAGGAAACAGGATTACACATGGCTGAAAAAAACCCACACAGAAAAAAAAACAGCTACAAATGCTTTTTCTGTTTGAAATCCTATTTTCATTTCCAGAGAAGATACATTTCTACATCTGCATTTAAACAGAATGAATAAAAGCAAGACACTTGGAGAAGTTTTAAGAAGAATAGAAAAGTATCATTAATAATAGATGCTGGACGTTTTCAAAGAACTTGCAGTTTGGGGACACCTGAAATGTGTGGGGAGTGTGGACAGGAGTCAACTGTTCTGTAAGAGCAACTTACAGACCACCCCAAACTTTGAATCCAGCCTATCAATTCACAAAGAAAGCTTGCTAGCCACATCAGACTAACTAAAGATAGGGGGATAGGATTAACTACCATTATTAAACAAGATTTTAAAAATCCAAGAAAGCCAGCATTTTAGACTCATTGTCAGCCTGCGCAAGACAAACTAATTAAAATCAAATAACAAAATACACAAAACGAACCTCTAAATTACAATATGCTGTAGTAAAAAACTGAATAAAAATCCATGTACTGACCAAACCAATTGGTCAACTGTCCCAGAATTGAACACTGTTGTTGCTCTGTCTCCATTAAACCTTCTTTTCAAGCCGCTGGCTTGGTTCTTCATTCTTCTGTTGTGCGCTGTTTCTCCCAGTTGAGGACCAAGCCAGTTACTTCTCAACAATTCTGGTGACCCATGAAGGAACTCTCAGCTCACTGTGCCGTCAGATTGGGCCCAGGAGACCCTTCACCTGGCTGGCAATGGACTTCTTTCATCTCTGGGTTAGCTCTCCGGATCCTGCCCAACCGCTAAAAGGTGATAAAGGGAGTCTTGAGGATTTGACACTCAACTGACGCTAGAAAAGAAGGTGAGTATTGCCAAATTTAAAATTGTTAAGGAAGCCCAAGGGGAGTGAATACAGAAAATGTGTGTGAGAGAGTGAGAAAGGGACAATCCCTCATCTGTTGCAGCTGGATCCCACCTCCTCTCTGCTTTTTCTAGCTGCCCCTAGGTTTGTTGTGAGACCCACCAGACTGAGACCAGCAACATTCTGGAAAGCAAGGAGAACTAGCCAGTGTGGGGCGTTCTGTCAGGAGAAAGGAAAGTGGTGTGAAAGGGAGTCAAAGTGTCTGAAGGGTTTCACATTTGGGCAATTGACCAAAACTTTTGACCAAAGCTCCACTCTTCTAGGAGGGATCCTCATACTCTGAGAAGGGAAAGTCAGAGACCTCCTAGACCCCTTTGTGGTCTGAAACTGGGGCACAGGGGCAAAGGCTGAAAGACTTTCTTACCAGGTTCAAAGGCTGAAGGACTGCCTTACCAAGAGGCAAAGGCAAAAAACCAAAGGTAAGCATGCCGTCTGCTTGCCCTTTGCCTTGGGTCAGGCTTGGGCCCAGGGATGTGTCATTCCCCTAAGGCCTCAGAGCCTCCACCTGCTCGCAATTCACCTTGTCTGGGTCAAGAAACATACCATTCCCCAGCTCCAGCCTTGCCCTGGAACCTCTGCCCACTCGCTGTTCACGTTTGCCGGGTTGGGGAAGTCCCCAGCTCTGAACTTCCCTGGGGCCTCTGCCCACATGCTGCCCACTCACCCTCGGCCTTACTCACCTTTGTCTATGCCTTGGTGGGGTTCCCCACTGAGGCAAGGCTGGCAAGCCTGCAGCCACCTGGTATATTTTTGGCTGCTTTCTGAGCAGGGAGGGGAGGGGTGGGGTGGGTGGAGTGGGTGGGCAGGGCAAGCAGTGACCAGGCAACCAGGTGGGCAGGGCCAGCCAGAGCTGGTATTTGCCATTTTAGTAAACCAGTTATAATTTCCACTACTGGTTCACCCGAACTTGTTTGAACCAGCTGAATACCATCTCTAGTTAAAAGTCCCTCATGATGTTTTTACCATCCTCCTCAAATCTCAGACTCAAGCTTTTACTCAAAGTCTAGCACAATATGAGGCTGAGCTTTTCACATCAGATCACAACTATTTTGAACAATGCACCACCCTGAACCCTGCCACCCTATTACCAACAGAACAATCAGAGGATGTTGGGCATTACTGCCTGCACCTTGTTCAGGATGTGGAATTACCCTGACCTGACCTAACTGATATCCCACTTCAACATCCTGACATTTGAACTGCTCTTTAACCACCCCCCAGATACTCTAAAAAGTCTAGATCCACATTTTCTAATTCTAGAAAGGAGGGGGGATGAAGTTCTCTCTTCTTATCTCACAGCTGTACACCAAGACTCCATACCTTGAAACTGACAGATTATTATTATTATTATTATTATTATTATTATTATTATTATTATTATTATTATTATTATTATTATTATTATTATTATTATTATTATTAATGTTATAGTTTTTTTTATTAGTTGGATCTCACCTTGAAAAGTGGTTAAATATGGATTGTTAATGTTTGTTTAATAGCGGAAGTCAAGGGGGGGTTGGGGAGGGAGGGGGGTGGGTAGGGTGGGGGGGTGGGGGGGGAAAGGGGTTTTTTTATAAACAAATTGTAATGTAAAACTTTTTCAATTAAAAAAAAAAGAAACTGACAGATGGACCTTAGAGGATCTCTTCAACAACCAAGACAACTGAATGAGAGAATTATTGGGGGAGGAGAAAGATTTGTTGTAAAAATGTTTCTTCCTTTTTTTTTGAATTTTTTTATTTTTAAACAAAACATAAAACAAATCCATCATCCATTACAAATACAGTGTGTCAGTCGGTTACAAATCTTTTGTGCATCATCCTCCTATTCAAAATTTACTAATTATCTATTTTCTCATATTGTCAAACAAATCAACATCCTCATTTATCATTTATTTAACTATTACATTGTTGCTTCAAAAAAGTTATTTTCCAGTGTATTTATAACCTTCATATTTCATATTTCATTTCCATGTTTTATTATCTAACTATTGATAAAATAAATCCCATATCTTATAATATTGTTTATCTTCTTGTTTTCTAATTTCAAATGTCAATTTACTCATTTCAGCACATTCCATGATTTTCATAATAATTTCATCTTCTGTTGGTATTTTCTCATTTTTCCAGTTTTTAGCAAATACAATTCTAGCAGCTGTTAAAACATTCACAATCAAATATCTCACTTCTCTATTGTATATTTCTGGCACAACCCCTAAAACAAAAATTTCTGGCTTAAAATCTATGTGTTTTTTGTCATTTTTTCCAACCATGTGTGGATTTTAGTCCAGTATCTTTTCGCTTCCACACATGTCCACCACATATGGTAATATGAGCCTGGTATCTGATGACATTTCCAACACTTCTCAGATTTGTTCTTGAACATTCTCGCTATTCTTGTCAGGGGAGATGCCACCTGTAAAACATCTTATACAAATTCTCCTTATATGCTGTTGACGTTGTCATTTTATAATTTTGTATCCACAATTTTTGCCATTTCTCTAAACCAATACCATAACCAAAATTTTTTCCCATGCAATCATTGTTTCCTTAACTTGCTCTTCATCCAATTTTACCTCTAACAAGTAACCATACAGTTTTTTAATTATATAGTCATCCGAACCTATTAAATTTTTATCTAAATTAGTCAAATTACTATAGAAACCTTCTGTCTTAGAATCTTTGTCATATCTAAAATGTTTTTGCATAAATGAAAACCAATCCATTTTTATATCCTGTTCTTATAATTCTTGCTTCGATTTAAGTTCACCCTTTTCATTCAATGTCACTATATCTAACAATTTGTTCCTTTCTAAGTGTTATTGAGTATGAGAATGCTTCAATAGTAGATAGCCAGACTGGAATTTTTAATAAAAATTAAAAATGTTTAATTTTTAATTTTCTCCCAATTTAATATCAAAGACTCTTGAATAACATGTCTTCTAAAATACCCGTGTTTTTATGACCTTGTATCATAAGAAACCATGCCAGCCCAACAACAAGTCATGTCCTTCTAAAGTCAACAACCTAGTATTTCTTAAGGTTATCCACTTTTTTAATCCACATCAAGTTTGTTGCTTGATAATATAATTCCCAATCCAGCAATCCAAAACCTCCTCTTATTCTAACATCTTGCAACAATTTTAATTTTATCCTCGCCTTTTTACTCTACCAAATATATTTTAATTTACTATTTTATTTAATTCTTCAAAATAATCTTTTCCTGAACCTAATTGGAACTGTCTGGAACAGATATAAAATTCTAGGCAATATATTCATCTTAATAGTTGATGTCCTCCCTATCAATGATAATTGCAAATTCTCCCATTTAGCCAAATCTGTCACTATATGTTGTTTAAGCTTGTTATAGTTATTTTCCTTGAGACTACTACATCATGCTGTCAGATATATCCCCAAATACTTGACCGTGCTCATGACCTGTATCTTTGATACTTCCACACGTTTTTAAATATATTTTTTGTCAAAATCTTTATCTTTATTTTCAAACCTGCTGCCTTTCCAAATTCTCCTATTTTGTCTATCAGTTTATTTATTGATTCAAATGGATCTTCCAGAATAAACACCAGATCATCTATGAATGCTTGCAATTTATATTCTTCATTTTGAATTTTCATTCCTTTTATTTCTTTTTCATCTCTTATATTTCTATTCAATACTTCTAATGTTAGCAGGACCAACAGTGATTATAGTGGACAGACTTGTCTCGTTCCTTTTTGTATTTCAATAGATTCTGTCAATTCTGCCAATGGGAGAGCAGAGCGGACGTTGTGACGAGATGACGGAAGGTTTCGGTACTCTGAGACCGCTGTTGGTATCTCCCCTGCTGGACAGTCCAAACTGGAACTCACTGTCCCATAGAGACAGTGATAGAGAAGGGCACATCCTGCCGGTCCCAGGGACACTGCAAAGTCCCTGGTTGATCCAGGAGAAGCCCTTTTTTTCGGCGGTGAAGAGACAGCCATTAAGCTGCTGAAGTTGGAACAGTTCCGGAACGGAAGAGAGTAAGTGAAAGTGTGTCGGTTTGGTGAGAGACTTTTAAAGTAGATTAATTAAGAACACCCTGGGGTTAAAAGACAATTAAAATTGAAGAAAGAAGTTAAGCAGCAGAATTGAGCCTGAGTTTAAATTAGTTTTTCCTACATTGAAATTTATTTTTACTTGTGGATGTCTATGGAGGATTTTATTTTTAAGTTAGCCTGGACTAATTAGATTGCAGACTTCTTTTTTTATCTGTTTAATTATTAAATTTCCTGTGTCTTTTTAATTCTATATTATTTTGGATAAGTCTTGCTATTTTTTCCTCTCTATATATTTTTATTTTTTATTTTTGTCTTATTGTTTATTGGATTTAGAGGGAGAGTGGAAGGAATAAGAAATACTGCCATCTAATGGATTGAAACAATGTATCTTTTTTATTATTGAAAAGAGAGTATCATTTTATTGTTGAAAAGAAAGTAGAACTGTGTTACATTCCAAGGACTTTGAGCCTGTTCATTGATAAAATAGTTAGAAGAGCATGAAAAACTGATTTCAGGATTGTTTATTCAGGTGCTCTTATTATAGACAGGTGGCTTGAGACTTGAAAGAAGGAGATTGCAGTGAATCTGGAAAGAGAACTCCAAACTTGGTGAGACTTACAAAAGAGCTTTTGGATGCTGCACAGTTGTGGATTCTTTTTCTAGATAGAAAATCCTTTTTTTTTTCATTTTTGTTTTTAGGTATTATTTTTATATTATTCCATTTCTCCCTCTTTTAACTATTTTTAATTGGATTGTGTTTTGCTTTTAGAAGACCTTGAATATTTTTAACTTTTGATATATATTTCTTCTTTTTTGATGGGAGATTATTAATGTTTTCAACACTCTTTTGTCTAATTGGATTAAGGCATACTGTCAGCTTTGGAAGACATATTAGGCCGGAAATTCCAATGCTGCAATCTTCTCATCTGTGGGAAAGTAGGAGGGGGTTAGTACACATAATAGCATTCTTCCTGTCGGTCAAGGTCAGTGCGATCCAGCATCTGGAAAAGGAGTGGTCAGGGGGCTGGATTGGGATGGAACAGAGGTTGATTGGAGCATGTGACTGACTGGGTGGAAAAGGGGATGGTTTTGGGAGCTTTGACTTACTGAAGGAAAAGCCAGGCTTTTCAGATTCAAGTTTTCCCAGATGTGCTAGTTTGCCTATTCTAGTAAAGAGAACTTTGGAAAAGGCTGGTCTTTACTTGTGGTTTTTCTGGAACACTGACATTAACCCAAATCTCAACAAAACCTAACAGCACCCCATAAGGGGGTTGTCAGGGGTACTGAGCCCCAGCATCTACCTAAACCCCGGGCAATGTGAAGACTCAATAGATATAAAGACTGTCCTACCTCTCCGACCGGTCGCAATCGGTGTTGACAGGGGGGCAGCGGTCGACCCCGAGGCGCCTAGTGTGCGGGGTGCCACAAGGGTCGGTCCTCTCGCCCCTTCTGTTCAACATTTATGTAAAGCCGCTGGGTGAGATCATCCATGGTTTTGGGGTGGAATTCCATCAGTACGCTGATGACACTCAGCTGTACATTTCCACCCCAGACCACCCCAACGATGCCGTGGAAGTGATGTCCCAGTGCCTTGAAGCTGTGCGGGTCTGGATGGGGAGAAACAGGCTTCGACTCAACCCCTCCAAGACTGAGTGGCTGTGGCTGCCGGCGTCCCGATATAGCCAACTGACTCCATCGTTGGTTATTGGGGGCGAATCATTGGCCCCCACGGAAAGGGTGCGCAACTTGGGCGTCCTCCTGGATCCACGGCTGTCATTAGAGGATCATACGACAGCTGTGGCCAGGGGGGCTTTTTATCAGGTCCGCCTGATACGCCAGTTGCGCCCCTTTCTAGATCGGGACTCCCTGCGCACAGTCACTCAGGCGCTCGTCACGTCTCGCTTGGACTACTGTAATGCTCTCTACATGGGGCTCCCCTTGGGATGCATCCGGAGGCTTCAACTGGTACAGAATGCGGCCGCGCGGGGGATTATGGGAGCGACAGGGCGCTCCCATGTGACACCTCTCCTGCGTGAGCTGCATTGGCTGCCGGTTGATTTCCGGATGCGTTTCAAGGTGTTGGTAATCACCTTTAAAGCGCTCCATGGCTTAGGACCAGGGTACTTACGGGACCGCCTTCTGCCACCTATTGCCTCCCACCGGCCGGTTCGCTCCCACAGAGAGGGCCTCCTCAGGGTGCCGTCAGCCAGACAATGCCGGCTGGCGACCCCCAGGGGGAGAGCCTTCTCTGTGGTAGCCCCCACCCTCTGGAACGATCTCCCTCCAGATCTAAGAACTATCACTGACCTCCGGACCTTTCGTCGGGCGTTGAAGACTTATTTCTTCCAACTTGCCGGACTTGCCTGATCCCTCCTATTTTTAAATATTTAAATTTTAAATTATTTTAAATTATTTAATTTTTAGAGTTTTAGTGTTTTATTGATATATCTCAGCCTAAAGTTATATAGATTTTTAGTACGTTTTAATCTCACTGTATTGTTATTGGTTTTAAATCGGCTGTTCACCGCCCTGAGTCCGGAAGGAGAAGGGCGGTATAGAAATTTGATTAATAAATAAATAAAATAAATAAATAAAGATGGAGGATAAAGGAGAAATCGGAGGGAGGCCTGCCGGGGCCCCGGATGTTCAAGGAATTGCCGACCCCTTGCTTTCTCTTTCTGAAGAAATGCAATGAGCCATGGGGGCTGCTGTAGGATCCAGGGACTCCCAGGATTGGGACTAATTGCAGCTGATGCGAAGCCAGTCCTTAACTGGGCTCCATGAGGGTTGTGAGCAGATGGAAGTGGGGAGTTACGCCCCCTCTTCCCAACCGCTTGAGGTGAGATGGAGGCTGGTGAAACGGACATTCACCTTCCCTAATCTGGGACATGGATGTGGGATTAGTAGGACGCAGACCCCCCCTTACCCACCCAAAGGCCAAACAAGAGGATTAGCGCAGTATTCCACTCCTGCAGCAGTGAGGCATCAGGCTCAGCTGGCATACGGAATACAACCCCCCCCCCTTTCAGGGGCCCTCACCAGCCTGCCTTTGCACTACCTCCTACTGAGAATATACAACCCGGATGGGGTTTCTGTCCTGGCCAGGGATGGATCCAGTGCCAGTGGTATCCTGTGCCACCTGTTCCAAGCTTCCAGGGATCCCCCTGGCTCTCTCCTATGGCCCAACGATCCTGGCACTGCAGGGGGGACTAATCCAGCAGACGGTTGGACTGCCCCCCCTCCAGCACAACAAGCATCTCAGCAGCCAGGGCCCCTCCCCCAGCAGCCGACAACGCAACCCCCCCCCTCTTTCCAGCCCAGCAAGTTTTACAGCAGCCTGTTGGAATGCAGCAACCAGGAGCAGCCCCGCAGCAAATTCTAGCCCAACCAGCAGCAGCCAGGGCCCCTCCACCCATGAGGCCAATGCCACCCCATTTCAGAGCAACCTTTGATGGGACACCAGCCAAGTTAGCTTACTTCCTTCTGACTGGATAGCCCAGCTGCACAATGAGGGCACTGCAGAACTGAATGATGCCAATTGATTTATCACACTGCTCCGTTCCCAACTTGACGACCCAGACTGCATAAATGAAAGCGAAGCCATGCTAAAAATCATGAAGCAAGGTAATCGACCTATAGACTTTGTATGGGACTTTAGACAAGTTGCAGGGAATCTGAGTCATTGGCCTGACTGCATACTCCTACACTACTTTAAAGAAGCTATTGACCCAGAAGTCAGAAAAGCCTGTGGGATTCGCGAGGTGCCTGAGCATCTCCATGACTGGTATACCATGTCCATTGCTCTAGACAGAGAAATCTACCCCTACAGCCAAACCCCAACAGAGCAGCTGCCTCTGAGAACATTAACTTCAAGGCCCATTTCTAAGGCTACAAACTTCAACCGTCCTCAACCGGGGAGGGGGAGCAATTAATTGTTATCCGTGTGGACAAACAGGACATTGAGCTTCTAACTACCTGTCCCCTGCCCCAGTTCTGCAACAATGCCCCGGCACAGCTGTAGGAGACAGAAGGGCTTCAAGGAAAGCCCCAGAAAACCAGATGATTTGCCAGATAAGCTGTGGAAATTCCCCTCCCCACTGAAAACAGGGATGGCCCTCCAGTTAAAGAAGTCCCTCCCGGCATAGCTAACGGAGATGAAGACCCAATGGTGAGTGCACCTATCCCCACCTTCACAATTAAAATAAAGCTGGTGCTGCCAGACACAGGGAAATAAGCAGAACTGCCAGGAATAATAGATACCTGCTGCACCAGAAGTTTAATGCGGGGCTTAAAGTGGTGGACTTAAAGTGATGGAACAATTGGGGATCAGGACAACATCCTTAAAGCACCCAATTAAATTTCACCAGGTGGATGGAACATTAATTGGGGGAGTCCCTGCCACCCATACTACTGAACTGATTAAATTAGAGATGGGGAAACATCATGAACTTATACAATTTATAGTAACCCCAAAAATGTCAGAATCTATCATGCTGGCTTTGGACTGCATCGTGCCTTTGCGGCCTCTGACCCAATGCCAATCTCAATTGGCTCCTTGGTTGTCCGAGGAGTTGAGAGAGATGAAGCGTCGGAAAAGATGCCGAGAGAGAATTTGGAGGACTAGTCAATCCAATTCCGACCGGACACAGTGAGTTCTTATATCAAGACCTACCTAGTGGCGATAAAAGCGGCAAAATCTAACTATTTTTTTGCTCTTATCGCAAATGCAGAGAACCGCACAGCTGCCTTGTTTAGGGTGACCAACTTCATTCTTCGGGGGGGGGGAGTGCGGGAAGATCCCTTGCAGGGTGATGCTGAGGATTTCATGCAATTCCTGCATGATAAAGTCACTAGGATTCGGGAAGGCTTGAATTCCCACTGGGTCAGTCCAGGGGAGGAGGCGAGGGTAGGTCTTGAGAACATTATCTGGAAGGAGTTTGATCCTGTGGCTCCCGAGGATGTGGATAGGGTTCTGGGTAGGATTAGTGCCGCCACATGTTTTTTTATTTTATTTTTTTTCTTTTATTATAAAGTTTATATAATGCAACAATAATAATACAAAGCAGGGTCAGTGGTAACATCATTACAACATCAAATAACTCTCTCTTAACATAAACTACATAAACATGAGATATTCATAGTCACTTCGCAGAACCTGCCAAAGGAATGTATGGGATGTGCCTTATAATAATACAAATTATTCTTTTTTTTTCCCCATTCATTGCTTTCATCCACATGCCTTTTGTCGGTGAAGTCCTCATGGGTACTTATATAAGGCTATCATACAAATACCTTTCCAATTTTCATTCTTAATTTACAATTCACTAAGAGTATAATAACATATATTGCTCATTCAAATTAACTTTCATATTCAATTAAAAGTATCATTATCCATTTTGTCTTTGTTTGATCCAATCGTACCATCTATCCCATACCCTAGAATATTTTGAGCTTTCCTCATTTTTTAATTTCTGCGTTAATTGATCCGATTCCGCACACAAATATATCTTTTGTATTACTTGCTGATCGTTTAGCAAATATTCCTTTTTCCATACTTGTGCATTCGCTATTCTCGTCGCTGTAATTATGTGGTGTATTAAGTATATCTTTTCTTTTCTAATGTTTTGTTTGTAAATTCCTAATAAAAATATCTTGGGGTCTAGTTCAATTTCTTCTCCTACTATTTGTATTATCCACATTCTAATTTTCTCCCAGTATGCCTTAGTTTTGGGGCATAGCCACCACATATGGTAAAAAGTTCCTCTAGCCTGTTTGCACTTCCAGCATTTTGAGTCTAAGTTGGGATACATTTGTGCTAGCCTCGACGGGGGTAAGTGCCATCTATACCATATCTTATATTGGTTTTCTTTATAACTTACCGATTTTGTCATTTTAATATTATTTTCCCAAATTCTTTCCCACTCTTCTAATTGGATATTTCCGCCTATGTTTTTGTTCCAGGCAATCATCTGCCCTTTAATTAAATTCTTACTCAATTCCAATTCTAATAAATATTTATATCTTTTAGATATCGTCTTCCCTTCTTTCGTTTCCAGAATTTTGTCTAATCTATTTGGGTTTAACTCAACTCCTCCTTCATCCCTATCTTTTCTGTGTCTATTTTGTATTTGAAGGTAGGGCCACCAATCTAATTCTATTCCCCCATCTCTGAGTTCCTGGCGCATTTTTAATATCCCGTCTGAGTCTAATATATCTCGGTATTGTATAATTTTTTGAAAGGATATGGTGTTTGGGTGCATGACCGCCTCCACAGTGGAAAACCACCCGGGAACTTTCTTATAACATTTTTTTTTTTTTTATTTCCAGCCAAATATCGATTAAGGCACCTCTAATTATATGGTTCTTTTTTTTTTTTATTGAAAAAGTTTTACATTACAAAAATTTTTTTTTATAAAAAACCCCTTTCCCCCCCACCCTACCCACTCCCCTCCCTCCCCAACCCCCCCCTTGACTTCTGCTATTAGACAAACATTAACAATCCATATTTATCCAGTTTTCAAGGTGAGATCCAACTAATAAACTAAAACTATAACATTATTTTATATAATAATAATAATAAACTTTAGAAAGAAAAGAAAAAAAAAGAAAAAAAATCCTAACTCTTAACAATTTTTCCCTTTTGTTAATAAAAAACTAATAATTTTAAACATTTAATTTAAGATATCATATGAGTAATAATAATATATAACCTTATATAACATTAACTCTACTTCCCCCTTTTTCATCTATCATAATCTAAATCAAACAATATACTTAGTACATTTCTCTTTATACTATAATCAGAAATTTAAAATATAAATTCAAACATTTAACATAAAATAGAAATAGAAGTTATCAAATTCAATACATTTTTCTTTTAAATTACTTAAATATATAAGATATACCTTCAAGTAAGTGCTAACTGAAATTTCTTGCTTTGATATTTATGCTTCATATATTCTACCCATTTCACCCACTCCTTAGCAAAGGCTTCATGAGTCTTATCTTTTAAATATGCAGAGATTTTAGCCATCTCTACAAAATTAGACATCTTCAATACCCACTCCTCTATCGTGGGTACCTTATCCTTCTTCCAATTTTGGCCAATCAGTAATCTAGCTGCAGTAATCATGTGTAAAATCAACCTAGTATCAGTTGATGAGCAACCTTTAACTATTCCCAACAAGAAAAACTGAGGTGAAAAATCCAACTTCCGCTTCAAAATGTTCTGCATTACCCACCAAAGTTTGATCCAAAATGCTTTCAATTTTCTACACGTCCACCAAATATGAAAATATGTTGCATCCAAACAATCACACCTCCAACATTTAGGTTGAACATTTGGATACATACATGCTAACTTTTTAGGGTCAAAATGCCACCTATAAAACATCTTATAAAAATTTTCCCTCAAATTCTGTGCCTGTGTAAATTTAACATTCTGGACCCAAATCTTCTCCCAAGTCTCCAGCATTACTGGTTCTTCAAAATTCTGCGCCCATTTTATCATACAGTCTTTAACTAATTCACCCTCTGAATCTCTCTCTAACAATAAATTATACACACGTTTAATATGCATCGGCCCTTTACATTTTATCTGGGTCACCAAGTCTTCTTCATGTAGCATTAGTCCAATTTTCTGATCTTCTCTCCATCTTGCTTGAAGTTGAAAATACTGCAACCAAGTTAGATTCACTCCTTGTTCCAACAGAATGTTCAAAGGTTTCAAACTCCATCTGCCCCCATCATTAAAGAGTATCTCTTTATATAACAACCCCCCGAGTGACTTAATATTTGGCAAAATCTGCCCAAGATCCAACCACAAAGGTATTTTGTAATCCAATTGAAGTTGGTGCTTCTTCCAAACTCTCATCAAAGCACGTCTTAAAATGTGACTGTTAAATACACTATCCCTCTTTTCTTCATAAAGTAAGTATGCATGCCATCCATATTGCAAGTCGTGACCTTCTATATTCAAAATATCTCTTTTAGTTGTTCCAATCCAGTCTCCAACTTGTATCAAGACTGCAGCCTCATAATATAAACGTAGATTAGGAACTTTTAGGCCACCTCTTTCACGAACATCTTGCATAATTTTAAGTTTGACTCTTGGTTTTTTCCCATTCCAAATAAATTTATTTAAACCTGCTTGCCAGTCCATTAAAAACTTGTCATTTTTAAGCACCGGAATCATTTGAAACAGAAACAAAAATCTAGGTAGAACATTCATCTTAACAACTGCTATTCTACCAAGCAAAGACAGTTGCAGCTTCTTCCATTTTTCAAGATCCTTTTGAATCTTATGCCATAGTTCTTCATAATTATTTTGGATAAGTTTTCTATTGGATGCTGCAACTTGTACCCCTAGATATTTCACCTTCGTAACTATTTCAAAGCCTGCCACTCTTTCAAGTTCTTTCCTTTGTGGTTCCAACATATTTTTAACTATCATCTTAGTCTTTCTCTGGTTCAGGCTAAAACCTGAAACCAGACCATATGCCTCTATGATTTTATTCATCTGGATGATTGATTCCAAAGGTCGTGTTAGGGTAACAACCAGATCATCTGCGAATGCCTTTGTTCGGTAATCATTTTGCCTTACAACTATTCCATTCATTTTGTCCGAGTCCCGTAGAGCGTTCAGCAGCACTTCTAGCGTCAGAATAAACAATAATGGAGATAATGGGCAACCTTGTCTTGTTCCTTTCTGTATGTTAAAAGTGGCAGTTAAGGTACCATTAATAATAATTTGTACCTGCTGTTCCTGATAGATTGCAGAAATTGCATGTATGAATTGCTCCCCAAAATCCATTTTGTGCAAAGTCTTTTTTAGAAAATCCCAGTTGACTCAATCAAAGGCCTTCTCCGCATCCAAAAACACCAACACCGCAGAAGTATGCTTCTTTTTCTCAAGATATTCCAGCAAATCTATGAGTTGCCTAACATTATCCTTCATGTATCTACCTTCTATAAAACCTGCTTGGTCATCATGAATCACATCTTGAATAACTGGCATCAGTCTGTTGGCTAATACTTTAGCATAGATTTTGTAATCCGTGTTCAGGAGAGAAATTGGTCGAAAATTTTCAGGTTTTAAAGATTCTTCTTCTTTAGGTATCAATGAGATGAACGCTGTCTTCCATGAGGGGGGTATTTTACCCCCCCCCCGTTGAATATTACAAAACAAATCCTTGAGGTGCTCAACCAATTCCATTTGTAAAGTCTTAAAATATACTGCTGTCAAGCCATCCGTCCCAGGAGCTTTAGATACTTTCAATTGTTTAATTGCATATAAGATCTCTTCCGATGTTATGGGTCGGTTCAGTCTTTCACTTTGTGTATTTGAAATTTTTGTAACTCTCATTTTCTGCAGATAATCCTCAATAAAGTCCTCTTTAATTTTATCAGCTTGATACAGTTTAGAATAATAAGCTAAAAAAGCTTGATGTATTAAGTTCTGTTGGTATACTTGTTTCCCATTAAGCTCAATAGAATTTATTATATGAGAACTTTGTTGTTTCCTCAGCGTATAAGCCAACCATCTGCCAGGCTTATTAGCATTACAAAAAGTATCGTGTTTAGCGTACTGCAGATTAGTTGCTGTTTGGTCAGCGATCAAGGTTTGAAATTGATCTTTCAAAAGTTTTATCATTAATTGTACCTTCTCATCAGTTGGGTTTTTAATCAACAAATACTCTTTCTCCTTGATCTCTGCTTCCAGTTCTATTCTTGACTTCTGACGTATACGTCTATATTTAGAATTCATATAAATCAGTACACCCCTCATATAAGCCTTGCTTGCATCCCATACAATCTCAATCGGTGTACCTTTATTTAGATTAACATCAAAAAATTCTTTAACATGTTTCTTAAGGTCAATAATGTTCTTTTCATATCTAAATAAGTTTTCATTCATACGCCAAGATCTCCTTTCTCTTTTACCCAAATTTATCTCCATCCACACCGGACTATGATCCGACAGTGTTCTAGGAAAAATTTTTGTCTTAGTCACCATAGTAAGTAAATCAGTAGTAACCAGCACAAAGTCAATTCTTGAAAAAGATTTATGTCTATCAGAAAAAAAAGTAAAGTCCAATTCCTTAGGATGATGAATTCTCCATACATCCTTCAAATCCATTTCTTCTTTTAAAGCAAAAAATGTCGATGGTAGCTTATTCCCTTTCTTGGCTGTCATCTTTTTATCAAGCGTTGCATCAATCACCCCGTTCCAATCACCCATAATCATGAAAGACTTGTAATCCCACTGCAATATCTTGTTATTCAGCAGCTTATAAAAAGTTTCCTGTTGCTGATTCGGGGCATAAATGCCAATTAAAAGTATCGAAGCATTCTGTATATTTATTTCCACAGCAAGATATCTCCCATCCACATCCGCTTCTATCAATTTAGCTGGTATTTTATTAGAAATATAAAAAACAAGTCCATTCCTTTTCACAAGACTAGAAGATATAAAATATGATCCAAGTTTTGAAGTTAAAAACTTTTGATCCTGGGATCTAATGTGAGTTTCTTGCAAACAAACAACGTCATTTTTATGCTGCTTCAAATAATGAAATATTTTCCTTCTTTTCTGAGGTGAGTTCAGACCATTGACGTTCCATGATAGAAATTTAAGTGTCATTCTGAGAATGAATGAAGCCCTTTAAGCATTTCACGAAGAGTTTCTCCAACAGCAGAAGTCTTCGGTCTCGCTCCTCCCATGGCTTCAGAATGTGGCTTCCCTTTAGTACCATGCTCTTCCTGTTGTGGTTTTGGCCCCTGACATTTCTCTAATCTTTGCTTTTCTGCGGCACGGGTTATGCGCTGTTCTCTTGGCTCTTGCATCAGTAAATCCAGGTCCGGCTCCACCTCTCTTGTGGCTCTAGTTTGCTTTGGTTTGGCTTCCAAAAGTTCTATTAGCGAATCCTCTGCAACACCTCCTACAGCACCTAGAGTTTCCTCCCTTGCTAGTTCTTGACATGCCTGACCTTCTTTTAACAAGATTACATCTTGACTACCCTCTTCAGGCCTCTTTTCAGCTGAGGTATCATCAAAAGGCAAAAGTGTTGATGAGAGAGGTGGTGTTGAAATTTTTTTAAGAACATTATTGTAAAATTGTTCCGCCTTTTCCACAGAATTAATACGATATCTCACATCCTCATGCCGCAAAATGATACCAACAGGGGCGTCCCATCTAAATGGAATCTGGCGCTTTTTCAACTCGTTTACAAGAAAAGCGTAATCTTTCCGATCTCTTAGCATTTTTGGTGGCAGCTCTTTATACACACCAATCTGATTGCCCTCATGTTGAATGGTCATATGGAACGAGCTAAACAAAATATCATTCCTCAGTCTTCTCTCAGTAAAATAAATCACAACATCTCTTGGTAAATTTCTCTGTTTCGCTATGCGCGAGTTGACTCTGTACAGCTTATCAATCCTGTTAGCGATCACATCGGGTTCACATTTTAAAATCCTAGCCAGCACTTCCACACATGTTGCCCTTAAATTCTCTCTATTATTCTCACGCAGACCCCGCAATCTTATGGCATATTCCATATTCCGATATTGTATCATTGTGATCTCATCCTCCAAACGTTGGTTCTGAGCCACCACCTTAACAATCTGTTCCTTTGCTTCCTTCTTGTTGACTGCCACTTCTGTATTTAAATCTTCTACTTTTTTCTCAACTGCCAATAGGGCATCTGTGAGAACTGTGGCTACTTTAGCAACACTCTGATGTACTCCTTTAGTTTTTTCTTCCACTATCTCCTTAACTTCCCCCACCATTTCCTTCATTTCTCTTTGGTTTTTCCCCATCCTCTCATCCATTTTATTCACTCTCGCAGATAGCTCTCCCAAGGATTTGTGCATGTTTAGTATACATGTTTTCAAATCTTCTATTTCGCTGCCCTGTGGCTGCTTTGAAGCTGCAGCTGGCTTCTCTTTTGTCTGATGCGTGGGGGAATCCCCCCCCGCCTTCTTTGAAGCCATGCCTGAAGAGTATTTAAGACTTTAAAAAGCAGAGAAAAAATCTTCCTCCTTTCCCTATGCTCAGTTTTACAGAAAAGGAGTCCAATACTTTGTGGATTGAGGTTAAAAGCACTTGTAAAGCTTATAATGAAAGACTTTATAGTTACAGGCAGGCAAACTTTCACTTTCTTAGTTCACTTCCTCTTGTTAGCTCCGCATTAATCCGCCATCTTAAAGCACTTTCTCACAGGGACAGCTTGCATTTTAATATTTAAAAAAAGTCCATTTGAACTATTTATAAAATCAAAAAAAAACTTCCAGATCTCACCCAATTCAATCAGCTTCGTTAGAGATATATGCTGTGCTTGGAGTTGCTTTCTCCGCCTCGCTCTGTCCTGCAGAGATCCCACGCCGCTCGGAGGATCAGCAGCTTCAAAAGGGAGCCCACACCCAAAGCGCTTGCCAAGGCACAGAAATCACCCTGGCAGCGCTTCTGGGGCTCTACCTAAAGCTGCCCACTCTAACTCCCCCTTATTTTCCAAGGGGGAGCGTTCCGAGCTGCTTTAGATCGAGAAAGCGGCTCTACAGGCGACGGGGGCGGCGGCCGAATTAACGAGCCGCCCGGCGACGGAGCGCACCCAAACCGGAAGTCTAATTATATGGTTCTTAAAATGATGATAACTTTTGTTCCCGGCAGTCCACAGGAAGGCGTGCCACCCCATCATTAGATCATGCCCCTCTAATTTTAGTAAACGTTGATTCTCTAAGTTAACCCACTCCTTTATCCATAACAGGCTTGCTGCTTTGTAATATTTGTCCCACGCAGGAAACCCAAACCCTCCTCTAAGTTTATCGTCTTGTAGTGTGTTCAGGCTTATTCTAGGCTTTTTACCTTCCCATACAAATTTTGTCGTGATTTTATTCAAATTAATAAAAAAACTTTTTTCTAATTTCACTGGAATGGTTTGGAATAGATAGAGGAGCCTCGGCAGGATGTACATCTTTAGTGCAGCTATCCTTCCCAAAAATGAAATATTTAGTCCTCCCCACCTTTCTAGATCATTTTTAATTTGGTAAACCAATTTATCATAATTGTTTTTCTTTATATCTATATTTTTATTTGTCAAATTTATTCCTAAATATTTTATTTTCTTAACTACTTTTAGTCCGGATTGTTTCTCTAATTCCTCTGTCTGTTTTATTGTTAGGTTTTTTGTTATTATTTTTGTCTTATCCTTATTAATTTTCAGACCGGCTACTTTTCCAAATTTTCCAATTTCTTTCATTAAATAGGGTTCAGTTGCTAAAGGATCTTCCAGAAAGAATACAAGGTCGTCTGCAAAGGCTTGGACCTTGTATTCTTCTTTTATTTTAAGCCCCCTGATATTTTCGTTAGCTCTTATCCTTTGAAGCAAATTTTCTAGGGTTAAAATAAATAATAGTGGTGAAAGAGGACATCCTTGCCTTACTCCTCTACCTATTCCAAAAAAAATGGTTGCTTCTCCATTAATTAATATTCTTGCCTTTTGGTTAGTATATATTGATGAAATTAATTCTTCAAAGTTCTTTCCAAATTTCATATTTTTTATCTGTTTGGTCATAAATTCCCAGTTAACTCGGTCGAATGCCTTCTGTGCATCTAGGAAGATTAAGGCTGCCTGTTTTTCTGGGTGTTTATCATAATATTCAATTATATTTATAACTGTCCTCAGGTTATCTTTTATTTGCCTACCTGGTAAAAATCCGTTCTGGTCTACATGTATCTTTTGATTTAATATTATCTTTATCCTGTTAGCCAGTAGACTCATAAAAATTTTATAATCCAAATTCAGCAATGAGATAGGTCTGTAATTTTTTATATGGGTAGTATCCGTCTCTTCCTTGGGGATCAATGAAATATATGCTTCTCTCCAAGTCTCTGGTATTTTTGCATTTCTCAAGGCTTCATTATATACTTCCAGGAGAATTGAATTCAAAATCTCGCCTACACTTTTATATAATTCTACTGGGATCCCGTCTGTTCCTGGTGTCTTATTATTTTTCTGTCTTTTAATTGTCTCCTGTAATTCTTCTTTAGTTATCTCTCTGTTTAGCATCTCCCATTCCTTTCCGTAATTACTCTGGTCTTATCCTCCTCCAAGTATTGTTTTATTTTCACATCTGATGTCTCCTCTTGACTGTATAGTTCCTGAAAATACTGGATTGCTATCTCCTTTTTCTGTTCAATATTTTTCTGTAAGTTTCCTTGTTTATCTTGTAATTGATGTATAGTCCTTTTCTCTTTTTCTTTTCTTAATTTGTAAGCCATCCATCTCCCTGGTTTGTTTGCATGCTCAAAATATTTTTGTTTTATATATTTCAAAGAGTTGATAGTTTTTTCCTGATCTAACAGGTTCAATTTGTGTTTAGCTGTTATCCAATTAATTTTTATCTTTTCATCTCCTGGATGGCTACCTAATTTTTCTTCCCAGGTTCTAATTTCTTCTTGTATCTTATTATACTCCCTTTCCCTTTCTTTCTTCCTTTTACTATTATAGGCAATAGTTATGCCTCTAATATAAGCCTTTGTGGTATCCCATAGGGTCTGTAAGGATGTTTGTTCCTTAGTATTATCTTTAAAAAACCCTTTTAGTTCTTTTTCTAACGTTTTAATATATTCCTCCTCCTTAATTGTTCTTACGTTCATCATCCATCTTCCTTTTTTTGGTATCCGCCCTTTCCATTCTATTAATATGGGATTATGGTCCGCCCATTCATTTATTCCAATCTCTACCGCTCCAATTTCCTGAACTAAGATCTTGGAGATCCATATCATGTCAATTCTTGACCAGGATTTGTGTGGGCTAGAGTAATACGTAAATTTCTGCTCCCTTGGGTTTTGAAATCTCCAGATATCTATCAAATTTAACTCTTCTGTCAAATTGAAAAATGTCTTGGGCAATAAGTTTCTCTTTTTTATATTTTTTTGATTACTTATGTAATCTTTTCTCCAGTCAACTATTGCATTCAAGTCCCCCAGTAAGCAAATTGAATCAATATTTTGTTCAATTATTTCCTCATGCACTTTTTGGAAAAATTCTCTTTGACCATTACTTGGCGCATATAATACTACCAACAATACTTTTCTGTTTTTAATATTTATTTCTATTAACAATACTCTTCCATGTGCCGCCACATGTTTATTGGACCCATGTCCCTCCTGGTTAGTATTGGTCTCCCAGGAGGTTATGCGAGACTGGCTCCAGGGGATTATAAGTGCTTCTCTGAATGAGGGTGCCTTTCCCGCTGCCTTGAAAGAGGTGGTGGTGAGGCCTCTCCTCAAGAAGCCTTCCCTGGACCTGGCTGAATTAGCTAACTATCGTCCGGTCTCCAACCTTTGTTTTGTGGCAAAGGTTGTTGAGAGTGTGGTGGCACGACAACTGCCCGGGCACCTGGATGAAGCTATCTCTCTAGACCCATACCAGTCGGGCTTCAGGCAGGGGTACAGCACAAAAACAGCATTGGTCGCGTTGGTGGATGATCTCTGGAGGGCTCGGGACAGGGGTTGTTCCTCTGTCCTGGTCCTGTTAGATCTCTCAGCGGCTTTTGATACCATCGACCATGGTATCATGCTGCAGCGGTTGAGGGGCCTAGGAATAGGGGGCACTGTTTTACAGTGGTTCTCCTCCTTCATCTCCAACCGCTCGCAGTTCGTGTTGACAGGGGGCAGAGGTCGACTTCGAGGCGCCTCACATGGGGAGTGCAGCAGGGGTCGGTCCTCTCGCCCCTTCTGTTCAACATTTATGTGAAGCCGCTGGGTGAGATCATCCATGGTTTTGGGGTGAGAGTCCATCTGTACGCTGATGATACTCAGCTGTACATCTCCACCCCAGACCATCCCAACAATGCCCTTGATGTGATGTCTCGCTGCCTGGAGGCCGTACGGGTCTGGATGGGGAGAAATAGGCTCAGACTCAACCCTTCCAAGACTGAGTGGCTGTGGTTCCCGGCGTCGCAATATAGTCAGCTTGTGCGATCACTGACTATTGGGGGTGAATCTTTGCCCCCCACAGAGAGGGCTCGCAATCTGGGCGTCTTCCTGGATGCACGGCTGTCTTTAGAAGAGCATATGACAGACGTGGCCAGGGGGGCTTTTTATCAGGTTCGCCTGATTTGCTAGTTGCAACCCTTTCTGGATCGCAACACCTTGCACATGGTCACTCAAGCCCTTGTCTCCTCTTGACTGGACTACTGAAATGCTCTCTATTCAAGGCGATTCAAGGTGTTGGTTACCACCTTTAAAGCACTCCATGGCATTGGACCTGGGTAATTTCGAGACCGTCTTCTGCCACCAGTAGTCTCCCACAGGCCAGTCCGCTCCCACAGAGAGGGTCTCCTCAGGGTGCCATCGGCCAAATTATGTCAGCTGGAGACACCCAGGGGGAGGGCCTTCTCTGTGGGAGCCCCTTCCCTTTGGAATGAACTTCCCCTAGAAATGCGTAAGATCTCTGACCTCTATGTATTTCGCTGTGCCCTCAAAACCTTGCTGTTCCGCCAGGCCGGGCTATCAATGTAAAGATTTTAAATTGGTTTTAAATGTGGGATTTTAAATTGAGGTTTTATATTTCAGCCAAATTATTTAATATTTTTAATTATTTTTAAATCTTGTCTGTCTTTGTGCTTTTAATCAGGCTGTACACCGCCCCGAGTTCTTCGGGAGAGGGGCGGTATAGAAATAAAATTATTGTTGTTGTTGTTGTTGTTGTTGTTGTTGTTGTTGTTGTTATTATTATTACTGGGCAAGGCTTGGTTGGATAAATGGGGTCCCACCATCACATGGGACAATGGATACCGAAAAATCAGAATAGCGGTTGGTCCATCACCCCCCACCCCTCCCCCCAAACAGCAACCTACCCATAACAGCCACTGGCCAGAGACAGCAGCAGCTTGTTCAGATGGGCCTCCAAGTGAACACCAGATACCTGAAATGTATGCAGACTTAACCAAAGCTTTCAGTGAGGAAGAATGTAACCTCCTCCCCCGTCATTGGCCCACAGACTGAGCCATCGAATTACAACCGGGGGCCAAATTGCCAAAATCTAGAATATACTCCATGACACCTGCTGAGATGAGCGACTTGAGGATGTACATTGACACCAACCTAGCCAGATGGTTCATCGAGCCTGCAAAATCCAATATGGCTGCCCCAGTACTCTTTAAAGAAAAAGATGTTACCTTAAGATTATGCATTGATTTTAGATCCGTTAACGCCATTTGCATACAAAATACCTATCCCCTCCCACTGATGAAGGACTTGCTGAACCACTTATCGAAAGGAAAATTTTTCACCAAGCTAGATCTAAGACAAG